>CM056742.1:73822747-74447747 GCA_029851415.1 Eretmocerus hayati | reverse complement strand
TCCTAAAGATGATGTTGATCTTTGGCTACGTTGGCTGAACAACTTGCCTGCAATATCTAAGCTCAAGATCCCCAGATGGATTCATTGTGCCGAAGATACTAACCAATATGAATTACACGGATTTGCAGACGCATCTAAGGTTGCAATGTGTGCTGTAGTTTATCTTAGAATCACTTCTGGCGATCAAATTTACATTCGATTGCTTCAATCAAAAACTAGAATCGCTCCTATAAAAACACTTTCAATTCCACGATTGGAGTTGTGTGCCACAGTACTTTTAGCCGAGTTGGCTTTTAGACTGAAAGAGTCTTTGAAAATTCCCAATCTACCTGAATTTTATTGGACAGATGCAATGGACGTTTTGTACTGGCTCAAGGATAAACCTTCCAAATGGCCCACTTTTGTAGCCAACAGGTGCTCCCGCATCATGGAACTTTTGCCTGGCGCACCATGGTCTCACGTCCGTTCCAGGGATAATCCTGCTGATGTTGGTAGTCGTGGCAGATTTCCAGAAGAAATGCTAGACTTGTCCATTTGGTGGAGTGGCCCAACTTGGCTTGCCCTCCCCAGAAATCAGTGGCCAATCCCGAAGTCTTTGGCAGATCTTGAGTCAAAAAAGCAACCCAATATTCTTGTAAATATTCCACCCCCTTCTGTAAATATTGCTATTTCAAAATCTTTGAACTTGAATGATCTGATATCCCCTTGTGATTCTTTACTTGAAAAATTGTCGTCTTTTGACTCTCTCATGGCTGCTACTGCCTATTACCTTAGAGCTTTGGCTAAACTAAAAGGTGACTTTTTTACAGCCACCAAAAACTCTGAACTCATTCAGCATCAGACCTGGGCACAAATCTCTTCTTACGGAAAGCTTCTGTCGTCTGAAGAACGAGAACGAGCTCGTCTTGCTTGGATCTGTCACATCCAACGCATAGTCTATGCATCCGAGATCAGAGATATATCAAATGGCAAATCTCCCCCTAAGACTCATGTTCTTTACAAACTGAGTCCCTCCATTGAAAATGGAATATTGGAAGTAGGAGGAAGGTTAGCTAATGCATCCATCTCCCCCAGTCTAAAACACCCTGCTATTCTTCCGGGTAATCACAAGCTCTCAGAACTGATAGTCAGAGAAACACATGCCCTCACTTTACATGGTGGTACTCAAATCTCGCTTGTCACAATCCGTCAAAGATATTGGCTAGTTGGAGCTCGCTATGCCATCAAAAGGGTGATAGCAAGATGTCCCAAGTGTATACGCTATCGAGCTTCTCCAGCTCAACAGATGATGGGAGAGTTGCCCGACTGTCGCGTCCAAATATCACGGCCATTCTCAAAGGTTGGTGTTGACTATGCTGGGCCAATCAGGTTACGCACCTCGCCAGGTCGAGGTCAAAAGTCTAGGAAGGGGTACATATGTATCTTCGTCTGTTTAGCTACTCGTGCCAATCACCTCGAAGTGGTATCTGACTACTCTTCTGGTGCCTATATAGCAGCCTTCTCCCGATTCACCTCTCGTCGAGGTCACTGTTCTGATATCTATTGTGACAACGCTGGAACCTTTACTGGTGCTGAAAGTGAGCTCAGAGGGATGTTCTCAAGGGCATCTCCAACGTTTGGGGGAATTGAGTCTTCCCTGTCCAAACGAAAGACAAATTGGCACTTCAATCCTCCATCAGCTCCTCACATGGGTGGAATTTGGGAGGCAGCCGTCAAATCTGTCAAACATCATCTTAAAAGAGTCATCGGAGAAACCACCCTCACTTTCGAGGAACTCTCAACTTTTCTCTGCCAAGTGGAGGCGGTCCTCAATTCCCGTCCTCTGACACCCTTAACTGATGATCCGACTGATGTTAACCCGCTCACCCCAGCTCACTTTCTCATTCAATCGGAATTGTACATAATTCCAGAGCCTGATCTCACCCAAGCTCGAGTCCCACCACAAGAACGTTGGAGGTTGGTGCAGCAGCTACAGCAGAACTTCTGGAAGCGATGGTCTTCAGAATATCTCCAGACTCTTCAAAAACGCCAAAAGTGGGCGGTGGAATCTCCAGCAATCCAAGTCGGGGACTTGGTACTCGTGAGAGATGAGAGCATATCACCTGCTCGGTGGCCGCTTGCTCGAGTCCTCGAGCTCCATCCTGGGCGTGACGGCAAAATAAGGGTTGTTACCGTCCGCACAGCAACCTCACACCTCAAGAGACCAATCCACAAGCTCATCAAAGTATCCAGTCCAGAAGAAGACCAGTGAAAGTGAAGTTTAGAGACATTAATATTCATTGATTGATTACCATTACTTATTCAATTTTTATGATGATTCATCTTTTTTTTAATTGCCTAAATCATTTATTCTATCTAGATATTTATTTCAAAAATCAATTCATTCCAAGGATTTTTTTCGCTTTGATTCCATTTTTTCAAAGATTTATTCTCTGCATATTACATGCGAAACAAATGTATCCCAATTTGAATTTTATTTTCTGCTCCGCCGAAAATAGTGGGCGGAATGTTCAGAATTTGATGTTTATAATATTGAATATTTATCCAATTATTGAGATGTGTACGGCATATTCTTTTCATTTCGAAAGATACTGAACATTGTACGCGTTCTAAATTTATTTTTCAGTTGCCCCTCAAGAGAATCACTAACTACGGCCCTGCGCGGCGTAGTATACGTGATGGGCTTTCTCTCTGCCTAACTCTCTTCCTTGGATGCCGCCGAGCCGTGCACATCTCCTCGCGATGTAGCACTCGCGCTGAGTGCATCCAAGATTTTTTCAAGTCTCATTAAATCAGTAAAATTGAGACCTCTGATTTTTTATTTCACTCCCCGCTATCCGAACTCTAAACAGGCTCTAGCTTAGGACTCAAAGATGAAATAGACACGAATGACGGACCATCAAACTCAAAAAATCACGAAAATTCGCGCGAGACTCGGCTTTTTTCTTTCAGTGTGAAGGTCGGCGTCAGGATGCAGTCTGGGATATCGACATGATTCTCGTGGAAGAATGTCCCTCTAACTCAAGGCTACAACCTACCTTGACCCTAAAGATGTGCTCCAAACCGGTGAGGAGCTTTCCCTTGTTGATGACGCGAGACTACTTTTTTAGAAGAAAAAAAATCGAAGGAATCAGTGATCGTGCGACAATGCAGTCAAACTAATCAAATTGCTGCAAATGACATTTTATTCTTCATCAAAAAACGAAGAAATCTCGACGTGTCAGGTGTATGTGCGCAGAATCATGTCGGATTGGCAAGCAATTCACGCTCTCGAAGAAAAAACGTGATCGCTTCACGAAATCATGTTTTTTGGGGTGCACATTAACGATATGGCTCAAACCGACTCGGTTTTGCTTGTGATCTCAAACTTTCAACCATGTGAGTGACTGCGTGGGCTAATAAGTGCCTGGGCAGTTGTGAGAGTACTTAATTCAGATTCAACGGGTGCCACTGATGATGATTTTTGACCTCGAATTGGGACTTTTACATGTCCTTCTGATCTTTCTGATTTAACTCAGCAATGAATTAGTTCCTTGAGTTTTCTGTTCTCACTTGCACGAAGTGGGACCGGGTATGCGAACGTGTGTGTGACATAGTAGTATGGCATGCGTAGTCCAGCCTCACGTACTCATCGCACTCACGCGCGTGTGCGTGTGCGACCAAGGGCACGTGTGTGTGAGTCTTCACTCACTTCATATCATTTCGAGTATTTCCAGAGGCTCGGTGTGAATATGTAGCCCGACCAATTTGGAATATCCATAATGAATACGAATTCTGTCACAAGCAGTGATACCTAGTTTATAATATGATCACTAATGTAATTCAATTCGCAATCGTAGTTTTTCAATGTGGTTGACTGAAAATCTTCAAAATAGAATGAGTCAATTTTTTGATAAGGGGTGAGTTCCTTTTGCGATTTGCAATCGCTTGCAATTTAATGTGACACATAAAATTGAGTTGATGGATATTGTTCACAATTCTCTACACAGATCGTTGAAATTCGAATACTCATCATTGATCTTGAAAAAAAACTTGAACAGACCCGCCAAAGAAGACAACATATTGCAGCTCAGCGAGTGAAGGACAACGCGCAAAGACGCGAGTCACATGAAATACGAAAAAATGGAACACTCTTGGGAATTCCGCACTCGGATCTTCAAGAAGACGAGTACGTAGAGATTCGACTAAATAATGAGCAACGGCGTTCGGGAAGGATTGAATCACTCCCCACTGTTCCTAACTATCGATCGTCTAGGACGCGACGTCATCCACTCCTACATTAACAACAATAAGAGGTTAACATTATCAATTTCGAAAATCAGGCAGCATGCCCGTGTCCATTGGATTTCCTGTATTAATCAAAAACAAGTATACAATCCAATGGTGAAGGACAAAGTCATGACGAGTCATCTTCTTTTCAAATATCGCTCAATCTCTCTTCGAATCATACCCGGACTGATTTATCGGGCGATTTTCTCGTCGCAGACTCGAATGATTCAAGCTTACGGCCAATCGCATTCAATCGAAAGTTGATTCTCTCTCGTGGAAGAGAAGAGTGTTTGAGGCGAAAGATAGTAAAGAATGCTACGACCATTAAGCGATTATCTCTGAAAGTAACAATTTGCGAAAAATTATTTCTCAGTTAACGTGAGTTTGCCGGATGCACATAGCTTGAGTTATGTTTCGTAATGACATTTCGAGCAATCTATTATGCAAATGACCCTCATGGAATTCTTATAAATTATTAGACATTTCGTTTCGTTCCTCAACGACCCCGAAACGTTTTGTTTCGTTCCGATTCGTTAATGAATATAAAAAGGAAACTCGCTTCGATTTCGTTTCGGCAGAGAAGAACGAAAGTGTAACGAAACTAAGAGAGTATCGTTTCTTTTTAGGCTTGGTTTCCGGATCAATGTAAGAATTTCGTTCCGGTTCATTCCGTTTCGTTACAGGAAAAACGGAACAAAAATGACATCCAATAACGTTATTAGAGAACGGAACGGTATCATAAAACTCTCGTTTCGTTTCGGTTTTCTGTGTGTCTGAGGCGTTTGGATTCGTCCCGTTTCGTTTCTCCTGTAACGGAACAGAACTCGCCCTCATTTCGTTTCGGTGGAGGATAACGAAAGTGTAATGAAACTAAAAGAGTTTCGTTTCGTTTCAGGCTTAGTTTTCGGATCGATGTAAGGATTTCGTTTCGATTCAATTCGTTTCGTTACAGAAGAAACAAAACATAATGGGAATCTAGAACGTTATTAAATAACGAAACGATATCATGGAATTTCCGTTTCGTTTCGGTCCTCGGTGACTTTGAGGCGTTTGGATTCGTTTCGGTAGAGAAAAAAGAAAGTGTAACGAAACTTAAAGAGTTTCATTTCTTTTCAAGCTTGGTTCCCGGATCAATGTAAAAATTCCCTTCCGGTTCATTTTGTTCTGTTACAGAAGAAACGAAACGAAAATTACATCTAATAACGTTATTTGATAACGGAACGATATCATGAAACTTGCGTTTCGTTCCGTTTCATCTGTAACGAAACGTAACTCGCCTCAATTGCGTTTCCGGAGAATATAACGGAAGTGTAACAAAATCAAAAGAGCTCCGATTGGTTTTATACTTTGTGTTCATTCCACGCCAGGGCAAGAATACTCGTCCTAATCTTCTTCCAAATAACTCCCGAATCATTCCGTTCTGAGTCACGTGCGACAGCGCAAATCGGAGCTGTAATGATTTCCCTGTAGGTAGCTGAACTCAGATTTCCGGTAATTCGGTGCTATCATGATAGGAGAGTGATTGCAAATCGAAAATCCATGGGATCTATGCATATCGCAGGACATCGTATCTATGTAGGAATAAAACCACCAACATGCTCGAATCGAGCTGGAATTCCTCGGTTGAGAATTTTACGGACCGAAAGATGCGGATCCGCCTCCAGGGAATCAATCTTCTTCTATCAATCGCTAGTCGTATCACTGGATGGATGTATCCAAAATTACAAAAAACACTGTAATGTATGGGCACCAGAGAACCGATTGTAGGATATACTCTCGAAGGACCGGGTGGATACAATATATTCGTGATAGATCTGCTCTATATTTGTCAAGTAACAGAGTTACACTGCGTATCAATACTACGAGTCATGATGTAACGTTGGTATCATCACGACTGGTGTGAGAAAAGAGGGCTCATTGAACTCACAAGACTGAACAATCCAATAGCCAACGTTATCAATTGTGTTTACATTTTCCTCTTCCGCGTCGGTTCCACTGAATTCCTGCTTAATTGTCTCAACTTTGAAATTGGTCGTCCATAACAAATTCGTGTCTCTTCGAAAGAATGGCCCCTCTGATTCATAAATTTCTCCCCGTTCTCATCTTTCAAGATGAGTGTTGGTAGCTCTCGAACTCTCTATCCTCTGCGACACGACCATCGGTCTTATGTTAAAAAAAATTCCTCTTTCTCATTATATATGAGTGGTTCCGTGGGAACTTTGGAATAATGTGTGCCTGCTTGTACAAACCCTAAAAACGCTCGACAGAAAAACCTGAAAGGCCATTTTCGATGTATTTACCGATGCCTCTTTTGGCGCAATCGTTTGTTTCTTGATCCAGTGCTATCCAAGGAAGTTATTATCATGAAAGAGGTCAAAATGTCAGTTCCGTGCCTTGTGGTTTCCCATCTTTCCAAATGTATCAAACATGATGCTATCAAGCACCGAATGGCACTGCTATAAGAGTCCAAACGCCACTTTTTGTGTGCATGACGAGCACGTACATACCTAGGTGTGATTTCACGCGACTGGTCAGTCGAAAAAATTTTTATTACATATTTCGATCAGAAATGATGCGGTAATTACAAATAACATATCGGCGGAACCATCCGAGACCTCTTTTCAGGTTGAAAACGCGTTTCAAATTTGAAACTGCTCCTAGAGCCTATTTTTATGATTCTGAACAACTTTTCCAGTGACGTATTCTGCTGAGAAGAATCAGAGGGATGTATTCTTGGTAGATCCCCGATTTCCCGCAAGAATTAGCCCGCCATCGGCCATGGTTCCGGAGATCGCTACTCCCGAAAAAATTTGGATGCTAGCTTTTATCACTTCCCCAGCCACGTATCACCTCGAGGAAAAGCACACAAAAGCAGTTTGCATAACATTTCAATATTCTGCAATATTTAGCCCGCCTGCTGCTTTTGGGGATCCAAGAAGAAAAATTCTAAACTTGAAACGCATTTTTAACCTAAAAAGAGGCCTCGGATGGTTCCGCTAATGTTATATTTGTGATGATTGCGTGATTTCTGATTGAAATGTGTGATAAAAATTCTCTCGACTGACCAGTCGAATCAAATCACACCTAGGTCACGTTCAGTTCGTGGCGCGATTTTACTTGAAATTTTACTCCCTCACTTCCTCTCGACAAAAGTATATTAGCCTTATTTGAGGCCTCTGCGAAAAAGAACGAAAAAAGGGCGTAAGTGCAAAGATAGAATGTTAAAAGGGCGTAACTAGTATAATAAGATGTTAAAAAGGCGTAACCGCTGTGATAACATTTCAATATCAGGGCTTAATTTCTTGCTCAGCCCGACAGGATTTGGAAAAAGGGTTTAAGTACCTGACTGAAAAGATTTCAAAGGGCGTAATCACTCTGTAACAAGGCGTAAGTGAGAGCAGATCCGGAAAAAGGGCCTAATTACCGAGGAAAAATTTTATAAAAATTCTCCAAAGCTTGGAAACGCTTTTCCACCTTTGATTGCTAGAGGGTGGTTCGATTCATGCTCCACGGTTCTATGGACACGAAAAGCTTCCATCAGTCGTGTGAGAATTATGAGAATTTTTTTTCACCAGGGAGGGGTAAAAACACTTAATTTGAAGGCAGAACAACATATTTCCATCGTTATATTAGGTGGAAAAGCGTTTCCAAGCTTTGGAGAATTTTTATAAAATTTTTCCTCGGTAATGAGGCCCTTTCTCCGGATCTGCCCTCACTTACGCCTTGTTACAGAGTAATTACGCCCTTTTAAATCTTTTCAGTCAGGTACTTAAACCCTTGTTCCAAATCCTGTCGGGCTGAGCAAGAAATTAAGCCCTGATATTGAAATGTTATCACAGCGGTTACGCCCTTTTAACATCTTATTATAGCAATTACGCCCTTTTAACATTCTATCATTGCACTTACGCCCTTTTATCGTTTTTTTTTCACAGAGGCCTCAGATAAGGCTAATATACTTTTGTCGAGAGGAAGTGAGGGAGTAAAATTTCAAGTAAAATCGCGCCACGAACTGAACGTGACCTAGGTGTGATTTGATTCGACTGGTCAGTCGAGAAAATTTTTATCACACATTTCTATCAGAAGTCACGCAGTCATCACAAATATAACATTGGCGGAACCATCCGAGGCCTCTTTTTAGGTTAAAAATGCGTTTCAAGTTTAGAATTTTTCTTCTTGGATCCCCAAAAGCAGCTGGCGGGCTAAATATTGCAAAATATTGAAATGTTATGCAAACTGCTTTTGTGTGCTTTTCCTCGAGGTAATACGTGGCTGGGGAAGTGATAAAAGCTAGCATCCAAATTTTTTCGGGAGTAGCGATCTCCGGAACCATGGCCGATGGCGGGCTAATTCTTGCGGGAAATCGGGGATCTACCAAAAATACATCCCTCTGATTCTTCTCAGCAGAATACGTCACTGGAAAAGTTGTTCAGAATCATAAAAATAGGCTCTAGGAGCAGTTTCAAACTTGGAACGCGTTTTCAACCTGATAAGAGGTCTCGGATGGTTCCGCCGATGTGTTATTTGTAATTACCGCATCATTTCTGATCGAAATATGTAATAAAAATTTTTTCGACTGACCAGTCGAATGAAATCACACCTAGGTATGTACGTGCTCGTCATGCACACAAAAAGTGGCGTTTGGGCTCTTATAGCAGTGCCATTCGGTGCTTGATCCCTGTCTTATTCCGCTAGTGGTCGAAATCTCGATGGTCGAAGTCGACGCGGTCCCGCTCGAAGATCAGCTGATTCCCGTCGGTGAGAAATCTCGCGAATTCCCAAGAGTGTGTAACGTGCGTGAGGTCGCTTCGGTGTGGGTGTTCCCGCGCTGATTGGTGCCGATCCACGATGGCTTTAACTCAATGGAACTGTACGTAGCCTACTCGGGTATAGTACATCGGCCACGTGGACGCCAGCATAAAAGACGCGAGATCCCCGCCACTCATGGCTCAACCGAGGTGCATGGAAGGGGTCCCAACAGAGGCGCGGGCGTGCGGGGAGTCCTGTTGTTTCTGCTCAGCCAGTGTGGCGGGAAAATTCGAACGGAATACAAGATAGTCCAGTGAACGTACGAATACTCAGCGTGCGGTCTTGCGCGCGTGGTTACGTATTGGGTTAGTTATGGCGTGGCAATACAATACGTAATTGAGTTCTGCTTAATCTCAGAACCATTCCAGTAGCTCACATCATAGAGAAGTATAGAAATGACAACAACGAAATCTCGGGTGCGGGCAACGGGTAACGATAACTCATCCGCGCGCTTGCGCGCGTGTACAAAATAGTCCGGCGAACGCACGACGCAGTCAAATACTGCCACAACGCGCGGTCTTGCGTGCGCGTGGTTGTTTATTGGATTGCTTATGGCGTCAAAATACATTACAGGATTGAGTTCTGCTCAATCCCAGAATCATTCAGGTAGCCCACATCATAGGGAAGTACATGGAATGACAACAACGAAATGCTGGGTTCGATAACGGAATCGCGGGCAACAACAACGGAATCGCGGGTAACAATAACTTATCCGCGCGCTTGCGCGCGTGTCCAGTTCCTAGTAGCATCATGTTTGATACATTTGGAAAGATGGGAAACCACAAGGCACGGAACTGACATTTTGACCTCTTTCATGATAATAACTTCCTTG
Organism: Eretmocerus hayati; assembly: GCA_029851415.1. Classification (NCBI taxonomy): domain Eukaryota; kingdom Metazoa; phylum Arthropoda; class Insecta; order Hymenoptera; family Aphelinidae; genus Eretmocerus; species Eretmocerus hayati. The sequence goes on along the minus strand of CM056742.1, from coordinate 74,437,840 downwards.
GATAGCCCTGGATCAAGAAACAAACGATTGCGCCAAGAGAGGCACCGGTAAATACATCGAAAATGGCCTTTCAGGTTTTTCTGTCGAGCGTTTTTAGGGTTTGTACAAGCAGGCACACATTATTCCAAAGTTCCCACGGGACCACTCATATATAATGAGAAAGAGGAATTTTTTTTAACATAAGACCGATGGTCGTGTCGCAGAGGATAGAGAGTTCGAGAGCTACCAACACTCATCTTGAAAGATGAGAACGGGGAGAAATTTATGAATCAGAGGGGCCATTCTTTCGAAGATACACGAATTTGTTATGGACGACCAATTTCAAAGTTGAGACAATTAAGCAGGAATTCAGTGGAACCGACGCGAAAGAGGAAAATGTAAACACAATTGATAACGTTGGCTATTGGATTGTTCAGTCTTGTGAGTTCAATGAGCCCTCTTTTCTCACACCAGTCGTGATGATACCAACGTTACATCATGACTCGTAGTATTGATACGCAGTGTAACTCTGTTACTTGACAAATATAGAGCAGATCTATCACGAATATATTGTATCCACCCGGTCCTTCGAGAGTATATCCTACAATCGGTTCTCTGGTGCCCATACATTACAGTGTTTTTTGTAATTTTGGATACATCCATCCAGTGATACGACTAGCGATTGATAGAAGAAGATTGATTTCCTGAAGGCGGATCGGCATCTTTCGGTCCGTAAAATTCTCAACCGAGGAATTCCAGCTCGATTTGGAGCATGTTGGTGGTTTTATTCCTACATAGATACGTTGACCTGCGATATGCATAGATCCCATGGATTTTCGATTTGCAATCACTCTCCTATCATGATAGCACCGAATTACCGGAAATCTGAGTTCAGCTATCTACAGGGAAATCATTACAGCTCCGATTTGCGCTGTCGCACGTGACTCAGAGCGGAATGATTCGGGATTTATCTGGAAGAAGATTAGGACGAGTATTCTTGCCCTGGCGTGGAATGAACACAAAGTATGAGACCAATCGGAGCTCTTTTGATTTCGTTACACTTCCGTTATATTCTCCGGAAACGCAATTGAGGCAAGTTACGTTTCGTTACAGATGAAACGGAACGAAACGCAAGTTTCATGATATCGTTACGTTATCAAATAACGTTATTAGATGTAATTTTTGTTTCGTTTCTTCTGTAACAGAACAAAATGAACCGGAAGGGGATTTTTACATTGATCCGGGAACCAAGCTTGAAAAGAAATGAAACTCTTTAAGTTTCGTTACACTTTCTTTTTTCTCTACCGAAACGAATCCAAACGCCTCAAAGTCATCGAGGACCGAAACGAAACGGAAATTCCATGATATCGTTTCGTTATTTAATAACGTTCTGGATTCCCATTATGTTTTGTTTCTTCTGTAACGAAACGAATTGAATCGAAACGAAATCCTTACATCGATCCGAAAACTAAGCCTGAAACGAAACGAAACTCCTTTAGTTTCATTACACTTTAGTTATTCTCCACCGAAACGAAATGAGGGCGAGTTTTGTTCCGTTATAGGAGAACCGAAACGGGACGAATCCAAACGCCTCAGACACACAGAAAACCGAAACGAAACGAGAGTTTTATGATACCGTTTCGTTATCTAATAACGTTATTGGATGTCATTTTTGTTCCGTTTTTCCTGTAACGAAACGAAATGAACCGAAACGAAATTCTTACATTGATCCGGAAACCAAGCCTAAAAAGAAGCGATACTCTCTTAGTTTCGTTACACTTTCGTTCTTCCCTGCCGAAACGAAATCGAAGCGAGTTTCATTTCATTATTCATTAACGAATCGGAACGGAACAAAACGTTCCGGGGTCGTTGAGGAACGAAACGAGATGTCTAATAATTTATAAGAATTCCATGAGGGTCATTTGCATAATAGATTGCTCAAAATGTCATTACGAAACATAACTCAAGCTATGTGCATCCGGCAAACTTACGTTAACTGAGAAATAATTTTTCCCAAATTGTTACTTTCAGAGATAATCGCTTAATGGTCGTAGCATTCTTTACTATCTTTCGCCTCAAACACTCTTCTCTCCCACGAGAGAGAATCAACTTTCGATTGAATGCGATTGGCCGTAAGCTTGAATCATTCGAGTCTGCGACGAGAAAATCGCCCGATAAATCAGTCCGGGTATGATTCGAAGAGAGATTGAGCGATATTTGAAAAGAAGATGACTCGTCATGACTTTGTCCTTCACCATTGGATTGTATACTTGTTTTTGATTAATACAGGAAATCCAATGGACACGGGCATGCTGCCTGATTTGAGTCGAAAGGCTCAATACAATGTGACACTACTAGGTGGCCGATTCACGGATCGGTCTTCGCACGGGCCCGAATTGCCGTACGGGGTCGCGGATCCGGCCTCGGGATCTTACCGAGCGTCGGCCTGACCTCTAACGGTCGATCATGGGTTTCCATCAAGTTCGATGTCGAGACTCGGAATCGTCTGTAGACGACTTAGGTACCTGGCGGGGTGTTGTACTCGGTAGAGCAGTTACCACGCTGCGATCTGTTGAGACTCAGCCCTTGGCTTGGGGATTCGTCTTGTCGGTTAGACGAGACCCCGTAAGAGAGATCATGTATCGTGCTTGATTATCCTCTGGTCCTTCATCTCGTTGCTTTTCGCTTTTTGAGCGAGAGACGCACGAGAATGATGGAACGGGAGGAGATCGGGCGCGATACAGTTTTTTTGCTTTGAGGGAAAAAGCAATGCGTATGAAACTTGATCTCTCGCGCTAGTGTGGTACGAGAAAAGCAATGCGTATGGGACTTGGAAGAATATCGGATCGTTGAGCACGCTCGTCTTCTCTGAAGAGTAGACGAGCAAGCTCGACGATCCCTCTTTTTTTTGTTTGAACGAAGAAAGCAATGCGCATGAAACTTGGGAGGAATGGGCCTCGTCGGATCGAAAGGGATATCCCGAGATTCGCAACGGTCGCGTCGCGGTGAGATCGACGGGTCCATTCAATAAGCAATGCGTATGGGACTTGGAATAGTACGAATTCCTGGTTCACGTAGCGTCGCGGTGGGATCACGTGGCGTCACGATGGGGTTGGAAAACCCCGATTGGGAATGCGTATGAGACTTGGAGAAGATACGAGTTACAGAACCACGTAGCGTCGCAATGGGATCGGGTAGCGTCGCAATGGGATCACTCGGCGTCGCGGTGGGATTGGAAATCCAAAGTTGGCAATGCGTATGGAACTTGGAGAGAATACGAGTTCCAGATCCACGTAGCGTCGCAAAGGGATCGGGTAGCGTCGCAATGGGATCACGTGGCGTCGCGGTGGGATTGGAAATCCAAAGTCGGCAATGCGTATGGAACTTGGAGAGAATACAAGTTCCAGATCCACGTAGCGTCGCAATGGGATCGGGTAGCGTCGCAATGGGATCACGTGGCGTCGCGGTGGGATCAAGTGGCGTCGCAAATTTTTTTGATTGATCTGTATCCTGGGGAAGCCTGGTATGGAACCCTGAAAAATTGGACGTGGTCCGGGAATTTGTTCTGGTACCACGTAGCGTCGCAGTGGGATCGGGTAGCGTCGCAATGGGATCACGTAGCGTCGCGGTGGGATTGGAAATCCAAAATTGGCAATGCGTATGGAATTTGGAAGAATACGAGTTCCAGATCCACGTAGGGTCGCAATGGGATCGGGTAGCGTCGCAATGGGATCACGTAGCGTCGCGGTGGGATCAAGTGGCGTCGCAAATTTTTTTGATTGATCTGTATCCTGGGGAAGCCTGGTATGGAACCCTGAAAAATTGGACGTGGTCCGGGACTTTGGTACCACGTAGCGTCGCAGTGGGATCGAGTAGCGTCGCAATTTTTCCTTCTTTCGAAGGCATCCGCGCGCTTTCCGCGAAACGCGCGGAGAGGACCACAGGGGGGTTGCGGGTAAACGGCCGGCGGGAGTAGGCATTACTCTCTTAACCGTACTTCCACGTCGTGATTGGTCATCTCTTCGAATCACGCGAGAATTAACGAGATCCCCACTGTTCCTGGGATCCGATGATGAATTTCCATCGTTACGCGCCCGCGAGGACGAATTAGCGACGAGATTCAAGCAAGCGCGGGTAAACGGCGGGAGTAGGTATGACTCTCTCAAGGTACTGGCACGTCATGATGTCCCTCTCACCGAATTACGCGTGGATTAACGAGATTCCCACTGTGTCTGAAATCCGCCCCTCCGTGGTTGGTACCTTATCGTGGTGGAGGGGCTTAGCCGGCCACATATGTGGGTGGTGACCAAAACCAACCAACCTCCCAAGCCGGCGGTGTGAGGACGTGCCCAGCGGCTTGGTTGGCACCCGGGAGGTTAATTTGGGTGTCTTAAACGACTCCCAGGGGAAGTGGCGACTCCCCTGGTGTACGTAGCCTTACCGGCACACGCGGGGCTCTGTGGCGGTGGACCCAGCCTTCCCTAGCTGCTCGTGGGAACAAAATGAGAAAAACTGAAACCCAAAACCAAAACCCAAAACAGAACGTTTCAAAAAATGAAACTAAAAAACAAAAGAACGAGGGTAATAAGAATGAGGAGAAGAGTCGCTCTAGGTCTCCGGTTACAACCAGAGACCGTAAGAGCGAAGGATGCGGGGGGAGTGGGAAGAGCAAGAAAGGAGGTGTGAGAGTGGGAGAATAAGATAAGCAGGAATATAAGAAAGGGAAGGATTATGGCAAGGAATATTTTGCAAAGGACGTGGGAAAGGATAGTGGGAAGGAGGCGAGCAAATCGAAAGGTAAGAGGACTGCGCAGGAACTGGATAATACAGAGGAGTGGGAAGAAGTCCTGAGCAGGAATAAAGGGAAAAAGGAGAAGGAGAAGAAAAGGAAAAAGGAGAAGGGGGATGAACATGAGGATGGAGTGGATGACGAAAGGAGAAGTATGAGTGTGGATGAAAGGATTAGTGACAATGAGAACGAGAGTGAGAATGAAGTCGAGAGTGTGAACGGGAGTGTGAATGAGAGTGTGAAAGGAAGTGTGAGTGAAAGTGCGGAAAGTGTGGATGGGAGAAGGAGTGTAAGTGTGAATGTGAGAAGTAAGGCGAATGCGAATGTGAATGGGAATGGAAAAGGTAGTGTAAATGGGAGTGTGAGTGGGAGTAAAAGAGGGAGTAAATCTGGTAAGAATGGTGAGGCGGATGATGGGATGGATGTAGAGACAGCGGAGAAAGAGGCGGACGAGATGGAATCGGAGGAAAGTGAGGAGGACAGGGGAAGGAGGATTGATGATAAGGTGAGCAGGGTGAGAGAGGAGCTGTTCGGGTGCCTGTTTGCCGAGAGCACCAAAATCGGAAAGGCAGAATGCAGGGAAATAATTTCCAAATTCGCCAAGATGGAGGAGCTTCTTAACGAGGGGAGGAGGCATGCAGCAATGCTGGAAGGAAGGCTCGACGAGAGCAGGAGGGAAAGGTTGCACCTTAGAAATTCCCTCGCAGCTCAGACAATAATTGAGCGCAATATGAGGGAGGAAGCCTGCATGAGTGGGGAAAATAAGAGCACTCAAGCCAAGCGAGGGACAGTAACACCTGGTCAGGCTCAGGCACCGGCACCTCCTCCGCCTCCACCTGCACCTGTCACCCAGGGCAACAAGACAAAGAACAGGGGAGCTCCGGCACCCCGTCCGCCTTCAGCACCAAGCTATGCCTTGGTGTTGAAACAGACGGACGGAGTGTCGGACCAGGATGCTCTGTCGAGGGTTAAAAAGTGTGTGTTAGAGAACAAGAACGTGAGTGTGAGAGGGATGCGTGTGGCCAGAAGCGGAGGCGTAGTCCTAGAACTCGCCTCCGATCTGGAAAAAAAGAAAGTGCGAATGAGTGGTATGTTCATGAGTGAAGGTATGAATGTGTTAGAGGCAAGGGCCCCAAGACCGCAGCTCATTATTTTTGACATCTCTAATGAGCTGCTGGGCGACGGATTAGCAGAAGAGATCCGCGGGCGTAACTTCCCCGAAATGGCCCCGGAAACTTTCCGGGACCAGGTCCGGGTTGTTACGACCATCGCCCAAAGAAAGGAAGCGAGAAAGAAAGGTGGAGAGAATGAAGAACTGTCAAATGTCGTGTTGGAGGTAAGTGTGAGAATGAGGGAGAGAATGTTGAGAGAAGGAAAAGTGTTTGTGGGATGGGTGTGTAGTAAAGTGAGAGAGAGTGTGAATGTGCCAAGGTGTTGGAAGTGTATGGAATATGGGCATGGTATTGATGAATGTAAGAAGAAAGAGAGACTGTGTAGGAGGTGTGGAAGGCCTGGGCACTTGATGGCGGCATGCCGAGATGCAGAGAGATGCGTGAACTGTGTTAAACAACCAGGCTCACGCAACATCAAGCACTCGGCAATGTCGCCCAACTGCCCGGAGTATAAATGGAGGGCGGATCAGATTAGGGACAGATGGAAAAGTAGGGTGGGAATGGATGAATGTATGGAGATGAGTGAGTGTAACAATGGTTAGGTTGAATGTGGTGCAGGCAAATTGCAGGAAGGAAGCAGAGAGTGGGCCAATCATACTAAAGCGGTGTGAGAACACGAGAGTAGATGTGTTCTTGGTACAAGAACCATATGCTCCGTGTGGCAAGGTGGCCGGCTGGGGCAGAGGTGTAAGAGCGTGGACAAGCACTAGTGGTCGCGCGTCTATTGTCGTCACAGCAGACGACATTACTTGCGTACCACAAAGCGACCTGGTGTAGAGGGATGGTGTGTGTGTGTTACTAGAGGGTGTTTTTGGCAGACTGTGTGTGGTGTCCTTGTACTGTGCTCAGGATGAGAACATCAACCTGAGCCTTCAGTACTTGGACAAAGTGTTTGAATGCATGGTGTGTATGGTGTGATTGTAGGGACGGATGCAAATGCGAGTTCTACATTGTGGCATAGTAAAAATAACACTGTTGGATCAAATAGGTACTACAGGGGTCTGGTGTTAGAGGAATGGCTACTGGAGGATCGATGGGAGATCGATGTTCTGAACAACCGCAGCCCTCACTACACGTTTGTGGGGGAGGCGGGAGGATTCAGCGACATCGATGTGACCCTGTCAAATATCCTCCAGAAGCGGGTTTGTACATACGAATGGTGGGTGGAGGAGGATTGGGGGATGAGCCTCCACAATGTGATTCGCATCTGCATCCGTTTGGATGGAAGGAGTGTATCGGGTGAGGATGTAATAGAGGATGAGGGGTGGGCTATGAATGATGTGGACAAGGAGGAATACCTCGCTCGACTCGCTGAACTTAGAAGCGAGTGTGAGATTGAGGTATTTAGAGCAATGGGGGTGGATGAAATGGTGCCTGTGTTGACTGAGTGGATAAGTAGTGTGAATGATGAGTGTTTGAGGAGAAAAGGTAGAGTGAGTAGAAGAGGGAATATGAGAAGGAACCCTTGGTGGAACAAGAAACTGAAAGAAATGGAGAAAATGGCCAGGAAGGGGAGGAACAAGTGGCAAAGAGTGAAGAAGAGAGAAGATGCCAGCGAAGCAGAAAAAGACGAGGCTCGTAGGGCCTACGTCGCAAAGGCAAGGGGGTTCAGAGACCTGGTTAAAAAAGAAAAGACAACGCATTGGCAAGAGTTTGTAAGGAAAGAAGGTAATGAGGACCCGTGGGGTGCTGTCTATCGGATTTGCCAGGGCAAATCCAGGACGACAGACCTTACGGGACTCAAGAAAAGTGACGGGTGATTCACCCGCACCTGGGAAGAAGGAGCAAACGCTCTCCTTCAAGAGCTCTTCCCTTCGGGAATAGCTCAGAGGGAGGGCGAGTATGTTAGGGTGACTGATGAAGAATGCATGAATGATGAGATTGTTGAATTTAGTATGAATGAGGTACAAGGTATGATTGATAAAATGAAAATGAGAAAGGCGCCGGGTTTGGATGGGATAACGAATGAGATGGTCAAGTGAGTGTGGAAGAGTGTGCCTGAGTATCTGTTGAGTGTATTCAATGCGTGTCTTAGGCAAGGGGTTTTCCCACAGGCTTGGAAAGAGGCATGTGTTGTGCCTCTACCCAAGGGAGGGGATAAGGATACGACGGTGCTCAGGTTTTGGAGGTTGATCAGTCTCCTTCCAAACCTGGGCAAACTGTTGGAAAGGGGTTCAAATGGTAGGGTTATGAAGAAGATGGAAGGGAAATGGGACGAAGCACAAAACGGCTTCATGGAGGGGAAGTCTTGCGAGAGTGCGTGGTGTGAAGTCAAGAGTGTGATTGAGAGTGCGAGTGAAAAGTATGTCTTGTGTGGCCTCGTCGACTTCAAGGGAGCCTTCGATTACCTTCGATGGCTCATGATCTTGAAGGAGATGAGGTCATACGGTGTGAGTGCGAATGAGATGAGAGTATGGGAGAGTTACTAGAGTGGAAGGAGAGCGTGCATGAAAAGGAACGGGAGGGTAGTGTGGAAAGAGCTCGAGGCAGGGGCAGCGCAGGGGTCCATACCAGGACCCACTGCATGGAACTTGTCAATGAACAAGCTCCTCATAAAGCTGAGGGAACTAAGGGACGATGGGGTTGATGTCGTAGCGTATGCTGACGACATCAATCTCATCATAAGAGGGAAGAGCAGAAATGATATTGAGGAGAAACTGAAACGAGCGATGAGGATAGTGTATGAATGGGGCGAGGGAGCGGGTGTGGATGTGAGTGATGAGAAGACCGTGTGTATACTGATGAAAGGGTTTTTGAATGTTGATTATAGGAGTGTGAGTGTGGATATGAATGGGACTGTGCGAAAGATAAAATATGTGAATGAGGTGAAGTATCTGGGTATACATGTGGGTCAGAGACTCTCCTTTGCCCCACACTTGCTGAGGCTTAAGCCAAAGATCTGCAAACTAGTGGGGAAATTCAGGAGAGTCCTGAAGAAGGATTGGGGAGTGAGGATGAAAGGGGTTAATTGCTGGGTGAATGGGCTTTTTAGGAGTGTTGCACTGTATGGGGCTAGTATATGGGCGGATCGCCTCATATACAAAACCGCGCGGGAGGCACTTAACTCTTGCCAGAGGGTAGTCCTCTTAGCTTGCCTGAGGTCATGTCGCACGGTCTCCACTGAGGCACTCCAGGTTCTCGCGGGGTGGACTCCGTGGGACCTGGAATGTAGGAGACGTGCGACGATGTGGAGAATGAAGAAAAATGTCGAGTTTCGACCGGTCGACATGGTAGATAGGGATGCGATACAAGGGATGAGTGGGGACGAGCTTGAGGATATGATTGAGGTGAACGTGAGGAGTGAATGGCAAGAAAGATGGGAAGGAACAAGAAACGGGCGCGCCACTTATGCCTTCATCAGGAGGGTAACTCTGGTGGATAGTATCCCCAGAGGCCTGTTTGAGCCGTCCTTTCGTGCCCTGTGTTTGCTCACAGGTCACGGGACGTTCAACGGGTTCCTTTTTAGAAGAGGGCTGAGTGACACGCCCAGATGTGTGTGTGGTCATGAGCGTGAGGACTGGATGCATGTGTTGTGTGAATGTGAGATGTATAATGATTTGCGCGATTTGAGCAGTATGGGTGTGATACGTGATGAGGATGGAAACTGGGATGTAAGTGGCGTTACGCATGGGAAGAAATCGTTTGGGGCTTTCTGTAGGTTTGCGGAAAGGGCCTTCCTGGCGCGGAAGGAAGCTGTGAGGATGATAGCAGAGGTGGAAGAGGAGGGCGAGGGAAGCAGTGCCTAGGCGCCGTAACCCAGACCCTCAATCGCATGGGTGTTTTACCGCAAGGGGGACACCATGTCCTGGGGTGTGACGACCCTCCGGCCCCAGTTACTGGGACACCGTACCCGGGCTTAGGCCCGAAGCCGGTAGGGAGAAGACTGGCTCCGAGACTGGTGCTCGGCGCTTTGACTTCTCCCGAAAACCGCAAGTGGGGTTGGGGCATCGCGCCTCATCCCTGGGGTGTGACGACCCTCCGGCCCCAGTTACCGCCCGCCGGAGCGAGGAGACCGCACATCTCCATCCAGCACCACGGGAGTGGGTGAGTCTAGGGACTCAAATTGGGATCGCCCTCGGGCGATAACAATGCGAGCCCGTAAGACTCATCCATCATCCCGGGGGACTCTTTGGGCTCTCAGGAAGCCTAAAAGAGTCCCAAAACCCCCCACCGAGGGGTGGGCATCGGCCTTGTGCTGGGGGCCGTGCCCGAAAGCCGGTAGTCGGGGCGGAGGACTGAGCCAGCACCGAGCCTGGCTCGGTGTTGATCATCCTCCAACCCGACGCGCTGGCAGGGCGTATCCCTGCCCCGCGCCCATGGGGGCAACCGGGGTTGAGCCGAAAGGCAGGGACCCGGTATATAAAAGCCAATATTCCTGTGTCTGAAATCCGATGATGAACTCCCATCGTTACGCGCCCTCAACGACGGATCGACGAGATTCAAGCAAGCCCGGGTAAATGGCGGGAGCATCCATCGATTCAAGAGGGTAGTCACGTTTCTTCATCATCGAGTAGTCCGATGCGTGGACGGATTAACGAGATTTTCACTGTCCCCTATCTCCCCCTCCGTGGTTGGTACCTTGTCGTGGTGGAGGGGCTTAGCCACCCAGATATGTGGGTGGTGACCAAAACCGACCAACCTCCCAAGCCGGCGGTGTGAGGACGTGCCCAGCGGCTTGGTTGGCACCCGGGAGGTTAATTTGGGTGTCTCAAACGACTCCCAGGGGAAGTGGCGACCCCCCTGGTGTACGTAGCCTTACCGGCACACGCGGGACTCTGTGGCGGTGGACCCACCCTTCCCTAGCTGCTCGTGGGAACAAAATGAAGAAAACTAAAACTTAAAACCCAAAACAAAAACAGAACGTGCTAAAAAATGAAACAAAAAAAACAAAGAACGAGGGTAACAAGAATGAGGAGAGGAGTCGCTCCAGGTCTCCGGTCACAACCAGAGACCGTAGGAGCGAAGGATCCGGGGGGAGTGGAAAGAGCAAGAAAGGAGGTGTGAGAGTGAGAGAATGTGATAAACAGGAATTCAAGAAAGGGAAGGAGTATGGAAAGGAACATTTTGCAAATCCCGTGGAAAAGGATAATGGAAAGGAAGCGAGCAAGTCGAAGGGTAAGAGGACTGCGCAGGAACTGGATAACACAGAGGAGTGGGAAGAAGTCCTGAGCAAGAATAAGGGGAAGAAGGAGAAGGAGAAGAAAAGGAAAAAGGAGAAGGAGGATTAGGAAAATAAGCATGAGCATGGAGTGGATGACGAAAGGAGGAGTATGAGTGTGGATGAAAGGGTCAGTAGCAGTGAGAATGAGAGTGAGAATGAAGTCGAGAGTGAAAACGGGAGTGTGAGTGAGAGTGTGAAGGGAAGTGTGAATGAGAGTGTGAAAGGAAGTGTGAATGAAAGTGTGGAAAGTGTGGATGGGAGAAGGAGTGTAAGTGCGAATGTGAGAAGTAAGGCGAAGGTGAATGTCAATGGGAATGGAAAAGGTAGTGTAAATGGGAGTGTGAGTGGGAGTAAGAGGGGGAGTAAATCCGGTCAGAATGGTGGGACGGATGATGGGATGGACGTAGAGACAGCGGAAAAGGAGGCGGTTGAGATGGAATCGGAGGAAAGTAAGGAGGACAGGGGAAGGAGGATTGATGAAAAGGTGAGCAGGGTAAGAGAGGAGCTATTCGGGTGCCTGTTGGCCGAGCACTCCAAACTCGGAAAGGCAGAATGTAGGGAAATAATTTCCAAATTCGCCAAGATGGAGGAGCTTCTCAACGGGGAAAGGAGACACACAGCGATGCTGGAAGGAAGGCTCGACGAGAGCAGGAGGGAAAGACTGCACCTTAGAAATTCCCTTGCAGCTCAGACAATAATTGAGCGCAATATGAGGGAGGAAGCCTGCAAGACCGGGGAAATCAAGGGCATTCAAGCCCATCAAGGGGCAGTAACACCTGGCCAGGCTCAGGTACCGGCACCTCCTCCGCCTCCACCTGCACCTGTCACCCAGGGCGGCAAGACCAAGAACAGGGGAGCTCCGGCACCCCGCCCGCCCTCAGCACCAAGCTATGCCTTGGTGTTGAAACAGGCGGCCGGAGTGTCGGACCAGGATGCTCTGGCAAGGGTTGAAAAGTGTGTGCTAGAGAACAAGAACGTGAGTGTGAGAGGGATGCGTATGTCCAGAAGCGGAGGCGTAGTCCTAGAACTCGCCTCCGATCTGGAAAAAAAGAAAGTGCGAAAGAGTGGTATGTTCATGAGTGAAGGTATGAATGTGTTAGAACCAAAGGCCCCAAGACCGCAGCTCATTATTTTTGACATCCCTAATGAGCTGCTGGGCGACGGATTAGCAGAAGAGATCCGCGGGCGTAACTTCCCCGAAATGGCCCCGGAAACCTCCCGGGACCAGGTCCGGGTTGTTACGACCGTCGCTCAAAGAGAGGAAGCGAGAAAGAAAGGCGAAGAGAATGAAGAACTGTCAAATGTCGTGTTGGAGGTGAGTGTGAGAATGAGGGAGAGAATGTTGAAGATAGAAAGAGTGTATGTGGGATGGGTGAGTAGTAGAGTGAGAGAGAGTGTGAATGTGCCAAGGTGTTGGAAATGTATGGAATATGGGCATGGTATTGATGAATGCAAGAAGAAAGAAAGATTATGTAGGAGGTGTGGAAGGCCCGGGCACTTGATGGCGGCATGCCGAGATGCAGAGAGATGCGTGAACTGTGTTAAACAACCAGGCTCACGCAACATCAAGCACTCGGCAATGTCGCCCAACTGCCCGGAGTATAAATGGAGGGCGGATCAGATTAGGGATCGTTGGAAACTGGGGGAGTCGGGGAATGAATGTATGGATGTGAGCGATTGTCATGGTTAGAGTGAATGTTGTGCAGGTGAATTGTAGGAAGGAGAGAGAGAGTGGCCCTGCCATACTAGCAAATTGTGTGAATGAGAGAGTGGATGTGTTTCTGTTGCAGGAGCCATATGCTCCCTTCGGCCGGCTCGCCGGCTGGGGAAGTGGGATTAGATCCTGGGTCAGCTCTAGTGGTCGCGCAGCTGTAGCAGTTCGAGAGAACAGCATCACCTGCGTGCCACAGAGCGACCTCATGTGGAAGGATGGGGTATGTGTGATGCTTGAAGGTGAGTTTGGTAGAGTGTGTGTTGTCTCGTTGTATTGTGCGCATGATGAGAGTATGGGCCTTTGCACCCAATACCTGGACAGGGTATTGGGATGTATGGGCGAGTATGTGGTCTTGATTGGTGCAGATGCGAATGCGAGCTCCAAAATGTGGTACTGTAAGAACGTAGTAGTTGGATCCAATAGGTACTATAGAGGAAGGGAGCTTGAAGAATGGCTTCTGGAGGATAGATGGGGGGTCGACCCACTGAACACTCGCAGCCCTCACTATACATTTGTGGGCGCTGCGGGGTTCAGTGATGTCGACGTTACCCTATCTAATATCCACCAGAAGAAGGAGTGCGTATGCGATTGGTGGGTAGAGGACAATTGGGGAACGTCGGATCACAATGTAGTTCGCATTCGTATCCGCATGGAGGAGGATGAAAGTACGAATGAAAATAGAGAAGGTATGAGTGAGAGGATGTGGACGTGGAAAGGTGTAGACAAGGAAAAATACATCTCTCGGCTCGCTGACTTGAGCAGCGAGTGCGAGATAGGTGCATTTAGTTCCTTGGGTGTGAATGAAATGGTGAAAGTGCTGACTGAATGGGTTTGGAGAGTGAATGATGAGTGCCTGAAAAAGAGAAGGATTAGGAACAAAAGAGGACTGCCGTGGTGGAATGAGGAACTTGAAAAGAAAAAGAGAGAGGTGAGGAAAATGAGAAGGCGATGGCAAAAGGCAAAGAGAAAAAGAAGAATGAGTGAGGATGAAAGGGAAAGAAGGCGCAGAGACTATGTGAATGGGGCCAAGTCTTATAAGATTATGCTGAGAGAGGCTAAGGCAAAGCACTGGCAGGATTTTGTAGAAGGGATAGGAAACGAGGACCCGTGGGGCCCTGTCTACTCGGTCTGCCAGAGCAAATCGAGGAAGACGGACCTTGCGGGACTCAAGACGCCAGGAGGAAGCCTTACCCGCACCTGGGAAGAAGGCGCGAGAGCCCTCCTGGACGAGCACTTCCCCTCGGGTATTGAAGTAAGAGAGAATGAGTATGTGTGTGTGAGTGAGGATGAGTGTATGAATGAAGAGTGTGTGGAATTCAGTGTAAGTGATATGGAGAGTATGGTTGTGAGAATGAAGATGAGGAAAGCGCCCGGAATGGATGGGATTACGAATGAGATGATAAAATGCGTGTGGAAGGGTCTGCCTGTGTACGTGTTGACTTTGTTCAACGCGTGTCTCAGGCAGGGGGAATTTCCACAAGTATGGGAGGAGGCACGTGTTGTGCCTCTTCCCAAGGGAGTAGGAAAGGACATGGCGCTCCTCAGGTCTTGGAGGCTGATTAGTCTGCTTCCAAACCTGGGCAAGCTCCTGGAACGGGGACTCAATGACAAGGTGTTAAAAGTCATGGAGGGGAAATGGGAAGAGGCACAACACGGCTTCATGAAAGGGAAGTCGTGCGAGAGTGCCTGGCACGAAGTGAGGAGTGTGATTGAGAGCGTGAATGATAAGTATGTACTGTGTGGCCTCATCGACTTCAAGGGAGCCTTCGATTATCTTCGATGGCTCATGGTCTTGAAGGAGATGAGGTCGTATGGGGTGAGTGCAAGGGAAATGAAAGTGTGGGAGAGCTATTGGCATGGAAGGAGAGCGTGTATGAAAATGGGTGAAACGACAGTATGGAAGGAGCTTAAAGCCGGAGCCGCGCAGGGGTCTATACCCGGACCCACTGCATGGAATCTCAGCATGAATAAGCTCCTTCGCTGGCTAAGGGAAAGGATGAAGGAGAATGGGGTTGACGTCGTCGCATATGCCGACGATGTCAACCTCATTGTGAGGGGGAATAGTAGGAATGAGGTCGAAACAAGGATGAGGGCTGCCATGCTGTTAGTTTACGAATGGGGGGAAGAAGCTGGAGTGGAGGTGAGTGGGGAAAAGACGGTTTGCATATTAATGAAAGGATTCTTGGACGTGGATTACAGAAGTGTGCAAGTGGAGTGGAAGGGGAATGTACGTAGAATTAGGTATGTGAAGGAGGTCAAGTATCTTGGTGTGTGTGTTGGAGAGAGGCTCTCTTTTGCCCCCCACCTGCGGACTTTGCAGCCCAAAATCTGCAGTTTGGTGGGCAAGTTTAGAAGAGTACTTAAGAAAGAATGGGGAGTGAAAATGAAGTGCGTGAATCAGTGGGTGAATGGGTCGTTCAGAGCGGTGGCGCTGTATGGGGCTAGTGTGTGGGCGGACTCTCTCCAGTACCAGTACGCCCGGGATGCCCTCAACTCATGCCAGAGGGTCATACTACTGGCATGTTTGAGGGTATGTCGGACGGTCTCCACGGATGCTCTTCAGGTCTTGGCCGGTTGGGCACCGTGGGACTTAGAGTGCCGGAGACGAGCCGCCATTTGGAGGGTTAAAAATAACGTTGATATGCGAGAGAATGATCTGGTGAAGGGAGAAGAGATTGTAGGTATGGAAGGGGGAGAGATTGTGGAATTAATTGAGAAGAGAATGAGGGAAGAATGGCAGGACAGGTGGGACACATCATGGAATGGACGTGCCACTCATGCCTTCATTAGCCAGGTCACACTGGTGGGAAGCATACCGAGAGGACTGCTTGAGTCGTCCCTACGCCCTTGGTGTTTGCTCACCGGGCACGGGACGTTCAATGCATTCCTCTTTAAAAGGAGGCTGAGCGGCACGCCCAGGTGTGTGTGTGGCGACGAGTGGGAGGATTGGCTGCATGTGTTGTGTGAATGTGAATCGTATGAGGAATTTAGAGACTTGGAGGGAATGGGTGTGAGAATGAATGAATGTGGAGTATGGGATGTGTCAGGGATTATGAAAGGGAAGGAAAGTTATGGGGCTTTTTGCGAATTCGCGGAAAGGGCGCATCAAAGAAGAGAAGAGGTGGCGAGGTGGATGAGTGAGGAAGGTGAGGACAACGACACTTGAGTGTCTAGTCCTCGAATCTAGACCGCAAGGGGGACGATATCTCCCGGGGTGTGACGACCCTCCGGC
Source organism: Eretmocerus hayati (assembly GCA_029851415.1). Lineage (NCBI taxonomy): Eukaryota > Metazoa > Arthropoda > Insecta > Hymenoptera > Aphelinidae > Eretmocerus > Eretmocerus hayati. Next base: position 74,421,793 of record CM056742.1, on the reverse strand, counting down.
CCCAGTTACTGGGACACCGTACCCGGGCTTAGGCCCGAAGCCGGTAGGGAGAAGACTGGCTCCGAGACTGGTGCTCGGCGCTTTGACTTCTCCCGAAAACCGCAAGGGGGGTTGGGGCATGGCGCCTCATCCCTGGGGTGTGACGGCCCCCCGGCCCCAGTTACCGCCCGCCGGAGCGGGGAGACCGCACATCTCCATCCGGCACCACGGGAGTGGATGAGTCTAGGGACTCAAATTGGGATCGCCCTCGGGCGATAACAATGCGAGCCCGAAAGACTCATCCATCATCTCGAGGGACTCCCTGGGCTCTCAGGAAGCCTAGACGAGTCCCAAAGCCCCCCACCGAGGGGCGGGCATCGGCCTCGTGCTGGGGGCTGAGCCCAGAATTCGGTAGTCGGGGAGGAGGGCTGTGTCATCACCGAGCCTGGCTCGGTGTTGGCCACCCTCCAAACCGACGCGCTGGCAGGGCGTATCCCTGCCCCGCGCCCATTGGGGCAAGCCGGGGTGAAGGTGAAAGCCAGGCACCCGGGGTAAAAAAGCTGAATTCCTGTCCCCTATCTCGTTCGTGGCCACTTCGAGGGCACCAGCTGCCGGGGCCGATCAATGGTAGTCGCTGACAGGACCGCGAGTAATTGGCGGGAGTAGGCATGACTCTTTTAAGGTACTGGCGAGCGACGACGGCCCTCTCAGCAAACTACGCGAGAATCAACGAGATTCCCACGGTGTCTGAGATCTGATGATGGACTTACACAGTTGAACGCCCGCGACGACGAAGCGACGAAATTTTAGCAAGCGCGGGTAAACGGCGGGAGTAGGCGGGACTCTCTTAAGTCTACTGACACGCCTTGATGGCCATCTCGCCGAATTACGCGAGAATCAACGAGATTCCCATGGTGTCTGAGTACTAATGATGAACTTTTATCGGTATGTATATGCCCGCGACGACGACGCGACGAGATTTAAGCCAGTCCGGGTAAACGGCGGGAGCATCCATCCATCTCTAAGGGTAACAACGATCCTCTGCTCCCAATTTGGGCCATGCAAGTACGGATTAACGAGATTGCCAATGTCCCCAAGTGACTTCTGGGCTACGGGATCGAGATGCGTCGCAATCGGATCGGTTGGAGTTGGAGTGTAATCAATGATGCGGCAGAACGTGGATAAAGTCAACGAATGACCGAGAGACACATTATTACAACGTGAGCTGACGACGAGGAGAAATGACGAAATCACTTGGGATCGGGTGGCGTCGCAACGGGATCGGATCTTGATTCGAGTTGGCAATGCGTGTGGGACTTGTATTCGAGACGATGGGAGCGAGTGGTGGCGTCGCGTTGGTTATCGAGTGGCTTGGCGAGATCATTCCCCGGTTTACATACTCGAGGGACTCATAGAATATGATCCTGACGGTTTTCATCATCATGGGACACATATTTTCGGGACCACGTGGCGTCGCGATGGGATCGCGTGGCGTCGCGGTGGGATCGCGTAGCGTCGCGGTGGGATCACTAGGTTTGGCAAGATTATATCCTGTTTTACATACTCGAGGGACCCATAGAATATGATCCTGACGGTTTTCATCATCATGGGACACATTTTCGGGACCACGTAGCGTCGCGATGGGATTGCGTGGCGTCGCGGTGGGATCGCGTAGCGTCGCGGTGGGATCGCGTGGCGTCGCAAATTTTTTTTCAGTTTTCTGTACTTGGGAGACCCCCAGGACACGTTCCCGAGAAGTTTCCCCGTCATCCGTAACTTTGATCTGGCATAGCGTGGCGTCGCACTGGGATCGCGTGGCGTCGCGAAGGGATCGAGTAGCGTCGCGGTGGGATCGAGTAGCGTCGCTATGGGATCGGCGTGATCATACAACAAGCAATGCGTATGGGGCTTTATAATTCGAGCATTTTCCCGGAACGCGTAGCGTCGCGACGGGATCGCGTGGCGTCGCGATGGGATCGCGTAGCGTCGCGGTGGGATCGCGTGGCGTCGCAAATTTTTTTTCAGTTTTCTGTACTTGGGAGACCCCCAGGACACGTTCCCGAGAAGTTTCCCCGTCATCCGTGACTTTGATCTGGCATAGCGTGGCGTCGCACTGGGATCGCGTGGCGTCGCGATGGGATCGAGTAGCGTCGCTATGGGATCGAGTAGCGTCGCAATGGGATCAGGTAGCTTCGCCTACCGATAACGTCGACCAATTCGTAGACGAGCACGGTGGCAATTCCCACCATGCTCGTCTACGAAATCGGCGATTAGGAACCACCTCTGCACAACGAGATATGTCTACGAGGTCGAGGTAGAGTCCAACTCGAAGAGTGGTAAGAAGCATCATCACCAAATACCATGTCGCAGAAGAGCCAATAAGTCCCTCACGAGGAACCGAGAAATCCGACGCATCTTCACCAAACATGTGCTACCCGTCCGGCGCCTTCGACTCGGCGGGACTTTTGGTATATGTATGGGGAAGGCAAGACTGAATGTCTAGTTGGACCTTGTTTCAGAGTATTGAACCACAGCATAGCCGCGGGTCGGTGTCTATGACCGAATGGCCCATATGCGGCAAGCGCTCTAGGCGTTGCCAGATCGTTTCGTAGTCTCGCAGACTCGACTCGATATTCACTGAGCATCGACTCACTCGATTCCGAGCGAGATTATTAGTACATCTGATCACGATTGGTGAACTCGTTTCGCCGACCCTGACGTCGTTGACAATAGTCCTTGTCTACCGATGGGGGAATGCTCTCAGCAACACGAGAGACTGTTTGAACTTGAACGTTAATTCCCGTGGTTTGGCTCCGTCGTATTGGGCGAAGCGGAGACTGCCACGCGTCGATCCTGCTCGTCGTCGTCGTCTTTGCGGCGTCGCGAGCTGGTTCTCGACTGTTTGAAAGCGAATCTTCGAAAGCGATGTACCCGTGTGCTCGATCGACTTTGCTCTCTTGGGCATCGTCGTGACGGCCAACGAGTGCGTTGCTTCAACGAGTTGGTGTCGTCGATCCTCGGCTCTGCTCGAGATCGGCTTGAAGACACTTCGCTCTTGTAACGAAGCTCCCTAGTTGATCCTGCCAGTAGTCATATGCTTGTCTCAAAGATTAAGCCATGCATGTCTCAGTGCATGCCGAATTAAGGTGGAACCGCGAATGGCTCATTAAATCAGTTATGGTTCCTTAGATCGTACCCACATTTACTTGGATAACTGTGGTAATTCTAGAGCTGATACATGCAAACCAGAGTTCCGACCAGAGTGTGACAACCATAATCTCGAAAAATTTCGATATTTATTTTGAGGATTTGAAAAAAGGTAGATTCATATGATTCCTATACAGTATTTAAAAATGTGTGCGCTTACAAGCCGATAATGTCACTCACTGCTTACCCCCCAGTCCAGCTGAGCCTCGCGAGCTCACTTGTCATATATATAGAAGATATATATACGTAATTACATATACATATATACGATTATACATAGAAAATTCTATGATTTTCTATTCAAGATTTTGTGAAATTCATCCAATCAATTCTAAAAAATCTTTTCGTCATCTAGTTCTAGGATTCATTATTTTCATAGTACTTATAAAAAAATTCTAAAATTCAATGCATTATTTGCAATTTTCAATTTTACAAAGTTCAAGCTTTTGTAAAATTGTATGTAAAATAGATTCTTTCAGACTAACTAGTGGTTCTAATACAAATCAAGCTAGAACGTAGTTATTTTGACTTATTTCGATAAAATATAGATTTTTTATCAACGATTTTGATAGTATTGTTTAAAAAATTATTTTATTGTGAAATACTGTAAAAAAAAACCTAATATATCGTCAATTCAAGGTGATATATTGACCATATATTTCACTATTGACGAATATTACAAAAAATTCCAAAGATCGGTGGCATTTCGAAGTGAATTTACGAATGCATCAATAAAACACGTGTCTTCGATCAACTTCTAGAAAGTTCTATATAATTATCTAAAAATTATCTTTCATTTATTACACTCAATTGAGATTTTTATTTGGAATAATATGTAGTGGAATCGATGCAATTTTGATAACTTGTAAATATGTATATAGTGGGACTAACAAAGCTTTTCAGTTTTAATAAATAATTACGGTGCATATGAATAAATTATCTTCAGAATGTTCTGGAACTCTGAGGACTGAGTATAAATAGAGCCCTGACCAGGTGCTCGAAGATTCTGCCTTTCAGTCGAAAATCAGCTCACAAAGCGAATAAATCGAAGTCCTCAGGGTTCCATATATAATCTTATGATTGTAATGGAATCTTGAATAAAATCGATCATATATACATATATTCTCTTTGTGTGCTTATTGCTGTGGGTATTCCTAAGTGCTCCAATTGCACGATGGAACCCACAGTGTGACTATATAGTTGGCATAATCAAACCATTGGATTTTGCTGGTGATATATTGCAGGGCCCTGATCCCCTGTATTTGTTATCAGCAAGACCCACCGAAATAAAAGTTACGTGTAAAACAGGTCAAGAAGGTGCCCTGATCCACTGGATGGCTGTGTTTTACCGTAATAACATATTTATAGGATTTTCTTGGAATTAATGGTTGCCCTGATCCATCCATTAGTCTGAGAAAAAACTATAAAAGATACAGAGATCGTACTATTGATTCCCAAGGAGGTGCCCTGATCCACCGAATTGGTTTGAGAATTGATAGTCGATTACATCACCCTGAAAAACCTGATCCTATCCCTGATAGCATTTGATTACTTCTGATCAAGTCATGGACTCTGATATCCGGCTCTCTCCCTAGATCCAGAGCCGGATAGACTACGCATACCTCCACTCTAATTATCCGAGGTATCGCGTCGGTCACATATGGCGCCCAGACAGGGACTTGACGAGTATGCAAGTGCATACAGAGATATGGACGTCTCCACTTTCCCACAATAGCGCGTTTAGCCGCTGTGGTATGACATTCGCTCGTACAATCGAGCATTGCCCCCACTTCGCCTCTTATAGAGCGCGTATAGCTCGCTCGCAGGCAACAAGCTCACTGGTCTAGTGGCCAGCATACCGGACTCCCACGCGGTAGCACGGGGTTCGATTCCCGGTCACTGAAACTTTTTAATTACACATTATCATTTTTTCGAACATATCTAATCATAATAATGCATTACTAATTAAATGCAATTCGATTTTCAAGTTGAAAGTTAAAAAATTCATCCAAATTCATTTCGTTTAGTAAACGGCCCCAGTCAGTAGACAACCAAACATACTCGAGAGTGTTCAAAATGTCTACTACACGGCGATCAATCGCGGACGATGACAGAGCTGATGTATCAGCTCAAGCATTACTAGAGCGCATTGAGAACCCGGTAGACGGAGTCGACGATACACAAGAAAACACTCGAGCATGGACAAGGGCCGTTACTGATGAGTTGAAAATACTGGATGACGAACAAGCCCAGCTGTTCAATAGATTAAATAACCTCGAGAAATCACACGATGTACTATCCGAAATAAAAAATCTTGTAAAAGAAAACGAGAGTATCACTAAAACTTTAGGAAGTCTCATTAAAGAGAAAGATGAATTCCATCAAAAATTCGATTCCATTTTGGGGAGATTGAAAGAAATTTCTGAAGAAAATGCCTTTTTGCGGCAAGAAAATAAAGCTTTCAAAGACACCCTTGTAAAGTTGAACGAAAAGATCCAAATCCTGGAAAGTGAAAAGGACGATCCTGATCCCCTGTATTTGTTATCAGCAAGACCCACCGGAATAAAAGTTACGTGTGAAACAGGTCAAGAAGGTGCCCTGATCCACTGGATGGCTGTGTTTTACCGTAATAACATATTTATAGGATTTTCTTGGAATTAATGGTTGCCCTGATCCATCCATTAGTCTGAGAAAAAACTATAAGAGATACAGAGATCGTACTATTGATTCCCAAGGAGGTGCCCTGATCCACCGAATTGGTTTGAGAATTGATAGTCGATTACATCACCCTAAAAAACCTGATCCTATCCCTGATAGCATTTGATTACTTCTGATCAAGTCATGAACTCTGATATCCGGCTCTCTCCCTAGATCCAGAGCCGGATAGACTACGCATACCTCCACCCTAATTATCCGAGGTATCGCGTCGGTCACAAGAGATGGAAGGAACGCTTTTATTAGATCAAAACCAATCGGTGGCGGGCTTGCTCGTCCACCGTTTACCTTGGTGACTCTGAATAACTTTGTGCTGATCGCACGGTCTCGTACCGGCGACGCATCTTTCAAATGTCTGCCTTATCAACTTACGATGGTAGGTTCTGCGCCTACCATGGTTGTAACGGGTAACGGGGAATCAGGGTTCGATTCCGGAAAGGGAGCCTGAGAAACGGCTACCACATCCAAGGAAGGCAGCAGGCGCGCAAATTACCCACTCCCGGCACGGGGAGGTAGTGACGAAAAATAACGATACGGGACTCATCCGAGGCCCCGTAATCGGAATGAGTACACATTAAATCCTCTAACGAGGATCCATTGGAGGGCAAGTCTGGTGCCAGCAGCCGCGGTAATTCCAGCTCCAATAGCGTATATTAAAGTTGTTGCGGTTAAAAAACTCGTAGTTGAATCTGTGTGCCACGCTGCCGGTTCATCGCTCGCGATGTCTAACTGGCCAGATTGTGGGACGTCCTACCGGTGGGCTTAGCTCCGCAAGGGGCGGTCCAACTAATATCCCATCGCGGTGCTCTTCATCGAGTGTCGAGGTGGGCCGGTACGTTTACTTTGAACAAATTAGAGTGCTCAAAGCAGGCTATGTTCGCCTGAATACTGTGTGCATGGAATAATGGAATAGGACCTCGGTTCTATTTTGTTGGTTTTCGGAACCTCGAGGTAATGATTAATAGGGACAGTTGGGGGCATTCGTATTGCGACGTTAGAGGTGAAATTCTTGGATCGTCGCAAGACGGACAGAAGCGAAAGCATTTGCCAAAAAAGTTTTCATTAATCAAGAACGAAAGTTAGAGGTTCGAAGGCGATCAGATACCGCCCTAGTTCTAACTTTAAACGATGCCAGCTAGCGATCCGCCGAAGTTTCTCCGATGACTCGGCGGGCAGCTTCCGGGAAACCAAAGCTTTTGGGTTCCGGGGGAAGTATGGTTGCAAAGCTGAAACTTAAAGGAATTAACGGAAGGGCACCACCAGGAGTGGAGCCCGCGGCTTAATTTGACTCAACACGGGAAACCTCACCAGGCCCGGACACCGGAAGGATTGACAGATTGATAGCTCTTTCTTGATTCGGTGGGTGGTGGTGCATGGCCGTTCTTAGTTGGTGGAGCGATTTGTCTGGTTAATTCCGATAACGAACGAGACTCTAGCCTGCTGAATAGGCGTACCTTCTGGTATCTTGAAGGCCTTCGGCTTCGGTCGGAGGTTTTTACTACCGGCGCACAAACAAATCTTCTTAGAGGGACAGGCGGCGTCTAGCCGCACGAGATTGAGCAATAACAGGTCTGTGATGCCCTTAGATGTTCTGGGCCGCACGCGCGCTACACTGAAGGAATCAGCGTGTCCTCCCTGGCCGAAAGGCCCAGGTAACCCGCTGAACCTCCTTCGTGCTAGGGATTAGGGCTTGCAATTATTCCCCATGAACGAGGAATTCCCAGTAAGCGCGAGTCATAAGCTCGCGTTGATTACGTCCCTGCCCTTTGTACACACCGCCCGTCGCTACTACCGATTGAATGATTTAGTGAGGTCTTCGGACTGGTGCGCGGCAATGCAATTCTGCGTTGCCGATTGTACCGGGAAGATGACCAAACTTGATCATTTAGAGGAAGTAAAAGTCGTAACAAGGTTTCCGTAGGTGAACCTGCGGAAGGATCATTACCGTATGCGGATAACAACGCAACGTCTTGATTTCGAAATAATCGACAGATTCATTTCAATGTTCGAAAGCGTTGAGCCGGCTGGTTCGCTTGCTCGGCTCCTCGAGTTTGAAAGCGATGCGTATCGATTTTCGGATCGGTATTGCGTTACGCGAGGAGTTCGAGCAGCGGCTGCTGCCGGTGGCGTCTCGCGCCGAGTGGTGCAACCTTGCGAGTCATTCGCGGGATTTTGAATGAATGTACGCCCCTGTATGCAGGGCGAGACGCTTCTCGACGCCTCGTCGCGTTGTGCGCTCCTTGAGAGTTTACACACGTGATGCGGCCGACGTTCGAGCTCTTGCGAGTTCGAGCGTCACCCCTTGTCTGATTGAAAGAGGACTCCGTGGCTCACGCCGTGCGAGTCCTTTTTGTTTGTCTAAGAAAATTATCAAATATCGACGCATTCGTGTCAAACGAATAATGCATACAATGATTACCCTGGACGGTAGATCACTAGGCTCGTGGGTCGATGAAGAACGCAGCTAATTGCGCGTCAACTTGTGAACTGCAGGACACATGAACATCGACATTTCGAACGCACATTGCGGTCCTCGGATATGATTCCCGGACCACGCCTGGCTGAGGGTCGTTCAATAAGATGAAACGAGACTGCTCGTCGTCGTATGTCGCGGCGGCGAGCGATTACCTGAGCGCTCGTTCGCACTTGTCGCGGCTCGTGCTGCTGCTGCTTCCGTAAGGTCGCGGGCACGCACGCAGCTTGACGAGCGCGAGCGTCGCTTGAAATGAGGATCGCCACAACTTGGGATCGCGCGCCACGCGAGTCGAGTCCCGGAGCTCTTTCGCGCGCTTGTCGCGCCGAGCGGACCGATGAGCTTCTTGGCGTTCGATTTCATCATGTTGTCTAGCTGTGCGAGACCACACTATCGTTCGAAAGCGTAATGTGAAACTTTTTCTAACGACGACCTCAGAGTAGGCGAGACTACCCGCTGAATTTAAGCATATTATTAAGCGGAGGAAAAGAAACTAACAAGGATTTCCTTAGTAGCGGCGAGCGAACAGGAATGAGCCCAGCACTGAATCCCGTGGTTCTGCCACCGGGAAATGTAGTGTTCGGGAGGATCCAATTATCCCGTGGCGTCGGACCGCGTCCAAGTCCATCTTGAATGGGGCCAATTACCCGTAGAGGGTGCCAGGCCCGTAGCGACCGGGACACGCCGCGGGAGGGTCTCTCCTTAGAGTCGGGTTGCTTGAGAGTGCAGCTCTAAGTTGGTGGTAAGCTCCATCTAATGCTAAATATGACCACGAGACCGATAGCGAACAAGTACCGTGAGGGAAAGTTGAAAAGAACTTTGAAGAGAGAGTTCAAGAGTACGTGAAACCGTTCAGGGGTAAACCTGAGAAACCCAAAAGATCGAATGGGGAGATTCATCGTCAGCGCTGCTGGCTCGCGTGCGAACTGCGATGTTGCGGGCCTCGACCCGGAGCACGCGTCCGCTGCGCGTGTCCGGTGGCGTCGGCGTGCACTTCTCCCCTAGTAGGACGTCGCGACCCGTTGGGTGCGGGCCTACGGCTCGGATGCTCGCCTGTCGCAAGCTTGCTCCCGACAGAGCTCCGATCGCCCGGTTGGCTGCCCGGCGGTATAGATCAAAGCATTATACGGTATTGAGCCGCACAAAGTGCGTTCTGGCTCGGCGGCAGGCTCGCCTCGCCCGGATTTACGGACCTGGTGCCGTTGTCGGGTGCTTGGTCGGGCCGTTAGTCGTCGATGTCCTCGGACCGGCTCTCATATTCGAACGGATATACCGGTCGGCGACGCTACTGCTTTGGGTACTTTCAGGACCCGTCTTGAAACACGGACCAAGGAGTCTAATATGTGCGCGAGTCATTGGGATGATTAAAACCTAAAGGCGCAATGAAAGTGAAGATCGTCCTTAGCGTCGAGCGAGGGAGGATGGCTCGTGTCACGATGCGAGCTCGCACTCCCGGGGCGTCTCGTGCTCATTGCGAGCTGAGGCGCACCCAGAGCGTACACGTTGGGACCCGAAAGATGGTGAACTATGCCTGGTCAGGACGAAGTCAGGGGAAACCCTGATGGAGGTCCGTAGCGATTCTGACGTGCAAATCGATCGTCGGAACTGGGTATAGGGGCGAAAGACTAATCGAACCATCTAGTAGCTGGTTCCCTCCGAAGTTTCCCTCAGGATAGCTGGCACTCGCTAGAGCGAGTCTCATCTGGTAAAGCGAATGATTAGAGGCCTTGGGGCCGAAACGACCTCAACCTATTCTCAAACTTTAAATGGGTGAGATCTCTGGCTTGCTTGAACATTGAAGCCACGAGATTTTTCACGGAGTGCCAAGTGGGCCAATTTTGGTAAGCAGAACTGGCGCTGTGGTATGAACCAAACGCCGAGTTAAGGCGCCCAAGTCGACGCTTATGGGATACCATGAAAGGCGTTGGTTGCTTAAGACAGCAGGACGGTGGCCATGGAAGTCGGAATCCGCTAAGAAGTGTGTAACAACTCACCTGCCGAAGCAACTAGCCCTGAAAATGGATAGCGCTGAAGCGTCGCGCCTATACTCAACCGTCAGAGGCAAGTGGGGCGGCCAGCAGCGATGTTGGTCGTCATAAAGCCCTGACGAGTAGGAGGGTCGCGGCGGTGTGCGCAGAAGGGTCTGGGCGTGAGCCTGCCTGGAGCCGCCGTTGGTGCAGATCTTGGTGGTAGTAGCAAATACTCCAGCGAGGCCCTGGAGGACTGACGTGGAGAAGGGTTTCGTGTGAACAGCCGTTGCACACGAGTCAGTCGATCCTAAGCCCTAGGAGAAATCCTATGTCGATGACGGTGTATGTTTCTAAAGCTTGAAAGCAGAGCACACCCGTCGGGCGAAAGGGAATCCAGTTCCTATTCCGGAACCCGGCAGCGGAACCGCATACAATTCGGGCCCTCGTAAGAGTGTTCGTCGGGGTAACCCAAAATGACCTGGAGACGCCGTCGGGAGATCCGGGAAAAGTTTTCCCTTCTGCAGAAGCGTTCGAGTTCCCTGGAAACCTCTAGCAGGGAGATAGGGTTTTGAACGCGAAGAGCACCGCAGTTGCGGCGGTGTCCGGATCTTCCCCTCGGACCTTGAAAATCCAGGAGAGGGCCACGTGGAGGCGTCGCGCCGGTTCGTACCCATATCCGCAGCAGGTCTCCAAGGTAAAGAGCCTCTAGTCGATAGACTAATGTAGGTGAGGGAAGTCGGCAAATTGGATCCGTAACTTCGGAATAAGGATTGGCTCTGAGGAGCGGGGCGTGTCGGGCTTGGTCGGGAAGTGGGTTTGGCTGACGTGCCGGGCCTGGGCGAGGTGAACGGTCTTCTCTTCGGGGATGGTCGGGATCCGAGCTCGGTACCGTGCCTTGGCCTCCCGCGGATCTTCCTTACTGTGAGGCTTTCGGGGCGGTTCTGCCGTCCTGGTCGTTCTCTTCGGCCGCCATTCAACGCTCAGCTCAGAACTGGCACGGACTAGGGGAATCCGACTGTCTAATGTTGAATTAGCAATTTTCAGATGTGTTTCAAAATACATGAATCCGTCTTGAATATGCTGTAAGATCAACCATTCTGTAATTCGTTCATGCTTCAAAAAGCTAAATTTCTAGAGCAAACCCGACAATTTTTGCAACAAGATTAAACCATGGAAATGCTTCAAAAGTTGACTGTATATAATGGCAATGTTATAATAAAACAGTTTGAATTTATCCTGTCGAATAAGCTGGAATAGTATTTTTGTTCGATCTGAAACTATCCGTCGAATATTCGGAACGCAAATCCCAAGAGAAAAACAATATATCTAATCCAAACATCATTTGTTGTTTGATCGAATCCATCACATGATTTAGAAGAATATCCAGGGAATATTCATTAATATCAGTCACTCGCATTCATCAAATGCTCATACAATCACGCAGTAGCCTGCAATAGCCTAATCAGGATGCATCAGAAATTCACGGGTGTGAGCTACACTGTGAACGTGGCCTTATGTATATCGAACTGAAACGTACTTCATGAAACGCACCTGTTGATGAATAGCAGACAAGCATGGCGACAGTGGCAAAGTATGGCAAAGTACATGTCACTTGAGATTGTGAATCTATTCCCTTTTCAACTAATCTGTCAAAATATCCGTATAACACTTTTGCAAATGTACTCATTTCCAATATTCTAACTTTCAGAGTCTCAATACCCTTATGAAGAAATTCACCGAGAATGTCACCGAGATCGTCATCGGATTGACCACCGAGGAAATCTTGGTGAGTAACCCGGTAGAACTCCGGTAACTTTCCCGGCAAATCACCTGAGGAAATTCGAAAAGTTTTGTGTCCCGGTAATTTTATCGGTGAAAATTTTTAAAGATCCTACGTGGCTCTAGCCCAGCGGCTGCCCGGGGTTCTCACCGGTGTACAGCTTCTAAAATTGAATGGGTTCCTCCCGTGGCTATGTTCTCGGGGTTCTCACCGGTGTATGAAAGCTAGTAGAACATAATGAGCACCTCCCGGTTTCTTCCGCGGATTTTTCCCCTAAACAGAGCGGTGTCTATGTGATTGAATACCAATACCAGGCACACATCCAGAGAACCATCGCTGACGTCAAAGATACCAACAGCCCGCGCGTGAGTATAACCCATTTATAACGTACCATTTACTCGTCAAAATGAAATGATATTCTTGATGTGATAGAGGCTCGAGGCCATTTTTGAAGAATGATATGAAACATGGTGATTGTGGAACATTCAGGCCCTGACGAAATATTCCCGCTTTTCAACAAGATGGGAAAATTATCATACTGAACGCTCAATGCTCATCTTTTGAGAGCAATTTTCAAAAGTTATCTCATTGAACATCGAACCGGATTTGACGAGGAGGGAAAATCTGGAAAAAATGAGATATCGTACGCCTGATATCATTCTTTAGAGGAGGAAGCTTGAAAATCATTATATTGGACACTCGAGATTCTCTTTCTGGAAAGAATGAAAAGTTAGAAGAGTTATCGTCAAATTCAAAGCTCGAGATTTTTTATGGAGAATATTTTTGGAAAACTGAGATGAACTATTAGCAATTTTTTGCGGGTTTTCAAATGAAGTGGTTGCAAGAATGTTAAATTTGAATAGAAATAATCATATATTCAATCAGCATCGCCAAGTCTACACATTTTTACAAAATCATAGATTACGAACAAACCTCATTATGTACAAAATACTTCCATCATCCGTAATTCCTTTACAATCATATGTTCCCTAATCATAGACAATTCTCTATAACCATCGATTCTCTCAACCTCAGTAATAATTCTACATGATCATCTATTCACTTAATCATAGTTATTTTTCTGAAATCACCTATTACCTTAATTATAGTAATTTTTCTATCCTTCGCCCCTCCATTCACTTTTTTCAAAAGTATAACTTGGCGAGTATGAGTTTGTTCCTCAAAACTTATTGATTTTCATCAGGTTTTCGCAGTAGAAATGATGATTGATTCAAATCAGCTGTATTACATAGTTTCAACTCTTGAAAGAAATGAAATCAAAGGAACTATGTCGAGTATTTCTGTAAGATTGAGAGACCAACAATTTTCCGGGCAAAATACTCATGGCATTGTTTCAACTCGTGGAAGGAATGAAATGAATAAGAAACCATGTCGAGAGTTTTTCGAACAATTTGGATTGTATAAGGTGATGGATTCCGGAAATTTTGCACGGTCTTTCTTATTCGTTGTTTGTTAAATCCAAACCTTAAATTGGGAGAATTGAAGAAATCAAGTATAGTTGATTAAAAAATCACGCTAATTATTCTCGAAACTGTAGACTTTTCTTTGAAAATGTGGAGCAAATCACTCGTCGCTCTTTTTGATAATTCATAAAATACATGAGAGAGCAACGAGTGATTCGCTCCACATTTTCAAAAAAAATCTACGGTTTCGAGAATAATCAGCGTGATTCTTTAATCAACTATACTTGACTTCTTTAATTTCTCCAATTCAAGTTCTGGTTTTAATAAACCACGAATAAAAAAGACCGTGCAAAATTTCCGAAATCCATTACCTTATACAATCAAACTTGTTCGAAAAACTCTCGACATGGTTTCTTATTCATTTCATTCCTTTCACGAGTTGAAACAATGCCATAAGTATTTTGCCCGGAAAATGGTTGGTCTCTCAAACTTACAGGAATACTCGACATAGTTCCTTTGATTTCATTTCTTTCAAGAGTTGAAACTATGTAATACAGCTGATTTGAATCAATCATCATTTTTACTCTAAAAACCTGATGAAAATCAATAAGTTTCGAGAAACAAACTCATACTCGCCAAGTTATACTTTTGAAAAGAGTGAATGGAGGGGGGGAGGATCTAACTTCTCTCTTATGAAAATCAAAACGAAGAAATGAACTTCCCCATCTAATCACAGCTTTTGAGAATCTGTTAATCACATATCCCTCTAGAATATAAACAATTATTTCACTCAGATGATCTTTTTGATCAAGTTGACTTGGAGCTGCTCTTGATTTACTGGAGGAATTCTTCAATATTTTTCCACCCAAGCATTGATTCTATATTTTTGAATGAGACATTACTCTTCATCTCATTCTAGAACTTACCTCATTTATGAGAATTTAGAGAATTCCCTTATCACAATCATAATATCAATGCTTGAACAATATTAGACATTCCTTATTCAGAGAGGAAGTTGGGATGTTATGATTGTGATTAGGAATCTCCTGATTCCTTATTGTTCAGGATATGTTTTAGAACCAGAAAATGAGCATATCCCTGGTTTCAAACTTGATATCAATATTTGGAGTGAAATAGTATTAAGGAATAATACAAGAGGAGCAAATGTCGCTCCAAGTCAACTTTAGTCACAAGATAATTTGAGTGACATAGGTTTTGCTACCCTACATGAATATTTGATTCACTGATAGTCAAAACCTGTCAGCAGAATCTCAAGCTTCAACTGCTATAGTGTCCAGAAATTCAAATTCCCATCTTTATCTTCTCCACATCACATCTCAGACAAAGAACGGTCGCGACTGCAAAGACTACAAAATTCATGTGTGAGATATATTTTTGGAGTGGAGAAGAGGGAGCACATCACCCCGTTCAGGGAAAATCTGAACTGGTTACGTTCGGACTCGCGTAGGTCATACTTTGCAGCTATCCTCATGTATAAAATTTTGAAGATGAAAGAGCCTGATTACTAAGCCGCAATGTTCATTGAAAATCAGCGCAGACCTACGAATCGGGATGATGCTAGAGAATTGAAGATCTCCAGAGTCCTACTCAAGTCAACCGAGAACTCATTTCAAATCCAGTACGCCAGACTCTGGAACTCTTTCCTGCTTCTTATACGCCATCTGCCGTCACTGTCATCATTCAAGTTCTCACTAAAACTCCATCTGCTCAAGCTTGATTCCCAAGATCTCCCAATCATACCACACACGTCACAATGAGCCCCTTTTTATGAAATTCTATGAATTTTCTGATTTATATTCCATGTTTCCTTGAATCATTGTGATTACTGTGTTTTATACTGTGTAATACTGTGTATTACAATGATCGTGTACATGACGTATCATATTTGTGATAAAATGTAAGACTGAATATGGCCTTGACCAAATTCTTACCGAATGACACAAAGAAATATTAGTAATGTATATACAAATGGGGAGACATTGACTGTCCCCTCCAGCTTTATTTATTTGTAATTTCATTTGTACTTTTGTTATTTTGCCTCTGAGCAAATGAAGGCTATCTTTGTTTTTTTTTTTTTTTTTTTAAGTGGAATATAAGGAAAAATCTGATGACAGGCTATCCCTAATGGATCTCCCACCGGCAGACCATAAGCGCTTTCATTTTGCTCACCCGGTAAACCGGATGAGCATGAATCCAACGCCCGTGTGCCCTGGGGGCTAAAACCTTCTGCTCTCGGCCCTACAATGTTGGCAAGCCATCATTGCAGAACTGGGGGCAGCTAACCACTATCTAACCAACCCACCCCGGAACCGCGTTAGCATTACTTCAGGGTGCAGGGTGGGAGGCGTATCGCGCGCCATGGGGCGTCCCTCTTCGGTGTGTCCGCTCTTCTGTCTTCTCTCTTCGTCGTCAATGATCACTCTTCAAGTCGTCGTTGTTCGCTATGCAGCGCCCCTTGCTTGACGCTGCAATGCCCGTTCTCGCTCTTCTTTTCGGGTGATCGCCGTCTTGATATAGGCGGCGATCTTATCCCATGTCTCTTTGTTGCGGAGCATGAACGGCAATAGATCCTCAGGGGTGATCTGATTTCCAAGCCAGTTCACGAGCTCCGCTCTCTCCGTAGCTGTGTTCATGCAATGGAAGAGTGCATGCTCCACATCGTCCCAGTCTGCCGCACACATCTGACAGACCGGGGTCTCCCTCTTCTGGAACCGCTCCAGGTACTCTCCGAAGCAGCCATGCCCACTAAACGCTTGCGTCAGCCAGTAATCCAGCTCTCCGTGAGCTCGATCGATCCACCTGGCTATGTTGGGGATCAGCCTTCGCGTCCACTTCCAAGGTCTTCCGTAGTTCGTGGTCGCTCTTCTCGGAGATACTGCTCGGAGATGATGAGGACGTCTGCTCCCAGTCTTGAGGCCTCTGCTTCGAGTAGACTGTGAGCATCGTTGCTCCTGCAGAGATTCGCTTGCAGGAAACTAGCCATCTTTGCGCTTCTTCCGGCCCTTCCATGCTGCTCGCGCCTGCTGGTAGGCCTTGCAGCACTGCATGCCCGACCTGTGTTTGTGGTCCTCTTTCCGGGCCTCGCAGCTCAGGCATTTCTGCTCTCCGGTAACACATACCGCTGCTATGTGGCCTTCTTCCCCACAGTTTTGAAGCAGCGTTTTGCCCGCCTCACTTGTGGCTTGTCGCACTTTGCGGACAAATGCCCGTATTGCAGGCAGTTGTAACATCTCGGGATTCCGCCCTTTTTCCGGACCCGCGCGTTAACAAAGTCTACCCGGACTTTCCCTTTTGCCAGCACTTCTTCAGCGAGCCGCTCTGGCAGTGTGATCACCGCAATCTGAGTACCCCTGTATCCTGGGCGGATGGTCCGGGTCGTGATGCTGCCTGCATGCTCTGCTCCGAGTTCCTTCACGAAGGCTTCCTTAACTTCCGGGAGTGTGCTCACGTCGTCGAGGTCAAGCACTTCCAGCGTGATCGTTGGGGGAAGCCGTCGTATCTCTCCGGCGTCTTGGATCGCCCCCTCAAGGGCATCCTCAACGACCTCTGCCTTCACTTCCTTCTCGAGCTCGATGAGTAGATGACCCTCTTTCGTCTTCCGGAGTTTGGAGACTTTTGAAGCCACTTGCCTCGTTTCGTCTCCTTGCTTGACTCTCTTGATCATGTCCGCGTAGGACAAACCATCTTCCTTCACTTCTATGAGGAGTGCGTCGGGTCTAGCCCTTCTCCTATTTCCCTTGTTCTTCCTCTTCTTTTTCTTCTTTTCGGCTCTCCCCTGATCCTTGGGACGCCTCTCGTTTCCCCTACGTCCCCTGTTCCGTCCCGCAAGTTGCCAGCCGGGACCAGCGTCCGAGAGCTGACCGTTATCGGACCAGGTTGTCATTGGTGTCCCTGGCGTAGATGGGGGTGTCCTGAACAGTCCAGCCCCTCGTCCTGCAAAATTGAGCTGCTCCGGTTTGAGGGCTGCTCTCTTTGCTCTTTTGATATCGGCTCCCTGGTCCCTATTGATGGGGCTTGTGCGGCCTCTCTTCATTTGGCTCCCCCATCCCGCTCTTTGTGGAGGTGGGGCCAGCGAGGATGTTGATCCAGCGGAGTCCTCGGCCATTATCTCTAGACTCGAGCTGATTGCCTCTCTCATTTCTGAAGCTCTTGTGCTGGCAGCTTCTAGCCCTTCACGTAGGCTGCTGGCCTTCTCAACAAGCTTCTTGGTCGACTTCTTTGCTGTCGCATGCTCGTTGACTTCCTTGGTTATGTCATCGAGTACTCTGAGGATCCTCTTCAAGAGTCCTTCCTCTCTCGAGTGAGCCTCTTTGAACTTACCCCAGCTCGTTTTGAGGTCGGCGGGATTAGTTCTGCGTAGCCTCTGTTGACTGGCGCCAGGCACCTTTCCTTCGCCAGTCTCCATCTCTTCAACATCAACTGTCTCCTTGTTTGATGTTGATGGTTGTGTTTGGGTGGGACACCCACTTGGCAGATTCGCTCTGAAAGTTTCCAAGTTCGTTGTTGTTTCTGCCATTTTTTTTTCCTACCCTCCTATCCCCCTCGGATTACTGTGTTTTTGTTTGTGTTAGTGGTCCCACCTACCCCCGGCCACCAGTGCGAGTACCCTGTTCTTGGATCCTCCCTCTTGCCGACCGCGCCTACAGTCCGGTGGCCTCAGAAAACGTTCCAACCCCCGCACCCTGCAGCATGGTCCCGTCCGGTCACCAACCGGCACTACCACAGGAGCGGGATTTGGGGTATCCCCCCTACCGTTGTGCAGGACTGCCTCCCCTCGTGGTTAGCGTGGGGTTCGGGTCCCCCTACTACCGGCGGCCCAGGAGCGATCACTGGTTTTAACGCGGTACCCTCCAGAGTCGGCACGGACACAGCAGTGGAAGGATCCCCTCCCGGGGACGGTTGCACCGGTGGCGTGAGTGGCGCGCTGTGTGTGTGGTGTCAGTGTGATGTCAGTCTCGCCCGCGTTTTACCCGGAGTCCCGACCAACGGCCATGCCAGCTGGTACCGTGGTAGCACTCCCTAGTTCGGCCGATCTCTATCCCCCTGAGGGTTCTTGTGTTTCCTTGGGGAAGATCGTGTTACCACTCAGCGAGAGAATGCCCGACTTGATTCGGGCCCTCGCGTCACTCTTGTGATCCGATGCATATACGATAGAGATACCCTGTATTAACAGGGTCACCGCGTTGCTTCTCACCAACTTTCGGTGTGCCCCTCGGAGCCAGCAAGACCGTCGCCGGTCGGCTCAGAATGTCCACGCGGGTTCACTTATTGTGTCGGTGTGGTGTTGTATTGTGTATCTGCGACTCCTTGTCTGCGCTCGCTCATTTTGCATACTCTGCATATTCACGAGTAACCAGAGAGACTGAGGATCGTATCAATCCCCAGTTACTCTGGCCGTGCCACTATCCGCACCCTGTGGACGCACCCAGTAGCATGGAGAATGCTCTACCTCAACACGGTTCCTGGGAAATGAAGGCTATCTGTCTATCTATCTATCTATCTATCTATCTCAACTCATGAGTTACAACACATGATTTCAAACTTTCTTCGAGCAGCAATAACTCTGCTAGAACTTTTCAGTAGTACTACATGGACCCATGAGTCGCATGTATGATTGTGACGATGAAAGAGTTATTAATCTGGATCTGGAATATTGTGGAAGTGTGTGGTAGTTCTATCAAAAGCGCTCGACCACATGCCGATATGTCTTGGCACAGACAAGCTCTCAAGCTTCTTACTTGATGACACCAATGAATAGAATTCAAAAGTCAGCTCAGAAGCAGTCAAAATAATGAATTGTATTGTCTGGTCCTCACAGCGATATCGACTCTTGATATCAGTAGACCAAGAGTAAAATAATACCCGCTCAATCTCTATTTATTTAGATTATTCAGAGTATGCATGTAATAACATATAAGCAATCTTTGAAACTTCCCATCCAAATTTCGACTGAATGTTTGGAAAAAAAACATGGAAAGCAATATCACAAGTATTAACGTAGATGAAGTAACTCATTCGACCACAAAGCTATATTCTCATGTATTTGGCAAATGCTCCCTGATTCTTCTGAAGACTGAAGGCATTGAGTACTGCATCACATACAAGACTTCAAAGTTGCATCTATAAACTCCTAATCTGATGGGGCAAAGAATCCCAGCGTACATGTTGCACTTTTCACAATATACCGCGTTTAAAAATACCTTACTCTCAATAGCTCCTGTTTCCATGAAAACATACACATTTTGCATTCATTCTGTCCAAACAAGATAATGCATGCACTATGTTGAGATTGCGGCACCGCGATGCATGGCGATGTAAACGAAGCAGACGGATTTTCCCTCTCTCCTCTTTCTCACTCACTCGTCGACAATGGT
The DNA here is from genome assembly GCA_029851415.1 of Eretmocerus hayati. Classification (NCBI taxonomy): domain Eukaryota; kingdom Metazoa; phylum Arthropoda; class Insecta; order Hymenoptera; family Aphelinidae; genus Eretmocerus; species Eretmocerus hayati. The sequence goes on along the minus strand of CM056742.1, from coordinate 74,401,850 downwards.
CGATAACTCTCGAATCGAAGCTGTGCGTTCGAGGTCTAAACAAATCGAAGCTGCATTCGAGGGTCTAAACAAATCGAATGGATAATTTTTTCGAGGTGGTGAAAATTGGCGAAGCGAAATTAAAGTCCCAGCGGTCAGAATCGAATGATTGATGACACGAACAGTGAGTCCATATTAAAACAGCCCTAAATAGAGAGGCAGGAGATGTTTGTGCACCCGGGTGGTTAAAATGAGTAAGGTGGGAAAAATGTGTGAGGTTAGGAAACCCCCAATTCAAAGTATATAAGGCACAGCGCCTCGCTCGATTTTCTGTCTCCTCATACTCGCCAGCGAGGCGCTATCGCGCCTCTTGATAATCATCTAAAGATGATATTTTCTGCTACTATGTACAATGGCCTATTATTCTTCCAAGATCATTTACACAATTTTCTACAGAGTTCTTAAGAATTAGAGCTACATATTGCAACAGAATGTTTTGAAGATCAGCTTTCAGACGAATTTTCCAAGATCATCCACACATCCAAATCCCCCACAAAGTTCATCACACATTGCAAAAAAACATTTTGAGAATCAGCTTCTGAACGAATCTTCCGAGATCATTTACTCATCCAAATTTTTTACAGAGCTCATAATAATCGAGCTACATATTGCAGAAAAAGGTGTAAAAATCAGCTCTGGGATAGATTTCTGAGATCATTCACTCATCAGAATTTACCACGAAAATTCACAATAATTGAGCTACATACGCTGTTCTCTCGTAGGGCTCAATTTTCCGCATTCTTCGAAATACTTGATAGCCTCCTTGAGTTTGTTCCAAGCTGTAACGATTGAATCCCGGAGCGATGTATTAACGAAATTATTACCAGTCAAGATAATTGTTGCACCTCAACTTCCAATGAAACTCACTGAGCTAAGAAAATGTTCGAAACAAAATTTTGAAACAAAAATGAAGCCGCGGTGGCAGGGAAGTTTAGAGCTCTCGCCTTTCAATCGGAAGGTCGTGGGTTCGATCCCCGATGCCGGCACCACTGGGAAATTTTTCCATGTGCCTCTACCGTGGTTCCGGAGGTTCGGAATCTACTTGACACAGTAGGTCTAGTGGAGATGTGAAATTCACCCTCCAAACACTTCGCCTTGATAAAAGGAAAGGTCGGAGATGGATTTCTCGCCTCCTTTATAGGGAATCCAGCCTACGCACGGTTGGCCTGAACTGACTTCATCCCAAAGGTGCGTTTCCCTCAGAATTGATTTTTCTCACTTCAAGTACACGATAAATGGAAATTTCTCCTGCAAGCATGAAAATCTTTCGTCGAGCCGTTTCTCAAAAAAGTGAGATTCATGGTTTTTTTATAGGAATTTCCATACTAATCTACCCACGCGCGATTAAAATGCAGTTGTCGGCCGACTCCCTTGGAATTCAATTTTAATCACATTGAAATACGTTATAATCCATCAAAAGGATAGTTTTCAGAAACGATTTCATAGTACAGGCGAATATCCAGGAACGGACGACGCCGAGAGACAAGCAATGATGTCGCACGGTAGGACTAAACTAACTTTAGTCCGAAGGTCCTTGCCCCTCAGATTTCTTCTCTTAAGTTCAAGTACGTGATAAATGGTAGTTATTCCTCGCAAGAATGAGAATATCCGATGAAGCTACAATCGAGAGGAGTCAAATTGAAATATTTCGAATCTTGATTTTGACATTATTTACAGAGTAATCACGGATAAGCTTTGAAAGCGGCCTTCGATACATATTTGCGTGAATGACTATTATCCAGAAAAAATAGATCAACAATGATGCTCGGAAGTTCATGAGAAAGAACACACTCCAGGGTGAAACAATTTTATGATCAATGAATTACAATTTGAATGTGCCCACTGCTGTACACGCACGAAGCTCTAACAAGTTTCTCTATATATTGCAATACGCATACTCGCAATTTTTCCATGTTGAGTTGAAGTCAAAATGTGCCAATTCCATGGATTGCTCACTATTCAATCCGGGGTCCATCTTCTTCATCTCACAAAACTGTTCAATGTGAAATAATACCACGTGAACTTCCGGGGAAACTGGGATCTCCAACTCTGAATAACTTTTTGAGAAGGTTCCTACACACGATCTATCAGATGTTACTCTGGCGAAGGAACAGATTCTGCATTTTAATCGTGCATGGATAGATTACTACAGAAATTCCAATGGAAAACCATAAATTTCACTTTTCTAAGAAACGACTCGGCGAAAGATTTTCATTCTTGCGGGCAAAACTTCCATTCGTCATGTAGTCGAAGTGAGAAAAATCAATCCTGAGGGGCAGGCATCCTTGGGTTGGAGTCAGTTCAGGCCCACCGTGTACGCACAGGAGCTCTGAGCACCTTCTGCAGGAGTACCTGGTACACTCCAGGTACTTGTTGATGTAAAAATCAACCTGGTATTGGAATCGAAATCAAAATAAAACAAATGGGTGGTACTCTCATATGATATGTTACTCCAGATGAATATCATCTCTATGGAAATCTCACAGCCATGTACATGTAACTTTCGGCGCTGTGCATCAGCAAGTTGCAACTTCGGATGGGGAGGGGGAGGGGGTCTCGGTCTATACACGTAGCCGGCCACCATTCTGAGAGAAGTGAGGATGCGTGAACAATTCACCCAAGGAGATGATCAAAAATGTTCAAAATCGAGCATCTGGATTCATGCACAACCTCTCAACATTATAAATCGGGAAAATATAGAACTTTTTATCACGGTGCAAGCGACATGCTCCTGGAAGCTCATAGAGAAAATCAGTGGAGCAGTACCATTATTGAAACTCTACGAATGGACAAAATAGTATAGGCTACTATGAATAATTCCTCTACATGGATCAAGAAACCTAGCGCTGGACGGAATATGCCGTCTGATTATTCAATGTTGGGTTTGTTTTGAAAGAGGCTACCCTGTTGCCAAAACCTCAACATGTTCAACTAGCTCCCTGAACCGTCAAAGGATTTTTATAAAAATTTTTGCAGCCCATGTAACGACGTTGATGGCGAAAAGTTAACTTTAAACTTCCGAGCGAATTCGATTTCATATGAAAAAACGTAAATTGATCGATTTTTGATTCGATTAAAGAATAGTATATTACGCAACAAGTGCGAGAAGGTCAACTTCCGCACAAGTTCCCAAACGAGTGCGAGAAGTTGATATTCAGGCACACTTTGAAACTTCTCGCACACCCAGAAGTGTTACGTGCGTGAATATGTACTTCTGGGTGTGCGAGAAGTTTCGAAGTGTGCGTGAATGTTACTTCTCGCGCGAGTTGGCAACGTGTGCAGAAACTTCTCGCACGTGTTGCGTATACTTTTTTTTGCAACTGTGCGCGAAGTTGTAATTAAATGCACCACTGTCCGAGCAAGATCATCTTGAGAACGAAGTTTTCAAGAAAGGCCAAATTCAGAGGGATGACGTGACATGTGCGTATATGAAAATGCATTAGAGCGAGAAGTTACATTCACGCACACTTCACCAGTGCGTAAATGTGAAACTGTGCGAGAAGTCATTCACGCATTACTTCTCGCACCGTGAATAATGAATAGAAGTCTCATTTTTTTACAACTTCGCGCACACAGTTGCAAAAAAGCTACTTTCTAGATCGTTTGTTTGAATGTTCAATTGGGCGCCTGAACAGTGGAAAATGTTGTAAAAAATTTGACGACCTATATAACCACTTCAATGCAAAAAATTTTACTTTAATTTTTTCAGACAGGCCAATTTTACGTGAAAAACTCTGATTATTCAGTGTTGGGTTCGTTTTGAGAGGAGCTACCATGTTATCACCTTCTCAAAATGTGCAACTAGCTGCCTGAGCAGTGAAAGAAATTTTATGAAAATGTTTGCAGTCCATGTAACAACGTTGATGGAAAAATGTTAAACTTACACTGCCGAGTTAGTTCGATTTCATGTAAAATTACTCATACTGATCGATCTTTAATTCGATTAAAGGTAAGCTAGCTTGAACCCTCTTTGATACATATTCAACTAGGGTCCTGGACAGTGGAAAAGCTGTAAGAATTTTGACGACCCATATAAACACGTCGACGCAAAAAAATTGACTACACCTTTGAGTCACATCAATTTTATCTTAAGAAACTGGATTATCCAACTTCGGTTTCGATTCGAAGCAAGCTGCTCCGTACGTACATTCGTTCGATATTTAACTAGCTGCCTCAACAGCGAAAGGAGTTTAATGAAAATTTTGTACAACCTTAATGAGATTGTTGGTGCGAAAGTAACTTCACTTTTTTGGGTCAGGCCGATTTCATGTGGAAGAATTCAATAATTTGATTTTTGATTCGATTCAAGAAAGCTACTTTGTAGGCACCACCTTGACATGTTCAACCGAAAGCCTGAACAGTAAGGAAGTTTTTGTGAGAACTGTACATTTGATATGACTACGTTGATGGTGAAAATGTTAACTTGACACCTTTGAAACAAGTCGACTTCATGTGAAATAACTCAAATTGTTCAATTTTTGATTCGATCAAAGAAAAGCTACCTAGTGAATCTCTTGTTCGCATTTTCAATTAGCCGCCTAAATTTTGGAAGAAGTTTTGAAAGATTTGACGATCCATATAACCACGTAGATACGATAAAGTTGACTTTACACATTCGAGACAGGTCTCTTTTATCTTAAAAAATTTGATCATTCAATTTCGGTTTCGATTCGAAAAAGCTACTTAAAAGTACGTTTTCTACATATTCAACTAGCTGACCGAACAGCTAAAGAGGTCATGGAAATTTTGTATAACCTTCATAAAATTGTTGGGGCAGAAGTTAACTTCACGTTTTTGGGTCGGTTCGATTTTATGTGGAATAATTCAATCATTCGATTTTTTATTCGATTTAAAGAAGCTATTTTGTAGGCAACACCTCCACATGTTGAACCGGATGTTTAAACAGTGAGAAAGTTTTTGTGAGAATCTGTACATTTGATGTAACTACGCTGATGGTGAAAAAGTTAACTTTACACTTTCAGATCAGATCGGCTTCATGTGAAAAAACTCAAATTGTTCTATTTCTGATCCGATTTAAGGAGAGCTACGTAAGGGCCTCGACAGAAAGTGCGCGATGTTCTTTTCTCCATATTTTCCCTCGTGTATAAGAATAGGCGCTGTAGTTGCAGTGGCCACCATGGGCGCGCAATGGCGCTACTTCCACGGAGAAAAAACGGGGAAAAAAGCGAGCGCCTATGCTTATACACAGGGAAAACATTGGAGAAAAGAACATCGCGCACTTTCTGTCGAGGCACTGAGAGATCCCTTGCTCACGTGTTCAACCAGCTGCCTGAACATTGAAAGAAATTTTAAAAAACTCTACGATGCATATAACCACTTTAATACAAAAAAGTTGACTTTACACTTCTGAGCCAGGTTTCTTTTATCTGAAAAAATTGGATTATTCAATTTTGGTTTCGATTCAGAAAAGCTACTTCTCAGCACGTTTTCTACATATTCAAGTAACTGACTGAGCAGTGGAAGGAGTTTTATGGAAATTTTCACAACCTTCATAACATTGTCGATGCAAAAAAGTTGACTCACGTTTTCGAGACAATTCAGTTTTATGTGGGGAAACTTAAGTTTTAAAGTATCTATTATTTGATTCCATTTGTAAACAGTTACTTTGTAGGTACCACCTTTACATGTTCAACTAAATGCTTAAACAGTAAAAAAATTTCCATAAAAATGTGTACAACCGATATAACTACGTTGATGCTAGAGAAGTTAACCCATTGACGCCCAGGATGACACTTTCATGACATCTTTTTGAGGCTCGTTATTCAGTAAGGAAAAGACTTCGAAAAGAATCCCCAGGGTATATTCTCTTGCCACCTTTTCAACATGGTCAACTAGCTGCTCGAACAGAGAGAAGAAATTCTTATGACAATCTGCACAGCCCATATAATCTTTTTGATGGGAAAAAATATTTTTATACTTCCCAACCGGGTCGATTTCATGTGACATAACTCAAACTGTTCGATTTCTGATTAGATTTAAAAGAAGGTACCTCGTAGTGACCTTGTCTACATTAACTACGTGCCTGGAATGTTGAAAAAGTTTAAGAACTTTTGACGACCCATATAACCACGTCAATGCGAAAACAATTCACTTTACACTTATGAGTCTGGTTAATTTTATCAGGACAAACTTGGAGTATTCAACTTTGCTTTCGATCCGAAAAAGCTAATCCGTACGTACGTTTAATGGATTGTCAACTTGCCGCCTGAACAGTGAATGAAGTTTCATGAAAATTTCGTACAACCTTCAAAACATTGTTGATGGATACAAGCCGACTTTACGTTTTCGAGACAGGTCGATTCTACGTGGAATAACTCAAATGATTGGATTTTGGATTCCATCTCAAAAAAGCTACTTCGTTCCTACCACCTTCACTTGTTCCGCTAGATGCCCTAACAGTGAGAAAATTTCGATGAAAATATGTACAACTGATCAAACTACATTCATGCCGAACAAATCCATTCCACACTTTCGAGGCAGGGTAACTTAACGTGAGAAAAATTAAATTATCAAATTTTTCATTCGATTCAAAAGAAGAGCTATCTGAACATGTTGAACTACATGCCTAAACAGTAAGAGAATTTTAATGGAAATTTATACAGCCCGTACAACCATACGTTCATGATGAGAAAGTGAACTTCATAGTTTCGAGTCAGGTCGATTTCATGTGAAGTACTCGATTAGAAATCATTTCAAGCTTTGAAGATTCTATCTAGCCTTGATCAAGAGGCTCGATAGCAGCTTGATGAAGCTAGTAATGGCGCCACAATCAATGCTGGATCAAGGGCCTTGATTTGTGTTTGCGTTTAACATTGACATTCCACCGCCTTATAATATCCGTACGATAATTCAAGCAGTCTACCGCTAAGACATATTTCGAATGCAATCACCGGTGTACACACCGTCTTGCTTACACCGGGCCATACGTTACCGCAACACCGGTGAACTTCGATAAGTTTTGATAACAAACAGCGTCTGAACGGAAACAAATCCAATGAAGCGGTATCATCTGCCAGATACTCGCTCATTCAACATGACATCTTAAAAAAAATTTCACTGCTAATACTGAAAATGTATAGCTGAACGGATATAGCAAGGACAATTCCCGAAATTTCATATTTAATATCATTCTCTCTACTCGGAAAATATATATCTCAGCCCCTACTTGTTCCAAACAGAATGAAACTAGACTCTATCGAAGGAATGGAGCGTCAAATCTAATTGCAAATCTAATTCAATACACAAGTGGGTTTGCTTGAAAGTTGACGGATCTGTACACCGGTATCACGCCGGTCTCACTTGAAGCTCACAGTGCAGTGTTCTATCCTGGAACTGAGCCACAAAAGCGCGTTTCCAAGCGAGTTGACGGATTTACACCGGTATTATATCGGTCCCATTTGAATCTGGGACGAAATTTGAAGATGCGGTAGAGATTTCTAATATGACCAAATTTTCGCACGCGGTACGAGATCTTTTGAGAATAATGACTACATATACCGGACACTCGATTGTATCGATAATTGTACCGTATGTAACTGTTCGACAATTCACTAGGAAAAATTCGTGTGCGTTTGAGAAACGCGTAAGGAATCCGGAGTTCCAGGGTTGTGTTTGGTGTGATACATAAATATCGATATGATCTGGAAATTTGGATGAGTTATAATTAACATTCAAGTTTTCCAAAGCTCAAATATAATATACCATGCATTATTCAAATAGAATGATGACTTCAGCTTGAGATGGACTCCTGAAAAGGTTATGATACGAGATATATTTAAAAGAGGTTAGCAAATGTGACTCTCAATAATCAACACTAAGTCGTTCATAAAAGGCATCGAAACTGGCGGAAGAGTTAATTTCATTGGAATTGATTGGATCATGTGATGATCCAATGGATCCGTGTACTCATTTAATAAAGTGGAAAGCAACATCTTACTTTTTTCAAACTCTACTCTTTGCCCAAAGAAAGACAAACATCTTCTTCGGGCTGAATGAGGCATTCGACGATGAATGTGTATTCTGAACGACTTTAGATTGTGGTAGTTCCCCACACTTTCTTCATTTCACTCTTTAATCAAAGCTCTAGGAAAATGATGAGAATCTATTTGAACCCGTTAATTGAGTACAAAGATCAAAATTGACAATGATATCTCTACAAACCACGGGAGGATTTTGACTTTTGTCTCAAGTTTTTGACTAAATTGATGATCTTATTCAACAACTTACAACATTGTATCAAGTGATCCACTCTCTTAGTTTTTCTTCACTTCATTTCAGGGCCATAGGAGACCACAAGTGGTGTTTCCTGTTCGCTTTCAAATATATATTCAGTGTATGTCAATGTGAGGAGTGCCTAACAACATCTGTAGAGTAAAAGTGATGATACGCGTAACCCATATTTAAGCTTTCGGTCAAAGATGACCAAGGACTGGAAGTATCTCTTCATGATTTGATCCAATATTGTAATTACTGGATAGGATGGAAGACATTATTCTATTGGTTAGCGAGATTACAGTTTACTTTCAGAATACACACTCATTTGGTCTTAGCAGATAATGGGATTTGATGAAAAAAATTTTAGTTTCCCAAGTTGAAGCTGAGATGCTTCTGAACAACCTCCTTCAATTGAGATAAATTTGGTTCATGCTCTAAAAGAATGAGGAGAATGGTATTGCATTCAGCGGTGGTTGAATGCATTTGGGCTCGACTAAAATTGATATCATTGGACAATGAGGTCTCAGAGAAATTAGACTCTTGTTGTAACATCTAAGTGAGTCCGTGCTAATCTCAATGAGTTACAGCATTTTATGCATTCCCTTGTGGAATCATGCTTCATTTCGTGTGAATTCAGATAGAGATTTGAATATGTTTGAATATGGAACAGTGGCATGTGTGCAGTGAAAATGGTAGGACTCGAATAACCTTATCTTTGATTAAGACTCCATATTTAACCAAAACAGAAATGGTGATTGTGATTTTAATGCTGTTTCTGGCCTATCCTTTCAAATATGCATAACAAATTATTCCCCAAATTAGGGTTTAGAACGGATAAACATGATCTTGCTAAATACTTTGAATTAAAACGAAGCAGGACAAAACAGAGATTGGAAAACTCTCGTTTTGGAGTATGGGTTTTGTTTATGTAGCGTTTGTTCAAATTCAGAAAACCCTCATCACCCACGTAATGAGAGCATAATGAGGACTACTACACACATCACTGCAGTTTTTTTATCACCACCAAACACTCACGATCTGAATTCCGTATACAACCCGTAAAGCAATTGAAAATTAGCGATGAAGGCATTATCAGCGAATATATTCGTTGGCATGACTCGTTCCAGCATATATGCAGCAATAATACTAAGTAGCAATAAGAATCATATGTTGTCAGTCGTGCTGTGTGCGCATAATGGGGAGCAGAACCGACAGCAGACAGATTTTGGCATTGGCATATATGTTATGCTGAGAATACACGCGGTTCAGCCCATGCAGTATACCTATATCGTATGTCGGTTTTTCGTTGCATCTGTATAGCGGGTTGCATCGAATCTCGTTACGCGGGGCGGTGTCGGTCGCACGATTTCACCCTTCACCCAAACGAGCGTAAAGGAACCCCCTACCAAAATTAGCCACCAACCTCCATATTTGCAAAGCTGCACCATCCGGTATTCAAAATCCTTGTCCTTCAGCCTCTTCTTCATTTTCCTTGTGTGCGAGGTCACCGGCGTCTCATCCTTGGGCCATCCGATGTAGCACGCAGCTCCAGTATCAATCAAGTGTCGTATCCGATCGGCGTGTTGATCTTCCGGGTCCAGAAAGCTGGCGTATCCCACGAGATGCTCTCCTAGCCGGTCGACGCCCTGGATGTCCGTCAACACTTCGCGGAACAGAACGCACTTATCCGTGTTCAAAGCAAGATGTTCGTCGCGTTGCTCGGACGGAAGATCCATGCTTCCAGGCATGGTGAAAAAAAGATAGAGAAAAACGCGAAAGGAAAGCGATGAAGAAGCAAGTGTTGTCACGATTAGGATGTCACGTCTCGTCGCAAGGACTCGTCGGTACTGACCCGGCTGAAAATGATCGGGCGACTGTCGCCCCACAGTCGCGCCACCGGTCGTGCGACATTCGCGCCACTGGTCGCGCGACGGTCGCGCGACACATAGCTGTTGTATAGCAAGCCGCACACACTGATGTAGTGCTGTACTGCTGTAATAGAATAACTCACCTTTTCGACTCCAGAGCCAGGCTGGGCCCAACCTGGGCCAGGTTCAGTAAGGGGGGGGGGGGGTGAGGGTCGCTTTTAGCAGCATCCCTCATGCGCGGAATATGTAATGGTATGTAGACATGGTGTGTATGCTGCTATGTAAGCTGGTCGGGCGACGGGCGGGCGATGGTCGGGCGACTATCGACGGACGCAAGAATATTTGTTAGTAGCGCGATCGAAGCAAAACCGAAATTTCATTTTACTTTCATAAATAAATAATTAGGCATGAATCAATAATAAAAACATGCATTTTTCCGTCCTTTTTTCGATTTTTCGATTATAAGTCGGAAAATATTGATTTTTCGGGAAAACTTGTTCAGAGGTAATTTGTAGAACTTCAAACGATCTACAAGATTTATTCAGACACCTTTTCCCGTAAGATGCATCCTTTTGGAGTTATTCTTGATCAAAGTTATGATCGAATTTAATAGAATAAATTCGCTAAAATTGTTGATAATGGGTTCAAATTATTTTTCTAGGTAATTGGAAAGAAAAGGTCTCATGGTATTTTTTCCTAAGTTCGATCGTTTTCGAGTAATGGAGAAAGCAGATTTCGCGACTTCTCACCCTCAATGCGATGCTTTCATGACAGCACTTTGACTTGGAAGTTGAGAAACCTGCTTTTTCTCATTACTGGAAAACTATCAAACTCAGGAAAAAATACCATGAGACCTTTTCATTCCAAAATTGCCTCAATTACCTAGAAAAAATAATTTGAACCTGTTATCAACAATTTTAGCGAATTTATTTGAACAAATTCGATTATAACTTCGATCAAGAATAACTCCAAAAGGATGAATTTTACGGGAAAAAGTGGACAAATCAATCTTGTAGATCGTTTTGAGATCTACAAATCACCTCCGAACAACTTTCCTTGAAAAACCAATATTATTCGACATATAATGGTAACATCGAAAAAGAGACGGAAGAATGCATATATTTGTTATTTATTTATGCTTCATTATTTATTTATGAGAGTAAAAGGAAACGGTTCGATCGCTCTACTAACAAATATGCTTGCGTCCGGCGATAGTCGCGTGACAATCACCCTCTCGTCGCCCGACCAGCTTGCATAGCAGCATACACACCATGTAATACATACCATAACATATCCCGCGCATGGGGGATGCTGCTAAAAGCACCCCTCACCCCCCTCCCCCTTACTGAACCTGGCCCAGGCTGGGCCCAACCTGGCTCTGGAGTCGAAAAGGTGCGTTATTCTATTACAGCAGTACAGCACTACATCAGTGTATGTGGCTTGCTGTACTACAGCTATGTCGCGCGACCGTCGCGCGACGCTAGCATCGCGCGCTGGCCACCCGACCAGTGGTGCGAAAGTCGCGCGACCGGTGGCGCGACTCCGGGGCAACAGTCGCCCGATCATTTTCAGCCGGGCAAGAAATGCCGCCGGAACTCGGACCCAAAACCCTTGGCCAGCGGGCCCAGCAACCCCCGCAAACGCTACATGATCCAACCAGGCTGCCGAATTCTCCGCGGGGGCGTGGCCAAAAGGGAAGCTGCGCGAAAAGGTTGACGCGCGCGGAAGAGCCTCACGGGTGAGACGAGGAAAAGGCTTTTCTCTTTGCCCCTCCCTTCACATTCGCAAGACACGAAATTCCCATGTTTCGTCCTCCCCTCTGCACGCTCACCTGCGTGCAGCGGGGAGGTTAAATTGTAAGAAAAATTGACTCAAAATTTCACATAACTGTCCCAGCAACATTTCAATTCGACCATATAAGTAGTCTCACGATAATACGACAAATAGAATACGCTGCTGAAAGAAATGAGCAGGATGCTTTCTCTTCACGAAATTTGTCTGGAGTAGTTCGATCGAATTGCATATAAACAAATCAATTTAGAATGTAAAAAACGTTAAGTTGATTTGTGTCGGTTCACTATATTTTGAATTATTTTCTCGAGGAAGATTCAGGGCATCTGAACTGGGGGTTTGCTAACAATATTTATCGTTTCGTTGATAGGAAATTTCGATAAAATTGATTTGAGGTTGATTAAAATGACGGGTTCGGTGAAAATTTGAGTTTTTGTTGGAAGAAACTTCATTTGAATCATGATTTACTTAACCAATACATGGAAAATTCTTGATAAATATGAATCTAGGTCTTCGGAAGTTTGGTAAATTACTTGTACAGGGTAATACGGAGGGAAAACGAATATTTGAAAAAAATGTTTTATCTTTATTCTGAGTGAGATCTCCGAGAAAGCTCAATAGCAGAGTTTGGGTGATCTGAACTAGGGTTTTTTTACCAATATCTATGGTTTAGTTGACACGGAATTTCGATAAAATCGGTTTGAGGATGAGTAAAATGACGACTTTGATGACAATTCCAGTTTTTTGTGGAAAGAAACTCCAATTAAATGGCGATCTAGCGGTTTGAGTGCGATTCGGTACAAACCAGTTCATGAAAAATGTTAGAAAAGTATCTTTTTGTTATTCTGTGCGCAAAAATGGCCATTTAGACGCAAGTGTGCGTGTGCAAATAGCGAATTTGCACATTATTCCGACACAACTGTGTGCAAATATTTTTTCACGCAGTGCGCAAATGAGGCATCAGTGCGCAAATACTCGTTTGCGCACTGCGTAAACGAAGAACAGTGTGCAAATGAGGCATTTGCGCACTGGACTTGAGTTGTTTTCTGATCACTCTATACCATCATCTATCTATATATCATCATCATACATAATTGTGAAGAATATCTATCTTCGATCTTTCGAGCACCAGCGACAGTTTTGAGCAACGTGGTAACATACTATATGGGCGATGGAGTTTTTTCTGATACATTTCTCAGAATTTTTTTTCAGTCGGGGGGCTCCGCCCCTGGACCCTCTCCTCCGCCCTCCTGTGACCACGTCATGCCATGTTCCTCTGAATGCTTGAGATGCATTGATCATTCGTTGTAGGTGATGCTTCGGTCACTCCTCGCTACTGTCAAAATTTTTCAGAAAGCCGTCATGGATCCCAAGTAGTTCAAATGAAAATGGTTCATAATTTGTTTGAGGAGGAAAAAGGACTCGGAAAGTTCGTACGCACCAATGCGAAAAAGGAACAAAGTCCGTCAACTCTCGAGACGACGCCCAAGTCTCACAGCATCCCCTAATTTTTTGATGTGTTTTAGGAGGCGGGTTACATTTTTGCTCATAGAAATAACAAAAAATATCGTAAGCAACTCGGGCACCGACATTTGCGCACTCGTCCCCGCAACTCGTGTGCAAACGTTCCAATTGCGCACAGTTTCGTCGTTCACGCAGTGCGCAAATGAGCCATTTGCACACTGCGTAAACGATGAAACTGTGCGTAAATGAAGCGTTTGCACACTCGTTGTGGTGACTCGTGCGCAAATATCTGTTGGCGCCCTTGTTGCTTAATATACTATTTCAGGCAGATTCAAGTTTGGTCAATGGATAGTTGGTAAGTTTGGATGGCAAGTTTGGATAGCTTCCAGGTCTGAATTCTTGTCCCATTCCGGTCGGAACAAATTGGATAAATGGCATCAGGTCACCGTGCACCGTTCACGCTACAGTTATTCGCACTTTTGTACGATAATTTTGTGATTTTAGCTGAGCGACGACTGGACAGAGACTTATTATCATGTAACTTCGAATCATCTTCTCTCAGTTTAGCTCATGACGCGAGAGGATTGGTTGAACGTGCTTATAACCTGAGGGCAGGTGGTCCCTAACCTATGAGAGAAGCGCATCGTAATTGGCACTTCTATCCAATTCTCTCGCGATTTGGGCTAAACGGCGAGAAGACGACTTGAAGTTAGATGATGATGAGTATTCGTCTCTTCGTCGCTCAGCCTGAATCCCCAAATTATCGAATAAAAGTGTGACTAACTTTCAGCGTGCAAATAAACTGCACTGCGTATGTAACCGCGTGACCACGAGCGTGATGCTCACATTTTGGAGCACAGATGCTTCGCTACTTACGGCGCGGCGCCCTTTGAAGAGAAAATAAAGCACCGCGCAAACATATTTCAGCAGTTCCTTGATAAAATTTTGAAAATATGCAAACGCCAGTTGAAAGCAACCTCTCGCTCTGAGTAATATCATGATGAAGAGCGCGAGGATGCTGCGGGCTCGGTACACTATGGTTGTGAAGCTAACAAAATTCGCGGCCATGAGTGCAATATCGAATCATTGAGGGTCACTAGATGATTATCAGACGTACCACACCCCTGTAGAAAAAACACTGGTGTATCATTTCGGAAATGTACGGTCATCTCAGTCGAGCCGAATCGGAGCATGAGCTCAGACGCGTGCGACGGTAGCATGTCTTAAGCACATAAATACGACTCGCCACGACGCACTCGACGACAAAACATATCCCGTTGGAAAGAAATTTCAGGGGCTTTATATCACGTATTACCGTATTTACCCGTGTAAAAGACGCACCTATAGATAAGACGCACCCCACTTCTTGGGGGGAAAAATCGGAAAATAATAAGAGCCTGTAGATAAGACGCACCCATGGATAAGACGCACCCCGGTTTACTAGGGCCCGGAGTGAAAAATTTCAGATGAAACCGGGCGAATGAAGGACAACAGAGATTCATTCGATATATCACAATGCATTTATTGTCGACTCCCTCGATTTCCAACAGCTTCAGCTTGTCGCACAATCTTTGGTTTGAAAGCACTTGTATATGAATTTCTCTTTTTGAGCTCCATATTTGTAATCTCGCTCAGCTGTTGGGCTACTGAGATTCGACAGTGTACTGATGTTATCGAATGTTGATGAAATATCATATTCATTCGCGATGTGGCAATGCTGTTATGACGATCACTTAGTTTTCGATGTAATTGAAATACGTACACAAAGTCACACAACTGCGCGTACATTCACACGTGTTTACGATTGTGAACAATTTCAAGAATACGCAGCTGAGTATGGTGGTATTCTATACATTTCTGGTGCGTCTTATACACGAGTGCTGCCAACAAATTTTCCGCACAGAAAATATTAAGCACCTATAGATAAGACGCACCCATAGATAAGACGCACCCCTGTTTTGGAGTGCTCAAAACTGATTTTTTGGTGCGTCTTTTACACGGGTAAATACGGTATTATGATTCTTTTAGTGCGGTGTGAACAATGTACCACGGGCAAATATTTCCGCAAAGAGCGCTGCCAGGGATTTCTATAGTATGACTATCCAAAGTGGCGCACGTAGATGTTGAATGCGTTATTTAGCATCGATTCAGAGCAGTTGGATGAACATTCAACGACCACTCACCTTACATAGTGTTGAATAAAACTCGCTGGGGTTTAAGGGTCACTGCAGTTAATGATTATAATTCAACGTCGATGATGATCTCAGCAACAGCATTGATCACGATTCACTTTGAGAAATTCATTCTCTCTGCCCCGAGACACATTTGGAGCAATCAGATGGTTCATGGCTTCTTCCGAGGGCGCTGGAGGGCATGCCTTCATGTGTGTCTGCTAGCGTGCCACTTCACTACTGGCTAACCTGACCTGCACTTAAACGCCCATTCACAACCGATGCGTCATCTCAGCATCGTTTATTAAATCCAAGGATGAATAAAAGTTGCTGTTAGGAGTTCTCTTGCACGTTATAGTTGAATTTTCGAATCGACCGAGTAGCTCACCCGGATCGTTCTATAAACAATGCTGAGATGACGCATCGATTGCGTCTGAGCTCATGCTCCGATTCGGCTCGACTGAGATGACCGTACATTTCCGAGATGATACACCAGTGTTCTTTCCACAGGGGTGTGGTACGTCTGATAATCATCTAGTGACCCTCAATGATTCGAGATTGCACTCATGGCCGCGAATTTTGTTAGCTCCACAACCATAGTGTACCGAGCCCGCAGCATCCTCGCGCTCTCCATCGTGATATTACTCGGAGCGAGAGGTTGTTCCCAACTGGCGTTTGCATATTTTCAAAATTTTATCAAGGAACTGCTGAAATATGTTTGCGCGGTGCTTTATTTTCTCTTCAAAGGGCGCCGCGCCGTAAGTAGCGAAGCATCTGTGCTCCAAAATGTGAGCATCACGCTCGTGATCACGCGGTTACATACGCAGTGCAGTTTATTTGCACGCTGAAAGTTAGTCACACTTTCGTCCGATAATTTGGGGATTCGGGCTGAGCGACGAAGAGACGAATACTCATCATCATCTAACTTCAAGTCGTCTTCTCGCCGTTTAGCCCAAATCGCGAGAGAATTGGATAAAAGTGCCAATTACGATGCGCTTCTCTCATAGGTTAAGGACCGCCTGCGCTCAGGTTATAAGCACGTTCAACCAATCCTCTCGCGTCATGAGCTAAACTGAGAGAAGATGATTCGAAGTTAGATGATAATAAGTCTCTGTCAACTCGTCGCTTAGCTGAAATCACAAAATTATCGTACAAAAGTGCGAATATTTTTAGCGTGAACGGTGCACGGTGACCAGATGCCATTTATCCAATTTGTTCCGACCGGAATGGGACAAGGATTCAGACCTGGAAGCTTTACTGTAATGTTTGTATTGTATAATCGTGGAAAAGATGCAATACTCTTTCTGGCTTTGTAAATTTGTAAAATTCCTAATGGATGTAGGTTTCTCAAGACGAGTCAGACAATTTACGAAAATCTTTGCACGAATTCCATTGATTTCACAATTATATACGACAGAAGCACCTTTTACACTGCCATGTATCACATTTGTCAAATTCAATAAAAATGCTCTGATTAGGCTAGTGATTCTAGCTCAAAAATGACCCGTTCTCGAAATGGCATGGGAACATAAAATCGACCAATATTTGGCCTGTGCAAAAAATTGAAATCGTCAAATACTGCACGATTCTGCATTTTTTCCAAAGGAATAATAGGCGAGATAACAATTTCCGTTTTAGATCACAGCAAAACTAATCGGCATTTTCAATTCACACCGAGATTACGAGCCATATTACACGCACCAGAGCTATACAACTATCATGAGATTCGCTAACTCTTTTTGCAGCCATATATGGCTGGATCTTTCCAAGTATTTACCTCTCGGAGCCCGAGCAACCGACAAAATCCCAGTATCATTATGTGGTTCTAGTTTGGTACGGAACTTATCTTGCTTTCATCAGTCAAATCAAAATCGTCTCTCTTCAACGATTCGCTTCTGATCGCAATCCAAATTGCACATATTGAATGTAATCCACCTCATCGATAACGTACTGGTTGACTTTGTTTTTTCCGTACCCATCGTCTCCCCAAATTCTGAAAAAGCATCATCTGCTCTTACACGGTACAATGAATCAAATAAGCATTTATATACATCAACGATGTCCTGAAGCTCTAATTGATCGAAAAATGGCCTTAGATAAGAAGAACAAATGCTTTCTGTCATCCCTCGATTTCATTTGTCAATGATTACAATTAGTTCTCACGGATTGTCCAAAGCCAGACAGTTTTTCACCACAGCTCGACTTGCAGGGTACATACAAATCTCTCTGACTTAGAAGTGATGAACATCGACAATATTGTTGCCTAACATTAGAGTAAAGTGTAGGGCTTTTCACTAATGAAAATCGAACCTTTGGGTGGTTATAGTTGGACTTTTTACCCTAGGTAAACACCAAAATTTTCTCAAATAAACTTTGACAAATGGAGCTAGCAGTTGTATTATCAGAAACCTCTTTCGTTGGAGAAATCAAGGTAAGAGAAGATTGATTTGAAACACTGACACAGACTGAAACTCATCACTGGAACATCAACAAATGGTTCTAGATTCTCCTGGTTTGTATAGGGAAGATTTGGTATTTTCGGTTTCTGGATCATTTCTGACTATTCTAATCATTTTATTCAAGATTCCAACTTGAACATCTGGAAACACTTGATTAGGATGGCGTATCCGGGTCATTTCCAAAGATGGAGTAAATACTGGAATACTGCGTTGAATTTCAGAACATGTCTGCTCAAATCTTTGTACTTCAGAGGGATAATTGCATGTTGAGTTATTCAAATACGTAGATATTTGGCTGAGTTCTGAAGTTTTTGTGACCAAAATTTAAGAAGTAGACTATAGAATTTTTTATTACACTGAAGATGTATTGGGACAATACAGAATGTCATTATTGTGTGTGGGCCTTTGGATCATTTCTGATCAATTCAGTTATTCTATTCAAGGTTCCATCTTGAACATCTCGAAATACTTGGTCAAAATGGCGCATCCGGGTCACTTTCTGAGGTAAAGTCTATCTTGGAATAGTGCATTGAGATCTAAATCATACATACTGAGATCCCTAAACTTTAGAGGGATGATTGCATGTTTATTCATCTGGATCCGTTGGAATTTGGTAGAGTTCTGAAGTTTTTGTTTTTAAAAATTGAGAAGTTGAACTAAAAATTCCATAATATTCTAGATGCACTGTGAAGATACAGAATGTGGTTGTTGTGTGTGGACCTTGGGTTCAATCCTGATCAATCCCATCATTCTACTCAAGGTTTGAATTTGAATACCCCAAAATACTTGGGCAAAATGGCGCATCCGGGTCACTTTCAGAGGTAAAGTCTACCTTGGAATAGTGCATTGAGATCCAAATCATACATACAGAGAGCCTTAGACTTTAGAGGGATGATTGCATGTTTATTCATCTGGATCCGTTGGAATTTGGTAGAGTTCTGAAGTTTTTGTTACCAAAAATTGAAAAGTTGAACTAAACATTTCATAATATTCTAGATGTACTGTAAAGAGACAGTATGTGGTTGTTGTGTGTGGGCCTTTGGTTTAATCCTGATCAATCCCATCATTCTACTCAAGGTTTGAATTTGAATACCCCGAAATACTCGGGCAAAATGGCGCATCCGGGTCACTTTCAGAGGTAAAGTCTATCTTGGAATAGTGCATTGAGATCCAAATCATACATACTGAGATCCCTAGACTTTAGGGGAATGATTGCATGTTTATTCATCTGGATCCGTTGAAATTTGGTAGAGTTCTGAAGTTTTTGTTACCAAAAATTGAGAAGTTGAACTAAAAATTTCATAATATTTTAGATGTACTGTACAGATACAGAATGTGGTTGTTGTGTGTGGGTGTTCAATTTCGAACGAATTTTTTGTCTAATAGTCAGCAATTTCTGACTGTAACCAGCGATGATGTACAAAACTGTGCCAAGCTCAAATTTGCCTACTCAGGTCCCGCGTGACCTGGATAATTCAACTTTTCGAGTATGAGCTTTCGTGGCTCGCGCCACACTCTCGTCTCTTCCGACAACCGTCGAACAGTGCACACGCATAATAATGTAGCCTCTCGCGCAATGAAAGGCATCTGTCAAAACTCCATTAAAGTTACACTAAAATCCAGATTCAAGTGTAGTGCATTCATTGGATCTACCTTCACTACTCTATGAACATTTTTTGGTCCTTCGAGCCGGATCTACGCCTAAAAGTGCAGTTTACGTGAATCCACGGAAGTGTAATTGTGGAGTTCCGTGTGCACGGGGTATTGTTGAGTATGCCGATGCATATGCGGAGATTCGACCAATGCAGCAATACATCATCTGCTGGAGTTGTCACACCCAACAAAGTGAACTCTACGAAAACAGCAAGTAGCTGAAAACTTCACCTATATCAAGGACGTGGCACAGCTGTCATCGTGTCACATTCCAATGCAGCTGAAATTGGAGCGACAAGGAATCTCCACCCGGTCTAAACTGCTGACGATGCAAGGCCGATGAGGTCAACTATACCCATATCCAGCTCTGCGTTCACTAAAAATGACGAAGAGTGCTTCAAATGTCAAGTAAGATCGCTCCAATCATACCAAAATAATTCTAGCGTATCAACATATGACAACGATTTCGCCTTACAAGCAATCGTTGAATCACTTGATTAAAGAGCAATTCCTCTTGTATTGACTTCTCGAGTCACAAGCTCAGCTCTCCAGTGAGTGATTACCCTAAGCAGTTACGCTATCAAATTCTTTTGGGTCTTCGGTTTCATGTTCGGATTTGAGAATCATTACGAGTTCGTTGCTCATTATAGCAACACCCATTTCTCAAATTCACTCGCTTACTTGAGCACGAATCTTCCAAATATTCCTAGGAATAAGACAAGATACCGTGTGCACCCAACTACAAGTAAGATCGTTCTGATAAACCGCCCTTCAATCTTTTGATGCGTATCCCTATGACAACAATATTGCTTTCAAGCTATTGTTGAACCACATGCGATAAGACCAATAATTCTTAACGTACGGATTTTGCGAGTCACAACTGTCGCTTCTCAATTTGTGGTTACCCTACTCAAGCATTCACGCCATCGAATACATTCAACCAAGCATATGTCAAATTTGAGATCCATTTCGAGTTCATTGCTCATTGCTAGCAATACCCATATCTCAAATTCAATCTCACACCCGAATTAAATCTCCTGGATTTTTGGAGATCAAGTAATTCTAGCAACCCAGATTTTGGTGCAATACATTTTCCAATTTTGCACTCCCTATGACAGTTACTTGTCCAATCACCATGACCACTTTGGACAAAATGTCTTTAGACAACCTTGTCGTTCTGCATTTGTCGAGAGTAGACAAAATCTCCAATTCTTTCACCAATTTCAAGAAGAAAGGTAGGAGAGAAATGACTACTGGTGGAGCCGAAACTCGAATTTCTAAGATAGGAGAGTGGTTTACCGAGGTGAAAAAAATTCACGATAAAATCATATCTCATGAACAGTTCACATTTGAAATCGATTATATCAAGAAAAAGTACTTCGCTGAGGCAGAAAAGATCTACATAGATGCTTTCAGCGACTTCAAAGATTTCCTCATCAATGAATCACATGCAGCAGTGAGGAGCGCCAGCTCCCCCACTGAAAATGGGTGGCCGCCCGAGCGGGCGCCCGGACGGTAGCACGAAATCGACGATAAAGTCGCCCGCCCGGGCGGCCGCCGCGAAAATTTTTTTTGCCCAAAAATTCAATTTTTATATTTTTGTTCTCCCGAATATCCGAGATAATTTTTGGGAAAAATTTTATATACATCCCATTTACTTCCTTCTTCTTCCAATTGATGGAAATTTTTTGGAGAAAACTAGAGAATATCAAGGATTGATGAGAGTGGTGTGAACAAAAATACTTAGAAAAAGTTTCAAATGTCGAATCTCCACTTCGTGCGAGTCTGAAACACCAATTCTCGAAATCGAAGTTTCATGAGCCAGTTTCTCATCAATATCTTCTCTTCATTTGAAGCAAGAAAAATGATCCGACGTACTGTCTCTAGTATCTCTATTATCATTTCCCATACGGAGCGTACAGGTCATAGTTATCAAACCTACATTCGTTTATTCAAATTAGATATATTTCTTGATCCGAAGAAAGCTGAAATGTAATGATGAGACACTCATCAACGGTGAATGATATAATGAGATGATTTTTGCGACTACTCGATTCATCAACGCGGGAGAATCGGGGGTTAGAATGAAAGAGAAACATGAGATCAATGAACAATCACCTGTCATATATTTTTCTATCAATATAGTCAATGGGAGGATAATAATTCTCCCAACGAAATCCGAATAGACTTCCTGAAAACAAACATCTTTGAGCATAACTCATCAAAAGAAGACATACTTCCAACCTCGTTTACGACATACAATCTTCATCGAAGAGGTGCTTTTGAGATACTATAAAACAAAACATGTGTCTTTATCGTCATCAGAATGCTATACCAATATACTTCTACACCACATAATCACCAAATAATAGAAATTGAGGAAGATCAGTCAGATCAAGAGTAAGTATCCAATCATCTGATCGATGATAAATGTGATAATTTTGCTATTCGCAGATTGCTACGTACGAAAATGTTTCGTCAATGCATAAATATTCACACCAGATAATCGAACAGGTGACGAGGGTCACTCAAGTTATGAAAACATTTTTCCATTCCAATCATACTCACGTTAGATGAGAATGATGATGCCTGTATTTCTAGTATTTCACACACTCAAAGATTGAAAATATTGCTATCGGTCAAAAACAAACAATACCACATAGATCATGAGGAATTCTGCCAATATCATTGGCTCAAATCTCACGCGGGAAGAAGAATTTGGAGCAAAAACTTTGCGACTAGATGAAACATTTTGTCAGTGATGATCATGTTCTGGAGTGGCTCCCTCAGAGTTCTCTCCGGTGATTTTTCATGGATTAGAGGGAACAAAATTAAATAGAATAATTTCGGGGTTTCGGGAGAACAAAAATATGAAAATTGAGTTTTTGGACAAAAAAAATTTTTGCGGCGGCCGCCCGGGCGTGCGACTTTATCGTCGATTTCGTGCTACCGTCCGGGCGCCCTCCCCGGCGCCCGCTCGGGCGGCCACTAATTTTCAGTGGGGTCGGGTAATCAAACCACTCAAATTGTCAGTCGGAATTCGAATCGGCTCGACTAGCGTCTTTAGAAATTCAACTTTTTGATGGTACATTCAATGATTGGCCAAAATTTCGTGACTTATTCACAGCAACTGTTATCAATTTCAAATCGTTCTCAAATGCAGTAAAATTCTACTATCTCAAAGCTCATCTCAAAGGTGATGCTGCCTTGCAAATTCAAGGTATCCCTCTCGAGGGAGGAAACTTTCAACGAGCTTGGGATGAACTGAGCAAGCTGTATGAGAACATTCGCCAAATGGTCAATGACCAACTGAAAGAATTCTTCTCTGTTTCCCCCATTAGAAAAGGAACAGCCTCCGAATTGAGAAGATTGATCAATGGCACTGTCAACCCTCTCATCGTTCTCAAATCACTTATTAGAGCTACCGATCATTGGGATGACTTGATAGTTTTTATCACTGCTAGTCGTCTGGATGAAAAATCCCGAACCCTTTGGGAAACTTCCCTTGGAGGAACTTCCGAGCCTCCCACCTTTGCAAGAATGAGAACCTTTCTCAATACAAGGTTGAGCACACTCGAATCTATAGAAAATAATTCTCAACTAAGCATTCCTTCGAGCATCACTGATCTCTAATCAAATAAGAGCAACCAAAGTAATCAAAGGTCAAGCTCTACTCATGCTCTGAAACAAGGCGCAAAAGTTCTTCATTCGTCTCAATCTGACCTGATTCCCAAGAAAAAGAAGTGTTCATTATGCGAACAAGATCATTCTTTGCGAAACTGTCCCGCATTCAATGCAATGAGTATTGATTCTCGCCGAGAATTCATTCAATCAAAGAGGTTATGTTTCAATTGCTTTGGGACTCATGATTCTAAAACCTGTAGATCTACATTCAAATGTCGATCGTGTGGAGGGAAACATCACTCCCTACTTCATTTTGACAAGCCGATTACTGCAGCAGAAACCAATTATGTCCCTCGCACTCAACTTTCAGCAACATCTACACCGTTTCAACCAAGTTCTCCGTCCCATAACCATGTTGTTGCTATGAATTCTATCCCGAAAAAGACCCAATACAGTGCTTCTAGCTACTGCTTGGGTTCAAGTTTCGAATGCCAAGGGCGGAGTAGTTTTTGCCCGTGCTCTAATTGACCAATGTGCTCAAACCTCATTTATTGCTGAATCACTATGTCAACGACTCAATCTCTATAAAAAACGCGTTCCAGTACCAGTACAAGCCCTAGGAGGCAAACAATCGTACGCGAAAGGATTAGCTGAAGTTACAATTCACCCTGCATTTGAATCATCATTCACGGCCAGACTCCACGCTCTGGTCATCAAGGATGTCACGGGTTATCAACCAAGGATCGGCTGCTCAACCAAATCATGGAATCACATATCAGGATGACAATTAGCTGATCCACAATTCATGAAAGATAACCCAATCGAACTCTTACTGAGTGCATCTGTCCATGCCTTGATTGTGGAGAATGACCTAATCAAAGGTACTCCAGATCAACCCATCGCCACAAAAACTAAACTTGGATGGATCTTGTCAGGACCAACTGACAACAGCGACCACTTGATGTTACAACCTACTGCTTGGCACTGCTCGGCAGATGTAAACGTAGGTGATCTGCTCCAGAAGTTCTGGACCCAAGAGGAGATGATCAGCTCGAAACCACTTCTCACTCCAGATGAACAAGCTTGTGAGGATCATTTCATGAAAACCCATACTAGAGGATCCGATGGGTGATACACTGTAAGGTTACCTTTACGTAATAATATTCATCCATCAAATCTGGGTGAATCATTCTACCCTGCAAAACAGCTCCTTTACAAGCTAGAGAGTAGGCTAGCAAAGGACAAGAAATTGTTCGATGGTTACCACGATTTTCTCTTTGAGTATGAATCACTTGGTCACATGACTCGTCGGAATATTGGCCCTGAAGACATTGATTCCTCCAATGATTTCTTTCTACCCCATCATGGAATTCTGAAAGCAAGTGGCACGACCACGAAGTTGAGGACCGTATTCAATGGATCTTTCCGCCCCAAACCAAATAAGTCAATCGATGATTATTTGCTCATAGGTCCTAATCTACTTCCAGAAATCACCACACTTTTGTCGAATTGGAGACTTTATCAGTACGCTTTCACTGCCGATGTTGAGAAAATGTTCCGACAAATTTGGATCCGAGAAGATGATCGACATATGCAGTCTATCCTCTGGCGTGATCATCCTTCTCACCCAGTTTGAATTTTCAGACTCAATACAATAACTTACGGACTTGGAAGTAGCCCATTTCATGCCAATCGAGTACGTATCCAACTTGCTCGAGACGAACGTATAAATTTCCCTATGGGATCCGAAGCCCTCGAAGAAGAAACCTATATGGATGACGTGGTATCAGGTGATCACTCGATTGAAACTGCCAGTCAGAAACAGCTGGAGCTCATCGATATCTGCAAAGTGGGCGAATTCAATCTCCGTAAATGGGTAGCTAATGACAAACAATTACTATCTGATCTTCCAAACGAATTGGTAGCTGAAAACCCTGCGGTATCGTCCCCGATTTCTCTTGATTCAGAGAACGATTCGGTTTTCACAATTCTCGGTCTGAAATGGCTACCCCGTGAAGATATTTTGCAGTTCAAATGCTTGAACCCAAATCCATCGGAGGTATGGACGAAACGCACAGTTCTTTCTCGAATCGCTAGCGTCTTTGATCCACTAGGCTGGCTTGCGCCAATGGTTATCACTTCCAAAATTTTCATGCAAAAACTTTGTATAGCTGGTTACGATTGGGATCAAAAAGTCTCTGAGGAAGATACCTTGGTTTGGTCTCGCTGGTATGAAAATCTTGCAGCTATCTCTTTGCTCAAAATCCCTCGGTGGTTTAACTACACGAGGGATAGTTGCTCGTATGTGTTACACGGGTTTGCTGACGCTTCAAAACTTGCTATTTGTGCTGTCGTCTACCTCAGGGTCACTTCATCCGAAAATATTAGCGTAAAGCTTTTACAAGCTAAGACTCGAGTCGCACCCGTAAAAACTATTTCAATTCCAAGATTAGAGTTATGCGCTGCACTTCTACTAGCCGAATTCGTTAATCATTTGAAATCCACATTGAAAATCCCAAATCCTTAAGTTTCTGTGTGGACTGACGCAATGGATGTTCTGCATTGGCTCAATGATCACCCATCTCGGTGGCCAGTCTTCATAGCTAACCAGTGTTCCAAGATTATGGGCTTGTTACCAGGAACTCAATGGAAACACATCCGCTCTGAAGACAATCCTGCTGATATAGGAAGCAGAGGTCGTTTTCCCGATGAAATTGCCGAACTAACGCTATGGTGGTATGGGCCTGGATGGTTATCATCATCCCCTGCGTCATGGCCTGAATCGAAATCAGTTTCCAAACACTCGCATATTGATGCATCAACTTCATCCCCACCAGTATCTACTATACATATGACAACAAATCTTGTTGTATCCAGAGGCTTACTCACCCCTTGCTTGAATATGCTAGAGACCCAATCATCATATTGCAAGATGATCAATGCTACTGCTTACTATCTCAGATTCATTCCAATTCTGAGACCCACCTTTTTTTCTGTCTGTGAAACGTCAGATTTGATTCAAAAGAAACCCTGGGCTCAGTTACCCACTCACAAAGGAGCACTAACATATGAAGAAAAGGAACGAGCTAAACTCTCTTGGATCCATACGATCCAACATGCAGTATATCGTGAAGAAATCAAATTGATTTCTAACGATCGGCCCTTGCCAAACAACCACAAACTTCGTGAACTCTCTCCCATTATCGTTCATGGTATTCTGAGAGTCGGGAGCAGATTGGGAAACTCAAATCTCGATGTCAATCAGAAATTCCCCATAATATTACTTTACGACCATCCTTTCACTCATCTCATAGTTCGAAAATTCCACGCGCTCACCTTGCATGGAGGTACTCAGATCACTCTCGCCTCTCTGCGCCAAGAATTTTGGATCGTGCGAGGTCGCAATGTAGTAAAGAGAACAATTTATCAATGTCCGGTTTGTGTGCTGCAACATCACATCAAATGATGGGACAGTTACCCCATAGCCGTGTCCAAATCTCACGTCCTTTCCCAAAAACTGGAGTGGATTATGCTGGTCCCATATGGGTACGCACTTCACCCGGGCGCGGTCATAAAGCACAGAAGGGTTATATTGTCGTATTTGTATGTATGAGTACACGTGCCGTACATCTTGAAGTCGTCTCAGACTATTCCTCGGCAGCTTTCATAGCAGCTTTCATCAGATTCATCTCCCGGCGTAGTCATTGCTTAGACTTATACAGCGACCCAGGCACCACTTCCATAGGAGTTTTAGCCGCTCGCGAGCTAAAACAATTGTTCACGAAGGCCTCAACTACCTTTAATTCAACAATCACCACTTTGTCCGGAATGATGACTAACTGGCACTTCAACCCCCCAGGAGCTCCGCATTTTGGTGGACTTTGGGAAGCGGCCGTTAAATCCGTCAAACATCACTCGAATCGCGTGATTGGTGAAAACAAATTGACGTTCGAGGAACTTTCCACATTCCTCTGCCAAGTAGAGGCAATTCTAAATTCTCGTCCTCTCACCCCTCTTTCAGACGAACCAAACGACACGAATCCTTTGAGCCCAGCTCATTTCTTAATTTAGTCTGATTCATTTATCATTCCAGAACCAGATTTGACTCAGGAACGGATCCCACCATTGGAGCGTTGGAGATTGATTCAGCAATTACAACAAAACTTTTGGAGACGTTGGTCTACAGAGTACCTACAGCCCTCCAGAAGCGTCACAAGTGGGCGGTGCCCACACCTGATATCAAAGTCAATGATTTGGTCTTCATTAAAGACGAACGAGTGCCCATTGCACGGTGGCCATTAGCCCGAGTGATCAAGGTGCATCCTGGTAAAGATAAGCGCACCAGAGTCGCTACCCTCCGTACCAACAGCTCTTCACAATTGACGCGACCAATTCATAAACTGGTTCTATTATCCAGTCAAGACAACTGATAAGGATAACGCATAATGATGAACATTCACTTTATTGATTCATGTACCCATATTGTTCTATTTGGTTGTGGAATCATGGTCTTATCTCTCTCTAACTTACTATGCCTCATATTGTTATGATACATTAATGAATTTTTATTTCTGCCATGCCGAAAAAAGTGGGCGGAATGTTCAATTCCGAACGAATTTATTGTATAATAGTCAGCAATTTATGACTGTAACCAGCGATGTTGTACAAAACTGTGCCAAGCTCAAATTTGCCTACTCAGGTCCCGCGTGACCTGGATAATTCAACTTTTCGAGTATGAGCTTTCGTGGCTCGCGCCACTCTCTCGTCTCTTCCGACAACCGTCGAACAGTGCACACGCATAATAATGTAGCCTTCCGCGCAATGAAAGGCATCTGTCAAAACTTCATTAAAGTTACACTAAAATCCAGATTCAAGTGTAGTGCATTCATTGGATCTACCTTCACTACTCTATGAACAGTGGGCCTTGGGTTCAATCCTGATCAATCCCATCATTCTACTCAAGGTTTGAATTTGAATGCATTGAGATCTAAATCATACATACTGAGATCCCTATACTTTTGACGGATGATTGCATGTTCATTCATCTGGATCCGTTGAAATTTGGTAGAGTTCTCAAGTTTTTGTTACCAAAAATTAAAAAGTTGAACTAAAAATTTCATAATATTCTAGATGCACTGTGAAGATACAGAATGTGGTTGTTGTGTGTGGGCCTTTGGTTCAATCCTGATCAATCCCATCATTCTACTCAAGGCTTGAATTTGAATACCCCAAAACACTTGGGCAAAATGGCGCTTCCGGGTCACTTTCACAGGTAAACTCAATCTTGGAATGATGCTTTGAGATCCAAATCATATTATCAAGATCCTTATATTTTAAAGGGATGATTGCATGTTCACTCATCTGGATCTGTTGAACTTTGCTTGAATTATGAAGTTTTGTGTGACCAAAGAATTAAAAGTTGAAAAACTTCACTATACTAAAGATGAGTTGTAAAAATATAAGGCTTGCAAACATGGCTGTTACAACAACCATGGTTGTTGTTTGTGGATTTTTGGTTCATATCTGATGAATGTAATCATTCCACTCAACTCATAGAATCTATACTTGTTAGTCATAAACTATAACCTGAAAAAAGGCCCAAATACAGTCTTTGATGTGCATATCTGGATGATTTTGAGTAATCGCTGAGCAAGATCAAATTTGAGTTCGTTCATTCTACTTCATCCAGTTACATGTATGCACATGGATACTTTATTGGATGCATATATGATGATACTTAGTTATGATGATCACCAGTGATCACACGACATACACATAAACCAACATGACACACACAGATTCAGATATTAGGTATGGTTGGGTGGGGTGGCGACCCCCGCTGATCACGAGTTTAAACGCTCAGAGTCTGGGTGACATCAGGGGTGCCACCATGTCACTAGGGCCGATTCAATATGGCGCGGCCCTATCCCCTCGCCTTAATGTGTAATTTTCATTCATATCTATCTCTACCAATTAAATCATGGATCTTGTATCAATGAAGAAACGATTGGTGAATTTGATGAGTAATTTCAAAATTATAGTCTATTGGTCTACAACAATAAGCACATTTCGACGTGAGGAAGCATTCTGCTAATATCATTCAGCAGCGTATTTTCCTAATTAATTTCAACTCCACTCCCCTGTACTCGCGCTGGCAGGATCGCCACTTTGTTACGTACTAAATCTAGGGAAATAGTACGTATTCGATATTTGAATTGAAGAATGAATAAGAATCAGTTCAGCTCGAATGGTCTTGTTCTAAACAATGATTTTATGTTTGAATTTACCTTTTGGTTCGCCGACGCGAGTAGGGAGAAGGGTGAATGACGTATACACAGAGTTATGGATCAACTATTTAAGCTATATTGTTCAGAATAATCGGAGATTCGAGAAACAGATGAAGCGTGAGCGCTTTGACAAAATGATGTGATCTAGCCGAAGGCCAGTGTAGCTCTGATGGCGCCGGTGGCGTGGGCGTCGGGCCCTTTTGGTGGGCCTTGTTGCTGTCTCTCTCGCACTTGTGGCTGCTTGGCTAGCGAGAGCGACAATCGATGTATTCAATCATTCTTAAGTAATTACGCTGCCAGCTGTAGTGACCATTCATATACGATGATTTGAATCGGGCGCGGGTCTTATACCGTATTCGTCAGTTATCTAGTTTATCCACATATCAGCTCGTTACAGCGCCAGTTTTGTCGCGCGCGTCGCTCCGCTACAGCCAAGCAAATTGGCCGTGGGGTTTGAAACACCCCAGAGCGCCATGCAGCTCGGCGCGCGTCGTGTATTTTTCACTCGACTTTCTTTCATGGATCAGAATTATCCAGCATAATTTTCGATTACATACGTTGTTCCCTCCTCTGACTCCGCCTCCATACAGGCAACTATCACGTTTCTGAGAGGTTTGCGAGAGAAGAACGACGAAGTGCGAAAGTTGATTTTTTTGACTGATAAATTATTGCAAAAAATGCAAAAATGACCTTGTCACTGAAAGAATTCTAGAGGACGCAATTTCCGATCAAATGAGCTGAGAATCCATCTGAGTCATCTCGAGAACAAGTAGATATGAGAAGAAATAGTGCAGTAGTTGATCCTTCAAGAGAGGTTTTCATTCCGGCATATTGGGTGAGGATAAAAATTCCCAATCCATCGGTCGAAATATGTCAGAATAAATACCTTCTCTTCAAGATCCACTCTTGCGCTACTCTTTTCTCCGATTGGCCTTATCTTGGGATAACTCACTTCAATTTTCAGCCCATTTCATCAAAAATTGCACCCTCTTGAATTTTTTTAGTGAAAAATGTGATTTTTTGGACATTTGTATTCTGTCGCATTTTTCATTCGACCTTGGAAATTATCTGGATACATTGGCCTATCAGGAACATATCAAAGAAGCATTAGAAGAATTTTCAAGCGGAAAGATTGATTATTGTAACCCCGGCATCAATTTTTTGACTGGGGTGGATTGCACCCCAGCCAGCGATGTTACTTGGCGAAAGTTGATTCTGAGGTTATGGGCGGCTTGTATGAAAATTGTGTAAAAATCTCTAACCAGTTGGATTCTCAGTTGCCTATTCTTTTCAATTTCTGAAAATACCGTATTTGATGTAAGATAGTGTGTTCTTCCAGAAAAAAGTGGCTCTGGTCTCCTTTTCCGCCGTCTCAGGCCTGTTCTTTTCAATTTTCGCAAACCTATTTTTCAGGCGATTTGAAATCGTCTGTTTACTGCGCATGCGCAGGAATTTGGACTTTTGAAACAATTTTATTGGAAAGCCAAAAGAATTTCCTCCAGAATGACCACTTGGCGAAGTCTATTCCATCAATTTCGCTTGGAGCTACAACGTTTGAAAGACCACCGAATCTCGATAACCACCAAGAGGTGGATCGGATCCACCGCGACAACAGTAGGAAAATCCGGGCACGTTCTCTGGCGAGGTATATCGTTTGCCTATTGACGCACTCGAGCTGAAGCTTCATCTTTCGTAGGCTGTAACTCCGAGCCAAGTTGATGAAATTGACTTTGCCAAGTGGTCATTTTGGAGGAAATTCTCTTGGCTTTCCAATGAAATTGGTTTTTAGAGTACAAATTTCTGCGCATGCGCAGTGAACAGACAATTTCAAACTGGCTATAAAATGAGTTTGCAAAAATTTGGAAAAACAGGCCTTAGACGACAGAAAAGGGAATCAGAACCACTTTCTCCTGGAAGAACACAAAATTCAACATCAAATATGAAATTTTCAGAGATTAGAAAGAATAGGCAACTAAGAAATTCACAGTTCAGTGATTTTCACACTTCTGCTCATACAGGCCGCCCGTAACCTCAAAATCAACTTTCTGATAGCGATTCCAATAGATTCTTGAAAGACCTTTCGAATGCCGCAAACTGTGTGTCTCTATCTGCGAGCAAACTTGACTTATTTGCATTCCAGTGTAAAAAAGCTGCTAGGATTGAAAAAAATTTATTGTACTTCATTTTCGAGAATTCTCGCCATGGGACTGAAAAAATTTTCCGGGACCCCATAGGTATTGGAAAGTTCATATTTTGTACCATAGAATTAAATAAAAATGTTAACGAAAGGATCTGACACATGACATCTTCGTGAATCGCTTTCACGTGGAACTACTCATATGTAGTCATCAATTCTAGTCAGAGAGTTAATTGACTTTACATGAGAAACATTGATGAGCAAAGAGAATTTTGCTCATTTATCGGCAAAAATGCTCAACCCTAATTCTTGTCCCTACGTGAACTATAACTTGAGCGTCTTCAACTTTGAGCGGAACCAAGTAAAGGAACTTGTCTTATCGATGAGTCGCGAATACTTGAACAATGCCGTGAATTTGATCATCATTCTTCAAGTCTAAATGGACATGGACTGTGTTAGTTTTCAAGAGTTTGTACTCTATAGAGGTAAAAGTGATACCATTAATCTGAGCTCTGAAATATGAGTCCAAGTGTTGATTGACATACGTGACGATGTCATCCTTCTCGTCTTATTTCCGTGCTCACAGAGTTCAAGTGCACCAATAATAAGAGGGGTTGGACAGTTTTTGTAGTTTTGAGACCCGATATGATTTAGTTCATCAACACGATTGATCGTACGATTCAGCAACCGAATAAACCGTATTTCTATGACTATATCATAACCATATATGATTATATATGGTCATATGACTTCGCAAATGAAACGAGGGCTGGCGAGGATTACTTCAGCCGTCTCTAACTTTGGGATTCGATCCAATATGATTTCTTACCTCAATCCACCGACATCTTACTTCACAACAGAAATATGATGACATATTATGATATGTTATAATATATTACAATCTATTATAATCTATTATAATATATTATCATACTTGGTAATATAATTTTACAAGTGAAATGAGCGAGGAAATGAGGGCTGTCAGGGACTGTTTCAGTGGTCTCTGACTATGGGATTCGATCGAATTTGATATTTCACTACAATCCACCGACATTTCACTTCACAACAGAAATATGATGACATATTATAATCTATTATAATATATTATCACGGCAATATATTATAATATATCATAATATATTATCCATAATATATTATAATATATTAATCTTTTTTACTCGGGTTCCTGGATCGTCTTCTTTCATACTCGTGCTTGGATGTCGTTTTGAGGTTGGGAGCACGTTCTCAGCAATCGTATGTCTGAATGCGAGTGATGTATGCGAGTGATAAATACATGTGCCGGGGCAGACGACAATACAATCGCGCTATACTGCTTCACCAGTTCAGCCGCACTGGTGGCTTGGTTGCTACACCCAAACACTTGCGTAACCGCATGGTGTCATAACCTCGAAATTCGCTCGCGCTCGAGTTGACTGGAGATTTTGCAAATTATAGCCATTGGACAACGTGAATGACGATGTCAGTGGTAATTTGCAATGAGTTGGGTGCAATGAGCTGTAACAAAAATATGCCCGTAGGCACTAAGCGGCAGGGGGAGCTCTTTAATACGGAACGATATTGGGGAGGTACGGATTGTACTCACGTAGCAGACGACTAGTGACAGATTTCGTACTGAATCCACTCCGAGATCAATATCTCTCAGATTCTCGCGAGCTGTGCCGTTTTCTGACCACTGCCTGGGCGGTAACAAATTCTCAGACTTCCAGAGATCTCAGTGAAGGTCATATCAGTAGAGAGGCTAGGCCTGTTTCGGCTCACCAGCCTCAGCTCACCGGTGAGCTGATGAATAAAAAAGATAGCTCACTCGGAAAGACTATGCCGGTTTCAGCTCACTGGTCTTAGCTCACTAGTATGCTGGTATGAAAAAAAGATAGCCCAGCCCGTGAGCCGTGCACCGTTGATGTAGAGTCACTGAGCCAAAACTGGCCTAACCTGTCCCGGGACGAGATAGCTCATGAGCCGTGTCTCGAGTTGTGCCGCCCGCCGCCGGATCGCGGGTACCAGTGACCCAGGGCTTAAGCTGCGCTCGTGTGTGTGTGTTTGTGCGTGCGTGTGTGTGTTTAGATTCTCTGTTACAAACTCTACGTTTGTGAGCCAGAATGGCTCTACGGTAGAGCGCCTGACTTTTGATCATGAGATCCCGATTCGATTCCGGGTTCTGACAAAAATTTTTTTGGACAGTTTGTTCATACGTATAAATTATGGTGTCCCTGAAAAGGGCCGATTGGGTTGGGTGTTCACATCAGTATTTTCTCCATTCATCCTCGAATGTAGGATAGTCGTGCTCGTAAACTTCGATGTCCAATGCCTGCATACGTGAATGATCTCCTTTGCCGATTCCGCAGTCGTTCAACTTATCCACGCATAACTTAAGCTCGCCTAAATATTGTGTGGAACGCTGATACTTTTCGTTTGCAAGGTACATTTCAGCATCTTCAATGATTCGCTCACGATAGTAATCATAATAATTTTTGGTCTCAAAATTATAGAAGAAACGATCGAAAATCCACAAGTTGTTATTCATGGTATCAAACTCAAATTTTGCTGTCTTCAAGCATGTCTTGCATAAATCATCCTCGTGGTAGAAATTGACCTTGACCTTGACTTCTCCAGGTAGGAGACTCCAAGTTTTGATGGCAGGCGCCCCTTTGTAAGAGTGTAAGACCTCGATCCTCTGAGATTTTCCAGCCTCATCGAGGAAATGCACGCAGACAGTGAATAAGTAACCCATCTTACTCGTCACAAGTGCTGAACAAGAACGTTTCTCCATAGTTCTTCACTCGGTTTTATACCCTTCAGACGGCGCTCCTCCTCTCTTCCAAAGTCGAGCCACCGCCATCGCCTCCTACTCATTTCCAAGGCCTCACTTCCTCATAATCCTTCTTGTCCGGACGAGGACCTTTAGGTGGGCCAGAAGAGGGATTGCGCCCATAACTCTTCCACTCGTCACGAGATGGCGCATCTTGATTTTTTCTGTAATCCTCTAAAAGAGGAGTACGCTCTTGCTTGTCGCTGTGACTGTTACCCATCGCTATGTATTGATGGAATGACGTCACTGTAGCCGGT
This sequence comes from Eretmocerus hayati, assembly GCA_029851415.1. Taxonomy (NCBI): domain Eukaryota; kingdom Metazoa; phylum Arthropoda; class Insecta; order Hymenoptera; family Aphelinidae; genus Eretmocerus; species Eretmocerus hayati. Next base: position 74,367,035 of record CM056742.1, on the reverse strand, counting down.
CAACGCCTTTTATAGTCACTCCCACTCCATCTCATTTCTCTTATGATTTTTCAAAAATTTTCTGATGAATTCCACATTATGCTGAGCACACAACGCTTCGTAAGACTCTGTGTGATGCGGACAGACAGTCACCAACTTCTGTGAGTATATCATTTCCAAGTTTACAAATCCTGATTCTGTGACGTCACGAACTTTGAATTTGAAGTGCTCCAACCACTTCTTCTCTATTTGACCCACTACGTGAATCATTGTTGCATCCTTAAGACTTTCTCTGAGTGCATTGCCTATCTCAGTATAGGGAATTCCACCAGCCTCCCAATAGATGCCATGATGAGCTCTTTCAAGCCAAGTATTTTCTCGTCTGTATTTCTCTGCAAATCTCCGGAACGGGAATGGTTGTTTGGATAGAAATACTCGAGGCTTCGAATCACCATTGAGTGGAGCAATGGACAGCTCTTTCAAGGCGAAATGATCTACTGGTTGCTTGAAACCTTGCATGTCCACCACGTACTCCATCTCGAGGCAGAATAACTTTTAGAGAATCCGACGGCTGCTTTTATAGAGTTTCCCCCACTCTCCCTCCTCAAACAAGTTTATTCACGTTGCCGCTGATTGGATTATACTCAACAATTCTGTCGTGTAATATCAAACAATAGGCTGATGTATTCGCGGGGAAATTATTTCTAGATTCAAACTCGAGACAAATATCAACCGGTGCGCTCTTCATTGTCTCATTTTGTTTTGAACAATCGATGAATATCAATGGTTCGTACGCAATGAATTGAGATATTGTTAACATGGGCTCATTCTCTCCTCCATAAAATGAACTCTGGAAATTAGAGTACATGTCATACGGAATGGCGAATTGATTGCGATCAATTTGCGAATTCATGTTCCCATATGGATAACATTGTGAGTTGAGGAATAGTTTGATATCACTAATACTGCAGTGGTCGAATTGACTCAAACTCTTGTCTTCGACATTCTTCCGATTCGTTTGAAATGCAAGAATAACGAAGCGTGGTTTTTCGAGTTGACTCGGAGTCTTGACCGTCCATACATGCTTCTGAGCAGTTGGTAAGAGCGGATCCTCGTACAACTCCCACGTTCAAATACTCATACTGATAGGCTTATCTCTCTGAATATATTTGAAGAGATGAATCTTCACTCTATCCGAAATCACGACATACGGCATGAGCCATTCTACTTTATTCAATGTGATTTTGAAACTTTCATACACCCGATTTTTACCATCCCGCACAGTAGTTTGAGTGACACAGTCCAAGTCCGAACGAGATCGGACAAGCACTAGTTCATGCTTAGCATTGACCACAATTTTTCGGTAATCTTCAGTAAAGCCGAACATAATGTTCAAAGGAATCAATACATCAAAACTGCCATCTGCGTCACATGACGATCGAGTTCCCTCTACATCAATCCAACCAGCGTTCTCTAGTGTTATTCTCTGATTTGGTTGAAATGATAACCAATCTTTCATGACACTTGTCATACCCACATTCTTACACCTATCTATCTCCACCCCATTGACATTGTAACTACCATCTTCAAAAAGGTAACATGGGCCATTATTCACAAACTTTGCAGCAGTCAATCGAGTTCCATCTGTCTTGGTTAACTTACCGCTTACGTGGAGTGAACTCCGAGAAGGGAGCAGACTCAAGTTTTGATGTTGAATTGATATTCCAATCTCATCACCGTTGTTGAACGTTGATGTGGCGTACGGCTGATGCGCATGAACCTCGTAGTGCGTGACCGATTCGTCGTAAGCGACCGGTGATTGAATATTTAGAGCATCTTCCATTGCAAGAGAAAAATATACAAGTTATTTTCCACCACGGGTAGCAATTCTCAGACCGATGCTCTTCGGGAACTGAATGTTCTGTCGTGTTAATGGCTTCACAGCTCTTTGCCGACTGATGATGGATCCGCATGGCTTTCGACTTTTATACACTGAGAGACCGATATGGTAGCTGTGAGTATATTCTGAAACTTGTATCAAGTATACGTGATACAGTATCTGTTACCTCCTCGGACACTATGCATCAATATTCGGAATACTGGATAGGACTACGCGATGAAGTACTCCGGAGTCTTGATATACTAATAGTTAGTATATGATAGTTGGGAATAATATACAACGAGTAAGGGTGGTGCTCTGAATGCTGCGCGGGGGTCGCGAAGTAAATGTCGACTGCTACAGTGTCCAGACTTACGACATATTCCTCGACAACGCTCTTATAGCTCAGATCTAGAATAATCAGATTCAGATCAAAGTCAATTCCTGACTATTTTTATAGTGTTGGACGAAGTTGTGGAGTGAGACGCGCTTCAGAAACTCAATGCACCAATCTCGTCCAACATAACCTACACAATGTTGTGATATTTTGCAGGATCCTTCTCAGAAACTTTTTGTTCCATCAAGATCACTATTCTTGACTTTCAAAACATATGTGCATGCAATTTCATGATGAATCATATCATTTTATCCGTCATTGAGCTTGATACGTATTACTCTTTACCTGAGTATTGTATGTATGGTGCCACAATACTCTGTAGTACCGCGTATACTAAGTATTAGTATATCAAGACTCGAGAGCACTATGGATATACTCCCAGCAAATTCTAATATACGTATATTCATAGTTAGTATCGCACACTACTGAGGACTGTATGGGTTTCTCAGTGTACCCTCGTCCAACTTTGGTGTTACAGACGATACCCATCGCGATGTCAGCTCGATAGTAATAATCTGATCGTTATCGTTTCCCCTCTGGAATTGATCAACTCCCCGTTCTCATCAACAATTCTTATCTCCAAATACTTGATGCAGTCCGCTCTCACGCGTAAAGGGATAAAGTGCCTCGGTACTTCCATGATTTTATATCCTGGTGGAACTGGTGGGAAAAACCCGTGGATTGTGTGCACTTTTTGCCCGTTCAGATGAGAGGTAGTGATTAGATTACTTTCCATTCGTATGTATTGACTTTGAGGATCCGTACAGGTAAATCTGAGATGTGTACTTGTCCAGCAATGAGCACACGTTTTGAAAATCCCAAGAGCGTAGCTAAAGAATCTCTGCAAGAAAAATCTATACTCTCGCTGCACTCAATCTCACTACAAAGAGTATTGTTGTTTGGCCTCAAACTGAATTTGATACCCAAGGGAGCAAGCTGTTTAACTAAATATTTCTCTATATCTTCTATCTCGTAGCTACCAGTTGGTATGACTATTGTATATCCTCCAACGTATAACCTATTACACCCAATATCGATGTTGGGTATGGAATTGAAAGTTTCAAATGCTAACAGACCTTGCTTGAAAGGCTCACGATATACACGCGCCACGATTGGTGGAAAGAAAAGAGATACAAGGACTGATGAAGTACCAGTAAGACAAATCAAATATTCTTCTTCTTCCATGATTCTTCCATGACGGTCGAATTGAAAATGATTGAGTACTCACACTCTACCATCCTTATATAGTCTCCCACTTAAGAAGTCGAGACATTAATGCCCACATCGAATGCCCACATTGAAACTATCATAATCCTGAAACTTTGTGTGATTGTACTTCACCTCCTCGACTCCGAGGTAGAGTAGTACTTCCACAGGCGGCTGTAGATTTCCAAAACTATCAGAATGGGAAACATCATCACCTTGCTTCCGCCAGCAAACCCAATGAGTACCAGGATTTCGAGACGAATCTAGATTGCATATGCATGCCTTATTCTTAAGAGGACCCGATGATGGCAAAGTATCTCTCGCAAAATGCCTCTGAAATGAAAAATTCTCATCATTCGAGCATGTTTTACCAAATCAAGATTTGTCAACGCACGGTTCGGGAGTGAGATGTTTTTTTTTGCCCCTTTCGCGTCTTTTTCTTTCGCACAGTTTTTCGCTTCTTGATGCGGCGGGTCGTCTTTTTTTTTGTTGTGATGAATCGTGATGGAATGTGCAGACTCAAACCAGTTTTGTATGGTTTGAGATAGGGACCCTTCCCGAGAGCAATCTGTTCCATGGCCTTGTTATGCCTCGAATCTCCTTCATATTGCTTCTTAGCAGACTTGGCGTCGTTGATAGCTTCAACTGCACCTGCAGCACCTCCAGCTAGAGCACCCGTTGCGCTCAATCCCGCGAACAAAGGAACTAGGGATGGTAAAAATCCACCAACCTTCTTTGGTATCGGTAGAATCCGAGGTGTCTTGACGTACTTCCTCCCTCCGACCGCTTTTATAGCCTCGCGAGCACCCTTGACTGCTGATCTTATGACAACTCGAGAATTTCGACTAGGTTTGATTGATTTCAGAGCAGCTTTGACGACTTTGTTGAAAGCAATTCCCATACCCAACTTGGATTTCAATTTCATAGCATTAGTTACGAAATAAGCTGCAGCTCTTTCGCCTTAACCAGCGTCCTCGGCAGAAACTCGTGCCCAAGCTTCATCAGCAAGAATTTCATCAGCTATATTCCTCTCTTTTATATCCTCCCGATTCTGAGAGTGAGCTATATCGTGCTCGCGGCAGGCGGCCTCTAGTGGATTAATCCCCTTATCACCTCTAGCGATACGCTTCTTGAGTTTGGTGCCAGACCCGCAGAATTGATATCCTGGAATATGGAGCTCAACAGGCAATTTATTGAGAAATTTATTCACTAGCCCACATCCGATCTCACGCTTTCGCGGAAGACGTCTGTAAGTGATCATCACTCTCCGACTGATGGAGCATGACTGATCCGCGGCTATATAAGCGCTCTATCTATACCCGTCGAGTCATTCAGAAACTTGCCCCCCTCTGATGAACATGGACTTTGCAGAGCAGGACCTCAAGTTGCCAGTCGTCAATTTTGATGTTGGCGAAAAGAAGAGAGTTGGTAGACATGGAGAGCTGCTACCCGACAGCATTCGCGCTATTTTTGTGACCCATCAAACTGCGGTAAGACGAATACCCTGCTGGCTCTGATCACACATCCAAATGGGTTGAAATTCGAAGATGTTGACGTGTATTCAAAATCATTGAACCAACCGAGATATCAGTTCCTAAAAAAATTGTTGGAGTCAATCGATGGGATCCAATATCATCCATTAGGTGAGCATGAGTCCGTAGTATCGCCTGATGAGGCATAACCCAACAGTATCATGATCTTTGATGACGAAGCAACCGAGAACCAAGACCATATAAGAAATTATTTTGTATGGGTAGACGCAAGAGTGTCGATAGTTTTTATCTCGCACAGTCGTACGCGCGTGTGCCAAAACAGCTAGTACGAGACAATGTTAATTTACTTGTTCTGTATCGTATGGATCTCCTGAATAGTCGCCACGTGTATGATGATCACGTCAATTCAGATATGACGTTCGAAGCGTTCAAAAGTCTATGCTCACATTGCTGGAATAACGATAAATTCGGTTTTCTAGTGATTGATAAAGATAGATCGCTGTATAAAGGTCGATACAGAAAGGGCTTCGACAATTTTGCTATGAATATAGGTGCCCAAATATTAACACCAATTAATCGACATTCGACTATCAAGGTGTATGCACAATGGATTTCCAAAAGAATTCAGATATCATCAACTCGTATACATCAACTCGTTCAATCGAAGGATGCTATCCGTAAAAAATACAATCTTTTGAGACATGGTAAAGCGCATATTGAAAGAAATCTCAAGGAGACTTTCAAGCCGATCGTTGATCCCCTTCAACAGCTGATATCGCAAACTCAAAAAAAGCCCACTCCTCGAGGAAAAATCCGACACCGTAAACTCAATTTCACGCCAGGGCTCGACCAATCGAGGCTGGATGAATCAACGATGGATGAATCAACATTTTTGAATGATACTGTATGAAACAATTTCTCATTCGAAACTGCTGATGACGATGGTGATGGAGACACCAGAGAGCAGTCGTTCTTCTCACCAGCTCCAACATCTGATAAATATTCCGCTCTACTGAACAAGAGTGCCCAGGGGAGCCCACTCGATAAAATATATGGTGTGAGGAAAGTTGGTCAGAGGATCATGCTCGGAAATTCCGATGTAGAATTCACTGATAATGATTTTATAATTAATAACACTCGATTGCCAAGAACAGTTGCTTTGCTCGAGCTTCTATTCAAGGAAGCAGCGAGCCAGCAATTAATCAGTATGAATGATATGACCAACTATCGAAAAATTCTCGATATATCGAGTGCTCACAGGAAGAGACATAGTCCTGATGAGCCCATACGAGAGCAAAAAAGTATTAAATTTACTACAATCATAGCCCCATTATTTCCTAATCCTAAAAAAAGCAAATCTATTGGAAAAAGTTTGCATCAATATAAGGTTGCTAAATTTGGGAGAGCTTTCGATCACGTCTATTGGGACGACCCGAATGAATTAGTGGATCGATTACGGCTTCTAGTAGCAGAGCAAGCAGCAGGAAATACGGGTCATCACAATGAAATACAGTCTATAATCGGAGAATTGCAAGTAGCAGGGTATATATATTGAGTAAAGAGTAGTGCAGTCATCAGTCTCATCATGAGCATCGACGTATTTGGACGTAAACTTGAGAAGAGTGAGGGCACTCGTGATCCTCCGGGAATAGGTTTTAGTTTGACAGAAGATGGACAATATGATGTTGCAAATAAACAAATTGGTAATCTCAGATCTCCTGAGAGACCCCTGGACGCAGTCAATTTCGACACGTTGCTTCAACATCTGAAGAATATAACGACGAGTTTAGAGAGTAAAATAAGTGAAATTAATAACAATATGAAAATTCTAAGTGATCAAGTTGACATGGATCGAGGTGACATTGAAAACGAGCGTGACGTGTTTCATCGAGTGATTTTCTTCATAAGATATAACATGGATTTACCGGAGGATTATGTCAATAAATATGGAATCACCACCAACACATGACTCATTCCTGTTTGCATCATTGATTCAGCAACATGGAGAACGTCGTAAATGGAATACACAAGCCAGCGAGGCACAATTATCCTCATCGAAAAATCATCATACGTGGCTTAGATGAAACTTGGCAAGCTGATTTAGTCGAGATGATACCGTTTGCAAAAGAGTATAAAAATCACAAGTACATGTTGACTGTGATTGATAACTTTTCAAAGTTCGCATGGGCCGTCCCCATTAAGAGTAAAACAGTTCGAGATGTTACCGCAGCAATGCAATCAATTCTGCGTGAAGGACGTGTACCAAAAAATCTTCAAGTGGATGAAGGTAAAAAGTTCTACAACTCTCATTTCCAAAGTCTCATGAAGAAGTACAATATCAATCTATACCCTACCGAATCAACTGTCCACTGCGTCGTCTGTGAGAGATTTAATAGTAGTATGAAGGAACTAATGTGGAAGAAGTTCAGCTTACAAGGGAGCTACGAATGGCTTAAGATTCTCCCTGAGCTCTTGAATGAGTATAATTCGAGAAAACATCGTAGCATTGGTATTGAGCCAGTGAATGTTACACGTGAAAATGAGAAGCAGATTCAGAAGAAATTCTCAACGATCGATGTGCAGTATGATTGGGAGAAACCAAAATTCAAGATAGGCGATCAAGTTCGTGTTAGCTGGGTCAAAGGGGTGTTTGATAAAGAATATTCACCCAATTGGTCAACAGAAGTGTATACTATCACAAAAATTAGTAGAACCAATCCAGTCATGTATTATTCAAAAGACTATCAAGACAAACCAATCGTCGGGGGATTTTATGAAGAAGAAATATCGAAAGCTCTACATCCAGACATTTACCTCGTTGAAAAAGTATTGAAAAGACGTGGCAATCAACTCTTCATGAAATGGCTAGGGTTCGATGATACTCACAACAGCTGGAGTGACAAGAGTGATTTATAAAAATTTTTGGAAGATGAGAACCCCAACCATCGCTCTCACCAGTGAAGCGCAGCCACCTAACTCATATTCAATCAGTTTGCATTGAATTCTCAATGAAAAAAGTTGAAGTTTGAGTTGGTCTTCGACCTCTCCTTTAGGGAATGGATGTTTGGAGGGGTTTTTTCGAAGAGAATACACGAAAGTGAAATTCAAAACGTTTATTGCGTCGTAAATTTTACGTTGGAATCCCCAAGATCTTTGAGGTACAACTCATTTCTACTGATTGATTGTGTCATATTTGTGAACAAACTGTCATCATTACATATCAGTTCACCAATTCGTTTTGGAAGGAACACTTGCGTGGTTTTATCAATATCAGCAATCACTCTGGGCCCGTATCTCGTATTCATTTTTCTCATGTCAGAGATTCTGTACCTTCTACCCGGTACTAATTCATTCGGTTTGATCGCTGGGAGAAAGTCTCCGTTGGCAGCAAGGTGATTCAAACTAGCTAGATCCATTTCTGGAATAGATATTACGTCTTAGATGGGGATCAAAAGTAAAATGTTGGAAATGCGAGAAGGTATAATCACTCAATTATAGATTTATATCTCGGAGTCGAGTCTGATGCGTTTGCTCGCTGGTCGTCGTCTGATGCAATGCGATTCTCACCGCAATTTATAGCCTTTTCTAGCTGATTCCCCACCATGTTCTCTCGAGCCGCCGACGCCGCTACCCCACTCTCGTCGACAGGCACTCCTCCATTGGTGCAGGCATCCCGATGCCCCCAAGGTAGAGTGTCGGTCTCCCTACTTTTCAAGCATCGTTTGTCGTCATGCGCGCTGAGCGCGACCTTGTGTTGAATCTCGCTGTAGATTACATGCAAACGAGATCGGATGTTGCGCTGCTCACGACTGATGGAAGTGCCGTCGGAGAAGCAATTCAGATAATCTTGAAAAGTGATAGTGGCCTCGACGACATTCGATCTCACTCTTTTGGCTCTTTCCACGGGATTCTGTCCCATGATTCGGAGGCTGTAGAGCTCACTGCGCAAGCCTGCAAACTCTTGGATGATGTTTCCATTCGTTTCGTTTGACATGAGCCCCACGACTTCTTTATTGACTCGAGGCATCCCAAACTGATTGTCCTCGGGATAGTCGGACGTATCGAACTCGTGCAAGTTTTCCTTCATTATTTCATACATGTTGGCGTCTGCTATCTCGTATAGAAGAGAATCTGAGAATGAATTGATGTTTTTACTTATGACTAGGCGTGCAGATGGATAAGAAAAGGAAGTTAATACTGACCTGTATCGGTATAGAGAAGCTTACACTCGTCACCTAGTTGACGCTACATGAAAACATAGTAGGAGCGGTACATTCTAGTCTTTGATATATCCAAAACGGCGAGGCCGACGTATGTCGGTTTTGAGATAGTCACCTCAGTTCGGGAGAGCTGGATGGCTGCAAAATTCTCACCGAAGATTGAAGAGCTGTGGAAAATTGGTTTGGAGATAAGAGCCTCTGCGCCATACCTCCCATTCTACTTGGTAACTAATTTCACATCGATCTCTTCCCTCTGGCCCTGCATCGACTTTCCGATTATACTGTTATTATAAAGCTTGTAATGCATCTTTTCGAATTTGGATTTGGAATTCTTGCGTTTTTCACTGTTCAGATCGATGTATTTCCTCAGCCATGCACTTTGATTGAATTTTAGAGCTTGGTGAATCTTTTTCAGCTTGAGTCCATGTTGTAGAGCTTGTTTGAGAGCTCTATAATGGATGACATACCTCTCCTTGTCATATAGGATGAATTCCACGCCAAAGCGACCTACGGAAAGGGGTCATCTCTCAGATTCTTTTTTAACCTTTTTCATTCGATTTCATGGCCCAAAATAGGAACTTCCGAACACCTATGGGGCCCAAAAAAAATTTCTCCTCTCTATTGCACGCACATCCGTCAACAGACCGAAAATTTATCGTGTAAAAATCGATGCTCTTTTATTCACGAAAATGGAAATATTTCGAGTTTTTGAATAGCTATCGATTTGCGGGCTGCGGCATCTAAAAGGGCATCAAAAAATATATTAAAAACGTTGTCAGAAATTCCTTCTCTGTGATTTGGGGGCCTCCTGGAGGCAAAAGAGTGTTTTTCACTAAAATGTTGATTTCTCGAAAAGCCATTTTTTTTATTTTTTGAAAATCATATATTTGACGTAAAATTTTGCGTTCTCTCGAAAAAATGGGTTTCAGAGAAGTTTGGGGCGATCCAAGTGACTTATGAGCCATTTTTTGAAAATTCGATTTCTTCGGTTTCAGAAAAAGGCGATTTTCTGCGCATGCGCACGAACGTAGACTTCCGGCGCTACTTTCAATGGGAAGCTAACAAAATTTCCTATAAAATCACTACCCGCAAAGTTGAAATTCATGCACTGGGACCCGATCTGCAAGGATTAATTATATCGAATCAAAATCACATGAAAATTCAGCCCATTAATGCCTTCGTGGTGCCTGTTGAGATGAGACATTCACGAGATCTGTTTTGTGCGCATGCGCAGAAAATCGCCTTTTTCTGAAACCGAAAAAATCGAATTTTCGAAAAATGGCTCATAAGTCACTTGGATCGCCCCAAACTTCTCTGAAACTCATTTTTTTCGAAAGAACGCAAAATTTTACGTCTAATATATGATTTTCAAAAAATAAGAAAAATGGCTTTTTGAGAAATCAACATTTTAGTGAAAAACACTCTTTTGCCTCCAGGAGGCCCCCAAATCACAGAGAAGGAATTTACGACAACGTTTTCGATAGGTTTTTTGATGCCCTTTCAGATGCCGCAACCCGCAAATCGATAGCTATTCAAAAACTCGAAATATTTCCATTTTCGTGAATAAAAGAGCATCGATTTCTACACGATAAATTTTCGGTCTGTTGACGGATGTGCGTGCAATGGAGAGGAGAAATTTTTTTTGGGCCCCATAGGTGGTCCAAAGTTCCTATTTTGGGCCATAGAATCGAATGAAAAAGGCTAAAAGAGAATCTGAGAGATGACCCCTTTCCGTAGGTCGCTTTGGCGTGGAATTCATCATAATTCATTCCTAGCTTTCCTCAAGGCTTTTTCTTGTTAGGGTTCACTATTTCGAATTTTAGCGATTCGTATGTTAATGTGTCGTGCAATGAATTCCAACGGGTAGTCATTTTGTAATAGGAGATCTTTAATTTTCATCAAATTTCTTGCATGAAATTTGTGATGGGCCAATTTAATGCCTCTGTCGACAAGGTTGTATACTGTGTCCATTTTTTGTGTCCGTGGGTTGTGGGGGTTGAAGTTCAAGTATGTGTGACTTTGAGTTGGTTTCTGATGCCAATCTGTAATGAGTATCCCATTATTGTTAATCAACAGTAAGTCGAGGGAAGGAAGTTGATGATTTCCTTCTAATTCAACCGTGAAATTAAGATTTAAATCATAGTCATTGAATGTGTTCATAAAATTCTCAACTTGGTTCTTGGGAATGGTTGCGAGACCATCATCTACTAATATTTTCAGGAGAATCGGTTTGAAATTGAAGAGGTTATTTAGTTTCTCAAGGCATTCTTCTATACAATCTTCCATAACTAAATTTGCAACTATTGGGGATAAAGGTACGCCCATAGGGGCGCCATCCTTTTGTTTGTAGAATTATCCCTCAAATTGGAAAAATGTGTTGCTGAATATGAGTTGTATCGCTCCAAGGAATTCCTCCTTTGTCAAGGTCGTTTGGTTTTCTATGTATTGCCATCTTTTTTTCACTGCTTTTACAATCAACATCAAACTGATCATAGTGAATAACTGTACAGCATCGAAGGGAAGTAAAATGTGATCTGAGGGTATGATTATCTCATGTAAATCTTCTTTCAAAGTCCAACTGTCTCTAATGTAAAATTCCGTTTTCGGGATGGACTAGAGGGTTGGAGTTAACTTTTTCATAATGGAGCTCATTCTCCAAATGTTCCTTCATTTTATGAATATACGTTTCCTTATATATAAGAACAGCTTTGTTTCCTATATCAGACTTTGTTATGAGAATATTATCATTCTCTTTCATGAATTTTTCAGTGTACTTTATATTTTGTTCCACACTTCGTTCATACGCCGAGGTACGTATCTTTTGGAAATCGTAGTTACTAATGTGTTTCAAAATCTTGTTCCGGATCATATTCATCTCTTTTTCGTCAAATTCTTTCTGTTGGCCATATGAGAAGGGGTTAATAGTATCCTCTACGTTCTTCAAGATATTCAGAATATCGTTTCGATTTGGTTTGAGAGCGTGATTGTATCTATCACCCAAGTTAAGTATTTGGATTACGTGATCGGGAATGTGAGAGTTGGTAAGATTAACAATGTTTTGCTCTGAATTCTTAGAGTTCTGAAATTTTCCGGTATCTGAACTCGGGGTTAATTTGCGTAGTTCGCGTTGGCTGATTTCGGTGATTTTTTCCAAATTGAAATTCAGCTTCTGGTCAAATTTTCTCCTCGACCACACACACTCTCGCTCTCTCTCACTCTCCCACACACATCCATGAGAAGCCTTGAGTAGCATTACGAAGCTTGAGGTGGAACATTTTGGATAGTAATATATGAATAGAGTAACGTGGAAGCCACTGACTCTTTCAAATTTTTATGGGCCGTACGGCGCCAACGCAACGTACCCTCCTCCCTCAATCCGAACACACGAAATGTAATACACATACATTATATGTATTTAAACAGAATTTTTCACGAATAAAAACCCTGGTAGAGTGATAAGCAGCCCCACTTTTTTCGAATATCCATCTCACACACATACAGATTTCATTCACACCCAGCAACAGCCCACACTCCGACCAGTTCGAACTCGTCACTTGAAGAGAACGAATCTTTCTACACCAGAACCAACGAATTCTGTTCTTACGATAAATATCAGCCGCCTAACACAAAAAACTCTCACCAAATCTTTTTGAAAGTAGTGCAATAGTTATAGTGCAGTGTGTCTAGTGTAACGTGATCAAAACCTCGTGGGTGGATTAGTGCACGGTAACATCGATCAGCCCGCCAATAGCTGATTTATTAGGAGGCCCTGCGGGCTATGAGAACAGAGATCTGCACTAGATTCCGACACAGAGGGGATCACAAAACACCGCACCCACGTTGATGAGTCCTAGTCATTTAAGCTTCTACTTTCTTCATTTTCATCCGTAGATTAAGAATATTTCACCTGAAGAAGGACATATTCAGATGTCCGAAACGCGTCGTTCTTCAATGAAAATCATAGAAACATAGAGTCCATGAATAGCATTAGATTCGAACCAAAATAAATTTTTACATAGTTTTCCCGTGCCATTACATATTGGAACACTTTTTCTCGGGTGCATTGTTGATTCTCATCCCTTTTATATCGCATAATTATTTCTCATCTCGAGTACTTCAATTGATTCCAATCTTTTGTGTTTCTTGACCTTCTTTTTCGATTGATCGATATTTTACCCTTGGTCAATATTTCCTGTAAAATCCTGAATCAGAGTAACCTTGATTTATGAAATTTTACATTATTCTTCTTCATTTTCTGACCGTATTTTCCCGACATTTTCATCCCATATGGATCGATACTTTTACAATACACTTTTTTTTCTTTCACACGATATTTTTTCTTTTTTTTTTTTTGATATTCCTACAATATTCTCGTACAGTAATTCTTGATAATTCTACAGTATTCTGAACAATAATTCTTGGTTTTTTTTCTTTTCACAATATTCTTGGATGATAATTTCCGACGTTTCTGCAATATTCTGAAACATTATTCTGAAACAATATTTCCCAATATTTTTGAGCAATACTTTCCAATATTTTGAACAATATTCTACAATATTTTTTTGGGCAATACTTTCCAATATTTTGAACAATATCTTACAATATTTTTGAGCAATACTTTCCAATATTTTGAACAATATTTGGCAATATTTTTCGAACAATACATGACAATATTTTCGATCGATACTTTCCAGTGATCTCCCTATATTTTATGGTGTTTTCAATGATTTGCAGTTTTCGCGTTCCACGGTGGTGATAGGAAACTCGTGAGTGTTATGTGGTATGTGTAGTGATGTGTATTCCTTCGTGGATATTCATCGTCTTGGTGTAAAGCTGGATCGACATTCGAGCCTTAGATCCTGGATACGATGAAGAAGGTATGTTATGTCAGCTCAGCGTTCCTTCCTTCTTCTCCTACCCTCATTGTAGTTCACAGCTCCTTAATATGTGGCTTCATGCTCTAGTTTGACCATTTTTCCTTGTAAACTTCCCTATGAGAATGTCTCGATGTGAGTTTTCCGTGTTGTTTGCGTGTTTTATGTTAGTTTTCTTCCCTGTGTGTAAGTTTGTGTGTATATTCTTTTCTAGCCGTGTCAAGCAGTGTGAGTCGCGGTCGGTGCAGGTCGGCCAGGGGTCTGCTCGGCTACCCACCGCGCGGTGCTTCCCATATTCTCGGATTGGCCGTGGAACCATCAATGACCCCGTCCGGGTCACCTACCATGACAACCAGTATTCTGATGGAATGGACGAAGAGGTTCCGTGTTCCAGGTATCATCAGGTTCATATTTCCTTGTATTCCTCTTCTTTCTTCTCCATTTTTTCTTCTCTTATCACTCCAGCCGATCCGCATGATCGTCACCCTGGTTAGCCATGGTGTCGATGGCGTGTGGTCCCGTCGCGGTGACCCGTACTGTTTGAATATGGATCAGGGTTGCGACTCCTTTCCGTTGGAGTGTGCTCGTTGTGGCCCTGTAAGTGTTATTAAATGGTCTATCTTGATTTTTTCACCTCGTGTGCTTCAACTCTTATTTCCGTTTTTTTTTCTTCTGGGTTGGGTGGAGATATTACTTTCTTGGCCTCACGTATTGGCACGATGGCCGGGTTGGAGCTCCGCATTACTGAGTACGTTCCTCCCCCCTCTTCTTAATTTTTTTTGTAGTCGCTAGCTGTAAGTGAATATTGTGAATACAAGTTGTATCCCGTTTTCACGTTTGTTTTATGATCTGTTGTAGAGTCACCCTCCTTCGTGGAAAGCTATAAATTTTCCAGTCATTGAAAACTTTCTCCATCTTGTGTTACTGTGAATATTCAAGTTATTCATTAATTTTCGTAAAATTTCTTGTATCAAATTGAATTTCGTACATCTCCACTTTCTCTATTTATTTACATTTCTACTCATCTACTTATATATATATATATTGTACTTCTACATTTTCGTCCCATATTTTGTGCCTTCCGCACTTGTATATTTCGCGTACCTATTTCATATTTCCCGGTCATTCACATATCCTTCTCATATATACCTATATCTATGACGAGGTAGTGCCACGTAGTGCGCATGATCTACTCTTAAGATGTGCAGACCCTGGTGATAAACCGCGAGAAGTCTGGGGATAAACCGCGAAGAGTTTTATGTATTCATATATGATGCCGAGGTAGTGCCGCATAGTGCGCATGATCTACTCTCAAGATGTGCAGACCCTGGTGATAAACCGCGAGAAGTCTGGGGATAAACCGCGAAGAGTTTTATGTATTCATACATGATACCGAGGTAGTGCCGCATAGTGCGCATGATCTACTCTCAAGATGTGCAGACCCTGGGGATAAACCGCGAGAAGTCTGGGGATAAACCGCGAAGGATTTTATGTATCCATATACTTGCGTGTGCCTATATACGCTTACTGAATTGCCGAAGTACGAGTTGGCTGCTGCAGATTTTCTTGTTCTGGGGCTTTTCCATGTAAGTATTATGTACTCAGAGGGTGGTTAAGGGTTGGCTGATGGGAGAGTGGGGTGGTATGGGGTGTTTTGAGTTGTTTGGGATTTTGTCCTGGAAGGGGTGGTTCTATGGGCTTTTTTGGTGATTTTCGTTGTGTAAGGGCTTTGTTGGCGGATTTTTGGATTGTGGGTGGGGGGACTTTGGGGGGGTTTAGGGCACTTTTTCCCTTGACTACTGCTCAGTGGAATCGTGTGACGGAAGGTCCGGGAATGTGTACTAAGTTGTCGGGGTTGGTTTTGGATGGGTGGGGGTGATGGGGGGTTGGGGTAACTTCGTGAATAATGACTTTTTTTGAAGAATATAGCTCTATTATTATATCTGTTATATAGCTCTAACGTTTCATGTTAATATTTAATTTTTTCCGATTTTTTCGACCCATAGGAGGCCCAGGGGCGGGATGGAACTGGTAGGTGGGGCAAGATGAAACGGTGAGTGGGGTAACATGGTACACTCTTGATGCATGGAAATCGGCTTTTCTTACGTGTTTGGATCGTGTGAGCTCCAAATAAGCTCCCTTGTGCTAATTCGAATGATTTTCTGAGCTTTCATAATGCTTACGTGAATCCAACATTCTTTCTTGCTTCTATGTTCATGAGCTATCGGTTTTGATCATATATATTCTTTGCCACTCGTACCTCGTAACGCCTATCGTGATCTACTATCTCGCTGGAAACTTGGCCATCTGAAATTTTCCGCGGATCACGTGGTCTTTATAATTTGGAAAATTATTCGTTATTCGAAAATTTTCGTGGTTCGCGTGTGAGGACCGGGGAAATTTTCACTCACTTTCTTTTCGCATCGGTATCTTTATTATTTTCGTAAAATTTCCACGTGACTCACGTGTGAGGGCCGGGAAAATTTTATGACTCTTACTCCATATGTTACCCCTGAATTTATGTTTTTCACCTGAATACTTAATTCCTATCTCTATGCTACTTCTTACTTGCTAGTCTTCTTTTTCTTGACAATTCCTTGCTCTTCCAAAATCTTCAACTCGATGTCCTGCCTGGCTCTTGTGGCCTCGTTTGGTCTATGGCGTTTGGCGTCGGTCGTGATTCCATGTGATGCTGCCATTGCACCCAGTGCTTGCATTGCCTTTGCTGGTGTTATGTTTTCTTGTTCTTCTTCTGGATTCTCTTCGTTTTGACTTGCGCATAGTATAAATAATATTATTCGATAAATTATTGGCATGATACTAATAGTCGAGAATGATTTCCATGTGATAATATTTTAATTGTTCCAATTTTTCCTGCTATCGCTTTGTATTTTCCGATGTTTCTAGCTTTATCAATTAATTCTCGCAAGCTCTTACCCATCTTGAGGGCATCTGCTTGGGCCAAATTTGCCACTTGGCTGTCTTCCAGGACTTCTGATTCCAGGATCTGCTGTACTTCGTGTGACTCCCTGCTGCTGTTGCCGCTTCGGATCATTCTCGGTATGTTGAGATCATAGTTCTGGAATATTATTGATGGTGCGTTGATCGTAATTTCTCTTGACGCGGATAAACTGGCGTTCCGAGTTACAGCTGTGCATCCTGGTAGAAGCTTGACGATTCCGATCCCTGCAAGCGGTGATGTATGGCGCTCGCTCCGACGGCACTGAATGAAAATTTCCTCCTCCTCTTTTGTAGAATAGATCCAAGTGTTCGGGTCGTGAAGTTTCAGCCAGAATGTTTCGTGAATTTTGACCAGCCTGACGTCGCAGTCTGTAATATCTTCAATTGTAGAATTTAGTGCTATTTTCATCTCACATGGTGGATTTTTCGGAATTTCTCGGACTGGTGCGGTGTTTTTACAAATAATCAGATCTTTCAGATGTTTGCACTTGTCGATTTCCCCGTGATGGAATGAGATGTACTTGTTCGTCTCCGCTTCTATTCCAAAGTATGGCCATTTTGGCCAGATATAACCAAATACCTCTCCCGAATTATTTTGAAAAATTTGTTGCACCGGTATAGGAGATACCTTGTATAGAGTGTATCTTGACAATTCTAATAATGGAATTGTGATGATAAATACCAATTTCTCCTTAAATATTGAAACTGAAATTTCCATGATTTTCTCTAGGTCTATGATTGGTTCGCCATCTTCTGCTTGTGGGAATGCCGCGTCCTGTACGGCATATTCTATTAGCGACTTGGAGTTTTCGATGATCTCTGGGGCTAGCAACTTGGGGTGGACCCCTCCTTGTACTGCGAAGGTGAGAATTTCGACTAAAGTGTTTACATCAATTTTCAAATTAACGATATTTTCTCCCAACAGATTGACCGCATAACGTAATACCGCTTGTTTTACTAGGTCGTTTCCTGTTGCTGCCAGGTGATCCATTTGTCCCTGTAATTTCTGTAACATTCCAGTGTTTTTACCCAATTGGCTTTCTATTATTTCTGTTTGGTTCGCTAATAATTTCGCGACTTTTCTAGTATCATTTGCCTGGATTTCCATAATATTTTCGAGTTCTTGCTCAGTATCTTCGTCTAGTGTACTAAATAAATAGTTACTACCTCTACCAATGAATGGTAGTAATGATCGCCTTCGTCTCTGGCCTTTACTAATTTTTGTTCTTTTCATTAGGTCCAGGACCCGTTTGACGTCCATCCTTGCTTCATCCAGCTGGAGGTGCAGATTTGAGAGCTGCACTTTGAGTGTGGGATCGCTGCATATTTTGATGATGTTCTTCCAAGATTGTTCGAGGGTTTTCTCCGTGTTGCTGAACTGTTGAAGGTCCAGCTTCTGAATTATTCTCCAGTCGATCGTGGTTGCAACGAAAGGTGCGATCTCTTCCACCACAACCCCTGGCGAATGCTCCAGCCTCATGATGTAGCGGGGATGCTCATCTTTGGGTACCGGCCTGTGAGTTTATGAAATTTCCTTCATTATTATATGCGCAAATCTTATTCAAGATTTTCCTCTTGTTGCGGCGGAGCCATAGCCGAGCACCATCTCTTTATCTTGTCAATTTGAACGACTTTTATCTTGTCTCCCATCTGGATTTTAACGTCTTTCTTCACTTGGTCCACGCCTATTATTTCATACGGTCTCATATATTCCTTGTCAAATTTACCCTTCCGTGTGTCGTTCAGCAGTGCCACCATCTCACCTTCTCGGAATTGCATATTTTTTAGTTTTTTATCGTAATAAAATTTACTGCGGTAGCGACTCTGAATCGAATTAAACATTGCCGGTCTTTGCAACTCTGATAGGTCTTTCACTAAATCCTGAATATAGTTGTCGTAAGTTGCTAGTTCCTCTTGTGGTGGGAAACTTGACGGGGTTCGTGCTTTTTGGCCGAATACTAACAGGTGGGGTAGATAGCCCGTGCTATCGTGTGGCGTGATGTTATAGGCGTGCATGCATAATGGCAACAGAGTGTCCCGATTTTCGTGTTCGTTTATAAATGCTTTCATGTACTCTGTTATTGTGTGGTGCATTCTTTCTATCATACCGTTTCCTTGCGGATGATGAGGAGTGGTTCTGAAAGACTCTATTCGAGGAATTTCAGCCAAATTTTTCATCAATCTGTTAATAAAATGCGTACCATTGTCCGATAGAATCGCGCCCGGTGTCCCGTATACTGAGATGACTTCATCTACTGATGCCCGAGCTGTCTCTTCCGCCGTCGCGTTTTTCACTGGAATCAGGATTACGAATCAAGTGAGACAGTCTTGAACAGTCAGTACGTCTTTATAACCTGCTTCCGTTTCTTCTAATGGACCATAGTAATCGATTGAAACTTTTTGAAATGGCATCGTTGGCGTGTCCGTTATCTTTAATGGTAGACGTGTTTTTACTCTGACTAATTTGTTGATTGCGCAATCCGGACAGGCTTCTACAAATTCATGAATTTCGGTTCTCATGAGTTGCCAGTAATATTGACTCTGAATTTTTTTGCAAGTTTTATTGATGCCGTTGTGCGTGCCTAGTGCTGACGTGTGGTACTCCCTCATCAGTCTGAATCTGTCTTCCACCGGTGGAACAGGGATATTGTCTTGGAACAGTACTACTGTAATGGGAAAACCCACAAAGCAATCTTCAAAAACTCCAATAAATTTCTCCCATTCGCGACTCGACATTATCATGAGATCCCTTATTATTCCCAATGATCTTATCCGGTGTTCTGACACGAATTTCCGTAATTCTTTCACAGCCTTTTCCATATCGATTTCTATGACCTCCCCATCCGCGTGGTTTCTCATGCACAGGCCGAGAATGCGTTCGTCTTTACGTTTTGATGGTGTGATGTGGCCGATTGAATTTATTTCCGTCAACTCCCTTGGATCGATAAATTTTCTCTCGATTAACGATTGAATTACCTTTGTTTCCAGGACTGGCTCTGAACTTGTCATATACAAAATGTTCTCTCTGTACTTGAACGGATGGTACCGTACCTTTTCTATTCGTACGAAAGGCGCGGGCTCCTCCCCTTCCGCTGTAGCCCATGGTGGCTTTTCTCGCGGCGGCCGTGCGTTGCTGACTAAGCAATCCTCCAGCGCGTGAGTGTGAGCGCGAGGCCTTATCTGTGGATCGTCTTGCTCATCGTCTTCTGATGACTCAGCTAGGCCCGTTGACCTATTTACGTTTGTGTTCAATCTACTCAGCGCTGATGCACTCGTGTTCGGGGAATCATGATTTCTCTCGCTCTGGTACGCGTCCGTTTTTTCCGGTTCAAAATTGTCTAGATCAGGATTTTCCGAGTTTTCGGACACGTTCCCGTTGCTTCTGCGTTGGACGAGTGATGTATAATGTCGTTTGGCTTCGTCTAAGTGTAGATGTATAAATCTCCCGGGTTCGTTTCCTCTGGAGTGATAATATTCTACTCTACCATCGGCCTCAGAGTTGTGTACACATACTTTTACATTATAATGTTCGGCAAAGACCCGGATACAATTATCCTCACCGTATTCATTTCGAGACTCTAGGATTCTTTCCGCGTCCTCCGGCACCGCGCAAAATTCTATCATATCCGATTCTCTAAGAATATCTCTGAGAACTAGGGCCGTGGCGTCTAAATTTTCTAGGTGGATAGACGTCCAAAACAGACAGTTTCCCTGCGGAAGGGTGGGGATACCCGTGAATTGGTCTAGTACGGCGTCGGGTTCTGCGCATCCCAATTGTATCGTGTAATTCATCGGAAAATCGTTGATCTGCACAATTTCCATTTGCTCATCCGTTTGTCTCGCGTAACTTTGTTCGTTTGGTGTCGTTTGTCGTGGATCTATTCTGATTGCCAATTCGGGCTCGGTTTCGGCAGTCGGTTGAATTTCGACAGGGTTTGTTTGCCCTGATGGTGACTCGTCGTACAGGTATTCTTGACTACCTACCTGATCGTTCAGGATGTTATTTGAAACGGATTCATCGGATGACTCTGTACTCGCGTCGTGAATGTCTAGTAGCGTCGCGTCTTTCCCGTCGCGCGTCGTTTGCCTCCAATATAAATTATTGTCATTCTGAAATATATCTGGGATTCGAACTTTTCCGGACATTCCCCTAATATCGGGCTGATTCGGTACTTCTTCTCTCTCGTGACTCATTCTACCGAAATCAGTTTGGTCCATGATTGAATTTATGTCAATGTTTACTCGTGAAGGTAAATTCTGTGATTCATTAGTAATTGTAAACGACTTATCCACAGGTGCAATTTGTGAAGCTGGTGAAGTTGCTCGTGCTGCCTCATCTCTCTGCTCCGTTGCTGCTGCCAGATGCTCTTGATGATGAGACGGTGGCTTGTTCCCCAGAGATGCGTCATTTGAACCGCTTGGAGTCGGTGGTTGCAACGACTGCTGCACTGGATTGAGCGTGTGCTGACGCAGCGGGAATTTTTCTGCTTGCATGCGGCATGGCTTATTTTTCTCTGGAGTGCTAGAAATGACCATATTCTTCTGCCAATTAGTTTCTTTCGTCATGTACGCGAGCTTATCTTTGAATTTTGCTTGGCTAAGAATCGCTGATGTTTCGATTTCCGGGTCGCTGTGTCTGCGCTGCGGTCCCTTACCTCTTATTCTTCGCGATCGCTTGACTTTTACACGTCCTTTCCTGCTCTCGGTCCACTCATCGTCTAATCCCTCTGAACTCTCGGCGCAATTTTTCTTTCTTGTTTGTTGACCTTCTGATTCTTCCGAACTAGATCGCGTTACCTTTGATTTCCTTTTCCCATCAATTCGTTCTTTCCGAACTGCTCGCATCGGAAATACCCTGAACAATTCATCATCCGATCCGACGTCCTCACTCTCGCTCTCTCCATATCCGCTCGCCTGGTCTGAATCCGACGCGTCGACTTCGTCTTCTCCAAATAGCGATTGCAGCATAAAGATACGGCCTGGTGGGTTGTCTTCTCTACAGCTTGGGTCCTCCTTCTCTTGTTGGTCCGCGATTTGGTACAATTCGTCGCGCGATTTCTCTGATAAATCTACCTCAACTTCGGGTAGTATCGGGTTGCGTGAGAGCGCGTCTGCTACGTTGTCCTTCCCTTTGCAAAATATGATCCGGAAGTCATACCCTTGTAAGGCTGCTTCAAGTCTGTCAATCCGTGAGTCATCCCTTTTTGCCGTATGAAAAAAACGAAGGTTTTCGTGGTCTGTTACAACTGTGAAGCATTTTCCCCATAGGTACGGTCGGAACTTGTCAATCGCATGGCAAATCGTGAGCATTTCCTTATCATACGTGTTGTACCTTAGCTGCGCGCCCTTCATTGGCTTTGAAGTGTAGCAAATGGGCCTATCCTGCCCAGGTTGACCATGGGCCAAAATTGCCTCCACCGAATGGTCCGATGCATCGTCGTGTACCCAATAAGGCCTAGATTCGTCAGGTGCTGCTAAGATTGGCTCGCTACACAACGCATCTCGGAGTTTCTGGAATGCCGTCTGTTGTTCCGGGCCCCATCTCCATTCGGTACCGTTTCGCGTAAGTTGCGTGAGTGGGTGAGCCATTTCCGCGAATTTATGAATGAACCGGCGGTAGTATCCTACAAATCCTAGAAATTCTTTGACTTTTCGCACTGTAGTTGGTCCTGGGTATTTCCGGCATGCTTTTATCTTATCCGGATTCGGTTTTAGACTTCCGCTGTCCACTATATGTCCGAGTACTCGCGCCTCTCTTTTCAAAAATTGACATTTCTTCGGTTCAATTGATAAATTCGCCTCTTCGATCCTCTCTATGAATCTCCGGAATTCACTTTCATGCTCTTCGAGTGAATTCGCAAAAATCATCATATCGTCTAAGTAAATAAGGACCTGATCCGGTGTTAGTCCGGCGAACGCCCGGTACATCATTTCCATGAAGGTATCTGGACTTCCGGCGAGACCCATCCCCATTTTTAGGTAACGGTAGTTTCCGGTAGGCCCAGCGAACCCTGTATAATCAGCGCTTCCCTCATCCATGGCTACCTGGAGAAATCCCGATTCCAAATCGCACACAGTGATGTATTTCGCGCTCGCGAGTTTTTTCTAGGATGTCCGGCGTCGACGGGATAGGTTGTGGAGTCCCTACTGTCTGTTCATTCAATTTTCGAGAGTCTGTCACGAATCGCCACCGTTTGTTGCCGTTCTTGTCGGAAGGTTTAGGCACAACCCCACAGTTCGCTGAGTATGGAGTCCTGGGGTGCTCTATTATGCCTAAATCTAGTGATTTATCTATCTCTTCCTGCATGATCTTCTGTAATTTAGGCGGTACCCGGTATCTCTTGCATTTGATAGGCTTGTCTGTTTTTAATTTGATTTCATGTTTGAGAATATTCGTAGTCGTTAAAGGTTCTCCATCAAGAGCAAATCTCCAGGGGTTGATACTCAGCAAACGCCGTACATGCGCGATTTCCTCATCTGTGCAACCTTCTACGTCTACAAGTTTCGTCAATTTCTCAACGCGTTCTTCGGTTTCCTGCCGCGTATGCACAATTTTTGGTTGCTGCTCCGACTCAGAAATGCGTTTCCTGCGCATTTCCATTTTGCGGACTACGCAGTTTCTTTTCCGCTTCTTGCTGACCTCACCAGCAAATTTTCCATGAGGGAGAATCGTTTCGCAAGGTAGTATTTCAACACACGGCTCTGGAATTTCTATTGCATTGCTACTTAAATTCAAAATTTCCGCATATGTATAACCATCGTGATTTTCTGCTACCAAAATTTTCAAAAAGAACTCCTGGTGCTAAATTTTTCAATGGCACCCATCCAATTTTCTCACTATTGTTTACTTTCACTCGAATAATACTCGTGGTTCCTGCTGGCAAATGGATTTTTTCTTCAGAATCAAAGGGGATTTCATATTTATTTATTCGTGGACATTTTTCTCTCGCGTCTACTATCGCTCCGTGCTTCGTGAGAAAGTCCAAACCTATAAGGCCATCAGTTTTTACAGGAAATTTATTCGGCACAATATGGACCTCTGCGTCCCAACCATTTATCTTCATCATTATTTTCCCCAAAGACTCGACCTTTCTATTTGCCACGCCCGTAATTGAAACCGTTTCTTCTCTGTCTATTTGAATTCGAGGGTGAACTTTGCTCTCTTTGATTATACATATATCGGCTCCTGAATCCACATAAAATCTTGCGCGTGTACACTTTATTTCATCACTAAAAATTGTTACTACTGGTGGGCATCTTCCCGTTTTCAAACACCTTATTGAAACGATTAATTTCTCATTTTTCTTTCTACTCTCGATTTCTTTGAGCTGCTCGTCGCCTCAGGTTCCCGGCGAGCAGTCTATTGGTTTAAATGACCCTGTTCATTTTGACCCTGGTTTCCCTGCGGTTGCCCCGCATCTTGGAAATTTTCCGACCTATCACCTCTCGCTCCGGTATTTCTGCTGTCGCTGCTATTCGATCTCTCATTTCCTCCCTCTGCCCTATTGCCTCTGAACTTCAAGAACTCTTCGCGTGATATTTTCTCCGTAGCAAAATCCTCCATCAAACGTGAGCGTAGCCATACTGGGCGAAATCCCTTCTTGCAGTATGCACATTCTACCCTCTTTGGGCAATATCTCGCAAAAAGACCACTTTCATTGCACACCCGACATAGTAATCTGTTTGCGTTCTGTCGATTCTGATTAAACCTTCGATCAGAATTATGACTGTTGTGTCGTGGATTTCTCTGTGCATTTGTGTGTGTATGTGTCTGTGTATCCGTTTGTTGATTCGTGTGTGTTTCTGTCCGTGGTTCTGTTTCCGTCCTTAGTATGCTTGCTTGATTTGACGTTCTCGCGTACATTCCGTTTTGTTTATATTTATTCCTCGCCTCAATCGCGAATATTCCGGCTTCTCTTAATGTTCTCGGTTTCTGTATCATTACTTCCGTTCTGATTCTATCGTCCAGTAGATACAAAAATCTGTCCTTGGCCGCTTTTTCCACGTCTTTCCTTCTAACCTCTCTCACGCTCTCATCATCGTCTAACGCGAGTTCCATCATAATCTCATATCGATCGGCTAACGTTTGTATCCTCCTTTGCAAATCTTCCGGCTCTCCGTTGGTTTTCACGCTCAAGGTTTTTATTTCGAAAATGATATTGTCCGGAGATTCCACGACTCTATACCTTTCAAAAATTGCGTTCAAATATCCTTCTACTGTTCTAAAATACTCAAATTTATTGTAAAAGTCCGTCCTGGCGTTTCCTTCCAGTCTGTCTTGAATTCGGTCTAGTATATATCTTTGGTCCTCCTCACACAGGTTTTTGGATACCAACCGTCTGACTCTACTCATATAACTTGTTAACGTTAACGGTGATCCATCGAATTCCGGTATTCTAATCAAGTCTTTCTTTCCATCTTTCGTCGGTCTTCTATATTCTGAATTTGCTATCGGTTGGTGTGCTGTTGTGTCGACCCAAGTCGTATCCCGTGGGTCTGTCTGTCTGTATTGTCTCTGGTGTGAGTGATTCATGTTCTGCGTGTTCGCCTGATTGTAATGCTGTTCTCGGTCGCTTGTGTTTTGTGGTCTCATTGGGGATGAGTGAAAAATTGGGTTTCGGTTGCTATTAAATGAAGTATCATTTTGATTTTGATTGTAGCCCAAATCTGTTGGATAGTGTGGTGGTATGTGTCCGGGTCTGTATTGTGATAAATTGGGTGTATTATTCCGCGCATTATTTCCATTGCTCGGTCTACGCGATTCCGTTCGATTTTGCGTGTGTCTTTCTGGGGTTTGATCACGTTCCGGGATAATGTTCCGTGGCGGTATGGGGCTATTTGTTCTGCTACCGTTTCGGAGTATTTGGAACATTCCATCTATCTGTGACTGGAGATTTTTATTGGTATCTCGAACGTATTGGAACATTGCTTTCAACGTATCACTAAAACTGTGTCCCGACTGATTTGACCGCGGACGTGCTTGTTCTTCCCTGGGTGTATTAGTGTGGCGTGCTCGTTTGTGTGATAGTAATTCTTGTATCTCTGTATCGTCGAATTCTGTTCGAAGGTTTTCAGGTTCTATGTCACTCAGTTCATTGTTCACAGGCAATAAGTCTTCGGGGTTTTCTTCCGTCCTCACGTTTCTCCTTGAATCTCTACTATTCATTCTGCGTAAGTCCGTTGCAGATTTTGCTTTAACGAATGCTTTCACTTTCCCAAACATTTTTCGAGAGACTTGGGGACTTGCAAGAGAGAAATTTTATAGTGAGACCTATTAGATTAGACTTACTGCGACGCAGCTCGGATGGCGATGGTGATAGCGATGATCACTGCGTACATTCCCTCCTGGGATTTTCGTTCTGCGTAGATACTCGTTGGATGCTACGGTGCGTCGCCCTGATGTTGGCGGGTGGGATGCGCTGCCTGGATGTTGTGCGGCTGCTAGTCTTCACCTGATGTTGATTGGTGGCTGGTTGGTCCACTCTTTACTTGTATCCCACGACGTCCGTAGCGATGTTGAATTGCAGCTCTTGTATCGTATAATTCACTCGCCCGGGTCTACTCACGGATGTTTTCGCGAGAAAAAATTATTCCTAAGTCGTACACACCTAGCACCACTGTTACGTGGGGTGACGGCGATGAAGAAAGACTCAAATATATATAGATATATATATATTGAAATGAAGTGAACTACGAATACAGATAGCTGTGTGATTGATGTGAAGAGTGGATAAGCGGTCTGACGCGGCGCGCACGAGTCGAGGGTTATATATCCTCGGCTCGATGCGCGTCGTGTATAGACACAAAGTGCAAAGTTCGGCAAAACGTGATCGCGCGATGCATTCCTCCAGGTGTGCATCAGCGATCGGTTTTGCAGAACCGACGACGGGGTGATTGCTTAATGAGAGCAATCACCTATGTCGTCACATAATCCAAGTTTTTAATATGAAAATGGTACTATGTTCGCTCAAGGATCTTGAGGGGAAAAAAATTGTCTACTGGAATATGGAATCAGGATTCCGTGGAGGAGAGAGGGGAAATGGAATGGAAGAGAATCTCGAGTCAGGGGTCACACGAATCTTTTCATCTTACCAAAACAAATCATGTAGATGCATCATAATTTCGTTTCTCAGAATTTTCTCATTAAACGAAATCGCACTGCCAACTGTAATGTCAGGCAAATTCAAGGAAAAATCTGACCAGGATACATTCAAATATTCCAAATGGTTTTGAGAAAGGATTCGAACCGCTCAATGAATATCGCTAAGATATTGGCATTGGAGTATTTCAGGAAATTTTTTTGACATATTCATACTGAAATCTCCCAAAAACAGTTCAGAAACGTTTCAGAAAAATTTCCGAAACGTTTCAGCGATATTTCAGAAATTTTCCAAAAACGGTACAAAAATCTTTCAGAAACTTCTTGTTAGATTTTCAGGAACCCTCCAAAAGCCTCTCAAAGAACTTTTAAAAATTATTGAATGCAAGATTGCTGAAGATTTGATAGTGGGGAATTGCAACAATATTTCGAGGTCATATTTCTGATATCTTGCCCCAAAATTTGTCAGAAACATCCCAGGAATGTTTCAAAAACAACTCATGGAAGTGTCAGAAACTTCCCAGAAACGTTTGAAGAACCTCCTGAAACTTCTCAAAAAGCTGAAAGGTATATCTCAGGAAGCATTGAGGGAACTTCCAAACATTTTCCTAAGCAATATTGTTGAAAGTTCTCATAAATGGAGTATTGCAAGAATAATTGGCATTGAAATTCTTGGGGCGTAGCACTGAAGAAATTATCAAAAATCCATCAAAGATCTCGCAGAAGGCTGAAAGTTTATTGTGCAGTATTGCACAATTGTTTCGAAGCCAGACTTTTGGAATTTTGCACCAAAATCTTCTAGAAACATTTCAGAAACGTTTCAAAAACGTTTCAGAAACATTTCAGAAACATTTAAGAGACACTTCAGAAACATTTCAGAAACGTTTCAAGAACATTTCAGGAATATTCCAACAACGTTTCAGGAATATTTCAGACCCGTCACAAACCTCTCAGAAGTCTTTCAGAGACTTTCTGAGGAGCTCTTAGGAACCTTTCGAAAAGACTTTGGGGATCCTCCAAGAATGTTTAAAGTTGGAATATCTCTCACATTTTTCTACGGGCACTCAAAAATCTTTCAGGATTCTTAAGCGCGAGGTTGCTGAAAGATTGTTAGGGAAATAATGATGGGATACTTAGAAGTCATGTATTTGGATTATTGCTTTGGCCGAGTCTACATAGACGCGCTCTGTCTCCGCTCGCACTCTCCACCCAAACACCGGAGTAGGTACCGAAAACGGGATCTGAAAATTTCTTGACGAGCGTTTCCTCTCAATCGGAGTATCAGCGCGAGTTTGTGAGATGAAAAACGGCCAATTCATCGCGCAAATCGATCAAAAAATTCATTTGCATCGAATAGAGATCGAAAAGTGATAGACTTGGATGTCGATCAATGTGCCTAATATCACCAGACCCCCAACTTCTCAGGTTTCTCAGTCGTAGCTTATTCAACAACATTCGATATTATTTTGGGTTTGCATTGAGATTTTCTCCAGAAACTGTGAAATAAGCGGAGGTGTGCGGAATTCTGGTTGAGAAGAATCGAGCTATTCCATGTACACCAAAGATCAAATTTGTGTTACAAGAGTCACTGCTCCCTAAATTTGGTACATCTCGGGTGTTCTCAATCAGGATTTCATATACTCCAGCTCATTATTCAGCTTTTGGTATGAGTACCAATGTATAACCAAGATGACGCTGAATATTGCTGAATGGTTTGCAAGTTGGAGACCTGATGAAAAGTTGGAGGATGCTTATATGAGACACAACCAAGCCTCTAATTTTTCGATCTCTAATCGATGTGAATCAATTCTTCGGCTGATTTACGCCATAGACTGGCCGATTCTCATCTCACAAACTCACGCTGATACTCAAATTGAGAGAACCTTCGTCAAAAGGATTTTGAATCCCATTTTCGATACCTACTCCGGTGTTTGGGTAAAGAGTGCAAGCGGAGAGAGCGCGCGCACCCCGAGTGAGCGCGTCTATGTAGACTCGGCCTTCGAAATCTCTAACAACCTTTCATACACCTCACGTAAATTTCTCCGAATCAAGATTCTTGACAGATTGCCGTTAGAATATTGCGGGGATTTTCGGGAATGATATCCCCGGGTTATTGAACTGGATTGAAATTTCCGAGGGAGCTTTCGAGAACCTTTTAAAAATCATTCGGAAAGCTTTCACTTTATCCACAAAAGTCTCTCAATACGAGATTGCTTTAGAATTGTTGTGCAAGATTCCAGAAATATTTCGAAGTTGTGTCCATGGGATATTGCACTCGAATACTTCAAAAACCTTTAAAAAACCTTCCAGATAAATATGTCTGGAAGATTTTCAGGAATGTTCCATGAAATGTTCCGAGGAGCTCTCCGAAAGATGTTCACGATATATTGCAATGAAATATCACAAAAACATTTCCTGAAACGTTTCTGCGAGGTTTCAGAAAGATTTCATTGGAATATTTCACTGAAACGTTTTCCTGTAATATTCTCATGCTGTGTGGGTAGTCCAAGATTTTTAGGACAGAATTGAGGAATCGCATTAAGCATTCGTGTAGGCCCACAAGGACTAATGTTCTCCCGTTGTTTTTCAATGGGTTCCATTCAGAAACGGCTGGTCAATCAAACACGAGGGGCAATAGTCTTGAAATTTACCATGATCCAATAGATACGCACCGACCTGAACAACATGAAGTAATCTCAATCTGCTTGCCCGACTGGTGCATGCAGGCCCGAAATCGATAAGCTCTTACTCAGGCTTCTGGCGTTCCGACCCGTGAGAAGAGCAAGATGGATATTGCGATAGGATATTGCAAACTCTCGATTGGAATGATCACTTTTATTGCTACTCACTTGACGATGATCTGATTAAGATGGGATTTCCATTTTCACGCTTCCATGAGATCCTGGGCTCGGGCTTACCTCTGGCTCTGCAAGTTAATGTTGCATTTTCTCCTTCAATGACTGAGACGTCTGTACTGGTTTCTCCATTGAGTATGTCTGGTGAGACTGGAAAATGATATAGCGATAATTCATTCTGACACTCCATCAGTATCGAATAAGGGCAGAATACAAATCAATCTCCTTGATATCTCGCTCTGTACGGGATTCCCTCCTCATATATCGGAGGGTCTATAGCTTAGATCGGAATAAATGACTTCATCCCTAAGTGAGCTATTCGTTGTGAGATATGGGTAAATCTCACAGTTTGGCAAATTCAGACATTGACTCATGACTGATGTATGTGGACCTCTTTGGGAGGCATATAGTTGACCCCACATGGAGACATGAACACATATTCTCCAGGTGAATTGCGATCTTGGTGGTCTTGCTCAGAAGTCCTTGTTCGATATCGCTTCCAGCTCCTGCTGTGATTGGTCGATCATCCCGAACATTTTGTGAATGTGGGAGTAAGTATAATCCATTCATAGCGAGCGCGGATTATGAACTGCTGATATGTCTCAGATTGTCTTCCCGCCATCTTCAATCGATTTTATGGCTCAAAAATGTGCTCTGTGCCCCATGATTCCCAAGAAAATCATCCTCATTCCTAGAGAATACTCCTTTGAGCGTGATTCGAATGGAACAATATGAATCGTTCCCCAGTGGCTACTTCGACATAAGCGTATGTGCCACGTATGCTTAGCGCAGCAGACTCCCAGCGCATAAGCTTTCAATCATTGTCTGCATGTTTATCCCTCGGGACGTCAGGTTTTCCTCATGGAAATTAGATTATCTTGAGATAATGACACGAGGAGGACCTATGTCACTATCCGGACATCCAAAATTGACTGAATCGGAGACCAGAGTGACGAACAAGCAGTTAAGAACGAGATGAATTTTGTTTATTAGAGTCACTTGAAACGACAAAAGATTTCCACTCCATGGTTGATGGACTCAATATAGAATGATTTTGAATAGGCAAGGGTTGCAACACCAACCCTTCGTCATTATGCTGAGATTATTGATTATTACCAAACAGTAAACATTGCTCGGAGAGTAAGTGTTCCTCGTTGGCGAATATATCCACTATTCGGAAATCGGGCTCTTATCATGAAAAATACGAATTTTCAAGCAATAACTGATCAACGGGTTGGGCCATTGGGCTCTCGACTGGTAGGACGCGTTCAGAGCGAAGTCAGAACCTATAGCCTTCGTCTAGCCAAGACCATGACAATGTCTTGTTTTGAGTGACTTGATTCTCTACGGAAATTACTCCAAAAGTCTTTGCTCCTCGATCAATCTGGTCCCGGATCTCGAGGGTTTTGAGTGACCTTCCACAGTGATACAGCCTCCCCCTACGTTATAGTTTTGCTTTTCATCGAAAATATCTGAGTCCAAAGAGAATGAACATGGTGACAACAGAAAAACAGACTGATGAAAAGCTGCCAGTAAGATGCGCATAGCTCCGTTTTAACGTAAGATATGAGCAAGCTGTTTTCATCATTTGGGAGGTTTTCAAGGATCCCTCAGAATACATATCGACTATCCTTATTCCAGGTCATGAAAATCAACTATGAGCGGGAAGATGAAAGGATTGAAATATCTGATATCTCGAGATTCCTTTCTTGAGATATGGGAGAATTCTTATTATGGAGAGTTCTGTGATTTTTCAGAAGAATTTCCCCGGAAACTTTGTTCCTGTGTCATACCAACGTCAAGGTTCCACTCTGCGCGTTAAAAAGACCATACGTGGTCTTTTTAACATTTTATTGATATTTCCATATTCTTCAGCTGGAAGGATGAGTTTCCCCTGCCGAAAGAAACCAGCTGATTCCCCATGCCAAATTCACAGCTGAATTCTCAGCTGTGATCTCAGCTAATATTTTGAAATTTATTTATTAAAAATGAATTCCTCCCCAAGCTCGCTAGGCTAATTTTTCATGATATAGGTGGTTGAGTGTTGCAGCAAGATTGAGAAGAAACGTTATTAAATCATTAAAAATTTGCACTCACGGGGATTCAAATCTAGGCCCTTCACCTTACAGCAACTTAGTAGCCACGACACTCAGCCAACTGCGTCATCGAGGATGTGTCAATGGGGGATACAGAACAGGTGTATCAGGATTTCGGTCTGTCCTGGATAAGGTTCAGAGTGTAATGAGACAATTGTTATAATATTTGCTAACTCGCTTGACTTGGAATATTGCTATCTTCGTACTTTATATTGAATTCTATGAATGATCCAGAGAAAATAATACTCCAAAATTAATGGAACAGGTGGAAGGGGGGAATCATTCATATATTTTTCGGTTTTCTTCTGTTAGGAGGAGAAAACCAACTTGCGGCCGATCGAGCCTTCTGCCTTCTCTCTTGTTGCTTTTACGGCCATATATATATATATATAAGGTAAGTTTCTTAAGCCATTTTCCCAATAGTTTTTATCCACTTGAATATTTTCAACGTCCCTCAGCTTTTTTTGAAGCTTGTTTTAAGGCCTTCAGAATGAGCTAAGGTAGGTTCAATCTCGACCGACTCGAGCTGAGCTATCACAATTTTCCCAAGAAATTTTTTTTTGCGAGTTTGCGAAAGGGTGTGCCCCCATTAGCAATTCTCTCAACAACTCTGGTCTACCTCAACATTTTTCAATGTACTTTGGCTCATTACGAAGCTCATTCTGAGACCTTAGAGTTAAGCTGGAGTACGTTTGGTTTCAATCAATTAGAGACGAGCTGCCTTGATTCTTTCCCCAAAAACGATGTAAGTCGTCGATGAAGTGCATAAAATTGTTCTCATCGGCGTGTGACCACATTTGGGGCTTTATTTGTGCTGTCCTAAACAACTATTTTCTCCCTATTTTGACGTGACAAATACGGTCTGCGTGATAAAAAGAGTCTTACCGCGTGCCCTCTTGTAATCACTATATGAGGGCATGTTCGGTACCTTCCGATATTGGCTCTCTTGTTTCACAAATCATTTCGGTACTAGCGGTAATTGCCTCTCTCGCTACCGCTCGTTCGGCTAGTAAATGTTCCCGATAAGTTATGGGACCCAGAAATGTGTTTGTACTTCAATAGAATATTAAAATATCGTAAGCTGCAGAGACGTGGAGATGAGAAAAAATAAAAACAAAATTTACCACCTGCGACGTGGAGATGAGGAGAAATAAAAATAAAATTTGCCTTAGGTGAGGCTCGAACCCCGGTTCTTCGGAATTGTGACTCGCAATTGATGCCGCAAAAAACATCGTTGCGAGTGAGCGGTTTGCTTGATTAAACTGCTCATCGAACCGAGTTATTGCGTACATTAATAAGCGGCTCGCTATGCTCTGCTGGTCAAAAGTTTCAGGACATCCGAAATTTTTACTCCGATTTCGTAAGTGGAACTTCTAGGTTCTATTTAACCGAAAAAGACTTCATCAGGGCTCATTTTGGAGGTCTTTTTGCGTACTCTAAGATGGTATTACTCATTTTTATCAGTAGGAATCTGGATCTCTCCAATTTAAGCTTGACAAAAGCAAATATTGATGATTATTGTGAGAATCTTCTAGGTCCCGTAGTCCAAGGGTACTGAAATATTTCAGAATGAAACTTGACAGACCTGACGGTATAAGTGTAGAACTCTGAAATCCGTTTTTGAACGTCTCTCTTGGTTCCCCTCACCCCGAGCTATGTCATTTTCCGTGAAGAAAGATTTTCGCAAAAACAAACACCTAAATTCGAAAAAGACAGACGAATGCATTTCAAGGAGGATATAATCCCTGATCTTGATATCCATCTTCTGAGTCATGATCAGAAGAACGAAAAATTTTTGCAACATGCTCCAAAAAGTGGATTCTCTCGGCATTTCTTAAACAGGGTGCTACTTTTTTCGGAAAAACTCTCCTCAGAGAAAATATCATAGCTCAGAGTAGGAGTAACGTAGAGGAACGTTCAAAAACGGATTTCGAAGCTCTCAACTTATATTTTCAAATCTGTTGACTTCCATTCCAAAACATCCCTGCACTTGGTCTAAGGGAGCCAGAAGATTCTGCTAAAAATCATCGAAATTGACACTTTCTCAAGCTCAAATGGGATTGATCAGTTTGGTACTGATAAACATGAATGTCATCTCAAAGTGCGCGTTCGAGTATTGGTGAACACCTATACAAAATTTCAAAATGATTGACCGTTTTGTTTCGAAGTGGTAGACATGAAAATTCGTCGCTTTTATGAAAATTCACACTCGATCGAGTCTAACAGTCGATCCCATATTTAAGCGTCTTGATAAAATTGACGAATTTTAATAGCTACCACTTCGAAACAGAACAGGCAATCATTTTGAAATTCTGCACAGGTGTTCATTGACACTTGAACTAAATTTTCACCAACTTTGGTGATATTCCTGTATATTTTGTATTTTAGAGTACCTTGAGACGAATAGAATCCAATTTTTCCTCTTAGATAGATGCTAACTGAGGAGACCACATAGATACATACACGTGCGCTCACATGCATACACGCATGCACACACTCTCATATGCGCGTTTGCCACCTACCTCCTTCCACGTACCGTCCGCCACCCTCCACACTCCATCCGCAATATTGAATTGTTGAGCGCGAGATTAGATAGAGGAATTTTGCTGCTCTCCCCACCACTCGTTACAACACATATACACACATTCACACAAACACATACACCTGCGCTCAAGCTCACGCGCATGCATGCACACGCATGCATACACATCTACCCCCTCCCACCTACCAGCCACCACTCTCCACGTTCTTTCCGCACTCTTTGAAGCGCGAGATTAGAGGAAGAGAGAGAGAGAGAGAGAGAGAGAGAGAGAGAGAGAGAGAGAGAGAGAGAGAGTGGGGAGGGGAGCCACCGAAGAGCGGCCCTGAGGAGTATCCGTGCCTACCGCACTGTGTCAGGAGATGCGGCTTACGTATTGGCGAGTACTCCGCCCATCCACTTGCTCGTCGCGGAGCGAGTGAGGATCTGGGACCGCCAGAAAGTGATCGGAGCCGAACGAGTACTCACTCCGACGATGAAGGAGATCATCCGCGACAACGAGAAGGAAACCACCCTTGAGCATTGGCAAACTGAGTGGGATTCGCCATTTGCGAACGGCAGATGGACGCACCGGCTGATCCGTGACGTAGCCAAGTGGGCGGAACGCACCCACGGAGAGATGGACTACTGGACGACGCAGGCACTGAGCGATCATGGTTGCTTCGGTTCCTATCTAACCAGGTTCAAGAAGAGGACGACCCCAGCATGTCAGTCATGCGGGGACGAATGGGATGACGCCGAACATGCCCTGTTCAAGTGCAGCGACACCCGGAGAGAGCGCGCCGAGCTGGATGAATGGCTGGGTGCTCAACTAACACCTGAGAATCTCGTCCCGTACTTACTCCGCAACCAGGAGACATGGGATAGACTCACCGGATACATCAAGCTGGTGATGACCCACAAAGAGGAGAAAGAGAGGGAAGTAAGGCGCCTCGAAGCAGGCGAATTACAGTGACTCTGCCGATTGAAACAGAAGAGGCCCAAATGATTCCAGGAGGAATCTGATGCACTGAAGAGGGAAGAAAGAAGAAAGAAGAGAGAAGAAAGAAGAAAGAGAGGGAACAATGAAGAGTGAAGATAGAAGATGCCGACAAGTGGCCGAAGAGAGAAGATGGAGAAGAGGAACGCTCGCAATCGAGCGCGAGACATGCCGCTCATCCTGAAGTAATGCTCACGCGGTTCCGGGATGAGATGGTAGATGCAGGTGGATCTCCTTCTTGATTGCCCGATGCCCTAGGTATCGGACATCGAGGGGAGAGGGATATTACACGGCCGGGCCCACCTCTCGGTGGGCCCCACCCAAACCCGTGTCCCGCCTGGTATGGCCTGCGTGGGCTATGCGTAGTCCGCGTAAGCTGAACCAGTCCGGTGTCTGGGGACGGATCCGAGGGATCCTGAGGCAGATTTTGCCCTCTAACCACCTTAAAAAAAAAAAAAAAAAAAGTGGGGAGGGGAGATCTTGCCTTTGCCCCACCGCTCGTTATAGCCCATACACACACACTCACCTGCTCTCGAGCTCACACGCACGCACACACACATACTCACTATGGTGTCCGTTATTTCCCAAGTTGGACGCAAGGCTTAGGTCGCCCCCTAGATCATCTTGTCATCACCAAAGAATGGTATCCCGACCACGACCGGTGCAAAAATCGACCTTTGAACCGTGCCTCTAGAGTCAGGGGCTTTTTCACATGAATAGTCCAGCGTAGCTTTATTGAGGTGCTTTAACACTCGTGGCTATTGGCCACCAACACCTCACTACGAGTCTAAACATCGTCAAAGGTGCTGTTTTCGACGTAGAATTTCATGCTAAATTCGAATCCAATGTTAGTTCCACCCTGAAAGACTGACAAGACTAGTGATTTGATGCTTTTCGAGGAGGGAATGGACTTTTCTACACAAAAGCTCCCTCATTTTTGTTGTTCCCGTCCTTCTGAGAGCTACGGGTGTCTTGAAAAGATCATATCCCATGTAATATTGTATGCGAGACTTGAATTGATTATTGGTTTTTACCTGGAAGAGTCGCCAGACTCGCTGATTAATGTTTTCCGAGGAGTAAGAAGTGGTTTTACGCGAAAAAGGTTCCATTTTGGCTGTTTCCAACCTCCTCAAAGCTACGGATATCTTGATACAATCATCTTCTACGTAAATCTGCACGCTCGATCGATACTTATTGTTATTTCTCTCTTAGAAAAGTCACCAGTATGGCTAACTGATGATTTTCGAGGAGGAAATGGGGTTTCCCGCGGGTTGAACCCCACCTCACTGGCATTTCTGACCTCCTGAGAGATACCGACATCTCACAAAGATCGTCCCTCGCGTGGAATTTTATGTTGGATTCAAGTTCATTGTTAGTTTTCCCTTACAGGAAAAAATCACCGAGGATATTAATCTGGGTGAATAACCTAGGGTATTCACCTAGGTGCTATCCTAGGTGACAGACTAGGATATTATCCTAGGATTTTACCCTAGGTTTTCCACCAGTCAATCTTCGTCATTCACCTAGGATAATTACCTCTGGTGATTCGTCTTCCGAATTCTAATTATAGGGTTATACCCTCGCGGTCGTCGGTATACCCTCTCGCACAACGTCATTTCTTCTACCCACTCACAGCAGACTTTGTGGGGATCGACTCGAGTGATTCACTTGATTCTCCTGCACATTTGAATCCGACCACGAAACCATTGCGAAATTGTTATCTATCTCTTACGCACAGTCACCTGAGGTGATCCAGGGGGTGATCCATTTAATGGTCTAGTCTATAGTCTAGCTCATTATCCACAAAACCGATCCGAGTTAGTGAGGCAAAATTCCTGTATGTATCCTAGGATAAAATATGTAATAGCCTCCGATGAAATCCTGGGATAATAGCCTACGATTGAATCGATTTTTATTTTGAATTTTAAATAAACTAATTAAGGGTTCAAAATGGAGACCAGTTCCGCGATCATGTTCTCCTCCTTCTTCACCCACTTCTAGTTGATTAAATACAAATTAATCATTGGATTCGATTCTTGTTTCATGTAAGTTCTGCCCACCTAGTAACTACCTACATTACAATAAGTAGGCACGTCCAACTAGATACAACTATTGTATCGAGAGATCGGAAAAATAATCATTTGGGTAAATTTCTTCTGACTTCTTGATCGATTTCTAGGCAATTCTCTAGCTTCAATCAATCAAAAATTCAGTTCTTACGATACAACATTCCGTTCCGTACAACGCCTCAAGATGCATTTGCTCGGGATCGAACCCACGACCTTCAGGTTACAAGTCGAGGACTTTAGCCACCAGCCCAAAGTCCAGTAATACAGGTGATGCACCATTAGCCCGATTTAAGCTACAAAAATTGAATTTATGATAAATTTGTGCTCAATCAACTGAGAGTAGGTAAGAAAGAAGGAGAATATCATCGCAGATCCGATTTTCATTTCAAATCCAGAAGTATTTCATCTTAAATTCGAAATAAAAATCGATTTTATACTAGGCTATTCATCTAAGGCTATTATCCTAGGATATTTCCGGAAATTCTGTCTCATGAACTCGAATCGGTTTGGTAGATAATGAGCTAGACTATGAACTAGCCAATTCTGTCTCATCAAATGAATCACCCTCTAGATCACCTCAGGTGGCTGTGCGTAAGAGATAGATGACAAACTCGGGACAGTTTTGGGGGTGTCGTTAAATCTGCAGGATAATCAATTGGGCTCCTCGAGTCAATTCTCACGAAATCTCCTGTGGGTGGGAAGAAGAGGTTGCGTCGTGCGATAGGTTATACCGATGAAGACCACGAGCAACGTGTCATACTGGGAATTCCATGTTTTCATAACCCTCTACTGAGAATCGGGGAGACGAATCACCAGAGGTAATTATCCTAGGTGAATGCCGAAAATTGACGAGTGAAAAACCTAAGGCAATATCCTAGGATAATATCCTAGTCTGTCACCTAGGATAGTACCTAGGTGTATACCCTAGGTTATTTGCCCATGTTAATATCCTCGGCAATTTTTCCCGTGAGGTTCCACCCAAGAAAAATCACCAGAGCAGCTAGTTGATGATTTTCGAGGAGAAAATAAATTTTTTCCCGCCTGAAAATCCCCATGTTACCGCAGTTTTTGACCTCCTAAGTGCTGAAGCCGTCTCAACAATCTCATATTCAACATGATAAGTACTCTAGATTCAAATCTATCATCACCTCACCGCCAGAGAGGCCATTAGATTGGCTCATCGATGTTTTCTCACACGAGAATGGAGCTCCCCGTATTGGAACTACAAAATTTTCACTGTCCGCAGACAACTGACAGCAACGGGTGGCTCGAGGCGACCACTCGAGGTCAAAGATATTCAAGTTTATTCGATTAATAACCCATCATCCATGACAAAAACTACCCGATCGATTCATCTTCCTAAAAGTAAAGTTCTACGCCGAACCGTTTTTTACTCATGTTCGGAATAATTTCTATGGTGAGAAACCAATAACAGATGTGATCGCTGAGGACCTAGATAATTGCAATCCATCGTGCAACCTTCAGCGATAGATATTCAAGCACACCAGCACGCCTCATTTACTTCCCTCGATCTGATGCGTCCTGATCATAGAGATATTACGAACAGAGGGCCGAAGGTATAGGCCTGCTCGTAAGTGGCGCGGAATCGCTGCGAGAGAGCGACAGCCGATCGGAGCCCTTCCAAATTATAGGTATACGCTACGTTGCGCGGTGAGCGTCCTCGCGTCAACACGAGCGGTGGCGCGTGGCCGGTACAAAATTTTTGCAGATCGCTGCCACTACTACTACTTGGGAATTCCTATACACATCCTCAAATAGCAGTGCTCCCATGCGGTTAAAAGTTTGTGATGGGGAAAGTACTGGAAAAACTAGAGAAATCATGGAAATCAATTCATTTCTACGGTTTTTTCAATGACAAGCAAAATTTTCGATATGCGAGGAAATTTTTCAGTTTTCAATTATATGAAAAGTCGAAGCGAGAAAGTTGTTCAAAAGGGTCTCGTTGATGTCATCCTCAATATTCAGGTTGAATCAAGTGATAGAAGAGGAGTTATAGAAATTACATTGACAATTTCTTGCTAGGCGTGGTGAACTTAAACTCGGACTCGGCAGCCGCTCGAGATCCAAACACGAAAAATACTGTAACTTCTTTTCCATTGCTTCATTCAACCTGAACTTCGAGGATAACACCAATGAGACCCTTATGAAGAACTCATGCGCTTCGACTTTTGATATAATTGAAAACTGGGATATTCCTCGCATGTTGAAAACTATACGCTTGTCATTGAGAAATCCTCAATGTGTATCAATTCCCATTATTTTTCTAATATTCCCAGTATTTTCTTCCATCACAAACTTTCAACCACATGGAAGCACTGCTGTTTAAGAATGTGTATGGGAATTCCCAAATCATTTCATCCAAGCATTTAGTAGTGGCAGCGATTCGCAAAGATTTCGCACCGGCTGCGCGCCACCGCTTGTGTTGACGCGAGGGCGCGCATCGCTCAACGTAGCGTATACCTATATTGTGAAAGGGCTCCGATCGGCTGTCTCTCTCTCTTTTTTTTTTTTTTTTTTTTTTTTTTTTTAAGGTAGTTAGAGGGCAAAATCTGCCTCAGGATCCCTTGGATCCGTCCCCAGACACCGGACTGGTTCAGCTTACGCGGACTACGCATAGCCCACGCAGGCCATACCAGGCGGGACACGGGTTTGGGTGGGGCCCACCGAGAGGTGGGCCCGGCCGTGTAATATCCCTCTCCCCTCGATGTCCGATACCTAGGGCATCGGGCAATCGAGAAGGAGATCTACCTGCATCTACCATCTCATCCCGGAACCGCGTGAGCATTACTTCAGGATGAGCGGCATGTCTCGCGCTCGATTGCGAGCGTTCCTCTTCTCCATCTTCTCTCTTCGGCCAGTTGTCGGCATCTTCTATCTTCATTCTTCATTGTTCCCTCTCTTTCTTCTTTGTTCTCTCTTCTTTCTTCTTTCTTCCCTCTTCAGTGCATCAGATTCCTCCTGGAATCATTTGGGCCTCTTCTGTTTTCTCTCTCCCCCCCTCTCTCTCTCTCTCTCTTTTTTTTTTTTTTTTTTTTAAGGTGGTTAGAGGGCAAAATCTGCCTCAGGATCCCTTGGATCCGTCCCCAGACACCGGACTGGTTCAGCTTACGCGGACTACGCATAGCCCACGCAGGCCATACCAGGCGGGACACGGGTTTGGGTGGGGCCCACCGAGAGGTGGGCCCGGCCGTGTAATATCCCTCTCCCCTCGATGTCCGATACCTAGGGCATCGGGCAATCGAGAAGGAGATCTACCTGCATCTACCATCTCATCCCGGAACCGCGTGAGCATTACTTCAGGATGAGCGGCATGTCTCGCGCTCGATTGCGAGCGTTCCTCTTCTCCATCTTCTCTCTTCGGCTAGTTGTCGGCATCTTCTATCTTCATTCTTCATTGTTCCCTCTCTTTCTTCTTTGTTCTCTCTTCTTTCTTCTTTCTTCCCTCTTCAGTGCATCAGATTCCTCCTGGAATCATTTGGGCCTCTTCTGTTTTCTCTCTCTCCCCCTCTCTCTCTCTCTCTCTCTCTCTCTCTCTCTCTCTCTCTCTCTCTCTCTCTCTCTCTCTCTCTGACGCCACAGACGAACAGCGGCAACGGCTACGAAGACTAAACAACTCATTTGTGAGATACATTTTCGATCTTAGGAGAGACGAGCACATCACTCCGTTCAGGGAAAACTTGGATTGGCTGCGTACTGATTCGCGGCGAATGTACTTTGCAGGCATTATCATGTATAAGATCATGCACATGAGGGAACCTGGTTACCTGTCTGCAATGTTTACCAGGCACAAATCCGAGCGCCCCGTGCGGGGAGATGCACAAGAGCAGGAACTCAAAGTCCCCAAAGTGAGACTTGAATATGGAAGAAGATCTTTCCAAGTTCAATGCGCTCACTTCTGAAACTTTCTCCCTTCAGGCATTCGGCAAATTCAGAAGATCTCATTTTTCAAAGAAGCTTTGAAAGAGTTTCTCTTATCACAACCATCCCAGAGGATTGATGTGGATAACAAACAATACTTCAACCTCTGATAGGCTTGGGCTCTTTCCGATTTGGCTTTTAATTATAACTTAGTTATGCGTGGCCTTCCCGCCATTGACTGAAACATCTGTGATAATTTTCCGAGCCCACTGTCCTCTGATATGTACAAAAATGTTTTATATTTTCTTGCTTCTTTTTTGCTATCTTTACCTGTATAAGAAATAGTGTAATTTGACTTTCTACGCACCTTACAGGGCTTCAAAATGACTAGTCACTTGATGTGATAATACAATGTCCTTGACCAAAACGACAAATTTCACGGATGTGATATATATTTATTATGAGTGACATATGTACCATATGTAACAGAATTTCCAATTTTTGCCTCTGAGCAAATAAAGGATATCAATCAATCTCTCTCTGACTCTCTCTCTCTCTATTAGATTGATTAAAACTCTGGACACTTTCAAATCTACCCTCACTGAATTTCTTCGTGAGAGGGAAGGACGTTCTCGCCATACTCTATGATTTAGTATTTGAATGCGTGATGTGTGTGAAAGAGTGTAAAAATATGTGCTATTATTTGTAAAAACTTAATGAAGTGTAGACCAGACGTATACCTGGCACTAGCAAGTAAGATTTATGAAATATGTTTATTTTGTGTCACAAATGTTAGCATACCTTTATAGTGAACCCTGTACAATACCTTTGCCTTACGGTCCAAATGGACCTAGGCATAATAAATCCGTTATCAATCAATCAATCTCTCAGCGATCCTGCGCCACTTACGGGCAGGCCTATACCTTCGGTCCTCTTTTCGTGATATCTCTATGATCAGGACGCATCAGATCCGGGAAAGTAAATGAGGCGTACTGGTGTGCTTGATTATCTATCATTGAAGGTTGCACGATGGATTGCAATTATCTAGGTCCTCAGCGATTTCATATGATATTGGTTTCTCATTAAAGAAAGTATTCCGATGCCGAAAATGAGTGAAAAACGGTTCGACGTAGAATTTCACTTCTAGGAGAATGAATTGATCGGGTATTTTTTGTCGAAGATAATGGTCAATTAATCGAATAAACTTGGATATCTTCGACCTCGAATGGTCGCCTCAAGCCACCCGTTGCTGTCAATTGTCTGCGGACAGTGACAATTCTGTAGTTTCAATACGGGGAGCTCCAATCTCGTGTGAGAGAACATCGATGAGCCAATCTAATGGCCTCTCTGGCGGTGAGATGATGATAGATTCGAATCTAGAGTACTTATCATGTTGAATATGAGATCGTTGAGACGGCTTCAGCACTTAGGAGGTCAAAAACTGCGGTGACATGGGGATTTTCAGGCGGGAAAAAATTTATTTTCTCCTCGAAAATCATCAGTTAGCCATACTGATGACTCTTCTAAGAGAAAAATAACAATAAATATCGATCGAGCGAGCAGATTCATGCAGGAGATGATTGTATCAAGGTATCCGTAGCTTTGAGGAGGTTGGAAATAGCCAAAATGGGAGCTTTTTGCGTGAAACCACTTCTTTCTCCTCGGAAAACATTAATCAGCGAGTCTGGCGACTCTCCTAGGTGGAAACCAACAATCAATTCAAGTCTCGCATACAATATTACATGGGATGTGATCTTTCCATGACACCAATAGCTCTCACGAGGACGGAAACAACAGAAATGAGGGCGTTTTTGTGTAGAAAAGTCCATTTCCTTCTCGAAAAGCATCAAATCACTAGTCTTGTCAGTCTTTTAGGGTGAAACTGACATTGGATTCGAATCTAGCAAAGAATTTTACGTCGAAAACAGTATCTATGATGATGTTTAGACTCGTATTGAGGCGTTGGTGGCCAATAGTTACGAGTGTTCAAGCATCTCAGAAAAGTTACGCTTGACTATCCATGTGAAAAAGCCCCTGACTCTAGAGGCACGGTTGAAAGGCCGATTTTTTCACCGGTCGTGGTTGGAATACTATTTCTTGGTGATGACAAGATGATCTAGGGGGCGACCTAAGCCTCGCGTTCAACTTGGGAAATAACGGACACCCTAATGCACACACATCTCCCCCCTTCCACCTTCCAGCCACCCCTTTCCACATTCTTTCCGCACTCTCTCGAGCCCGAGATTAGAGCAGGGGTGTCAAGCGTAGTAGAGTCCCTCCCCTCAAGCCCCTCCAGTCGAGTGCAGAGAGCGTCGCGGCTCACGGCGAAGGAGCCCCTTCCTTGCGACGCCGCGGTGCGCTCTACACATGACTGGAGGGGCTTGAGGGGAAGGACTCTACCACGCTTGACTGCCCTGGATTAGAGGGACAGCGAGTGGTGGGAATCTTGTTGCTCTCCCCACAACTCGTTATAGCCCATACCAAGGGTAACGAGCATGGTGCTTACCCTCCCCTCAAGCCCCTTTCGCAACGCGCAGAGCGTGCCATCCGACTATCATCTGTAGGGCGGTAAACAAGAGGGGCTTGAGGGGTGGGTAAGCACTACGCTACCCCTGGGCCATACACACACATCGACATGGCCGTGCCGCTCACACCAAGCACAATTGAGATTCTTGGCCAAAGGAAACTGAAAAGTGGGGGGAGAGCGGTGTTCAAGGGCATATGAAGAACCGCGAAGAGCTAGCACGGCCAGTCTTGAGCAAGCGGTCGACCAGGAAGGAGGTCGCTTCAAACTTAGAGAAGAATCGCTATGCAGCATCATCCTGACGAGGGGATTCAAGAAGACAATAATCAGGAGCGCAAAAGAAGGTAAACATGAACAATCCCAACGAAGTGAACTCATGTCGCAAGAATTGAAACGTAAGTTCTTCAATTAACTTCTTCAACAATCTTCAATTAACTCGTGATATATAGAACATGAATTCATTCATGAGACACTTAAAATGAATCACATATTTGAAATTCCTTATGATTTAGATATAGGGATTCAATAGATCCACATCAGC
This sequence comes from Eretmocerus hayati, assembly GCA_029851415.1. Lineage (NCBI taxonomy): Eukaryota > Metazoa > Arthropoda > Insecta > Hymenoptera > Aphelinidae > Eretmocerus > Eretmocerus hayati. The sequence goes on along the minus strand of CM056742.1, from coordinate 74,322,445 downwards.
GTGGAGTGAAACCAGACCACCAAAAGGATGCTCTCCAACAGCGTTCTCAATTAGGAGAAATACAAGGAAGTGTAATCTACGTTTCTCTGGAAGAGCATGAATTGAATTGTGAGTACTCTGTAATCAACATATATACAGTACCGTGCAAAAATTCCTGAACGGGGGTTTGAAATCCTCTCTTGCAAAAACGTCGATTACTCGAGCCCAGATTAACGTAAAGGAATTTTGAAAAAAGCATCTCAAAGATGAGAGAAAATGCTAACTTTTGATGGTTAGCGATTTTTTTCTCAGCTTTTTTTGGTACCTCAAATAGCTGATGTAATTTCAAGAATTTCGAGAAAAAAACCGTTTTTACTCTATCGGCTGTAATTTGGACGCGGATAAAGATAGAACAATTTTGCAAAGAGCATCTTGAAGAGCGGAAAAAATGCCATTTGCGATGATTTGTTGATTATTCTTCACGTTGCATGAATGAGAGTGTGAGAGCTCTCAAAGCAGCCAAAACCGTAGTTTTTCGCCATTTTTTGCTGTTTTTACACGTATTTCATTGAAAATCCGAGAATCTGGCTACTTCGAGAGCTCTCACAATCTTATTCACACGACGTAAAAAATAATCGAAAAATCATTGCAAATGGCATTTTTTCCGCTCTTCAAGATGCTTTTCGCGAAATTGTTCTATCGTTATCCCCGTCCAAATTACAGCCAATAGAGTAAAAACGGGTTTTTCCTCGAAATCCTTGAAATTACATCAGCTATTTGAGGTACCAAAAAGGGCTGAAAGAAAAATCGAAGATCATAGAAAGTTAACATTTTTTCTCATCTTTGAGATGCTTCCCTCAAGATTCCTCTACGTTGATGTGGGCTCGAGCAATCGACGTTTTTGCAAGAGAGGATTTCATACCCCCGTTCAGGAATTTTTGCTCGGTACTGTTAGTATCGAAATTCGCAAGATGTTTTGGAATGAATTAAATTATCAAATATCTTCCGGAATAACATTGTAACGCGCTTTGATCGTCAAATTTTCCAAACTTTCCACTTTCAGTTGAAATAAACTCATAAAGTGTTGTCCAATAGTCTGGATAAAAAAGGAGGAATATCCTCACATTAGCATAGTTATCTAGATTTTTTAAATTCCTCTAAATGAAACATAATAATTCCAGATTTATATCTACTCATTCATCTTCATATATATCTATTCATATAATCATATATATATTCTCCCATATTGTGATCAATTATTTATAAGATTTCATTTGAAAACATTGTGAGAATTTCTGAATGCTATGGAAAGAAATATAAATCATTTTGCTTGGGGCAGCCACCCCAGCCTTCCCCCTGTGTCCATTCACTACCTTGAGTATGTAGGGATTAGCATACAAACAAATATAATATCCTCACATTAGCATAATTATCTAGATTTTTCCAATTCCTCTAGATGAAACATGAGAATTATAGATTTATATCTCCTTATTCATCTTTATATATATATATATATATATATATATATAGATCTTTATTCGTGCTTTCTGGTAAGAAATCGAGCATGGATTATCGGTTTCTGGGACGGCCTTCCGATTTCCGGGACTTTTTTCACGTCCCAACAAGGATCCTTCTAATTTACCGATTTCTGGGCCGCGGGGTTTTTTCATATATTATCGATTTCTGGGACGCGAGTTTTTTTCGATGTATATTAAATTTTCTATACAAAAATCACTTTTTAAGCAAAGTTCTGTTATCTCCTCGGCGGTTATCTCCCACGAGGGATGGTTAGTGTTTTGAACGCAAAACGAAGTCTAAGCACACGTCTGTTATCTCCTCGGCGGTTATCTCCCACGAGGGATGGTTAGTGTTTTGAACGCACCCCACTGTCTAAGCAAACCTCTGTTATCTCCTCGGCGGTTATCTCCCACGAGGGATGGTTTAGTGTTTGAATAAAAAAATACTTTTAACCCAAAATTTTCGTTTTTACGCGTTTTCTGAAAAGTCCTGGAAACCACCAAAATATATATGAAAACGGCCCAGAAACCACCAAACCGTATTATCGTCCCGGAAGTAGGGTCTACATGTGTTTATATATATATATATATATATATATATATATATACACATATAAACCGACTTCTGACGACACTCGAGGAATCGGGTAATTATGTATATGTAGGATCGTTTCGCATGTCAGATACCTTATGTACAAGAAATTTCTACGTAAAATATCACCATCACGATAAATATTCGGTTCAATTATTCATGCGGGCAAACACACTTGTGATGACAATGTCATCACAAAGATGATAGGAATTATGATGACACTTCTTTACGTAGGAACCGATTCATGATGCCACAGACGTTTGGAATTATGACGACTCCTCTTACGTAGAAGACGATTTATGACGCCACAAGTGAATCGACAGAATAATGATTACGCGTTTGGAATTATGACGACACTTCTCACGTAGAAGACGACTTAAGAGGACACAAGGGCGAATATACGGGATAATGATGAAGCTTGGGATTTGACTTTCATCCTCTGCCAGAACTCCAACCTAATCAATCCATATTCGTTAAAATACGGTTTCCTGTACCATTTTTATGAGATATCCGCACTTCGTGCATGAGTACACCGAAGCACACTTAGGGTGACAGAGCTGTCACAGATAGACATTCACAAAGATGTTGGGAATTATGATGACACTTCTTTACGTAGGAACCGATTTATGATGCCACAAACGTTTAGAATTATGACGACTCCTCTTACGTAGAAGACGATTCATAACGCCACAAGGAGAATCGACAGAATGATGTTGACGCATTTGGAATCATGGCGATACTTCTCACTTGGAAGATGACTTGAGACGACACCAGGGCGTATATACGGAATAATGATGATGCTTGAGATTTGATTTTCATCCTCTGCCGGAACTTCAACCTGATCAATCCTTAGTCGCTATAATACGGTTTCCTGTACCATTTATATGAGATATGTGCACTTCATGCATGTGTACACCGAAGCACACTCAAGATGACTGAGCTGTCACAGATACGTTTGGAATTATGAGGACTTTCCTTACGTGGAATATCAATTATGACGCCACGAGGACAGATGGACAGAATAATGGAGATGCTTTGTACTCAACTTTCTTCTACCGCTAGCACTTCAACCTGATCAATCTGAAGTCGTTGCTCAGACACATCGACCAATCTGAGGTCCTCGGAGTGTGTTTCGTAACAAAGTATAGGCTCTCCTCATATTTATGGGAAACATACGTCCTCCGAGCATGAGCACATCGAAGCACACTTCTGACGACTGTGTCACAAAAAACTCATTCAGAATCATGACGATTCCTCCCACGTAGGAGACGATTCATGACGCCACAAGGGGAATCGACAGAATGATGAAGATGCGTTTGGGATTATCACGACACTTCTCACGTGGAAGACGACTTAAGACGGCACAAGGGCGGATATACGGATTAATGATGATGCTTGGGATTTGACTTTCTTCCTCTGCCAGAACTCCAATCTAATCAATCCATAATCGTTTAAACCATGGTTTCCTCTACCAGTTATATGAGATATGCGCACTTCGTACATGAGTACACCAAAGCACACTTAGGATGACTGAGCTGTCACAGATACGACATTCACGAAGATGTTGGGAATTATGATGACACTTCTTTACGTAGGAACCTATTTATGATGCCAGAAACGTTTAGAATCATGACGACTCCTCTCACGTAGAAGACGATTCATGACGCCACAAGGAGAATCGACAGAATGATGTTGACGCGTTTGGGATCATGGCAATACTCCTCACGTGGAAGACGACACCAGGTCAGATATACGGAACAATGATGATGCTTGGGATTTGACTTTCTTCCTCTGCCAGAACTTCAACCTGATCAATCCTTAGTCGCTATAATACGGTTTCCTGTACCATTTATATGAAATATGCGCACTCCATGCATGTGTACACCGAAGCACACTCAAGATGACTGAGCTGTCACAGATACGTTTGGAATTATGAGGACTTTGCTTACGTGGAAGATCAATTATGACGCCACAAGGAAAGATGTACAGAATAATGGAGATGCTTCGTACTCAACTTTCTTCTACCGCTAGCACTTCAACCTGATCAATCTGAAAACGTTGCTCAGACACAACGACCAATCTGAGGTCCTCGGAGTGCGTTTCGTAACAAAGTATAGGCTCTCCTCATTTTTATGGGAAATATACGTCCTTCGAGTATGAGCACATCGAAGCACACTCCTGACGACTCTGTCACAAAGAACACATTCAGAATCATAACGACTCCTCCCACGTAGAAGACGATCCATGACGCCACAAGGAGAATCAACAGAATGATGAAGATGCGTTTGGGATTATCACGACACTTCTCACGTGGGAGACGACTCAAGACGACACAAGGGCGTGTGACAACCATAATATCGAAAAATTTCGATACTTATTTTGAGGATTTAAAAAAAAGTAATTTCATATAATTTCTATACAGTATTTCAAAATGTGTGCGCTTACAAGCCGATAATGTCACTCATTGTTCACCCCCCAGTCCAGCTGAGCCTCGCGAGCTCACTTGTCATATATATAGAAGATATATATACGTAATTACATATACATATATACGATTATACATAGAAAATTCTATGATTTTCTATTCAAGATTTTGTGAAATTCATTCAATCAATTCTAAAAAATCTTTTCGTCATCTAGTTCTAGGATTCATTATTTTCATAGTACTTATGAAAAAATTCTAAAATTCAATGCCTTATTTGCAATATTCAATTTTACAAAGTTCAAGCTTTTGTAAAATTGTGTGTAAGATAGATTCTTTCAGACTAACTAGTGGTTCTAATACAAATCAAGCTAGAACGTAGTTATTTCGACTTATTTTGATGGAATATAGATTTTTTATCAACGATTTTGATAGTATTGTTTAAAAAATTATTTTATTGGGAAATACTGTAAAAAACCTAATATATCGTCAATTCAAGGTGATATATCGACCATATATGTCACTATTGACGAATATTACAAAAAATTCCAAAGATCTGTGGCATTTCGAAGTGAATTCACGAGTGCATCAATAAAACACGTGTCTTCGATCAACTTCTAGAAAGTTCTATACAATTATCTAGAAATTTTCTTTTATTTATTACACTCAATTGAGATTTTTATTTGGAATAATATGTGTTGGAATCGATGCAATTTTAATAGCTTGTAAATATGTATATAGGGGGACTAGCAGAGCTTTTCAGTTTTAATGAATAATTACGCTGCATATGAATAAATTATCTTCCGAATGTTCTGGAACTCTGAGGACTGAGTATAAATAGAGCCCTGACCAGGTGCTCGAGGATTCTGCCTTTCAGTCGAAAATCAGCTCACGAAGCGAATAAATCGAAGTTTTCAGGGTTCCATATATAATCTTATGATTGTAATGGAATCTTGAATAAAATCGATTATATATACATATATTCTCTTTAAGTGCTTATTGCTATGGGTAATCCTAAGTGATCCAATTGCATGATGGAACCCACAGTGTGACTATATAGTTGGCATAATCAAATCATTGGATTTTGCTGGTGACATATTGCAGGGCCCTGATCCCCTGTATTTGTTATCAGCAAGACCCACCGAAATAAAAGTTACGTGTAAAACAGGTCAAGAAGGTGCCCTGATCCACTGGATGGCTGTGTTTTACCGTAATAACATATTTATAGGATTTTCTTGGAATTAATGGGTGCCCTGATCCATCAATTAGTCTGATAGAAAACAATAAAAGATACAGAGATCGTACTATTGATTCCCAAGTAGGTGCCCTGATTCACCGAATTGGTTTGAGAATTGATAGTCGATTACATCACCCTAAGAATCTTATCCTATCCTTGATAGCATTTGATTACTTTTCATCAAGTCATGAACTCTGATATCCGGCTCTCTCGCTGGATCCAGAGCCGGATAGACTACGCATACCTCCACCCTAATTATCCGAGGTATCGCGTCGGTCACACGCGGATATACGGATTAATGATGATGTTCGGGATTTGTCTTTCATCCTCTGCCAGAACTTCAACCTAATCAATCCATATCCGTTGAAATACGGTTTCCTGTACCATTTATATGAGATGTGTGCATTTCATGCATGAGTACACCGAAGCACACTTAGGATGACAAATGAGTTCTCACAAATACGACATTCACGAAGGCGTTGGGAATTATGATGACACTCCTTCACGTAGCAACCGATATATGATGCCACAAACGTTCACAATTATGACGGCTCCTCTAACTGAGAAGACGATTTATGACGCCACAAGGAGAATCGACAGAATGATGTTGATGCGTTTGGAATCATGGCGATACTTCTCACGTGGAAGACGACTTGAGAAGACACCTGGGCGGATATACGGAATAATGATGATGCTTGGGATTTGACTTCCATCCTCTGCCGGAACTTCAACCTGATCAATCCTTAGTCGCTACAATCCGGTTTCCTGTACCATTTATATGAGATATGCCCACTTCATGCATGTGTACACCAAAGCACACTCAAGATGACTAAGCTGTCACAGAAACATTTGGAATTATGAGGACTTTTCTTACGTGAAAGATCAATTATGACGCCACAAGGAAAGATGTACAGAATAATGGAGATGCTTCGTACTCAAGTTTCTTCTACAGCTAGCACTTCGACCTGATCAATCTTAAATCGTTGCTCAGACACATCGACCAATCTGAGGTCCTCGGAGTGTGTTTCGTAACGAAGGATAGGCTCTCCTCATATTTATGGGGAATATACGTCCTTCGAACATGAGCACATCGAAGCACACTTCTGACGACTGTGTCACAAAAAATACATTCAGAATCATGACGACTCCTCCCACGTAGAAGACGATTCATAACGCCACAAGGAGAATCGACAGAATGATGGAGATGCGTTTGGGATTATCACGACACTTCTCACGTGGAAGACTACTTAAGACGACACAAGGGTGGATATACGGAATGATGATGATGCTTGGGATTTGACTTTCATCCTCTGCCAGAACTTCAAACAAATGAATCCGTAGACGTTAAATTACGGTTTCCTCTACCATTTATATTAGATATGAGCACTTGGTGCATGAGTACTTCGAAGCTGACGACTCCTCTTACGAAGAAGCCGATTCATGACGCCACAAGGAGAATCGACAGAATAATGTTGACGCGTTTGGAATCATGATGATACTTCTCACGTGGAAGACGACTTGAGACGACACCAGGGGGCCGATTTTAAACACTGGTCGTGGCCACTCGACCACGGACACTGGCCGCGTGACCAGTTCGGACAGGTATATATGCGCGGAGAGACGCTCCGCGCTGCGTTCCTTGCATCCTGTGCCGTGGTTAGGTTAGGTAGTACAAAACTTGTAACATAAGCAGATTTTGCAGCAAAACAGTACACGTTTCCTAGATAAGCTTAAAACAATCATACACGGCACGGGCAATAATTCAAATCACCACCTATGGGAAGACCAATAAATTGGGAAAATTTGCAATAGCGATAAAAAAATTATGATCGTTCCTTAGATATTCATCATTTCATCGTCTGCCACTAATGACTTTTACAGTTTATCTAACCTAATCACGGCGCAGGATGCAAGGAACGCAAAATCGCGGAGCGTCTCTCCGCGCATATATACCTGTCCGCGCTGGTCACGCGGCCAGTGTCCGTGGTCGAGTGGCCACGACCAGTGTTTAAAATCGGCCCCCTGGGCGGATATACGGAATGATGATGATGCTTGGGATTTGACTTCCATCCTCTGCCGGAACTTCAACCTAATCAATCCATAATCGCTATAATACGGTTTCCTGTACCATTTATATGAGATATGCGCACATTGTGCATAAGTACACCGAGGCACACTTACGAAGACTCAGCTGTCACAGATACGCCATTCACAAAGATGTTGGGGATTATGATGACACTTCTTTACGTAGAAACCGATTCATGATGCCACAAAAATTTAGAATTATGACGACTCCTCTGACGTAGAAGACGATTTATGACGCCACAAGGAGAATCGACAGAATGATGATGACGCGTTTAGAATTCTGACGACACTTCCCACGTGGAAGACGACACAAGGGCGCATATACGGAATAATGATGATGCTTGGGATCTGACTTTGATCCTCTGCCAGAACTTCAACCTAATCAATCCATGCACGTTGAAAAACGGTTCCCTCTACCATTCATATGAGATATGCGCCCTTCGTGCATGAGTACTGCGAAGCTGACGACTCCTCTTACATAGAAGACGATTCATGACGCCACAAGGAGAATCGACAGAATGATGTTGACGCGTTTGGAATCATGATGATACTTCTCACGTGGGAGACGACTTGAGACGACACCAGGGCGGATTGACGGAATAATGATGATGCTTGGGATTTGACTCTCATCCTCTGCCGGAACTTCAATTTTATCAATTCATAATCGCTATAATACGGTTTCCTGTAACATTTATATGAGATATGCGCACTTCATGCATATGTACACCGGAGCTCACTCAGGATGACTAAGCTGTCACAGATACGTTTGGAATCATGAGGACTTTCCCTACGTGGAAGATCAATTATGACGCCACAAGGGAAGATGTACAGAATGATGGAGATGCTTCGGACTCAACTTTCTTCTACCGCTAGAACTTCAACCTGATCAATCTGAAATCGTTGCTCAGACACATCGACCAATCTGGGGTCTTCGGAAGTGTGTTCCGTTACAAAGTATAGGCTCTCCTCATATTCATGGGAAATATACGTACGTCGTGCATGAGCACATCGGAGCACACTTCTGACGACTTTGTCACGAAAGGCACATTTGGAATCATGATGACTCCCCCTACGTAGAAGACGATTTATGACGCCACAAGGAGCATTGACAGAATAATTATGACTTGTTAAGGATTATGACGTCATTTCTCACGTGGGAAACGACTCATGACGATAGAAGGGCGGATATACGGAATAATGGTGATGTTTGGGATTTGACTTCCATCCTCTGCCGGAACTTCAACCTAATCAATCCTTGAACGTTAAAATACGGTTCCCCGTACCATTTATATGAGATATGCGCACTTGGTGCATGAGTACTTCGAAGCTAACGACTCCTCTTACGAAAAAGCCGATTCATGACGCCACAAGGAGAATCGACAGAATAATGTTGACGCGTTTGGAATCATGATGATACTTCTCACGTGGAAGACGACTTGAGACGACACCAGGGGGGCGATTTTAAACACTGGTCGTGGCCACTCGACCACGGACACTGGCCGCGTGACCAGTTCGGACAGGTATATATGCGCGGAGAGACGCTCCGCGCTGCGTTCCTTGCATCCTGTGCCGTGGTTAGGTTAGGTAGTACAAAACTTGTAACATAAGCAGATTTTGCAGCAAAACAGTACACGTTTTCTAGATAAGCTTAAAACAATCATACACGGCACGGGCAATAATTCAAATCACCACCATTGGGAAGACCAATAAATTGGGAAAATTTGCAATAGCGATAACAAAATTATGATCGTTCCTTAGATATTCATCATTTCATCGTCTGCCACTAATGACTTTTACAGTTTATCTAACCTAATCACGGCACAGGATGCAAGGAACGCAAAATCGCGGAGCGTCTCTCCGCGCATATATACCTGTCCGCGCTGGTCACGCGGCCAGTGTCCGTGGTCGAGTGGCCACGACCAGTGTTTAAAATCGGCCCCCTGGGCGGATATACGGAATGATGATGATGCTTGGGATTTGACTTCCATCCTCTGCCGGAACTTCAACCTAATCAATCCATAATCGCTATAATACGGTTTCCTGTACCATTTATATGAGATATGCGCACATTGTGCATAAGTACACCGAGGCACACTTACGAAGACTCAGCTGTCACAGATACGCCATTCACAAAGATGTTGGGGATTATGATGACACTTCTTTACGTAGAAACCGATTTATGATGCCACAAAAATTTAGAATTATGACGACTCCTCTGACGTAGAAGACGATTTATGACGCCACAAGGAGAATCGACAGAATGATGATGACGCTTTTGGAATTCTGACGACACTTCCCACGTGGAAGACGACTTAAGACGACACAAGGGCGCATATACGGAATAATGATGATGCTTGGGATCTGACTTTCATCCTCTGCCAGAACTTCAACCTAATCAATCCATGCACGTTAAAAAACGGTTCCCTCTACCATTCATATGAGATATGCACCCTTCGTGCATGAGTACTGCGAAGCTGACGACTCCTCTTACATAGAAGACGATTCATGACGCCACAAGGAGAATCGACAGAATGATGTTGACGCGTTTGGAATCATGACGATACTTCTCACGTGGGAGACGACTTGAGACGACACCAGGGCGGATTGACGGAATAATGATGATGCTTGGGATTTGACTCTCATCCTCTGCCGGAACTTCAATTTTATCAATGCATAATCGCTATAATACGGTTTCCTGTAACATTTATATGAGATATGCGCACTTCATGCATATGTACACCGGAGCACACTCAGGATGACTAAGCTGTCACAGATACGTTTGGAATCATGAGGACTTTCCCTACGTGGAAGATCAATTATGACGCCACAAGGGAAGATGTACAGAATGATGGAGATGCTTCGGACTCAACTTTCTTCTACCGCTAGAACTTCAACCTGATCAATCTGAAATCGTTGCTCAGACACATCAACCAATCTGGGGTCTTCGGAAGTGTGTTCCGTTACAAAGTATAGGCTCTCCTCATATTCATGGGAAATATACGTACGTCGTGCATGAGCACATCGGAGCACACTTCTGACGACTTTGTCACGAAAGGCACATTTGGAATCATGATGACTCCCTCTACGTAGAAGACGATTTATGACGCCACAAGGAGCATCGACAGAATAATTATGACTTGTTAAGGATTATGACGTCATTTCTCACGTGGAAAACGACTCATGACGATAGAAGGGCGGATATACGGAATAATGGTGATGTTTGGGATTTGACTTTCATCCTCTGCCGGAACTTCAACCTAATCAATCCTTGAACGTTAAAATACGGTTCCCTGTACCATTTATATGAGATATGCGCACTTGGTGCAAGAGTACACCGAAGCACACTCAGGATGACTGAGCTGTCACAGATACGTTTGGAATTATGAGGACTTTCTTTACGAGGAACATCAATTATGACGCCACAAGAAAAGATGTACGGAATAACGAAGATGCTTCGGACCCAAGTTTCTTCTACAGCTAAAACTTCAACCTGATCAATCTGAAATCGTTGCTCACACACATCGGCCAATCTGAGGTCCTCACAAGTGTGTTTCGTAACAAAGATCAGGCTTCCTCTTATTCATGGGGAATATACGTACTTCATGCATGAGCACATCGGAGCACGCATCTGACGACTGTGTCACAAAAAACACATTTAGAATCATGCCGACTGCTCTCACGTAGAAGACGATTCATGACGCCGCAAGGAGGGTCGACAGAATAATTATGACTTGTTGAGGATTATGACGTCACTTCTCACGTGGAAAACGACTCATGACGATAGAAAGGCGGATATACGGAATAATGGTGATGTTTGGGATCTGATTTTCATCCTCTCCCAGAACTTCAACCTAATCAATCCATATTCGTTGCTCTGTCATATCATCCAATGTGACGCCTCAGAACTCTATCGTAATTAAATTTGGTCTCCTCTACGATTTATATGAGCTATGCATACTTCGTGCATGAGTACACCGAAGCAAACTTAGATTGACTGAGCTGTCACAGAGAAGTCTGAGCTGTCCATTCATAGAACTGATTTCGATAGATTGGCCTGTATACGATGATACGAGCTCCCATAAATAAAGTTTACGCTTCAAAAAGAGACATATTACTCCTCCAACTCTCGTCAAGAGAGCAGAGAGAAAGTAATAAGATGGTTTTGTACTCCCATCACACAAGTTCTTACAATAGCCATGGATTGACGATGTGGTCACCGATACTACTAATGTTCTCAACTCTCAGTACTATGTGATTTGGGTGTCGGACTTCAGTCCTGAATGGGAGGATACAGAGGTCCTCGAAACGTTGACACTTTTTGGAGAATAAGCTTCATTTGTAAAAGCTCCTATCATTCTATATATCCCGTTCGATTGAATCAGATATATGTATACCCACGATCGTACATGATTCGCTGGAAATGAATGCCTGTGTACTAGGGTGAGCCAAAAAATGACTTTTCCAGGAATCGATACGCCCTAGGGCGCAAAAGTTGGGTTCCTGTACGTAGATATGAAAAAATTCTCGTTGGTCACTGAGAAATGAGATTTGAAGTTCCGGCAAGAGCCATCAAGGTTTCCTTCAGACTAAGACATACTAGGTGGCAACACAACTGCCTGAGAATTGTCGAGGAGTACCGAAGAAACGTTCGCAAAGCTCTTATAAGAGTCTCCGGGAACTTCAAAGAAACCGTTGAATTTTCATTGTCAGTTTGATTCCACAGAACTAACTGCCCAACACCCTGAGAGATCCTAAAATACTCCCATGAAGTTTCTGAGATACTTCTCGGGAATTCTCTGCTAGCTCCGCGATAGCTTCCTGAAAGCACCGATGTGGCGCTGGCTGTCAATTAGCTCCCCCAGGGTTATCGCAGTTTCGTAGATACGAATACGTCGAAATTTTTCTTCGGAAATTGATGACCGCTATCATTGTACGTATATAAGCCTCAGCGAGTGAGTACGTTTCATATTCAATTCCAAACCAAGGACTGGTAGATAATATAATGGATGTCAATGTGCAAAATTTTCCCCGAGTTTTTTATTGCACTATCTTCGAAGTTAATGTCATATTATGTCTGAGAGAACTTAAGGCATTGGCTCGATCGCATATAATATGCATCCCTCATAACCGTTGCTAGATAATTTTGTCGCGGACTGCATCATCATCTTCACACGCATCTAGTCCGCCGTCTCTGGCTTCTATGCTGTTATCAAACAAGGGCGGCTGGCCGCGGGATCACGGCTGATGAATCAAATTTCTTTAGTCTGATCCATGTTTACACTCCTCAAATACCAGTTGTAATAGCGCTGAGCGTTTCAACCGAGATCTCGACATTCTCGACTCGAGGACTTTCGCGAGTCGAAATGGAAAAGAAGAAAACTTTTGTGTGTATTGATACTTTATCATTGCCGAGAACTCAGCTAAGATCCTGCACCTCCATGATCTCAGATAAATAATTTATTCCTCGTCGTTACAGGCTAATTCTGATTGTCTTTACTATCGCATAACCTCCAACATTTGTTGACGGATCGATCGATTACACATCCTAGAATCATCCAATCTAAACTTATGAAGCCTTGAAAAAGATCCACTGTGTTCGAACTCTATGATTCTTTGTGACTTGATTCTTCTAATGCAGGCTTGAGGCTAGACGCAATCAAATTTTGTCAACGGAGACATAGCGGCTGTAGTACAAGTTGCACAAAAAGCGAGCGATCGAGGAAAGCATTTCCCTGACACTTGTTCGCCATCAACATTAGGTTTGGAATTGCTCATGTGCTAGATCAATGAAATGGCTTGAGAATGCCACGCTTTACCCAATGTATGCGGTGGATTTTATTTTAAATGGGTTCGGAGAAACTCACTCAGCTGTACCCGTAGATTTATCGTTCCGGATGTAGTCATAAAAGGAGATGCGATCGTCCCATTAGCTCTGGATTCTCGGATCTTCGGCTCAATTTGTCACCGGCACGCAACATACAATGAGCAGTTCGAAGAGGTTTCCTGAACGCAGGCAACACCATGCTACCCTTCCACCGGGAAGGAATGAGAAAGGAGCACCAATCGATGGATTGACGAATGATCTGTAATCGCACTATAGTTGGGAACTGCAATTGTAGCTTTCCCTGAAATTTTTTGGCCATAAACATTAGGTTCGGAATTTTTCATGTGCTAGATCAATGGGATGGTTTGAGGATACCACGCTCTACCCAATGTATCCGATGGATCACATCGTTCCCGAGGATCGGGGAGAATCCGAGCCCATATAGTTCTGAGGTGAACTTGGTTCTCCGGGATTGGATCTCATTGCGATTGCTTGCTAGATCAATGGGATCGGTCAGTATCGAAATTCTACACTGCAAAATCACCTTGAAATGATCGTGACCTCTGATAACGGGTTCTCAGGTTCCCCGTATATAATACCGCGGATCCATTCGACTATTGAGAACTGAAGAACTCTGTATTTGATTACACTGTTGATGAAATCGGGAGAATTCACTGAGCTGTACCCACGAACTCATCGTTCTGTTCAGAATGGTGAAAGAGGATGCGGAGTTTGAATTGGTCTTGGAGATATGGTTCTCCAGTACGACTACCCATCGACACGCAACATGCAATATTCAATCGAAGCGGGTTCTCTGACTACAGTTAATCACATATTCCCACAGGACCGATGAAACCCGGAAATGGAACCCGAGTCAATCGATTGACGAACGGTTTGTTATCGAACTATAGTTTGACCGCAGTTGTAGCTTCCCCTAACATTTCTTGGCCATGAACATTAGGTTCGCAAATTTCCATAAGCTAGATCAATGAAAAGGCTTGAGGGCGCCAAGCTGTACCCAGTGTATTCGGTGGATTCCATCTTTTTCGAGGACTGGGGAATATCCGATCTTACGTTGTTCTGCGGTGAATTTGATTCTCCATGATTGGATCTCGTTGCGATTGCTCGCTAGATCAATGAGATCGGTCAGTATCGAAATCCTACAATGCACAATAACAATGGAATGATCGTGAATTCTGATAACGGATTCTCAGGTTCTCCGTGTGGAATATCGCGAATCCATTCGACTATTGAGATCTGGAGAACTTTGAATTCGATTGCCACATTAATGAGGTCGGAGTAACTTACTCAGCTGTTCCCGATAATTTACCGTTCCGGATGAAGTCATGGAAGAAGGCGCGATCGTCTCATTGGTTCTGGATTCTCGTATCTTCAGCTCGATTCGTCACCGACACGCAACATAAAATATGCAGTTCAATTAGGTTTCCGGAACGCAGTCAACACCATGCGACCCTTCCACCGGAAAGGGATGAAAAAGGAACACGAGTCGATCGATTGACGAATGGATCGTAATCGCACTATAGTAGGGAACCGCAAGTGTAGCTTTCCCTAACATTTTTTGGCCCTGAACAGTAGGTTCGGAATCTTTCATGTGGTAGATCAATGGGATGGCTTGAAAACGGCACGCTCTACCCAATGTATTCAGTGTATTAAATCTTTCTCGAGGATTGGGAAAAAGTCGAGCTCATGTAGTTCTGAGGTGAATTTGGTTCTCTGTAATTGGATCCCGTTGTGATTGCTTGCTAAATCAGTGGGATCGGTCAGTATTGGAACTCTACACTGCAAAATCACCTCGGAATGATCGTGGCCCCTGATAACGGATTCTCGGATTACCCGAGTGGAATACCGCGGATCTATCCTACTATCGAGAACTGGAGAACTCTGTATTCGATTGCTATGGTAATGAAATCGGGAGATCTCACTGGGCTGTACCCACGAATTAATCGTCCTGTCTAAAACGGTGAAGGAAGATTCGGAGTTTGAATTGATCTTGGAGATGTGATTCTCCAGTACGACTACCCACCGACACGCATTATGCAATATCCAATCGAGACGGGTTTTCTGACTGCAGTTAATCACATATTCCAACTTGACCGATACGAACCGGAAAGGGAACCCGAGTCGATCGATTGATGAATGGGGGTTGATGGCACTGTAGTAGGGAACCGCAATTGTAGCTCACCCCGACTTTCTTTGGCCATAAACATTAGATCCGGGATGTTTCATGAGCTAGAACAATAAGATGGCTTGAGAATGCTAAGCTGTACCCAATGTATCCGGTGGATTCCAACTTTCGCGAGGATTGGGAAAAAGCCGAGCTCATATCGTTCTGAGGTGAATTTATTTACCATGAGTGGATCTCGTTGCGATTGCTTGCTAGATCAATGGGATCGGTCAGTATCAAAATTCTACACTGTCAAATGACTATGGAATGATCCTCACCTCTGATAACAGAATATCGAGTTCTCCGAGTCAAAAAACGCGGATCGATTTGATTATTGAGAACTGGAGAACTGTGTATGTGATACGTTGATGGAATCGGGAGAACTCACTGAGCTGTACCCACGAACACATCGTCCTGTCCAAAACGGTGGAGGAAGATGCGGAGCTAGAACTGGTCCTGAAGATGTGATTCTCCAGTACGACTACTCACCGACACGCAACATGCAATATCCAATCGAGACGGCTTCTCTAACTGCAGTCGATATCAAGTTGCCATTTGAAAAACGGGGAACGGAACCGAAGTCGATCAATGGACGATTGGTTCGTAAACGCACTATAGTAGGGAACCGCGATTGTAGCATTCCCTAACATTTCTTGGCCATAAACATCAGGTTCGGGATTTTCCATGTGCTAGATCAATGAGATGGCTTGAGAATGCCGAGCTGTACCCAATGTATTCAGTGAACTACAGCTTTCTCGAGAATTGGGAGGGATCCGAGCTCATATAGTTCTGAGGTGAATTCCGTTCTCCGTGATTAGATCTTGTTGCGATTGCTTGCTAGATCACTGGGATCGATCAGAATCCAAATTCTACACTGCTAGATCACCTTAGAATCATCGTGAGCTCTGATAATGGATTCTCGGGTTGCCCGAGTGGAATATCGCGGATCCGTTCGACTATTGAGATTTGGAGTACCCTCTATTCGATTGCTCCATTGATGAGGTCGGAGAAACTCCCTCGGGTGTACCCGTAAATTTATCGTTCCGGATGAAGTGATGGAAGGAGATGCGAATGTTACATTGGTCCTGAATTCTCGAAACCTTAGTTCGATTTGTCACCACCACGCAGCAAACAATATGCGGCTTGAACAGGTCCCCTTACCGCAGTTAACACCATGTCACCATTGCTCGGGAAAAAATGGAAAAGGAACACGAGTGGACTGATCGACTTATGGTCTGTAATTGCACCATAGTTGGGAACCTCGATTGGAGCTTCCCCTAACATTCTTTGGCTATGAACATCAGGTTCGGAATTTTCCATGCGCTGGATCAATGGGATGGCTTGAGAATGCTACGCTCTACCCAATGTATTCAGTGAATCACACCTTTTTCGAGGATTGGGAGGAATCCGAGCTCATATAGTTCTGAGGTGAATTTGGATCTCCGTGATTGGATCTTCTTGCGACTGCTTGCTAGATCACTGAGATCGGTCAGTATCGAAATTCTACACTGCATAATGTCAATGGATGACCGTGACCTCTGATACCGGATTTTCATGTTCGCCGTGTTGATTACCGCGGATCCATTCGACTATTGAGAACTGGAGAACTCTGTATTCGATTGCTCCGTTGATGAAATCAGGGGATTTCACTGAGCTGTATCCACGAATTCATCGACCTGTCCAAAACGGTGAAGGAAGATGCAGAGTTCGTATTGGTCTTGATAATGTGATTCTCCAGTACGACTACCCACCCACATGCAACATGCGATATTCAATCGAGACTTGTTTCCTGACTGCAATCAATAACATATTCCTACTTGACCGATGAAAAACGGGAAATGGAACCCGAGTCGATCGATCGACGAATGGTTTGTAATCGCACTATAGTACGAATTCGCAGTTCTGGCTTCCCCTAACATTTCTGGGACATAAACATTAGGTTCGCAATTATCCATGAGCTAGATCAATGAGATGGTTTGAGGATGCCGAGCTGTACCCAATGTATTTGGTGGATTCCATCTTTTTCGAGAATTGGAAGAAAGCCGAGCTCATAAAGTTCTGAGGTGAATCTCGTTCTCCGTGATTGGGTCTTGTTGCGATTGCTTGCTAGATCAACGGGATCGGTCAGTATCGAAATTCTCACTGCAAATTCCTGCATTGTCCCAATCCTCATCCTCGGAATAAACTTCCTCCCGATGCGCAACATGCAATTATATCAACAGAGATGGGTTCTTTGACTGCAGTCGAGAAAATGTCTCCACTCGACAGATAAGGAACGAGAAGGGAACTAGAATCGATCGACCGACGGAAGATTTGAGATCGCGCAAAAGTTGGGGATCCCGAATGTAGCTCCTGTGAATAATTTATAGCCCAAACATTGGGCATGGAATTTTCCATGTGCTAGATCAATGAGCTGGCTAGCGAATTCCACGTTACACCCCGGGTCCGTCAAGGGATTCAACTTCGTACGAAGATTTGGAAAAATTCGAGTTTAAATTGTTATGAGCTCAATTTTCTTCTCGCCAATAAGCTCTCGTTGCGTCCGGTTGCTAGATCGATAAGATGAGTCAGTTTCGGAATCCTACAATCGAAAATGTCCTTGGAATGCTCGTGACCTCTGATAACGGTTTCCCGGGTGCCCGTATGGAATACCGCGGACTTATTGGGCTATTGTGCACTGGAAAATTCTGTATTCAAGTGCTGCATCAATGAGGTCGGATAAACTCTTTCAGCTGTACCCGTGGATCTATCATTCTGAATGTAATTTTGAAGCAACATGCTACCGTGACATCGGTTCTTAATACGTGAACCTTCCGCTTGACTTGTCATCGACACGCAACATACAATGAGCAGTTCGGACAGGTTCCCTCAACGCATGCAACACCATGCTACCCTCCCACCGGGAAGGAATGGAAAAGGAACAACTGTCGATGGATTGACGAATGGTCTGTAATCGCACCATAGTTGGGAACTGCAATTGTAGCTTTCCCTGATATTTTCTGGCCATAAACATCAGGTTTTGAATTTTTCATGTGCTAGATCAATGAGATGGCTTGAGAATGCCACGCTCTACCCAATGTATCCGGTGGGTCACATCGTTTTCGAGGATTGGGGAGAATCCGAGCCCATATAGTTCTGAGGTGAACTTGGTTCCCCGTCATTGGATCTGGTTGCGATTGCTTGCTAGATCAATGGGATCGGTCAGTATCGAAATTCTACCCTGCGAAATCACCTTGGAATTATCGTGACCTCTGATACCGGATTCTCGGGTTCCCCGTGTGGAATATCGCGGATCCATTCGTCTATTGAGATCTGGAGTACCCTGAATTCGATTGCTCCATTTATGAGGTCGGAGAAGCTCACTCAGGTGTACCCGTAAATTTTATCGTTCCGGATAAAGTAATGTAAGAAGATGCGAATGTTACATTGGTCCTGGATTCTCGAAACTTTAGTTCTATTCGTCACCGACACACAAAAAACAATATGCGGCTTGAAGAGGTTTTCTTACCGCGGTCAACACCACGTCACCATTGCACCGGGAAGGAATGGAAAAGGAACACGAGTAGACTGACCGACGAATGGTTTGTGATCGCACTATGGATGGGATCCGCAAAGGCAGCTTCTCTTGAAATTTTTTGGGGATAATCATTAGGTTCTGAATTTTTCACGTGCTAGATCAATGGAATGGCTTGACGATGCCAAGCTGTACCCAGTGTATTCGGTGGATTCCATCTTTTTCGAGGATTGGAGAAAGTCTGAGATTATATAGTTCTGGGGTGGAATTGGTTCTCCATGATTGGATCTCGTTGCGATTGCTTGCTAGATCAATGGATTCAGTCAGTATCGGAATTCTACACTGCAGAATCCTGCATTGTCCCAATCCTTATCCCCGGAATAAACTTCCTTCCGATGCGCAACATGCAATTATATCAACAGATATGGGTTTT
This sequence comes from Eretmocerus hayati, assembly GCA_029851415.1. NCBI lineage: Eukaryota > Metazoa > Arthropoda > Insecta > Hymenoptera > Aphelinidae > Eretmocerus > Eretmocerus hayati. The sequence continues at coordinate 74,302,657 of CM056742.1, read as the reverse complement.
TTGACTGCAGTCGAGAAAATGGCTTCACTTGACAAATAAGGAACGAGAAGGGAACTAGAATCGATCGACAGACGAAAGATTTGAGATCGCGCAATAGTTGGGGATCCCGGATTTAGCTCCCGTGAATAATTTATGGCCCAAACATTGGGCATAGAACCATGTGCTAGATCAATGAGCTGGCTAGCGAATTCCACGTTTTACCCCGGGGCCGTCAGGGGATTCAACTTCGTACCAGGATTTGTAAAAATTCGAGTTCAAATTGTTCTGAGCTCAACTTGCTTCTCGCCGATTAGCTTCCGTTGCATCCGGTTGCTAGATCGATGAGATGACTCAGTTTCGGAATCCTACAATCAAAAATGTCCTTGGAATGCTCGTGACCTCTGATAACGGTTTCCCGGGTTTTCAGTAAGCAATACCGCGGACTTATTGGGCTATTGTGCACTGGGAAAGTCTGTATTTAATTGCTTTATTAATGAGGTCGGATGAACTCACTCAGCTGTATCCGTGTATCTATCATTCTGAATGGAATCTTGAAGCAACATGCTACCCTGACATTGGTTCTTAATATGTGAACCTTCCGCTCAAACTGTCATCGACACGCAACATACAATGAGCAGTTCGAACAGGTTCCCTGAACGCATGCAACACCATGCTACCCTTCCACCGGGAAGGAATGAAAAAGGAACACCTGTCGATGGATTGACGAATGGTCTGTGATGCATCATAGTTGGGAACTGCAATTGTAGCTTTCCCTAATATTCTCTGGCCATAATCATCAGGTTCGGAATTTTTCATGTGCTAGATCAATGGGATGGCTTGAGAATGCCACGCTCTACCCAATGTATCCGGTGGATCACAACGTTTTTGAGGATTGGGGAAAATCCGAGTCCATATAGTTCTGAGGTGAACTTGGTTATCCGTCATTGGATCTCGTTGCGATTGCTTGCTAGATCAATGGGATCGGTCAGTATCAAAATTCCACCCTGCGAAATCACCCTGGAATGATCGTGACCTCTGATACCGGATTCTCGGGTTCCCCGTGTGGAACATCGCGGATCCATTCGACTATTGAGATCTGGAGTACCCTCAATTCGATTGCTCCTTTCATTAGGTCGGAGAAGCTCACTCAGGTGTACCCGTGAATTCATCGTTCCGGATTAAGTAATGTAAGAAGATGCGAATTTTACATTGGTCCTGAATTCTCGAAACTTTAGTTCTATTTGGCACCAATACGCAAAAAACAAGATGCGGCTTGAAGAGGTTCCCTTACCGCGGTCAATACCATGTCACCATTGCACCGGGAAGGAATGGAAAAGGAACACGAGTAGACTGACCGACCAATGGTTTGTGATCGCACTATGGTTGGGATCCGCAAAGGTAGCTTTTCTTGAAATTTTTTGGGGATAAACATTAGGTTCTGAATTTTTCACGTGCTAGATCAATGGAATGGCTCGAGGTCGCCAAGCTGTACCCAGTGTATTCGTCAGGATTCCATCTTTTTCGAGGTTCTGGGGAATATCCGATCTCACGTTGTTCTGGGGTGAATTTGGTTCTCCATGATTGGATCTCGTTGCGATTGCTTGCTAGATCAATGGGATCGGTCAGCATCGAAATTCTTGCGAAATGACCATGGAATAATCGTGTCCTCTGATAACGGGTTCTCGGGTTCCCCGTATGTAATACCGCGGATCCATTCGACTATTGAGAACTGAAGAACTCTGTATTTGATTGCTCCGTTAACGAAATCGGGAGAACTGACTGAGATGTACCCACGAACTCATCGTTCTGTTCAGAACGGTGAAGGAAGATGCGGAATTCGAATTGGTCTTGGAGATGTGGTTCTCCAGTACGACTACCCACCGACACGCAACATGCAATATTCCATCGAGAGGGTTTTCTGACTGCAGTCAATCACATATTCCCACAGAACCGATAAAAGCCGGGAATGGAACCCGAGTCGATCGATTGACGACCGGTTTGTAATAGCACTATAGTTTGACCGCAATTGTAGCTTTCCCCAACATTTTTTCGTCATAAACATTAGGTTTGGAATTTCTCATGTACTAGATCAATGAGATGGCTTGAGAATCCCACGCTCTATCCAATGTATTCGGTGAATTTTATCTTTTTCGAGGAGTGGAGAACATCCGATCTCATGTTGTTCTGCGGTGAATTCGGTTCTCCATGATTGGATCTCGTTGCAATGGCTTGCTAGATCAATGGGATCGGTCAGCATCGAAATTCTTGCGAAATGACAATGGAATAATCGTGACTTCTGATAACGGATTCTCAGGTTCTCCTTTCGGAATAACGCGGATCCATTCGACTTTTGAGATCTGGAGAACTTTGTTTTCGATTGCTACATTAATGAGGCCGGAGTAACTTACTCAGCTGTTCCCGATAATTTACCGGCCCGGATGGAGTCATGGAAGAAGACGCGATCGTCTCATTGGTTCTGGATTCTCGTATCTTCAGCTCGATTTATCACCAACACGGTACATACAGTATGGAGTTCAATTAGGTTTCCGAAACGCAGTCAACACCATGCGATCCCTCCACCGGAAAGGAATTATAAAGGAACACGAGTCAATCGATTGACGAATGTATCATAATCGCACTATAGTAGGGAACCGCAAGTGTAGTTTTCCCTAACATTTTTTGGCCATGAACAGTAGGTTCGGAATCTTTCATGTGCTAGATCAATGGGATTGTTTGAGAATCCGTCGCTCTACCCAATGTATTCGGTGGATTTCATCTTTCACGAGGACTGAAAAAAATCCGATCTTGTGTAGGTCTGAGGTGAACTTGGTTCACCTCGATTGTTTCTCGTTGCGATTGCTTGCTAGATCAATGGGATCGGTCAGTATCGAAATTCTACACTTTATAATGACAATGGATGATCGGGACCTCTGATACCGGATTCTCGGCTTCGCCGTGTGGATTACCGCGGATCCATTCGACTATTGAGAACTGGAAAACTCTGTATTCGATTGCTCCGTTGATGGAATCGGGGGAACTCACTGAGCTGTATCCACGAACTCATTGACCTGTCCAAAACGGTGAAAGTAGATGCAGAGTTTGAATTGGTCTTGAGAATGTGATCCTCCAGTACGACTACCCACCGACACGCAACATGCGATATTCAATCGAGACCTGTTCCCTGACTGCAGTCAATAACATATTTCCACTTGACCGATGAAAAACGGGAAATGGAACCCAAGTCGATCGATTGCCGAATGGTTTGTAATCGCACTATAGTAGGGATTCGCAGTTCTAGCTCCCCCTAACATTTCTTGGCCATGAACATTAGGTTCGCAATTTTCCATAAGCTAGATCAATGAAAAGGCTTGAGGATGCCAAGCTGTACCCAGTGTATTCGGTGGATTCCATCTTTTTCGAGGACTGGGGAATATCCGATCTCACGTTGTTCTGGGGTGAATTTGGTTCTCCATGATTGGATCTCGTTGCGATTGCTTGCTAGATCAATGGGATCGGTCAGCATCGAAATTCTTGCGAAATGACCATGGAATAATCGTGACTTCTGATAACGGATTCTCAGGTTCTTCGTGTGGAATATCGCGTATCCATCCGACTATTGAGATCTGGAGAACTCTGTATTCGATTGCTACATTAATGAGGTCGGAGTAACTTACTCAGCTGTTCCCGATAATTCACCGATCCAGATGAAGTCATGAAAGAAGTCGCGATCGTCTCATTGGTTCTGGATTCTCGTATCTTCAGCTCGATTTGTCACCAACACGCAACCGCCAATATGGAGTTCAATCAGGTTTCCGGAACGCAGTCAACACCATGCGCTCCTTCCACCGTAAAGAAATGAAAAAGGAACACGAGTCGATCGATTGACGAATGAATCGACATCGCACTATAGTAGGGAACCGCAAGTGTAGCTTTCCCTAACACTTTTTGGCCATGAGCACTAGGTTCGGAATCTTTCATGTGTTAGATCAATGGGATGGCTTGAGAATGCCACGCTCTACCCAATGTATTCGGTGTATTGAATCAATCTCGAGGATTGGGAAAAAGTCGAGCTCATATAGTTCTGAGGTGAATTTGGTTCTCCTTAATTGGATCTCGTTGTGGTTGCTTGCTAGATCAGTGGGATCGGTCAGTATTGAAATTCTACACTGCAAAATCACCTTGGAATGATCGTGGCCTCTGATAACGGATTCTCGGGTTACCTGAGTGGAATACCGCGGATCTATTCTACTATCGAGAACTGGAGAACTCTGTTTTCGATTGCTATGTTGATGAAATCGGGAGATCTCACTGAGCTGTACCCACGAATTCATCGTCCTGTCTGATACGGTGAAGGAAGATGCGGAGTCCGAATTGGCCTTGGAGATGTGATTCTCCAGTACGACTACTCACCGACACGCAACATGCAATATCCAATCGAGACGGGTTTTCTGACTGCAGTCAATAACATATTCCCACTTGATCGATGGAAAACGGGGAATGGAACCCGAGTCGATCGTTCGACGAATGGTTTGTCATCGCACTATAGTTGGGACCGCACTTGTAGCTTCCCTTAACATTTCTCCGCCATAACCATTAGGTTCGGAATTTTTCATGTGCGAGATCAATGAGATGGCTTGAGAATGCCACGCTTTACCCAATGTATTCGGTGGATTTTATCTTTTTCGAGGATTGGGAAAAATCCGATCTTATATAGTTCTGAGGTGAATTTTGTTCTCCATGATTGGATCTTGTTGTGATTGCTCGCTAGATCAATGGGATCGCTCAGTATCGAAATGCTACAATGCATAATGACTCAACGTCCAATTCTGCTTATAGACTAAGACATATACAAGTGAATGACATGTATGAGTAGAATGGTCTAGTGGATAGCGCGCTTGCTTCTGGATCTGAAGGTCCCGGGTTCAAATCAAAGTAAATTTTTTTTTCCAATTCTTACGCGAACATTCCTCGTGACTATTTAGACATCTCAGAAAAAGTCACTCGAAGTGCGAAAATCATCGTTTGCGCCCTAGTATCATAATATACTATTCTAGCACGGTGAAAAATCTCTCATATAATTCTGGATGTCATGACAGTCTGGCTTGTTGTAACGGATGAGAGGAAAATTCCATTTTAACATGTTCTCTCAACGTTGTACTCTGTAGACACGTAGAGCTACCATTTTTCTCAATTTCAACCTGCATGATTAGATATTAATTCTTATGACTCGTGTGAATTTCATAAAAGGAGTTTTAATATAAATGAATTTTCGGGACCAATCTCGACTAATTTGAAAATATCCAATCCTAAATCCTTACAGACCTCGCCATCATGGTAGAGGGCATACTTCGTAGGTTATTATGACCCCCATTCACCCTAGAGGTCACCTTGACCAATGTCATTAAGATCTATCTGGACGTGAAATTTTTCGTTCTTTCAGAATTTGAGGTCAAAAATGGGGGTTTTCATCCGAAAATTCAAAGAAAGCCACAATGGGGCGAATTGGGGCGGTTTGGGGGGGAATTTGGAGGGCACATCTGAACCTTCATTCGATATCCAACAACTTTTGTATTCAACATTTTTTTGCACGACGTAACCCTGGGGATATACGGGGGGGTCCCGTACTTCGTAGGTTATTATGACTCCCATTCACCCCTGGAGGTCACCTTGACCAATGTTACACGGACCTATCTGGACGTGAAATTCTCCGTTCTTCCAGAATCTGAAGTCAAAAATGGGGGTTTCTATTCGGAAATTCAAAGTTAGCCACAATGGGGCAAATTGGGGGTGTTGGGGGGAATGGGGGGGGGGTACATCTGAACCCTCATCCGATATCCAACAACTTTTGTAATAAACATTTTCTTGCACAACATAACCCTGGGGAGATACGGGGGGTCCGGTACTTTTTGGACATACTGTAGACATGCATAAAATTACACCTCTCTCATTAGAAAATTTCATCCGTTTACCGGGCTCATCAACTTCTTTGAATATTCAAGGAATCAACAAGCGTACACCCAGTCGTATTCTCATTATGCAAAAGTGTAGAATCCGGAAACAATCATGTGTGCCATTATTTATCCATATGCTCATCCGCTGATTTATTATTTTTCAGAATTCCATTCAATTTTTCAAACTTCAATTCAGTATTGTGCAACTTCTTCGCCAAATCACTCTTCACGTCTGCCCACTTTCCAATATTTTTCAGATATGGCAACTTTTCTTCCTCTCATACGTGTACTTCACTTTGCAGTTTCATACTCTTGTATAAGTTTTTACAATCAGATTCAATGGTCTGCAAACTTTCCTCAGTTGCATCAATCGAGCGATAAGTGCAAGTTAATTCCTCTGATGAATCCTGTAGTTGGCAAGTGAGCATACTCTGCTTCTCTTCCAAATAACGTAACCTTGCCAAAAGACAACCATGATCCTTCTCAGGGTCAATGGACTCAATATCTGATTCTTCTATTTGGTACTGAAGCGACGGAAGAGTACCTATTACAGTGTCAACTATGATACTAATATCATCGTTCAAATGCTGAAGTTTAGGAGGGCTTGGGAAATCTTCATCTTGTCTTCCAATGAGATATGAAAACTGTTAGTTCAAATGTCTTTGGTACTGAGCTGAACGATATCTCCACATTTTAACAATCTGTTTTTATACTGCCTTACTAGTTTTCTACTGACATATGTCTCAGATTGTAGCACATTTGTTCATGACCACAATCCAGAATCATTGTTTTGTTGAATGGTGCAATGAACTTGTGAGATATCCGATCCTACAATCTGGACTTCACATTCAGTACCACAACCTGTTTTCAATGAAAAAAATTCAATTTCAGGAAAGTATTTGGTAAGTAAAGTCACTGAAACAGCATGAAAAAAGTCGCAAAGTGTACATTGCTAGGCACATGGGCAAAGCACCATTATATGTCAAGGGCCTACATATCTATAGTATTTTAGAGTCTACAAAGCTTATTGAAGATGAATACAAGCTTCACTGAATCTTCTCTTAATTCATCTCATACATGAGTACAGGTTGAAGAAGAAAGTGTTGAATGTCTCATAATAGGAGGTTTATGAGAAATACATAAGAATATTTGAGAGATTCAACCCTACTGAAAGAGGCCGAGTCGGTGACCGAGACGGTTGACCGAGTCGGTGTACGGAGTCGGTCAAGCAGCCAGATCTAGAAATATTCCAAGTCCCATCCTAGCTACGGCTTGACTCAGTGCTCTGGCGCCAGAGTTTATGATCAACTCATGATAAAACTGATGATAAACAGATCTTAGGTACTTCCTATGAGTCACACTCCAAGTACGCTCACTAAGCCCTCTCTCACAACATGTCTCGCTGGCCCCGGGCACATGTGTTTGGACTCGTAATCAAGAGATTGCAGGTTCGAACCCTACTCGCGTCAAAATTGTGAAAATAGCCGGGCATGTTTTTTTCTATTTTTTTTTAATTTTTCTATTAACCTCTGACGATAATTTATCATTTATTGTTCGTTTCGTGGCATTTGGGGCCATTCCATGCGAAGTGACCGAGTCGGTAAACTGAAACAGTCACCGACTCCGTACACCGACTCGGTCAACCGTCTCGGTCACCGACTCGGCCTCTTTCAGTAGGGAATAGGCTTAGAATTGTCAATGCGAGAGATTACAGCTTTTTATGAGCGTGTTTTCCTTGGTACATCTAAATAAAGTCACCAAATCTTCACTAATTCTGTTAACGTGTTCATCTTTGGGCCTTTGCTCTGAAACTTGCCATCTCACAAGAGCTGGCTGCAGATATTTCCTCTTCCTAACCAAGCTTCCGAGCTTTGACTTTTACTGGGATCCATCGTCCAAGTCCAAACTTGGGGAGCGAATGTTTGATGAGTGAAGTAAGCAAGCTCAGCGAGTAATTTGAACTACCTACATGTAATCCTCAAATTCAATGAGGTTACTCACTTCCATCAAATTATTCTACAAGTGCTTAGTTCTGGTTAATAAACTGAAAATAATAGGCACCTGCTACCTTTCATGTCTCTGAGTGTGATTTTAATCTAGTTTCATCACACCAGAAAGTGAGCATCTCCTTGTGTACAGGCAGTAGTGTTAAAGTGTTTCCAGCTCTTAAGCATTGCTCACCATCTATGCAACAAGTATCATTCATGAAAGGTCCAGTTCTTTGTCCACCCAGATCACTTGCCTCAAGGGAGGTTACTCTTAAATTCATCTAAGTTTGTATGAACTTAAATAAATTCATAGATAATTTATATAAGTATATATAAATTTATATTAATTTATATAAATAAATTTATATGAACTTATATATAATTTTTTCTATACGTCAAGTCAGCATTGGGACGACAGTCGTCACAAGTGGGGTATCCCGTATTTCCATCATTAGGATGACAGTCATCACAAGTCGACTTTTCCGTACGCAAAATACGTTCACTTATGACGACAGTCGTCATAAGTCGGTTTTTGTCACCCTAAGTCCGCACCTTCGTACGAAAGTGTCATCGTAATGCTGGATTTATGTTATATATTCATATAATCATATATATAGCCTCCCATATTTTGATCAATTATTCATAAGATTTCATCTGAAAACATTGTGAGAATTTGTGAATGCTATGGAAAGGAATAAAAATCATTTTGCTTGGGGCAGTCACCCCAGCCTTCCCCCTGTGTCCATTTACTACCTCTAGCATATAAGGATTAGCATACGAACAAATATAATAAACAATATTGTGTCAGAAATTATTAAATTTCTAATTAAATTCAGACACTGATAAATTTGATCAATATACTGATTCCTCATTCCAAGATTTCTTCATAATAAGCGTTACAGGAAAGTTTTTTACATCAACTGTAAAAGATGAAATATTTCTCAAATAAGATATTGCTAATCATATTTATCCTTTTATTGGTACACTACTTGTGATAATATTCTCAAAAATTGAAAAATGAGAGAGATATATCCTTTACACGAACTACATTTCAGAATACTTTGATTCAGAAATCATTGAAAAATAATTGAAAACAAGTTGACTCTATTGACAATAGGACTGAACGAACGTAAAATCATTCACTTCATTATGAAACATCAAATCATTCAAGACGAAGGTTTTGAGGGTTGGGCTGCATCTGGTGCGCGGTTGCATGATGATCTCGCCAAAAGAGGTCGAGAGGAAGTTCAATAACCTTCGAACCTCATTAGCTGACTCGACAGATCCCTATCCAAATTTTCACCTATCATAACCAATGCAATTCTCATTCTTCTATACACGCCCTAAATGGCTCATTGTTTCAGAAAGTTCGTTCGAATTGTAAGTTATTTCAACTCTGGAATTTGAGGGCTACAGACAAACGTACTATTGACATTTTCCAGATAATTAGGAGCAATCAGTATATGGATCAAATGATTCAATGATTTTTCCCACGTAACATATTTGTAATCATGATCATCGTTTTATTAATTCATTTCTTGTTGTTACAACATTTTTCAAAACTGAATAAATACAGTAAATATCCTTTACGAGAACTGCATTTTAGTATACATTTTGATACTTCAAATCGTTGCAAAGTGGACATACTTACACACCAACAAAACACCCATACTTGACATAAATGATGACGTTGCGGTGACTTGCTTAGGCTATGGCTCAAGAGTAACATACTCCGCTGAGAGCGAACGAAGCGAAATATCCAATACCGATCCATCAACAACTCACACTCGATATATGAACCATTATACAGAAGATAGACATACCACAACTACAAAATACTCATAACTAATACTGATGATTAAGTTGCGGTGACTTGTTTAGCTCATAGCTCAAGAGTGACTCACTCCGCTGAGAGCGATTGACGCAAAAAATCCAATACGAAATCAACACATCACACACAACATAATAGCACTTCAAAACCCGAACCAAAAGTTCACAACACGTACCAAAAAGTCCAGATTGCAACATTTTGAGTTTCAGTCAAATTGATTATGAGTCATTCTGGAGCAAGCTGGACAAAACCGTCACCAGGGGGATCTGGGAAAAATCCGCAAAAACTTTTTTCCATTAGTACTATGTTAAAATAGTACGAGGAATTTTTTTTAAGATTTTTTCCGCCTCCTCCCCTGTGGGCCCCAGGGCCCACGAAAGGGCCATTCGGGCCCTTTTTTAGCCAATTCTGGGAAAATCATAGTTCTAAAGCAATTCAAAATCTTCCAACGTACTTGGGCGCATTTTCCTCGTCAAGACTAGAACTTTTGGAAAAAAAAATTGTCCAAGGCCACTCAGCGAGCCTGACGACTTCTGCAAGCTCATTTTTGAGAGCAAATTTTAGCGATTCTTGAGCCTGCTTCAAAGCGATCTAGTTTCTACTAGACATATGATAATCGACTTTTGCAGGTGGTCATCTTGAAGGTCTTGGAAAAACCGACGATTTGACCACCTGCAAGAGTCGATTATCGTACTTTTAATAGGAGCTATAGCCGATACAAGTTGAGCTATTTACGAAAAAGTCAAAAATTTAGAACCCGATTCCAGAAAAATATCTTAATTTTTTTCTTTCACCAAACTCGTGCGAAAATATCCTTCCAGACATCTACTCTCAGTGAAAAAAATTTGGCGGGGGTTATTTTTTTCGATTTTTTTTCGCCGAGCGTTACAAAATGCCGCATTTCGTGGTTCTAGCGAAAACGGCATCTTCGACCACGGTCACATATGGGGCGATTTACGTCAACTCTCCAAGCGTGCTTTTTGAGCGTCAAAAAAGCTCTTTTCCAACGTTCTGTCTCGGACTCAAATTCATACCAAAAAAATATCAAAGACATCTTATCCGATGTATTTATTCCTCAGCTTTTTAATGGCGTGGTCTGTTTTGCAAAACAAGGTCAACATATCCTCAAAATCTGTCTTTGAAAACTAAAAAGCTTCATAACTCAGAATTACCCCTTTTTGCTTTCTCTAAAGAGAAAGCTTTGTTTTCACCCCAACGAAAATTTGATCAAATTTTTCATTAAAATCAACATATTCTTCAACAAAATCCCTCTTATCGAAAAAAGCGAACGACCATTCTCTTCCTCTCGCCAAAAGCTATCAAATGTAGGTAACACTTTCCCTCCTAATGTCCTCCTAAATCTGCCAAAGACTCATCTTTCCACCCCATTTTCCGTGTTTGTGTGTGTGTATGTATGTATGTTGTTTTATATTGGACACGCTTTCTCTTTTACTATTCGCCTTATCAACTTTTGGCTTTCTACAAGTTGTAGAGAATCCAATTTCTGAGAGCCCAGTGATTTGGCACCTTTCGGCTCCCAGTCAAATTTGATCCATGGGCTTTTTGAACAAAAAGTGCTCAAATTTCAACTATTAATACATAAATATCTTTTTCCCACACACTCTCACAACAAATTGAGTCACCTAAACTATGATTTTTTCTGCGAGATCTATCGATTGGTTAATACCGAAATTCCATTTGATCTCTACAGATCTAAAATTTTCAAAAAAATCAAAATTTTCACCAAAATTTTTTTTTTGAGCCTTTTTAAACCTACCGCATCCAAATTCTGTCTCAACCAACTAATAGATATCATCGAAAAAACCTAAGACTAGATGGCTCAAATCCTTCTGAAAAGCTCCCTCCAAAAAGTAATTCAAAAAATAAAGGAAAATTTCCCTTAATATTCAATTTTTCCTCCTACCTTCCTTCATGACTCATTTATCTCAATCTTGATGACCTAAACTATGATTTTTTCTGCGAGATCTATCGATTGGTTAATACCGAAATTCCATTTAATCTCTACAGATCTCAAATTTTCAAAAAAATCAAAATTTTCACCAAAAATTTTTATTTGAGCCTTTTTAAACCTACCGCATCCAAATTCTGTCTCAACCAACTAATAGATATCATCGAAAAAACCTAAGACTAGATGGCTCAAATCCTTCTAAAAAGCTTACTCCAAAACATAATTCAAAAATAAAGGAAAATTTCCCTTAATATTCAATTTTTCCTCCTACCTTCCTTCATGACTCATTTATCTCAATCTTAATATGATTTTTTCTGCGAGATCTATCGATTGGTCAATACAGAAATTTCATTTAATCTCTACAGATCTCAACTTTTCAAAAAAATCAAAATTTTTATCAAAAGTTTCAGATTTAAAGTATATTTTTCATACAATTTTAGAATGATGATGGTCTGGTTATTCTAATTATCATCATATGACGCTTGGAGAAAGCTTTCTGCTAATCACTTTTAGCAGCGTATTTCTTTTTTTTGATATTCTTAATGGAAAGATCAGACAATTTTACGTCGATATAGCTTGAGAAAAGATGGACGTATTCTTGATCCTGTCGAGCTAGAGAGCCAGCCAGAGGTAGCACTACCATACTCGAGCGCAATCGGGGGCTCATCTCAACCTCTCAATCTTTATGTCTCAAACAAAGTACCGAGGATTTTTATGGGGTACCGTAGTTGACATATTCTGGATCACCCCGATAGGTGGAGTCAAGAATTCACTACCCAAACATGAGATGTCGCCTTTGGTTTATAAATTGAGCTGATGTCCACGGCACTAATTAGGATAAATTATTGGAAATTGTATACAGACAGGTAAATTGCTGCTCGATATCTCTTTGAATCGTATAGTTTGGAGATACTATCTACCTGACGAGTCGAAAATGAACACGCGGTGCGTGAATCCTTCTGAGAAGGAGAATCACAAAGTCACTACAGGTTTAGTGAACGTTTCCAAAAATATTAGCGAAAAGTACCCATCGATACCCGAGTACTCTAAGATATGTGTCGCTTGTAAATTGGATTTTACCAAGCAAAAGGCACCAACAAATGCTAAGAAATGTAAAGAAAAAGTAGAATGTAATGATGCAAATCATATTGCTGGTTTGACAGTCCTTGAACAAATAAAAGAAAAATTCAGTAGCTCAGAAGATAAACGTAGAGGAATTCTTCTGCTTACTTCAGCTCCTAAATTTTGGAGGCGAAATGATCTTGTGAAAGAGTTTGGGTGTACCGAATGGGAAGCGAGGGGAAGCTCAAGGTCCCGTTTCAGACCGTGGAATCTTGTCTTGGACCGATAAAAAACGGGGGAAAACCCTATCTCCAGATGTTGTAGATGCGGTCAAAGCTTATTATAACAGAGATGATAACAGTCGGCTTATGCCAGGGATGAATGATTACATCTCAGTAAAGAACAGCGATGGAAAGCGGGAACATGTTCAGAAACGTTTATTACTTTGCAATATGAACGAACTCTATTCGCAATTCGTTCAAGAGTATCCAGATAAGAAAATTGGCATTTCTAAATTCACTCAACTCCGTCCAAAGCATTGCGTTATAGCTGGCAGTAGTGGAACGCACGTGGTTTGTGTGTGTGTGTGTGCACCATAGAAATGTCAAGCTCATGCTAGATAGCATGAATATTGGAAGTTTGACGAAAAACTCTCAGATGGAATTGAATGAATATCAAGACTGTTCGCAAAGAATTGTGTGTCCCAATCCATCGCCTAAATGTTTCTTGCTTGATTGTCTTAACTGCTCAAACACGAGACCAATGAGAAATTTTCTTCTTGATAAATTTGAGGAAAATGATATGAGTGTAATCAGGTTCGAAACATGGACGCACACAGAACGATGTTCGATAGTTACTGAGAGCTTAAACACACATAATTTCCTTGATTTGTTATGCGAAAGGCTCATGAAATCGAAAACGCACGATTTCTCTGCTAGACAAAAATCGGCTTTCGTGAAAGAACTGAAAATTAATCTACAACCTGGGCAGTTCATTGTTGGTTTTGATTTTGCAGAAAACTACGCCTTTGTGGTCCAGAACTCAGCTCAATCATTCCACTGGAACAATAACCAAGCCACAATATTCACAGTTGTGATAAACTACGTAGGGAATGGCGAATTGAAACATAGAAGCCAGGCTATCATTTCCGACAACTTAGCTCATGACACGTACTCTGGTTACCAATACCAGAAGATCATAATTGAATACTTGAAAAAAAATTTTGAACTAGTTACGAAGATTTTTTATGTCACTGACGGAGCTAGCCAACATTTCAATAATAAGAGTAATTTTGCTCGTCTGCATATCTCGTTGCACATGAGAGAGATTTCGGGGTTGTAGCAGAATGGCACTTCCATGCAACTGCTCGCGGAAAGGGCGCCTGCGATGGGATTGGTGCAAATTTGAAGAGAGGCGCTAAGCAAGCCAGCTCACAGTGCTCTTTTCAACACCATGACCTCACACCACAATCTCTGTTTGAGTGGGCAAAAAAGTATTGTAAGGAGACCGAGGTATTTTTCAGTGGATAGGGGGTTTATGAGCAGGTGAAAGATGAGTAAAAAACGAGATTCGACATGAATACTGATCCGATCCCTGGAACTCTGCAGTCCCATGCTTTCATCTCTACCTCTGATGGTTTGTTGATGTTCAAAAAGTACTCTTTGGCTTCTGAATACAACATCTTCCCCAAAAAAGAGGGCACCGAAAAAAGCGAGTCAAATCACCAAGAGAAGAAAGAACCCGGTAAAGAAAAACTCTCAGACAAAACCAAAAACAGCGAAACGTCCTCAGATAAAACAAAAACCAGTGAAACGTCTTCCAATCAAAAAAGTAGGGAAGAAGTCGGAGGCTAAACGTTAAATTATTTCATCGAAATCATCACTCATCATTATGTATTTCATACTTTCATCATATGCGTGACGTCACAGACAAGGGAGCTCGCGGGTACATGGCGCGCGCACGGTTGTTGTGGTGCCACTTTTGTCTTGCTTCCTATCTCCTGAAAAATACGTCTATTTTTGTTCAAGCTATATCGACGTAAAATTGTCTGACCTTTCCATTAAAAATATCAGAAAAAAAAAAGAAAAAAGGGGTAATTCTGAGTTATGAAGCTTTTTATTTTCCAGAGACTGATTTTGAGGTTATGTTGACCTTATTTCGTGAAACAGTCCAACAGTCCACGCCATTGGAAAGCTGAGGAAAAAATACATCGGATATGATGTCTTTGATATTTTTTTGGTATGAATTTGAGTCCGAGACAGAACGTTAGAAAAGAGCTTTCTCGACGCTCAAAAAGCACGCTTGGAGAGTTGACGTAAATCGCCCCATATGCTCCCATCTGGACTGATGTGCACCAATCTGTGTGAAAGTACTCCACCAAGTACCCGAAAGTACGTGTGAGAAGTTGCGGGGACAAGCCTCCAGCCAGGAAGGAGCGAGCTGTAGGTTCTATTGACCGTATCAAAAATAGGCATTATTTTGGATATTCGAGCGTAAGCGACCGAGAGCATGATTTCTTTTGTTCTGGCTTACAAATGATATAATCGGCTAGAATGAGGATCCAAACATACTTTTCCGACTCAAAATGACCATCTAAACACAATTCTGAGGTCAGTTATGCTCTAAATAGTCGTCCCTCTTCCCTTAAGAACTTAGATTCTGTCGACGGGTTCTAACACCGTTGAGGCACTAGACGACATTCTAGAGCTGAACTGACCTGGGAATTGAGTTCAGATGGTCATTTTGAGCCGGGAGAGTATGTTTGGATCCTCATTCCCCATTATCTCATTTGTAAGCCAGAACAAGTAAAATCATTCTCTCGGTCGCTTACGCTCAAATAGCCAGAATAATGCCTATTTTTGACACGGTAAATAGAACCTACAGCTCGCTCCTGGCTGGAGGCTCGTCCCCGCAACTTCTTACACGTACTTGGGGGTACATTAGCGAGTACTTTCGCACAGATTGGTGCACATCAGTCCAGGTTGGAGCATATGTGACCGTGGTCAAGGATGCCGTTCCGCTAAAACCACGGAATGCGGCATTTTGTAACGCTTGACAAAAAAAAAATAAAAAAAAATAACCTCCGCCAAATTTTATTCACTGAAAAGAGATGTCTGAAAGGATATTTCCGCACGAGTTTGGTGGAAAAAAATTAAGATATTTTTTTGGAATCGAGTCCTGAATTTTCGACTTTTCAGTAAATAGCTCAACTTGTATCGGCTATAGCTCCTATAAAAAATACAATAATCGACTTCTGCAGATGGTCAAATTGTAGGTTTTTTTAAGACCTTCAAGATGATCACCTGCAGAAGTCGATTATCACATGTCTAGTAGAAGCTAGATCGCTTTGAAGCAGGCCCAAAATACGCTAAAATTTGCTCTCAATAATTAGCTTGCAGAAGTCGTCAGGCTCATTAAGTGGCCTTGGACAATTTTTTTTTCAAAAGGACTAGTCTTGACGAGACAAATGCGCCCAAGTACGTTGGAAAATATTGAATTGCGTTGGAACTATGAATTTCTTAGAATAGGCTAAAAAGGGCCTAAAATGGCCCTTTCATGGGCCCTGGTGCCCACAGGGGGGGGCCGAAAAAATTTGAGAAAAATTTTCTCGTACTACTTCAATATACTACTGATGGAAAAAAATTTTTGCGGATTTTTCCCAGACCCCCTTGGTTACGGTTTTGTCCAGCTTGCTCCAGAATGACTATATAGTTCTAGAAAATCATTGAAAATAATTGAAAGCAAATTGACTGTATTGACGATAAAACTGAACGAATGTAGAATCATTCACTTTATCATGAAACATGCAATCATTCAAGACGAAGGTTTTGAGGGTTGGGCTGCATCTCGTGCGCGGTTGCATGATGACCTCAACAAAAGAGGTCGAGAGAAAGTTCAATCTTCATATCCTCATTAGCTGACTTGACAAATTTCTATCCAAATTTCCACCTATCATAACCAATGCAATCCTCAACTTTCTATACACGCCCTCAATGGCTCACTGTTCTAGAAAGTCCGTTCAAATTGTAAGTTATTCCAGCTCTAGAATTTGATGGCTACAGACAAACGTTCAAAAGACCTCTCCAAGAATTTTATTAATTCTAAAATATATCATCAACTGCGTCTCTCGTAATTTTCGGCTCTATTCCTAATCCAAAAAAACATCGAAAGCATCAAATGCATCCCAAATAATATATATTATCATACTCAAGTCCGTTAACAAAACGTAAAATCATTCAAGTACTTCATACACCATGTAATCTACAAAAAACTTCTCCGCTCAGATAATTATAAATTCATTCTATGACATGTCCACAAGTCACCATTGCTCTCCTAATAACGCAGTCTTATGAGCTCATGAAAACACATTCACTCATTATAACCAAATCAACACATACAAATCTCTTTTATTTCCACCATACAGAGCCGGTATACCGCATGGAGTTGGACGTCTTTACGGCGCAGTAAGGGTGTATTAGGCTGTCTCTACGTGGGAATTAGGATGATTTTATACACACAAACCCATCATTCCCACCATATAGAGCCGGTACCGCATGAAGTTGGACGTCTTTGC
This sequence comes from Eretmocerus hayati, assembly GCA_029851415.1. Taxonomy (NCBI): domain Eukaryota; kingdom Metazoa; phylum Arthropoda; class Insecta; order Hymenoptera; family Aphelinidae; genus Eretmocerus; species Eretmocerus hayati. The sequence goes on along the minus strand of CM056742.1, from coordinate 74,285,304 downwards.
AACGCAGTAAGGGTGTATTGAGCTGCCTCTACGTAGAAATTGAAGTGAATACACATACACATCCGCCTCCCTCCATACTCATTTCACATGAAACTATCTATAACATTACACGCAAAAGACACACGCACATATATATATATACACATACACAGTATATACTTGATATTTTATGCCGTCAAGTTGGTAGCCCTGATTATGATTTTATGTTGGCAATACTGACAGGAGGCATCCGGACGGACAGGATTTTGATTGGCGATTAATTATTTTAATTTCCCTCGTGAATCCTCCCCAAATCCGAGTTTTGCATTTTCGGGAGGAGGCCTATCGAAGGCTTTCGGAAGAGGAATCTTATGCGCTGAGGTACATTGAGACTGGCACTGAACGCAATTTGCTTTGGAAGCACGAAAAATAAAAAAATCACTCCAAATTTTCTGAGAAACACAGAAATGATTCGGGGTCGATCTAGACTACTCATTCCGTCATATTTTGACATAACAAATGTGGAAAGAATTTGAGCTAAGGCTAACGAGTGCCCATTCTTGAGATCGACATATGAGGGCAAAATGCGGACGGAGTCAAGTTCGGTACACTTACCGCCCCCCTAATGGATAGTGAAGAGTAGGGTGTGCGTTATTTCCTAACTTTCGCTTTCCCACGATACCATCGTGGACTTACTATCTTTGATATAAAAAAGATGAGAGAAACTTTTACCACTCCCTGTAAGACGTAGTCTGTTGCCGCTCGAACATTGAGAAGCCTATTCTGAGAATTTTGCCCTCCCAACCCCTCGTGTCTCTGAGATCACTGTGATTTTCATAGCTTTTCTTGGAGCTGGAAATCATTAGAATACATGATTTCCACGTGAGATTCCATGAGAAACACATGACATGGAATTGTCAGTTTTGACTTCCAAAGTGACCCCGATGAGACATAAATGTTTTTTGGGAAACCGCTAATATCAAGCCGGGGTGACTTTGGAACTCCTAACTGACAGTTTTGTCCTGTTCTTTGTGGAATTTTACGCGGAAATGCTGTATTATGATAATTTTTCAGCTCTGAAAGGAGACACGAAGAATCACAGCGATCTCAGAGACAAGTGGGTTGGGAGGGCAAAGTTCTCAGCATAGGCTTTTCAATGTTAAGGAGGATATCCGAGTGGCAAAACAGGGTACGTCGTACAGGGCGTGGCAAAAGTTTTTCCTCATCTTCTCATATCAAAGATCGAAAATCCACGATGGTATCCTACTCCTGTAACTCTGCATACATGTTCAAGATGGTCTTCTATAACATATATGTCGGATCCAGATAATGAACATGCCCCAAAATGGCGCTGCGACAACGAATCTCGCCAGCCGACACTTGGCTTGGCCGTCGGATCCGACACCTCAGGCGGAATCTAGAGCTGCCCATTCTCTGTAGTTCTGCATACATGTTCAGAATGGTCTTCTCTAACATATTTGTCGGATCCAGAGAACGAACATGCCCCGAAATGGCCCTGCGACCCGATGATGGCCAGCAGACACTTGGAACCCATCGGAATTGACACTACAGGCCCAATCTAGACATTTCCATCTTCAATAACTCTGCATACATGTTCAAAATGGTCTTCTCTGAGATGGATGTCGGATACAGAGGATGGACTTGCCCCGAGATGCGCTGCGACACGATTATGGCCAGGGGACACTTGGGAGGCCGTTAAAATCGACAAATAAGGCCAAATCTAGAGATTTTCCATTCCCCGTGACTCCGCATACATGTTCAAAATGGTCTTTCTTAACATATATGTCGGATCCAAAGGATAGACATGTCCCAAAATGGCACTGCGACCCGATTATGGCCAGGAGACACTTGGGGGGGCCATCGAAATCGACATCACAGGCCGGATCTAGAGATGTCCATTCTCTGTAAATCTGCATAGTTGTCTAGAATGGTCCCCTCTAACAAATCTGTAAGATCCAGGGACCGGACATGACCTGAAATGGCCCTGAGACCCGATGATGGCCAGCGGACATACGGAGGGCCATCGAAGTTGACACCTCAGGCCCAATCTAGATATGTCCATCTTCTCTAACTCTGCATACATGTTCAAAATGGTCCTCTCTAACATGTATGTCGGATCCAGAGGATGGACATGCCCTGAAATGGGCTGCGATACGATTATGGCCAGGGGACACTTGGAGGGCCATTAGAATCGTTAACTCAGGCCGAATCTGGAGACGTTAATTCCCTGTAACTCCCCATACATATTCAAAATGATTGTCTCTAACATATGTATCGGTTCCAGAGTATGGACATGCCCCACCATGGTGCTGCAACCCGATTATGGCCAGCAGACACTTGGAGGGCCATCAAGAATAGAGATGTCCATCTCCTGTCACTCTGCATATATGTTCAAATTGGTCTTTTCTAACATAAATGTCGGATCCAGATGATGAACATGCCCCAACATGGCGCTGCGACCGATCATGGCCAGGAGACACTTGGGGGGCCTTCGAAATCGACAATTCTGACCGAATCTAGAGATGTCCATTCTGATGCATGCAAACATGTCCAAGATGGTCTTCTCTAACAAATTCCTCGGATGCAGAGACCGGACATAACCTGAAATGGCCCTGAGACCCGACTATGGCCAGCAGACACACGGGGGAGCCATCGAAATCGACACCACAGGCCGAATCTAGAGATGTGCATCTTCTGTCACTCTGCATACGTGTTCCGAATGGTCTTTTCCAACATATATGTCGGATCCAGATGATGGACATGCCCCAAAATAGCGCTGCGACCTGATCATCGTCGGCAGACACTCGGAGTGGCCATCGAAATCGACACCTCAGGCCGAATCTAGTGATGTCCATTCTTTGTCACTCTGCATACATGTCCAGGATGGTCTCCTCTAACGAATTGGTCGGATCCAGAGACCGAACATAACCCGAAATAGTCCTGCGACCCGATTATGGCCAGCAGCCACTTGAAGGGCCAACGAAGAAGACAGCTCAGGCCTAATATGGACATGTCCACCCCCTCTCACCCTGCATACATATCCAAAATGGTCTTCCCTCACATGGATGTCAGATCCAGAGGATGGACATGCCCCGAAATGGCGCTGCGACCCGATTCTAGCCAGGAGACACTTGGGGCACCATCAAAATCGACTCGTCCGGACAAATCTAGAGATGTCCAACCTCAATCACTCCGCATACATGTTCAAAACGATTTTCCCTAACATATATATCAGATCCAGATAATGGACACGCCTGAAATCGGCGCTGCGACCCGATTTTGGCCAGCTGACATTTGCTCAGCCTCCAAAATCGACACCTCAGGCCGAATCTAGAGGTGTCCATCCTCTGCCACTCCAAACACATGTTCGGAATCGTCTTCTCTAACATATATGTCGGATCGCGATAATGAACATGCCCCAGATTGGCGCTGCGACCCGCTTATGGCCGGCAGAAACTCGGAGGGCCATCGAAACTGCCACTCCGACCAAATCTAGAGATGTCCCTTCTCTTTAACTCTGCAAACATGTTCAGAATGGTCTCTCTCAATATATATATATTGAGTTCAGAGGATCAACATGCCCAAAAATGGCCCTGCGACCCGATACTGGGCAGGAGACGGTTGGGGCGCCATCGTTGTTGACACCTCAGGCTGAATCTGGAGATCTCCATCTTCTCTAACTCTGCATAAATGTCCAGAATGGTCTTCTCCAACATATATGTCGGTTCCAGAGGATGGACAAGCCCCATAATGGCACTGTGACACGATGATGGCCAGAAGACACTTGGAGGGCCATTGAAATCGGTACGAGGGCCGAATCTAGGAATTTCCATTCTCTGTAACTCCGCATACATGTTCAAAATGGTCTTTCCTAACATATATATCGGATCCAGATGATGGATTTCCCCGAAAACGGCGCAGCGACCCGATCCTGGCCAGCTGACACTTCGGGGCCTACGATATCGACGACTTATGCCAGATCTAGAGATATCTTTCTTCTCTTACTCTCCAGCCATCAAAGTTGCCACCTCAGGCCCAATCTAGCCATGTCCATCTCCTGTACCTCTGCATACATCTTAAAGATGGTCTCCTCCAACATATGGCTCGGTTTCAGAGGATGGACATGCCCCAAAATGCGCTGTGATCGGATCATGGCCAGCGGACACTTGGGGTGTCCTTCGAAATCGACACCTCATGCCGAATCTAGTGATGACTATTCCCTGTCACTCTGCATAGATCTCCGGGATGGTCTCCTTCAACATAAATCTCGGATCCAAATGATGAACATGCCCCGAAACGACGCTGCGACCCGATCAAGGCCAGCGGATACTTGACGGCCTTCAAAATCGACACTCAAGCCCGAATCTAAACATGTCCATCCTCTCTTACTCTGCATACATGTTCAAAACGGTCTTCACTAACATATATGTCGGACCCAGGAGAAGGACATGTTCGAAAATGGCGCTGCGACCTGATTATGGCCAGGAGACACTTGGGGCGACTTTGAAATCGACACCACAGGCCTGATCTAGAGATGTCAATCTTCTCTAACTATGACAGATGTTCGGAATGGTCTCCTCTAACATATGGCTTGGTTCCAGAGAATGGACATAACCCGAAATGGCCCACCGACCCGATGATGGCCAGCAGACACTCGGGAGGCCATCGAAGTTGAAATCTCAAGCCCAATCTAGCGATATCTATCTCCTCTAACTCTGCATACATAATCGAAGAGGTCTTCTCTAACTTATATGTCGGTTCCAGAGGAAGGATATGTCCCAAAATGGCACTGCGACCCGATTATGGCCAGAAGACACTGGGTAAGCCATCCAAATTAACACCTAAGGGGAAATCTACAGATGTCCATTCTCTGTAACTCTGCATTGATGTCCAGAATGGTCTTCTCTAACGGATCTGTCGGATCCAGAGACCGAACATGACCCGAAATGGCCCTGCGACCCGAAGATGCCTAGCAGAGACTTGGGGGGGGGGCATCAATGTTGACACCTCAGGCCCAATCTAGAGATGTGCATCTTCTGTCACTCTGCATACGTGTTCCGAATGGTCTTTTCCAACATATATGTCGGATCCAGATGATGGACATGCCCCAAAATAGCGCTGCGACCTGATTATCGTCGGCAGACACTCGGAGTGGCCATCAAAATCGACACCTCAGGCCGAATCTAGTGATGTCCATTCTTTGTCACTCTGCATACATGTCCAGGATGGTCTCCTCTAACGAATTGGTCGGATCCAGAGACCGAACATAACCCGAAATAGTCCTGCGACCCGATTATGGCCAGCAGCCACTTGAAGGGCCAACGAAGAAGACAGCTCAGGCCCAATATAGACATTTCCATCTCCTCTAACTATGCATACATGTTCGGAATGGTTCTTTCTGACATGGATGTCGGATACAGAGGATGGACTCGCCCCGGGATGATGCTGCTACACGATTATGGCCAGGAGACACTTAGGAGGCATCAGAGTTGACAGCTCAGGCCGAATCTAGAGATGTCCATTCTCCGTCACTCTGCATACATGTCCGAAATGGTCAACTATAACATATATGTAGGATCCAGATGATGGACATGCCCCGGAGGGCGCTGTGACCCGATCATGGCCAGCAGACACTTGGGATGACCATCGAAATTAACATCTTAGGCCGAATTGAGGGATTTCCATCCTCTGTTACTTTGCAAACATATTCAGAATGATCTCCTCCAACAAGTCTGTTGATTCCAAGGACCGGACATAACCCGAAATGGCCCATCGACCCCATGATGGCCAGCACACACTTAGGGGGCCATCGGAGTTGGGACGTGGGGCCCAATCTAGCCATGTCTATCTCCCCTAACTCTGCGTTCATGTCCAAAGAGGTCTTCTCCAAGTCATATGTCGGTTCCAGAGAATGGCCACGCCCCGAAATGGCGCTGCGACCCGATTATGGCCAGCAGACACTTGGGAGCGATGGAAATCGACACCTCAGGCCGAATCTAGAGATGTCCATTCTCTGTTACTCTGCATACATGTCCAGGGTTGTCTTCTTTAACGAATTTGTCGGATCCAGAGACCAAAAATAGTCCGAAATGGCCCATCGACCCGATGATGGCAAGCGGACACTTAGGGGGCCATCGAAGTTGACACCTGAGGCCCAATCTAGCCATGTCCATCTCCTCTAACTCTGCATGAATGTTCGAAAAGATCTTCTCTAACTTATATGTCGGTTCCGGAGGATAGAAATGCCCCAACATGGCGCTGCGACCCGATTATGGCGAGCAGATACTTGGGGAGCGATCGAAACCGACATCATAGGCAGAATCTAGAAATGTCGAGTCTCTCTAACTCTGCATACGTGTTCCAAATGGTCTTTTCTAACATACATGTCGGATCCAGATGATAGACATGCCCCAAAATGGCGCTGCTACCTGATTTTCGTCGGCAGACACTCGGGGTGGCCATCGAGATCGACACCTCAGGCCGAATCTAGAGATGTCCATTCTCCGTCACTCTGCATACATGTCCGGAATGGTCAACTATAACATATATGTAGGATCCAGATGATGGACATGCCCCGGAGGGCGCTGTGACCCGATCATGGCCAGCAGACACTTGGGATGACCATCGAAATTGACATTTTAGGCCGAATTGAGGGATTTCTATCCTCTGTTACTTTGCAAACATATTCAGAATGATCTCCTCCAACAAGTCTGTTGATTCCAAGGACCGGACATAACCCGAAATGGCCCATAGACCCCATGATGGCCAGCACACACTTAGGGGGCCATCGGAGTTGGCACGTGAGGCCTAATCTAGCCATGTCTATCTCCCCTAACTCTGCATTCATGTCCAAAGAGGTCTTCTCCAAGTCATATGTCGGTTCCAGAGAATGGACACGCCTCGAAATGGCGCTGCGACCCGATTATGGCCAGCAGACACTCAGGAGCCTTGGAAATCGACACCTCAGGCCGAATCTAGAGATGTCCATTTTCTGTTACTCTGCATAAATGTCCAGGGTTGTCTTCTCTAACGAATTTGTCGGATCCAGAGACCAAAATTAGTCCGAAATGGCCCATCGACCCGATGATGGCAAGCAGACACTTAGGGGGCCATCGAAGTTAACACCTGAGGCCAATCTAGCCATGTCCATCTCCTCTAACTCTGCATGAATGTTCGAAAAGATCTTCTCTAACTTATATGTCGGTTCCGGAGGATAGAAATGCCCCAACATGGCGCTGCGACCCGATTATGGCGAGCAGATACTTGGGGAGCGATCGAAACCGACATCATAGGCAGAATCTAGAAATGTCGAGTCTCTCTAACTCTGCATACGTGTTCCAAATGGTCTTTTCTAACATACATGTCGGATCCAGATGATAGACATGCCCCAAAATGGCGCTGCTACCTGATTTTCGTCGGCAGACACTCGGGGTGGCCATCGAGATCGACACCTCAGGCCGAATCTAGAGATGTCCATTCTTTCTAATTCTGCATACATGTTCAGGATGGTCTTTCCTAACGGATTTGTCGGATCCAGAGACCGAAAATAACCCGAAATGGCCCATCGACCCGATGATGGCTACCAGACACTTGGGGGTCCATCGAAGTTGACACCTGAGGCCCAATCTAGCATAGTCGATCTCCTCTAACTCTCCATACATGTTCGAAAAGGTCTAGTCTTACTTTTATGTCGTCTCCGGAGGATTGGAATGCCCCAAAATGGCGGTGCGACCCGATTATGGCCAGCAGGCACTTGGGAAGCGATCGAAATTGACACCTCAGGCGAAATCTAGACATGTCCATCTCCTCTAACTATGCATACATGTCCGAAATGGTCCTCTCTTACATGAATGTCGGATCCAGAGGATGTTCTCGCCCCCGGATGATGCTGCTCCACGATTATGGCCAGGAGACACTTAGGAGGCATGAATGTTGACAGGTTAGGCCGAATCTAGAGATGTCCATCTTCCGTAACTCGTCATACATGCTGGGATTGGTCTCTTCCAACATATATGTTGGGTTCAGAGGATGAACTTGCCCCGGAATGGCCCTGCGACCCGATCATGGCCAGGAGACACTCGGGGGGCCTTCGAAAACGACACCTCAGGCCGAATCCAGAGATGTCCATCCTCTGGATGGCGCTGTGAACCGATCATGGCCAGCAGAAACTTAGGGGGCATCAAAATTGACACCCAGGCCGAATCTAGAGATAACCATTCCCTGTAACTCTGCATACATGTTCGAAATAGACTCCTCTCACATATACAACATGTACCATAAGTAGTGTACATACCAATACCGGGTTGTTGGCTAAATTTTGTATATTCAGGAGGCGTTGTCGGATTTTTTGTCATTTTTACCTATTTTTGTAACTTTTGATCAAAAATGTCATTCTAAACATTACATCGGTAAGGTTTGGAGCAACTCCACATGTGTAATGATTTTCTGCTAACCATTACACTATTTGTTGTGTAATAATCATAGCAGAAAGCTTTGCTATGAAGATTAGGAAGTGAGTGCTGTGCTGCTGTGGCTCACATCTAGTATCCGATGATTTATCTAGAGAAATCATTTCCTTTTCTAGTGTGGTGTTTAGAAATCCTCTATTGTGCGCGGATTCTCCACTCGCGCGCGCGAGGATCATGTGCTCGCGTTCGCGAAATTCGCATAAACTTCTGTCTTGTTTTCGCATACGGTAACGTTTGAATTTCCGCGCGCGTGAGGATCGTATTTTTTTGATGTGGGAATCGTGCGCGCCGGCCGAGGTCAGGCCTGGCCGAGGTATTCGGTGCACGTGCGCAGCTTAGAGTTCATGCGGCGACGACGACGCAGCCCGCAATCCACCTGCAGTTTGGTCTGGGTGCTGTTGCTTGTTTCTGTCAGCAGTCGTCAAGTTCTTGAAGATGTCACCCGCAGTCCTGGAAAATGGCATCCGCGGCGAGCTAGATCCGCTTAGTTGTGAAGCTCACAACTCCTCCGAGCACGAACTAGCCCCAGGTCATCGCACGCACTCTAACTCTCGCATGCTGACGGTTTCATCGACGGCTACCCGTGAGGCGACAGTGCGCCCAGGCCTGAGTGCGCGTTGTTGTAGGGCCGTTTCGTCGTGATCGCATACGTGCCATAAGTCTGTTGAGTGCCCAGTGGAAATTTTAAATTGTCTTACCTACTCTTTTTTTCATGCTCAATTACTTGCATTGTTGGTATTTTCAATTTACTTCATGTTTGACCAGGCTTCTTTAGTTTATGCTTGTGCGTTGGTAGTTTTATCCTGTAAATTACTGAGGTTTTGGAGGCGAAAAAATCATATCAAATCTCTTGAAGGAGAGGTTTGAGCTAAGCATCAATACTTCCTAATTTTATAGTTTTATGTTCCAAAGAGCTTGCAAGCATGATTATTCATGCTTGCAAGCTCTTTGGAACAAGATCAAGTACCGTGTCCATTATTTCCAAGTAATAGTAATAGCACTACAGCTGGTAGAACTACATACTTTCGAGTCGACTGCAATGAAGATGTGCAAATCTTGTTGATGCAGAGATACTCCAATAGGTTCAAAAGCAAGTAGAAAGGTGGAGATGACTCGCTTGCGCGAGCTTTTTCACCACTCAATCAAGCCGAGATTGGCGTATGCCACGGCTGAGATTCCGCGCACGGGAGAGTCTCTATCCGGCGGGTCTCTGATTCGCACGAGGGGTGCCTTGGCACATTTTCTACCATCCAACCATGACTTTTCTCCTAGTTCTCCACTTAACACAAACTGACTTTCCCAAATTTACTCAATGTAGAAACTGAGGCATCTTGCATTAATTATTAAAAACTTCCAAATATTGGGACTGCAAGTGGTCTCGTATGCGTCAGGAATCAACTGTACCCCGTTGCAAATAATTCTGAAAAACGGAGCCAGCTCCAACCGGAACTAAGTCACCTTCTTTTCTGCGGAATTCGCTGTTATTTATCTCTAAACAATGATTATTATGAGAGCAGCCAAGTCGATTGATAAACCGGACTCTAAATTGTGGGACACTGGCTGTCACGTGACCCCCACCACGTTCCGAGGCGGGCAAATACGGAGCCGCCTAAATCACCAGTATCCTATAACTTGGAGTCTGGCTCAGCGGGTGACCTAAGTGCTTTTGTAATAATCATTCTTCAAGAATGAATTACAGCGAATTTCGCAGAAAAGAAGATGACACAATTTTTTAGAACTGTTTGCAACGGGGTGCGATTGATTTCTGGTGCATACGACCATTTCCGATGTTTGGAAATTTCTAATAATTGATGCAAAATGACTGAGTTTCTGAATGAAGTGAAATTGGGAGACTAAGTTTGTGTTCAGTAGAAAACTACGAGAAAAATCACGGTTAGGGGGTCAGGGGTGGATGATGTACCAGAGCACCGTGGTCTGATTCGCGTACGCGAATCCGAGAATGCCTCGCGTGAGCGATCGTAAATGTGACCCGCGTGCGCGAGCGTTTCATATTCCCAAGAAATATGGAGCTCGCGTTAGCTGAGTTCGGATAACATCTGGTGCGCGATCGGAATCTCCTCCTCTTCAGCCTCAAATGTATCTCACCCGCGCGAGAATACTCATATGATGCGATAGACCTCTCAATTGATTTGCGTACGTGAACATAAAGATGCCTCGCGTGCGCGAGCAAGCCGAGACTCGCGTACGCGAACGTAAAACTGACTCACGTGCGCGAGCGACTCATAGTAGTAATTTGGAGCTCGCGTCCGCTAAGGTTGGATAGCATCTTGTGCGCGATCGGCTTCTCCTCCTCTTCGGCCTCGCGTACGCAAGTATCTCACTCGTGCATGGATACCCATGGGATGCGATTGACACCTCAGTTGAGCCGCTTACGTGAACATGAAGATGCCTCGCGTGCGCGAGCAAGCCGCGATTCGCGTACGCGGATAAGAAGCTGATCCGCGAGCGCGAGCAAGCCGAAATTCGCGTACGTGAATGTAAAGATGCCTTGCGTGCGCAAGCAAGCCGAGACTCGCGTTGACTCGCGTGCGCGAGTGACTGATAGTAGTAATTTGGAGCCCGCGTACGCTGCGTTTGGAAAACATCTTGGGCGCGATCGATATCTTCTCCTCTTGAGCCTCGCGTGCGCGAATATGTATCTTACTCGTGCATGAATACCCATGTGATGCGATTAATATCCCGGTTGATTTGCGAAAGATACATCGCGTGCGCAAGCAAGCCTAGACTCGCGTACGCGAATGTGAAACTGACTCACGTGCGCAGGTGACTTATTTTCCCAAGTAATTTGGAGCTCGCGTACGCTGAGTTCGGATGACATCCTGTGCGCGGTCGGCAGCTCCCCTTCGTTAGTTGCGCGGTCACTGAAAGAATGATGATGCTTCGCGTCCGCGATGTGAATACGATTTTCTATGTAATCTGTGAGTCATGGATACTATTCGGCAGATCATGACCCAAGTGCGCTAATTCAATCTTCCTTCGCGATGGGTATCGGTTTTTTATGCAATCTGAGCATCACGTGAAACGTTTTGCGGATCATCACTCGCGTGCTGATCCCCAAAATGACATTGGATAGATGATTCGATCCTCGAGCGGTAGTCGACGCTCTCCGCGATTCAACGTATACGTAGAAGTTCGTGACCCGAATTCATTCCTCCAGTGATTGATCGCTTTGCTCTTCCACTTCAACCGTTCTCCTCGTCGTGGATGTCAAAAAGTCGATGAAGATCAATTTCTGAGCATCAGACTTCGCGAGAAGATGACTCAATGCTCGAGCAGTAGTCGACAACCTTTGCAATTCGATGCTTTTTTCGAAAGCCAGTGGATTTCGATCGTACTACTTCAGAGCGACTGATACACTCTCTCCCATTCGAGATGTTACCTGTCGTTTGAGAGTTGAGGGATCAATGTCGGTGGATTTCTGGAATTCTGGGTCCGCCAGACGATGGCCTGACGCTCGAGCGGTAGTCGACGCTCCTCAAAATACAAGGAAAATTTAAGGATTTGCGGATTTTAATCAAACCACAGACTAATTTACCACTTCTCTCTTCCATTCACACGATTTTGTCCACGGGGATGTCAGAAAGTCAATGCTGATCGAAATCCCATAATAGATTCGCGAGACGATGACCCGACGCTCGAGCGGTAGTCGACGCTCGCTATGATTCAGAGCAGATGTAAGGAATTTGCGAACTTCAATCGATCTACGAACTAATTAACCACTTGTCTCTTTCATTCACACGATTTTGTCGACGGGGATGTAGGGAAGTCAATGCTGATCGATATCCGATGACAGAAATTTGCGAGAAGATGAATCAATGCTCAAGCGGTAGTCGATGCTAGCTAAGATTCAGAGCACACGTGAGGGATTCGCGGATTTTAATCAAGCTACAAACTGATTATTCACTTCTCTCTTTCATTCACACGATTTTGTCGACGGGGATGTCGAAAAGTCAATGCTGATCGATATCTAATAATAGAGATTCGCGAGACGATGACCTGACGCTCGAGCGGTAGTCGACGCTCGCCGAGATTCAGAGCAGATGTAAGGAATTTGTAGATTTGAATCGAACAACGAACTAACTTACCACTTCTCTCTCTCATTCCCACGATTTTGTCGACGGGGATGTTGCAAATCCAATGCTGATCGATATCCGATAACAAAAAATTCGCGAGAAGATGACTCGATGCTCAAGTGGTAGTCAACGCTCCTTTAGATTCAAAGTAGACGTGGTTAATCAATTTGTAGCTTGATTAAAATCCGCAAATCCCTCACGTGTGCTCTGGATCTTAGCTAGCGTCGACTACCGCTTGAGCATTGATTCATCTTCTCGCAAATTTCTGTCATTGGATATCGATCAGCATTGACTTCCCAACAGCCCCGTCGACAAAATCGTGTGAATAAAAGGGACAAAAGGTTAATCAGTTTGTAGTTCGATTAAAATTCGCAAATTCCTTACACCTGCTCTGAATCATAGCGAGCGTCGACTACCGCTCGAGCGTCGGGTCATCTCCTCGCGAATCTATTATTAGATTTCGATCAGCATTGACTTTCTGACATCCCCGTGGACAAAATCGTGTGAATGAAAGAGAGAAGTGGTAAATTAGTCTGTGGTTTGATTAAAATCCGCAAATCCTTGAATTTTCCTTGAATTTCAAGGAGCGTCGACTACCGCTCGAGCGTCAGGCCATCGTCTGGCGGACCCAGAATTCCAGAAATCCATCGACATTGACCCCTCAACTCTCAAACGACAGGTAACTTCTCGAATGGGAGAGAGTGTATCAATCGCTCTCAAGTAGTACGATCGAAATCCACTGGCTTTCGAAAAAAGCATCGGATTGCAAAGGTTGTCGACTACTGCTCAAGCATTGAGTCACCTTTTCGCGAAGTCTGATGCTCAGAAATTGATCTTTATCGACTTTTTGACATCCACGACGAGGAGAACGGTTGAAGTGGAAGAGTGAAGCGATCAATCACTGGAGGAATGAATTCGGGTCACGAACTTCTACGTATACGTTGAATCGCGGAGAGCGTCGACTACCGCTCGAGGATTGGCTTATCTGTCCAATGTCATTTTGGGGATCAGCACGCAAGTGATGATCCGTAAAATGTTTCACGTGATGCTCAGATTGCATAAAAAACCGATACCCATCGCGAAAGAAGATTGAATTAGCGCACTTGGGTCATGATCTGCAGAATAGATCGGCATTAGTAATTAATTAGATCGTCTTTAGATCGGTCAAGTGGTGATGCTCGTGACTGCGAGGACCTGGTGCGACGTTGGTGATAGATGGCTGGAAAAGCTGCGTGGTCTGTCAGGGAAAGAGTCCAGTGAATGGCAGTGACGGCAGTGAGTGGCAAGCCTTGCGGGAGCCCTGGAGATCTGATTGCTTCCTCTGGGACTTTAGAACGAGAAGTGCTTGTCGCAACGGGTCCTCGCTGCTGCGATACCTTAGCCGTTTGACGAGCATCCCCACTTGACCCATATATTTAGGCAGCTCGAACTTTAGCGGCCTGTAAACTGCGCGACACACATATATCCGATATGGATTGAACTATCGGTGACTTGAAAAACTACAAAAGTGAGTGCTTGCGTGCGAGTATATGATTGTCCGTGGAAGTGAATCTAACGGGTGGAGTACCCTACTCTACAGTTCTTGCGATACATACATACAGGGTGTCCGAAAAGTAAGTACCACTCCAATTTTTTTCAGAAATGGTTGGGAATCGGGGAGAATTCCGGAACACGTGTCCTCTTATTTCCAGGGGGACATCCGATGGTGGCCTTGTTTCTTCCCTTGCAGGTCATTTTCAAGGTCATTTGGAGGTCAACTGGATTTTTTTCAATGGAAATACCTACTTTTGACCTCGAATTCTGAAAGAACATAAAAAATGATGAAAATTTTGTTCGAAACTTTTTTTGACCCGACTCGACTTTGCCGAGATGAATGGAGGTCAGCACGGGTTGACGGTAACCGCTGTCGCTCCAAGAGTGATGATTTCATCGGAAAATGTTTGGGATAAAAGCTGTTTATGATCACAGTATAAAAGAGCTAATCACCTCGTTTCCGACCTTGGAGGTCATTTTCGAGGTCATTTGGAGGTCAACTCGATTTTTCTGGATAAAAACGCCTAATTTTGACCTCAAATTCTGAGAAAAAATGAAAAATGATGAAACTTTTGTTCGAAACCCTTTTTGACCCGACTTGACCTTGGCGCGATGAATGGAGGTCAGCACGGGTTAACGGTGACCGCTGCAACTCCAAGAGTGAGCATTTTATCAAAAAATGTTTGAGATAAAAGTTGTTCATTGTAGTAGAAAAGACCTAATGATCTTTTTTCCGACCTTGGAGGTCATTTTTGAGGCGATTGGAGGTCAACTCGAATTTTCCCACGGAAACACCTACTTTTGACCTCGAATTTGGGAAGAATATGAAAAATGATAGAGTTTTTGTTCGAAAATTTCTTTTACACGATTCGACCTTGGAGAGATTAATGGAGGTCAGCACGGGTTGACGGTGACCGCTGTAACTCCAAGAGTGAGCAATTTATTGAAAAATGTTTAGGATAAAAGTTGTTCATCATCACAGTAGACAGAATTTGAGGTCAAAAGTAGATGTTTCCATTGGAAAAACCGAGTAGACCTCCAAATCACCTTATAAATGACCCCCAATGTCGGAAAGGGGGTCATTGGGTCTTTTCTACTATGATCATGAACAACTTTTATACCAAACATTTTTCGATAAAATGCTCACTCTTGGAGTTACAGCGGTCACTGTCAACCCGTGCTAACTCATATCCGTCTCGCCAAGGTCAAGTCAGGTCAAAAAGGGTTTCGAACAAAAGTTTCATCATTTTTCATGTTCTTTCAGAATTCGAGGTCGAAAGTAGGTGTTTCTATTGGAAAAAATCCAGTTGACCTCCGAATGACCTTGAAAATGACCTGCAAGGTGAAAAACAAGGACACCATCGGATGACCCCCTGAAAATGAGGGGACACGTGTTCCGGGGTTTCTCCCGATTCCCAACCATTTCTGGAAAAATGGGGGGAGGGGGTACTTGCTTTTCGGACACCCTGTATATCTATGTGTAGGTTGCTACGAAACCCCATGCGTACGATAAGCAATAAAAATATCAAAATGGAATAGAAAGCAGCAGTTCGAGCTAAGGATTAGTTCACACAATCATGATACGTGATGTTATTGTTTTTATGAAATGATAGATGATGATTGATTTTACTCACACGGTTGATGTGCATAAAAGCTCTTGAGAGCGACTGTTATATATCTATATAACTAACGTTTAAAATTTACAGCGGGATTCCATACCTGACAAGTTCAAGGACATACTTTTCCGTAATATTGCTTCTATGATTTCAACGACACGTCGCACCCAGTTCAAATCTGACGAAACATGACGCAAAGACGGAATGTCATACATGAGGAAGGTTGACATCGAGATGACTCGATCAATCTGGTTTAAGCCCTTTTTCCAGGCTCGAGCTTGGAAAAAGAGCCAATTTTGACGGTCTTTGCGTATAATATTCTGTATTCTTGATCATTTTCAGTCAGATTTGGGCGAAATGAGACATACTGTCGAAATACTGTGCAATATTACCGCAGAGTATGGCCTTGAACTCATTCCCGATGAAAAAAAATCCATAGTATTTCTCTCGTGTTTTGTGTGCCTATCGGACTCATAACACCTCATCCTCCATGTGAGAGCTTACCACCAAAATAGTTTTCAGCGAAATAGAAGATGACACTCTCGAGAGAATCGATTTCGCGTATTCTTTACGGAGTATCAATTTCTTACGGATACGCAGCCTGATTCTATCCAAATTTAATATTATTCCATGCAATATCTTATTCTTGAAGCTCTATCCAATAAGATTTTTCGAAAGATTAGGAAAACTCGGCGAAATATTCAATTTTAAAAGACAATTTTCACGAAGACTTCTTCCAAGAGCCCAAATTAATAAATCACGTAGACTGAAAACAAACCCGCCCCTGGCCAAATGCAAACATCGTGTATTTTCACCTCGTTGCTAGTACAACACGTTATGACAGCCGAGCCAATCCATTTTTTTTCGGATTTTGACTGTCCGGTTCCATTTGAAATCAGTCAATTGGAACACTTAAATGAAAAAATAAGGGGTCTGGAGCCTGCCATTCAGCAAATCTCTAACCCCTAATCCACGCGCTATTGCAACCTTCCGAATGTCAACAAGAGCAGACGGCTTCGCACAATTGCTCGGCGGCAGTGGCGAGGGGTGAGAGGGGCAGGTGGCATCCGGCCGCCATATCAAAATCCTTTTCATTCCAAGCCTGTGGGAGAGTCCACGCCGACCAAGCCGCCAACTCCAGCCTCCATGCAAGAATAACCAAACGCCTTCCTAGTGATACTATTCGATCAAATTTTCAGTAATTCGTTCGCCACATCATGAATCTTTCCATTCATTTTGGAGTTAGATTATTGAGTTGTACAGATTCGAAATGTCATCGACGAGGGACACTTTCTCGTTATTACACGTTGCACTGTGCTTCTTATCTTCTATGTTGACATCTATTTCGATGGAGAATACTCTGACTTCCCAACTCATAACATATTTTTCGATGGAAAACACTTCTACAGTCAAATTGGAGAGTTTCTCAGAAAAAATTTCATCGCGCACGTATGCACATTTTCCCACTTATCAGTGCCATGGGAATAACATGGACACTCTAGTATCAGGAAATAGAACGATACCTTATGAAGAGGGCACGGATTGACATTCGACACTAAAATTAATCTCGATGAATGGTTGAAGCTTCGGTGTTTTGATCCGGCTATCAGGTACCTGGCAGAATGCAGGTTAACGCCCTCGTTGTGGGTCGCACTAGTAGACAGAGAACTGTCAATGAAATTGTGCCGAAGTAGATTTTCTTCGAAGAGTACTTGGCGGAGTGTGGAAATCAATTCTTCTTCGATACTTTGGAGCATGGAAGAGTTACGACTCCCGATGAACTCTGAAGGAAAATTGGTGCGAAAAGTCCTGGAATGGGGCGAACTTATCTTCATCGAGGAACGCTGAGCGAGTAAAATTTTGGGCAAGATTCCGCCATGGAGTAAACGAGCTCAGCGCGCACATGAAGGATGGGATTTTGGTACTTAACTTGAGGATTCGATGCTCAATAGCACTGTTCTTCGAATCTGCCCGCTCAAATTCCGAACGATCTCAATCTTAAGCAATCGCGGAGCTTCACTCTCACGAAGATCGAAGAAACGGAAACCCACAAGAGCACCAGGGACGGAACTGATATTTAGACCCATTCCTGGATGATGATTTTTTTGGGTGATCCTGAGTTGAGAGGCTCATCATTGAGCCAGGAGCAGCACCAAAAAATATATCGACAAAAACTAATTTAATGATTTTTTCCTCAAGCATTGTAAGGGTTTGAACAAGGTGGCTCGCTATATTTTGAAATTTCCACCGTACTAACGCCCCCAAAGCATGAGGAGATACTATAAAGGGGAGTCACTCTATTTTCAAATTCCGGAGAGCTGATACTTTTGATTGATATAGTTACACTCACTCGTAACACAATAGATTAGAGCCACTGAATTATCAAAACAACACGTGTCTTCATTTCTTTGACACAACAAGAGCGTCTTATCCTCGTGACAGCCACGAGCAGACTAACTTCAGAACATAACAACACAAACAACTACACACTAGCAACCGACTGATCGATAAATACCAACGGTTGCGAACCTCAAGTATTTACATATGTACAGATACAACACTACCCCCCCCCCCCCCCCCCTCGAACGATTGACGTCCTCGTCAATTAGTCTCTGCAATGGAGAATCTTCTCACATCCACGTCAGCTCCAGAACGCATCACGGCTCGAACCGTCGTCCTAGGACGCGATGAAGGTCTATATTCGAGATTGTTGAACGAATTAATTTCCGTTGCTCCAACAGAAGCTCCAGGACTTTCAATCCAACTGCTGATTCCCGGGGTTTCGAAGTATTCGTGATTCGATGGTGTTATCTGTTCGAGGGTCCTTGGGTGTTTGCTCTTCGGGTTTGTGATAGAAGATGTTGAATGCTGGATATCACAACCCTTGGCCCGGCATTTGCCAGAACACCTGAAGGAAAAACCAGCCAAAAACCTCAGGTGGGGCAACTCTTGTCTCTGTCCAAGTAAGGTGCGAGCCGATCTCCATTGACGATCCGTCTCTTGTGTCTTGGTGTTTCCTGGATACAGGAGACGTTGCCGTTGATTCTCCTCAGGACTTGGTACGGTCCATCCCAAGATGATTGTAGTTTGGGTGTTTTGCCGGCTGATCTTTTCGGGCGATAGAAACAAACTCTCTGTCCTGCTTCGAACTTCTTCGTCTTCGCGTCCAAGTCGTAGCGTGCTTTTGTTCTCGCCGATTTGGTTGTCATTCTTTCTCGAGCAAGATGGTGTACTGTCTGTACTCTCCTTTGCAATTCTTGGCTATACCCAGGCGTAGATGTTCCAACGTTGTCCGGTGGTACTCCGTGAATCATGTCCAAAGGAAGATGAAGGTCTCGGCCGAGGTGGAGTTCGGCAGGTCTGAGTCCAGTGCTCTCATTCTGGGAAGATCAAAATGCCAGTAGGAATAACGGTATCAGCTTATCCCAGTCTTTCTGGTTTTCTGAAACGAACAATGAGAGATACTGGAGGATCGATCTATTTAGTCTTTCAACCATTCCGTTGGACTGTGGGTGTAATAGCTCGGTTCTGGTTTTGAAAATACCCAACTCATCAGTCAACTCTTTGAACAGCCTAGACTCGAAATTTCTTCCCTGATCTGTGTGGGTTTCTAGAGGAACTCCTGACTCTGGAATAATGTTATTGACCAGTATGTCAGCTACAGATTCTGCTCTAACATTCGATAATGCGACATCCCAAGGCCATCTCGTGAAGCAATCGACAGCTACTTGCAAGTACCTATTTCCCGATGATGATTGTGAAAAAGGTCCCAGGATGTCTATTTGAATTCTCTCTGACGGCACACCCACATTATAAATCTTCAAATTCCCTTGACCCCTGCCTTGTGGGCCTTTTTTACTTATGCATACATCACACGTTCTGCAGTACTCTTTCATATCCTTACGACAACGGTCCCAATAAAATAAACGGCGTATTTTCATCAGAGTCTTCTTCTGACCGAAATGGCCACTATCAGGAGAATCATGGGCTTCTCTCAAAACGACAGAAACTTTTGATCTAGGCACTACCAGAATATCAGTACTCGTTTTGAGGTTAGTGGACTCCCATCGTCTATATGAAATTCCGTTCCGGAGAACCAATGAATCCCACTGTTGGATATAAAATTTCAAACTGGAACTCTGGGAAGATATAGTTTCCCATGTCGGTTTCTCATTAGATTTTTTGTATTCTCTGACTTTCTGTAGAACTTGATCTGTATATTGCGCATCTCCTCACTCAATTTCGTTCCCCTGTGACAACTGGATCCGACCTAAAGTGTGATGTGAGTCATATCTAGCTTCTAGATTATCACAATATTCGCACGATGATTCTTCGCATAGTCTGCGAGACAGCAAGTCTGCGTTGCCGTGAGATGCGCCTTTCCTATGAATTATTTCACAATCAAAATTGCTCAGCTCTCCAACCCACCTTCGAGTTGTCCATCTAAATCCTCAAAAGATAGCAACTATTTCGAAGCACTACGATCAGTTCTCACTGTGAATTCCTTTCCTATCAAATAATGTGCGAAATTTTTGACAGATTCCACAACAGTCAGTAGCTCACGTCGGGTCACACAATATCTTCTTCCCCATTTCCTGAAAATTTTACTGAAATAGCTAATAACTCGTTCTTTTCCTCCTTGTATTTGAGACAGCACTGCACCCAGCCCATGCCCCGAAGCATCAGCATCCAGAATAAACTCGACACCCATATCAGGATATCCTAAAATTGGAGGAGAACTTAACGCTGTTTTGAGTTTCATAAACGCCTCTTCACATTCGGGTGTCAAATCAGAAACGGCTGCTAGCCATGTCAAAGCATCCAGATGTTTAGCGATTGCCGAATATTTTCGAACAAATTTCCTGCAGTACAACGCTAAACCAAAAAAACTCAAAACCTGTTTCTTATTTTTCGGTGTCGGCCAGTTCACAATGCTGGGAACTTTGTCAGGATCTGCTCGTCCTCCTTCTGCTGAAATGATATGTCCTAAATACAAGACTTCACGTCTCAATAAAATAATTAAAAAAAACATTTTAAAAATTCGCTTTTATGTGAACCGTTAAGCATAATAGCATGTCAAAATTTGAAGAAAATGAAAACTGTTATCTATGTTTCTGTCATAAACAAAAAGTAAGTCAGTTGACGTCCAGCTTCACGAATTCCATGATTTCAAGATATCAAAATGGTAAAAGCGTGGGTTGATTGTTGAAAACTACTCTTGATGTGTCAAGTTTACAACCCACGCTTTTACCATTTTGATATCTTGAAATCATGGAATTCGTGAAGCTGGATGTCAACTGACTTACTTTTTGTTTATGACAGAAACATAGATAACAGTTTTCATTTTCTTCAAATTTTGACATGCTATTATGCTTAACGGCTCACATAAAAGCGAATTTTTAAAATGTTTTTTTTAATTATTTTATTTTCTCAATTTTAGTTTTATCCCAATTGCTTGGAATATAGAACATGAATGAAGGATATTCATATCAGCCAGATTGTTGAGATATTATTCTTAAGATTCCTTGGGTATTCATTTCTGCTCAAGCGCTTCAGAGTGCAAATTGATAAAAAGTGGAATAAATCAGTCAGCTATGGCTGATCAGAAATAATTCCTCATCTCATGTTGAGCATACCGATGATTCTGAATTGATTCACAAGCTACAGTCAAATCACATTCAAGAGGCTGTGTTACCCTTATTACTAGAATATGAAGACATCCAATGACATATTAATTTATCATCAGGACATCTCCATCCGTTAAGATCATATGATACATCACATGCCAAAGCTCGAACATGGATGATCATTAGGGTGGGCCGAAAAATGACTTTTTTTGAGAATCGATACGGGCTAGTGCACAAAAGTTAGGTTTCTATATGTAGATGTGAAAAAACTTTTGCTGGGCGCTGAGAAATGAGATTTTAGGTTCGAGCAAGAGCCATCAAGCTTTTACCAAAATTAACGTAGATTTAAATAGGAATGTGCCTAATTCGGCACTTTTTCCTTCCTAACTTTGCTTGTATTTCTGGTGCATCTGAACATTTTTGAACGTACTTTAGCTCATTTTGAAGCTTGTTCCAAAACCTACGAAATGAGCTAAAATACGTCCAATTTCGACTAATCCAAGCCAATCTATCTCAACTTTCCCAAAAAGTGATCATTATTAAAAATCCCAAAAATGGGGCGATTCTCCCTTCAAACTTTGCTTGTATTTCTGGTGCATCTAAACATTTTTCAACGTACTTTAGCTCATATTAAAGCTTGTTCCAAAACCTACAAAATGAGCTGAAGTACGTCCAATTTCGACTAACCCGAGCCAATCTATCTCAACTTTTCCATTTCGAGTTTTGAAAGGAGTGAGGCGGGAGGGGGAAGTCGCTCATTTTTCGGATTTTTCAAAACTAATCACTTTTTAGAAAAATTGAGATAGATTGGCTCGGATTAGTCGAAATTGGACGTACTTTAGCTCATTTTGTAGGTTTTGGAACGAGCTTCAAAATGAGCTGAAGTACGTTGGAAAATGTTTAGATGCACCAGAAATACAAGCAAAGTTTGAAGGGAGAATCGCCCCATTTTTGGGATTTTTAATAATGATCACTTTTTGGGAAAGTTGAGATAGATTGGCTTGGATTAGTCGAAATTGGACGTATTTTAGCTCATTTTGTAGGTTTTGGAACAAGCTTCGAAATGAGCTAAGGTACGTTCAAAAATGTTCAGATGCACCAGAAATACAAGCAAAGTTAGGAAGAAAAAAGTACCGAATTAGGCACATTCCTATTTAAATCTACGTTAATTTTGATAAAAGCTTGATGGCTCTTGCTCGAACCTAAAATCTCATTTCTCAGCGCCCAGCAAAAGTTTTTTCACATCTACATATAGAAACCTAACTTTTGCGCACTAGCCCGTATCGATTCTCAAAAAAAGTCATTTTTCGGCCCACCCTAATGATCATATTCCTAGATCAGTAGAGTGGAATTTATTAGAAATGGAATGAGTCTTTAGCCCAATATCACATGGTATGCTACACTTTAATGGCTGGACCCATGAAAATTCAACCAAAAGAGACTGTTGAATCTCTGTGATGCATCAAGAAATGACAGGAAGCATCCTCAATGGTTCAAATAAACAAGTTCATAACGCGTAGAGCCACTGTGACTATTTTACTTTTGAATGTAGTCCATTCCGTCATTCATCTGAAGTTTCTTGAAGCATGCAATACTAAGAGTGAGGAGAGTGTCTGAATTCAATGACAAATCAAGAAGTAGACAGTGTCTCATGAAATATCATTCATCACCTTGATTGTGCTTCATGATTTGAAGACCAGGACTTTGGCTCAGCGCGCTTACTGTACATACATCACAAAACTTGATTGCACACTGAGGCCTCAACTTCCTCTGTGAGCTTGCAAAAAGATGAAACCATTCAACTCTTAGAGGTACCTATTATTTTTTATCTGCTAACACTAATCACAACCTTATTGGTCACACGTGGTGGAGAGAAACTTTTGATAAGACCATGGTATAGCAAGGCCGCATGCAGAAAACTTGTAAGAATCCAATAGTTAGGCGAGATCGACCGCACTCTGAAAATTGCTGAAAACTGAGAAACATTAAATCATCGCAATAACAGCACTAAATAACAAGCAGCAACACAGCCAGCAGCAGTTTGGGCTTGACAGGACAGCATCGCGTGGCAGTGGCAGCACTTCGAGGAGGTTATATGGGTTCTACAGGCAGTTGTTATACTTGTTATTGGATAGGCATCTCATTTCTATTTGTTGATAATCATTATGTTTTGATTAATCAAAACTAGAAAGAGTGAAATTTGTAGGGTTTGCGAAGAATCGACGAGTTGCGTCGGCTGCTGTGATATTCTAAAGCGAGGCTCTTGCCCTTGCTGATCGCGCGAATAAACCTCTACATAATTATGCAATGAGAAAGAGAGAGAGAGGTCCGACGCTGCGCACAAACCTATTTGCATTTACACAAATATTGAATCGCGCAGAGCTCGGAAACCCACACGAATACACGGGATACCACGCAATTCCACGTCAGTGACACGCTCACACGAAGAATTCGGTGGCGCGGCCGCGGCCGAGTTCAATAAAAGCGAATGAAAAATGACATTTTTTCGCGTTCAACTTTGAATTTGCATCTCTGAATCTCGAGAAAACGATCCTAAGATTCTCAATCATTCTTCCGGACGTGTTTGCTTCGACAATAACGTCATCCAGATGGACCATACAAATTATGTTAATTAGATTGGACAGCACTTTTTCCATTAATCTCTCGAAAGTTGCAGGGGCATTACAGAGACCAAATGCCAAAACTTCGAATTTCCATGATCCATTGCCTATTGAGAACGCAGTTTCTTCCTTATCCTCTGGCCGAATCCGGATTTGCCAGTATCCTGATTTTGAATCGAGCGTAGAAAACAAAGAATTGCCTTTCAAAGTATCCAGAATTTCGTCGATTTTCGGCAATGGGTAAGAATCCTTCTTGGTCACAGCATTGAGTCTACGGTAATTAACGCAAAATCTGATAGACCCATCTTTTTTAATCTTTATGACCACTGGCAAACACCAAGAACTTTTGGATTTGCTTATCACCCCGTGTCTCTTCATTTCCTCTATCACCTTTTCTTCTTCGCTTCGCAAATGCATAGGGATTCGACGAATTTGCTGTTTGAAGCGTTTTGAATCCACCAACCCGATCTCATGCTCTCTCAAATCACATCTACCTGTTTCCTCACCGTGAGAGAATTGCGTCTGGTGTTCTAACAAAAATGTATAGAATTGATTTTTCTCATCCGGAGTCCACCCAACGGAATCGCGTTCAAAAACTTCAAGAAGAAAAGGGGGAAGTACTCCTGGAGCCTGGAACGTCCTATCAACCTCCGGCGATTCCGATAGAATCCTACCTATGAGTGTTCCTCCAAGATCAACTCCACGCGGCTGGTCCGAGGACAGAATAGAATAGAATATCCTTTCATCCGCCCGTAGGCAAAAAATATAGAAATGATTTACATAACATGTTCATATACTTACATATCAATTAATTGCATTTTGGTCAAGGAGTTATTATCACAGTCGTGACTAGTCATTCGAAAAAAGTGAAAAGAAAGAAAAGAAAAGTGATTTACAAAAATATCATCAGTAACAAGGGCTGGCAGTTGATTATGATAAAATTCGACATGAAAGTTGTGTCATTTGGAGAAATCAGAAATGAAATGAACAAACGAAACAGTGAAAAAAAAAAATCACACATTACCTTCAGAAAGCCCTCAAAGGTTGAAAAATTGCCCTATGCCCACATTAATCCTCATAGGAGGGAGGGTTGATAGAAATTCCTTCACTGCCCCTTTGAACAGGGAAACTTCCTTAACTTGCCGGAGTCCTAGAGGGAGGAAATTCCAGAAACGTGCGCATTGACTTTGGAAAGATCTTAATCCATAATCGAGGCGCATTCTCGGAATTCTCAGCTCCTGTGCTCCTGCCTCACCACGCTGAGGGCGCTCGGATTGGTACCTGGTAAACATCGCAGCTAGGTAGCTAGGTTCACCCATGTGCATGATCTTATGCATCAAGAGAGCTGCGAAGTACATTCTCCGCGAATCAGTACGCAACCAATCCAGACGCTCTCTGTACGAGCTGATGTGTTCGCTATTCTTAATTCCAAAGATGTACCGTACACATGAATTGTTCAGTCTCTGTACCCGCGCCATCAGTTCGTCAGTGGCGTCCAGATACACGACTGTGCAGTAGTCTAGATCTGGTTGGACCAGGGTCTCGACTAGTCGAACCCGGAGAGTCTCGGTAGTGTATGCCCTCATAAACCGCAGGCCATATAGGGACTTGTTCACTTTCTTTGTTACTAGGATGGAGATGTCCCTGGAATAACTTCATCGATTGCCGTCGTGACGCCTACTCTCTCAAGAAAATCCGTACCCAGAATGCAATCATCTTCCATATCAGCAACATAAACTGATTGACTAAGCTTGTGAATACCAACTTCTACCTGAACCGACGTTCTACAAATAGTTTTCACTCTCTCTCCCGTTGGATATCTCAAAATCGGAAAATTACTGGTTGTTCGGATTTTTCCATTCAAAATGAATCTCTCACTCATGATTGATGCATCTGATCCAGAATCAATCCTGGAATTACGAGGCATGCCATCCAATGAACCTAGATAGCAGTTAGCCCCGCTGGAACTCCCAGTAATTCTCCTCATTCTCTAAAAACCAGAGACACTCATCGAGTTTTTGCCGAGGACTGGAGTCCATGTTGTCAAGCTTGCCTCGTCTAGCTTGACGTGTCTCAGTTTCCCTCGTCAGCATTCGTTGGGTAGTTCGAGCGGATATGTCCTTCAAGACCACACGACCAGCGAGTGGGGTGTTGTCTTGTTTGTGTCGTGTTATTTGAATTTCGTTCCAAGTACTGTGAAGATGCCTGTGTGAACTGATTTGAATTCAACGAGTTCCTATGAACATGCTCGCTACGATTCTCATCCCGAATAACCTTTATTTTCATAGCGCGAGCTGAAGCTTTTCTTATTGAAGATATACCTTCGAGTTGCAACATTCCGCGAATTGAAAGATCATAAATTGCAGATATGAACTTCGAACACGCGATCTGATCCTGTTCTTCAACCAGAGAATTTTTAAAAATATCCCGAACTAATCGAGAGATATCAGAAAAAATTGAAAGCCTGGAGATGAGAAATGCCAAAACGTGAATCTAAACTTGAGTGTGAAGACTCAAAACTGATCGTCTCTGGATCCACATTGTGAAGAACAGATTTTGCCTTCCCTCGCAGGCACAATGCCAGCACGATGCCCTTAGCTCTCTCATCCCAACCATTCGCGAGAGCAACTAATTCGAACTGATTGATGTACTCCCGTAGAGGCGTCTCTCCGTTATATTCATCTGCCTTTGGTCGGAATGATTTGTGAATTTGTGCAGTGAGTGGAGTTGTCTCTGAGCCCGTTTGTAATTCATTTGTGTGAGGAATATTGGGAATCAAGTTATGTGTCATGGTGTGAAAATTGATTGAACTCAGCTGTTGTGGTCGTTGCTCAAGAAGCTCAATCCACTGCATGAGTAACCGTCGCTCCTCCATACAAACCCGCTGTTCTGCTTCCCATGCTCGTCGTTCAGCGATGAAATCACGATCTTGTTGGCGTAGCTCAGCAGCCATGTTGTCAATCTCGGGATCGTACCGTGTTTCACTGTACGTCCCAGCAGCGCAGTCCGATCCCGCTGCGCCGACGGCCCATTCGACGGCAGCGACTTCTGCAATAATGCCACCCGCAGTCGCAGTGCCTCGGTCCGCAGCATTGTTGAAAACAGCACCACCGGAGACATCAAGGCGAGCGAAACCACCGTTGCTGATCGCTAAAGGTGTAGAGACGGCGGCAGCAGAAGGCTCCGTACTCGCAGAACAGACGCAGCACCACCGGTAGGCGCAGTAGAACCAGGGTCCCCCGAGATGTCAGGCTGCAAGCCATCACCGGCTGCATCACACGTGGCGTTGCCGCTGTCACCGTGGGTTGCCCTCGCGTCGATTATCTCAGCCACGGAAGGAGCCGCAGGGCGATGATTGGTCGGCTCACGCATGACAACAGGGCCTTGGTCACTGCACTCGCCTGGAAATCCACGGAAACCAGATGTGGCATCAGATGATCTTGGGCTTTGTATTGGGACATAAAACGATACTGACCCAGCGTCCGTGCGATCTCTCAGCCGCAAATACTCGCTATTCCGGGTCCTCATTTCGCTGTTTCACACTACCGTCCTTGGTTGTTGAATCCCGGTCGAGCCCCCAAATTGTTACACTCACTCGTAACACAATAAAGCAAGACAATACGTGTCTTTATTCCTTTGACACAACAAGAGCGTCTTATCCTCGTGACAGCCACAAGCAGACTAACTTCAACACATAACAACACAAACACACACACACACTAGCAACCCGATCGATAAATACCAACGGTTGCGAACGTCAAGTATTTACAAATGTACAGATACAACAATATGCCAAATCTTATTATGCATTGTAACTCCATGAAGAACCTATATATATATATATATATATATACTATGAAATGAGTGATCCATCCGTGTTTGTTCACAAGCTCGGCGCGCCGATGAGATAAGCATGCGTGGTATAGATATACTCAATCATGCATGTTACGGGGATCGTTTAGTGCGGCCGCAGCAAAACTCGACGCGTGATGAGATGACTCCGTCATCAAGGATAGACGTCAATAAAATTGTAGATAATTGAGATGGTTCTTACCATATGCTAGAGTGGTAAACACCATGCGATGAACTACATAAGATGATACGTTTCTGATCTTGGGTGGACTCTTGTAAGATTATGGTAGAAGACTTGAAACAAGATTGCAAATATAGTCAATTATCACTATTCAGTGATTCCTAATGAAGTATTTTAAGGAAAGTTTCAAAAAATTCGCTTTTATGTGAACCGTTAAACATAATAGCATACAAAATTTGGAGAAAATGAAAACCCTTATCTACATTTCTGTCATAAACAAAGAGTTAGTCAGTCGACGTCCAGCTTCACGGATCCCATGATTTCAAGACATCAAAACGGTAAAAGAGTTGGTTGATTGTTGAAAACTAGTCTTAATGTATCACGTTCACTACCCACGCTTCTACCATTTTGATATCTTGAAATCATGGAATTCATGAAGCTGGACGTCAACTGACGCACTCTTCGTCCATGTCAGGAATGTAGATAACGATTTTCATTTTCTTCAAATTTTGTATGCTATTATGTTTAACGGTTCACATAAAAGCGAATTTTGAAAAGTTTTTCTTAATCATTCCATTTTTCCAATTTGAGTTCACTCCTAATCGCTTGGAATCTAGAATATGAATGAAGGATAATGATATCGGACAGAATCTTGAGATATTATTCTAAAGATTCCTAGGTTATTCATTTTTGCTCAAGAGCTCCAGAATGCAAATTGATAAAAAGTGGGATAAATCAGTCAGCTATGGCTGATCAGGAATAATTCCTCATTCAATGTTGAGCATACCGATAATTCTGAATCGATTCACAACCTACAGTAAAACCACATTTAAGAGGCTGTGTTACCTTTATTACTAGAATATGAAGACATTCAAGGATATATCAATTTGTCATCAGGACATCTCCATCCGTTGAGGTCATATGATACATCACATGCTAAAGCTCGAGTATGTATGGTCATATTCCTAAATCAGTAGAGTGAGGTTTATCTAGAATGGAATGAATCTTGAGCCCAATATAACATGGTATGCTACACTGCAATGGCTGGACCTATAAAATTCAAATAAAAAAGACTGTTGAATCTCTGTGATGCATCGAGAAATGCCAGGAAGCATCCTCAACGGTACAAATAAACAAGTTCATAACGCTTAGAGCGACTGTGACTATTTTGATTTCGAATGTAGTCCATCCCGTCATTCATCTGAAGTTTCTGGAAGCACAGAATACTAACAGTGAGGAGGAAGTCTGATTTCAATGACAAATTATGAAGCACACAGTGTCCCATGGAGAATCATTTATCACCTTGATTGTGCTTCATAACTTGAAGACCAGGACTTTAGCTCAGTGCACTTACTATACATACACCACTAAGCTTGATTGCACACTGAGGCCTCAACTTCCTCTCTGAGCTTGCAAAAAGATGGAACCATTCAACTCTTAGAGGTACCTATTCATTTTCATCTGCTAACATTAACAAATTCATTGATCACGCGTGGTGGAGAGGAATTTTTGATAAGACAATGGTATAACGAGGTCGCATGCAGGGAATTTGTAAGAATCCAATAGTTGGGCTAGATGGACCGCACTCTGAGAACTACTGAAAACTGAGGAGCATCAACTAATCACAATAATAGCACCAAAAGCAGCAACACAGTCATAACAGCATCCAGAAGCTTGACAGCATCGCGTGGTAGCACGTCGAAGAGGTTACGGGTTTTATAAACAATTGTTGTACTTGTTATAGGCATATCGCAGAGAGAACATTTCTATTTTTGATAATCATTATGTTTTGATTAATGAAAGCTAAAAAGAGCAAAATTTCTAGGGTATGCGGAGAATCGACGAGTTACGTCGGCTGCTGCGCTTTTCTGAAAGCAAGAGACGATCCGAGAGAGTATTCGCTCCGCTCAAGTTGTCTTAGGGCGCCTCTTATGGCCGAGCCGTGCATTAAACAACGGGGGTTCGCGCGCATGGCTGCACATACATGCACACACACACACACACACACACACAAGCACGTTAAAAACATCACAGCATATACAATTGCTATAGCCAACATCTAATTCATGACAGATTCAGCATACTGTATACTCCCATTACACTTTCATCGCCAAAAGATACACTACATATCGAGTCTGGTCAACCACGCAATACACCTGCGTGAAACACGTCACAACACGATCCCGCGACGACGAAGTGGAGCCGGACCGACAGCTGCATCAGCACAAGTCAAGCGTGCTTTCGTTGTGTTGGGTGAATACTTATGAGAGAGACTCTCGCACTGCAACGAGTGAATTCCATATAGATAGGATTTGGTATTATATCTCCATGGTAAATCCTCACCACTGACACTGTATATTCGGAACTCGAGTATAGTGATTGACCTATTGACGGAGTCATGATGTTGATCTAATGAGAAGTATTCAGATAGCATCAGCAGACGCCAGTCAACGCGGGAGCTCTATACCTATATATACGACTCGCCATGGCTGCCCCCGTCGCTGGCCCCCGTCTTTTCGTGTGACATTTGGCCACTATGAGCGCCACAGTCAGAATTTTTGCCGCCAAATAATGGTGATCTGAGCGAATAGAGAGAGTGTAGAGAGGCAGGGCCAGGAGAGGTCTGATCTGTGGACTAACACATTTTGCGTCCACACAATGTTGAAACGCGCAGAGCCCGAAACTAACACAAACGCACGCAAAGAAAATCAATGACACGCTTACACATAGATTTTGGTGACAAGATTCCGTCCGGTCGCGGCCGAGTGCAATAAAAGCGAATAAAAAGAAGCATCAAAATTGGGAATCCGAAGACACTTACATCGTAAGGTTCATTGAATCATTGAGATATATAATATTCTAATGAATCTAGGTACCCACTAAATGAGTTTGAAGCAACCTTTCATCCATTTGGACAGTTCATCTTGTTTGGAGAGCGCACCGATGATCTTATTTGAACAAATTGAGGCTATCGATGATGAATGTGTATTTTGAACAAATTTGGTTTGTGATGTTTACCCACACTCTTCATTTCACTACTCATTGACTTTCAATGACAGCGCCGAAAGTTAATGAGACTCTATTTGAATGCATGAATCGAGTCTGAGGATAAAAATTGGACCATGATGAATCCACATCAACAGAGGCGTTTTAATTTTTGTCTCATGTTCTTGACTGAATGCTCTCACTTGATTACTCGCTACCTCACGTAAAGTGATATATTAAGAGAATAGATCACTTTACGTAAGGGAGGACCAAGAGGGTTAGTTTTCGCTCCATTTCAGGTGCATAGATGGAATATCATTGTTGGTATTCTCTGTTCATATTTTAATAGATTTCCAAGGTATGTTAATCTGGAGAAAGCCCAGCAATATGTGGGGAGTCGAAGTGATGATATGCGTAACCCATATTCAGGTTCTTGGACAATATCATCAAAGATTGAGAATCGCTCATCATGATCTGACGCAATCATGTACTAACCCACCAGCACTATTGTACATATTTGGCAGGTAACCTGTCTTGAAATACCACTAGAGAATCACAGTTTACATACAGGGTACATAATTTCCCTTACTAAACAAATGGGTTCTGATGATAAGTATTCTTATTTCACAATCTGAAATTTGAATGATTCTCAAAAACCTCCTGCAGCTTATACTACTTGGTTCATGCTTTAGTACGTTTAGCAGAATGTTTTTTGATCCAACAACTGAGGCTAAACTAAAATTGCCGTTGACGGATCAACGAGATATACTCTAACTCTTGTTGTAACTTCTGAGTAAATCCAAACTCAAACAAACAAATCACAACATTGCTGTATATAACCTTCCTTCAGGTTTGAGTGTAATTAGATGTAGCTGCAGTGACAATACCGACATGCATGAAGTGAAATGGTGGCACGAACAACCAAAATAGTAATATTTCGCTAGCTCCAACGAAATATTTCTCATAATAAGGGCTTGGAAAAAATGAACAGTATCACATCTAATCCTTTAAATTATATTCAAATGTAGCAGAACACGAGGGCGCTTAGAGAGCTCAAGGCTCTCATTTCTTATAGACTAGAGCTTTTGTGAGCAAGAATCCATTGAAATTCAGGAAACCCAATGTACCGTGTATTTAGAGTCCCACCACGACCATACACATTTTGATGATTACCACACCACCTCACTTTCCGTAATCAGCGAGAAGGCATTAACCAGCATCATGAGCAGCAATACTGATGATGAGAAAACGATAAATAAGCAGAATGGGATTTAAAATCACGTGTTGCTGTGAACCACCACATTTATGATCGTGGAGAGCATCAGACAGCCATATAGCAGGCGGATATCTGTGCATCTGTGATATGAGCTGGGGATAAACGCGGTTCTTCAGCCTAGTGAGTATACCTATATTGCGTGACGATTTTTCGTTGCATCTGTATGACGGGTTGCATCTAATCTCGTTACACGGGCGATGTCGGTTTCACGATTCACTGTTCATTCAGACGAGCGGAAATGGACCATAGAGACATTACAGATAGAGGAGGGAAGATATGGGCCTCTCTGTGAGTGAGATTTTCTCTGCAAAAGAGAGAGAGAGAGAAGAGATAAGGAGTCCTCTTTCTTCCTCTCTCGCACTTGCGTGGCGCATTGCGCAGTTGACACCAAGACACATAGGCATGTTCGAGAGGGGATAATGTACTGCGCGATGCGCCATGCGAGTGCGAGAGAGAAAAGAAGAGGATTCCTCGTCTTTCCCCTCTCTCTTTCGCAAAGAAACGTGTAGGCTGCGCTTCCCTCCTCTATCTAAAATATCCCTATGGAAGGGACTCCATTCCAAGAGCGAGAGAGGGGAGGGGGGAGATTCATGTATACGGTGGACGCAACAATTTCATTTTTAGAAGAAAACAAGTATTGTGGAGTGAAGAATGGAAAATATTCTTCTTCAGAAGGAACCGAGGAGTGTGAAAATTTTGTTTTGTATGAGATGGATTTAAGCTGGGGGTGACGGAATGGAGTACCTGCCTTGACTGAGGATTCAGGGCAGAGCCAAGTGAGTGACGAGGCCAACGTACTTCTCGATGAGGTCGAAGCAGAGGAGTCTTTTGAACATTCTCAAGGATTCGACGTGATGTACCTCGAAGTGGTGACCGATCACATATAGATGACATTACCCACCGTGCTATGCGGGTTAGGCTAGGTACATCGATATATATATCACCCTCGAGAAGGAGGACAGCAACACTGGATGGTGAGATACGTACCGTCAAGAATGCGAATCGGCTGACCTACATTCGAATGACGACGGCTTAATGATTCTCTAGGCTGGGAACAGGAACACGTCGTTCGGTCAGTTCCCTGACAGTTGAGACCAGAACAACTGGTAGCCACGGGTGCTAACACCCACGGACAACTGAACGAAATCGAGACACACAGGTGACGGAGGGCATGAGTAATCGATCCCCGACCGACCTGACCGTAATCGAGTCACAAGGGTGATCACGCTTATGCACGTGAGGCCAAACTAGAGTCTCACGGTTGGTGAACGGGAATACAGGTAGATACGGGTGATCAGTCCCTTGCTCGGAAGGCCAAAGTCGAGTCACACCGGTGAAGAACGAGGTAACGGGTGAACACGAGTGGTCACGCTCATGGTAAGCTTGTCGAATTTGAGTTTTCCGGTTAGTGGAAGAGAAGACGGGTAGACACGGGTGATCAGTCCCATGCTCAAGAGGCCAAAATCGAGTCTCAAGGGAGGTGAACGGGAAGACGGGTAGATAAGAGTGATCAGTCTTATGCTCATGAGGCGAAAATCGAATTTCACGGGTGGTGGACGGGGAGACGGGTAGACGAGGGTGTTCACGCTCGAGCACATCAGACAAAAATCGGGTTCTACGGGTGGTGAACGGGGAGACGGATAGACATAGGTGATCATTCCAATGCTCATGAGCCCAAGATCGAGTTCCACTGGTGATGAACGGGAATACGGGTACTCTCTCCGTATCCATCAGTGAGAATCCACTGAACTTCAGTGCATTACGGATCAACTTTGACTGATGACTTCAGTGCATATGCACTGGGGCTTCAGTGCATATGCACTGAAGTCATCAGTGACCCTCACTGAAATTTCAGTGACCTCGAGGGTCGGACGGGTCCTGATCACTGAAGTTTCAGTGAGGGTCACTGAAGAATCAGTGAGATAATTCACTGAAACTTCAGTGACGTCGGGGGTCGGACGGGTCCTGATCACTGAAGTTTCAGTGAGTGTCACTGAAGCTTCAGTGAGTATCACTGATTGATCAGTGAGCTTCACTGATTCACCAGTGAGAATTTCCACTGAAATTTCAGCGAATATGATTTGCCGGGACCCTTAAAAAACTGAAAATTACCTTGAACTTGCTCGTCTGCTGCTTCGCTTTTGCTTTTTCTATTTGCATTGGCAATGATCAAACAGAGAAAAAGCATAATCCGAACCCCCAACGTGCCCTAGGAATTGATGAAAAATCGAGAAAGCAAGAGTGATGGAAATTTCAGTTACTATCATGACTTCATGAGTTTTCCAAACAATGGTTATCGTTGTCAAAAGAATGAAGCTTCGCAACTATACATCCCTGAAAATTGCATCGAATCGGTGTCTTCAATCAGTTAGACACTTTACTAAATTGTACTTGCCGACATTGTCAGGAGTAGGATTCATTTTGATTATTTTGGAGGTATAGGATGAATTGAATGGAGAAAATTGAAGCAGGAGTTTGTCACTTATAGCAAAATCATAACTCAAGCATCCAAAAGGCAATTCATGATGTCAATTTCAAGTTCTGCATAATGAAACTTTCATAAGAAAAAACAAGGTCTACATAATGAAATCGTAAGAAATTCAGAATCATATGGTTCCCAAGTCATGATTGTGCTATAGGTAAGAAACTCGCACTTATAGTAATAATCAAATACTCAGATTCATTCATGAACTTTATTATCTTGATTAAATAAATGTTGACAAAAACAAAAAATCAGTGGTGGCAGAATTGCTCGATGTTACTGAAACATCTGAAGAAAAAACACCTTGTCAAATCAATCAAAATCTGCATATGCATCTGCGCCATCAGATGCATATGCAACTCCTACTATAATGAATCCAATCAAACGCCTGCGAGAACACATTACATCACTTATCTATGACAAGTCCCGGATTTTCTCATTATCACATCTTAAAGCAATAAGATAGAAAATAAAGAAATCACGAATGCTTTCTGTGAACGCAACAAAGTTTCATACTGCTGTTATCGACAGACAGTAAGCTTGATGAACTGAATGCATGTCCATCTGCCTGATACGCGCAGCAGGAGATGAACATGAGAAAATTGTACAACTTTGGTGGGTACACCGGATTTAGAACTTGATACAATTCAAAAAGCAATCAATTTCTCAATGAATCAATCATCAATTAATCAACTAAACAGCTCGTTTGGGACTATCGTTTGGGAAGCTCTAATTCGATACTTTGTGGATGCAGTAGTCATCTAAATCTCCGCTCTCTATTGTTCGATTAAAAATCATTCAGTCACTTCTCAGATAGAAAATAGACAACAATTGCCAAGAGGGCATTTTTTTCGAGGAATGTCTTATCTATTTTTGGGGAAGACCCGGGTGATTGTAATATAAAATCATTTCATAAGAGAGCTGGAACATTTGAAAAAGCGTGTGAGCTAGACTGTGGTTGAATCCACCCAAGCTCCACAAAGTATTGAAATCCTAGTTTGTAAGAGAAAATAGCTTGAAAGCTGGAACTACAACATCAAATACTTTCTTTCATGGAAGAATAAGAGTTGTCGCACAAAATTGACACCGCTCTGCCGAACAAAGTTATTTATGTGGATCAAATTTTGATGGACATTTTTTTGTGATCAATTTCAGAAAAAAACTTTTCCGAAGTCAGTTTCACACCGAAATCTGTATGATCGAGTGATGATTCCAGTTTTTTTTCAAGTATTTTGAGACAATCTACACAAATCTCGGTATAATGAATTATTCTGCCTCATGAGCAGTCAAACTCCTCTATTTTTCTACTAGATTATCATACAATATGATTTTTTCTTCTTTACTCAGAGCTAGTGGATAAAGTAAACAGGCGTAAATACCTGTCATCAATGGGTACAGTCCCAAACGAGCTGTTTAGTTGATTAATTGATGATTGATTCATTGAGAAATTGATTGCTTTTTGAATTGTATCAAGTTCTGAAACCGGTGTACCCACCAAAGTTGTACAATTTTCTCATGTTCATCTCCTGCTGCGCGTATCAGGCAGATGGACATGCATTCAGTTCATCAAGCTTACTGTCTGTCGATATCAGCAGTATGAAACTTTGTTGCGTTCACAGAAAGCATTCGTGATTTCTTTATTTTCTATCTTATTGTTTTAAGATGTGATAATGAGAAAATCCGGGACTTGTCATAGATAAGTGATGTGGAGTTTAGATCGAGCAGTCACAGAGAGCAGACGTGTTTACAAACGGTGTGCCCTGCGATAATTCGATTGCACCGCGGCTATAATTTTCGGCGATTTTCATGTCAGTGCGTGAATACCA
This sequence comes from Eretmocerus hayati, assembly GCA_029851415.1. NCBI lineage: Eukaryota > Metazoa > Arthropoda > Insecta > Hymenoptera > Aphelinidae > Eretmocerus > Eretmocerus hayati. The sequence goes on along the minus strand of CM056742.1, from coordinate 74,248,743 downwards.
GCTTGGTTGCAAAACCAATACCTACGAGTAAATTTTGTGCCTGTTGCACTCTTGGGCACGGTACCAGTATCCCGCCAGGGAACAGTGTGCCACAAGTGCAGTATGGCAAGCTCAACTACTCAGTCTAATCCTCGAGTTACTTTTTCTCGAATTGTGCAGCAAGCTCAGTGCCCAACAGACGAACAAGCAGTGATAGTGGATGCAGTTGGAGGTCACAGTATACAAGATTATGCTTTAGCTCTAGGCTCATTAATTAACCCACAGAATATTCATTACCTTTCACGTATATCGAACAACAGAATATGTTTCTATTTATCGAGTGAAGATCTTGTAAACAAACTAGTGGATAGCAAGACAGAAATCAAAGTCGGTTCTCAATCTCTACCACTTTGCCCATTGATTTCTAGAGCTATACGTATTATTATTTCCAACGTTAGACCCAGCATACCCAATGTTGTGATTTTGGAAGAACTCAAGAAAGTTGGGATAACTCCAGTCTCCCAAATTTCTCAAATCAAGTGCAGTGTAAATGTTCAAGGTTATGCCCATATAATGAGCTTTTGGCGCCAAGTATTTCTAAACCCCGAGGATTTGGAAAAACTTCCAGGCAACATGAATATCCAGGTGAATAATTCATCGTTTTGGATCCACCTTTCTCACGAAAAACTTGTGTGCTACCTCTGCAAGGAGGAAGGGCACGCAGCCAGACACTGCCAGAATGTAGAGACCCCACCAAACGCATCATCAACACCCGAAAGATCAGAAGCAGTTTCCCAGGAAATTATCTCACAAGTTGTGACAGAGAATGTGAATTCGGATATGGAGCAATTGATAACCGGCATTAGAAGACCTCCTTCAGACACTGCAACTGTATGCAGTGCGGAGGACTTGAATCCAACGCTCTCCGATGAAACCCAAAAGGAGGCAAGTGAAAGCAGAAAAAAGAAAAAAATCAAGAGACAAGCGAACAGCACTGACATCGATCGCCAACTAGAGCCAGTACGTAACTATATTATGAGTCAAGATTTGAAGCATCCTCTCAATGACGACGATTTTGCTTCATTTCTCCTCAAAACCCATGGGAATCCAGATGTTCGATCTACAGCAGCAGAATTCACCGAAAATTTTGACTCACTAGATGAAATGGGGTACCTGGAGCTAGCGAACACTAATTCACGAATCGGGCCCAAATCAATTTCACTTTTTATTACTATGTTATTACTAATTTATTACCAAAGAAAGAAATTTATTACCGGTCATGGGCCCGAAATACGAGAGTTTTCGCTAGCGGGAGCTTACGCTAGCGAACACGTGGCCGGGGAAAGATCGTACGGGAATGTGCAATAGCTCATTTTTTATTACCTTTTTATGACTCTCAGAATACGTCCTCAAAATATGCGTGTGATATGATTCAGCTGAAATATGATGGTTTTCGCTAGCGTAAGCTTACGCTAGCGAACACCATATACGGGCGTAGCTTTGAGGACACTCAGAACTACACAGGCTTTTATTACTTTTTTATTACTCTCGAAAGGTATAGTCGAGATAGTTCCGAGACCAAGCGGAAACCGATATTTGGGCCTGAGGCTGGACGAGAGCTGGAGCGGGGCGAGATGAGAAATATATGATAGACTGAGCTACCTCTGTACAATAACGTGCGAATGAAAAAATTCCATCGCATACGGAAACCTGTCTGACGTTGAGCAGGGTACACATGAGTCTTCAGAGATAATAGAGAAACGATAACGAATCAGCAAACTCGATAATAGGGCCCATTATTACCAGTCAGCACCCTCGGCTATGGGGCCCAAAACAGTGCGAAATCAAGCTTTCAGCAGTTATCTGCGCAGTTATGACGCCACTGTGGGTTGTAGGATGTTCCAATGGACCCGAAACTACACAAAACCCTAGATCGAGTAGTCACGTACTATCTCTGATGCCCAGACAATTTATTACCAGTCAGCACCCTCGGCTATGGGGCCCAAAACAGGGAGAAATCGAGCTTTGAGCAATTATCTGCCCAGTTATGACGCCACTGTGGGTTGTAGAATGTTCCAATGGACCCGAAGTTCCACAGAACCCTAGATCGAGTAGTCACGTACTATCTCTGATGACCAGAGAATTTATTACCAGTCAGCACCCTCGGCTATGGGGCCCAAAACAGGGAGAAATCGAGCTTTGAGCAATTATCTGCGCAGTTATGACGCCACTGTGGGTTGTAGGATAATCCAATGGACCCGAAACTCTACAGAACCTTAGATGAAGTGGTTATGTACCATTGATGATGCCCAGAGAATTTATTACCGGTCAGCACCCTCGGCTATGGGGCCCAAAACAGGGCGAAATCAAGCTTTGAGCAGTTATCTGCGCAGTGATGAAGCCACTGTGGGTTGTAGGATGTTCCAATGGACCCGAAACTCTACAGAACCTTAGATCGAGTGATGATCTATCATTGATGATGCCCAGAGAATTTATCACCAGTCAGCACCCTCGGCTATGGGGCCCAAAACAGGGAGAAATCGAGCTTTGGGCAGTTATTCGCGCAGTTATGACGCCACTGTGGGTTGTAGGATGATCCAATGGACCCGAAACTCTACAGAACCTTGGATCGAGTGAATATCTATCATTGATGATGCCCAGAGAATTTATTACCAGTCAGCACCCTCGGCTATGGGGCCCAAAACAGGGAGAAATCGAGCTTTGGGCAGTTATTCGCGCAGTTATGACGCCACTGTGGGTTGTAGGATGTTCCAATAGACCCAAAACTCCACGAAACCCTAGATCAAGTAGTCACGCACTATCTCTGATGCCCAGAGAATTTATCACCAGTCAGCACTCTCGGCTATGGGGCCCAAAACAGGGAGAAATCGAGCTTTGGTCAGTTATTCGCGCAGTTATGACGCCACTGTGGGTTGTAGGGAGTTCCAATGGACCCGAAACTCTACAGAACCTTGGATCGAGTGATTATCTATCATTGATGATGCCCAGAGAATTTATTACCAGTCAGCACCCTCGGCTATGGGGCCGAAAACAGGGAGAAATCGAGCTTTGGGCAGTTATTCGCGCAGTTATGACGCCACTGTGGGTTGTAGGATGTTCCAATAGACCCAAAACTCCACAAAACCCTAGATCAAGTGGTCACGCACTATCTCTGATGCCCAGAGAATTTATTACCAGTCAGCACCCTCGGCTATGGGGCCCAAAACAGGGAGAAATCGAGCTTTGGTCAGTTATTCGCGCAGTTATGACGCCACTGCGGGTTGTAGGGAGTTCCAATGGACCCGAAACTCTACAGAACCTCAGATAAAGTGGTTATGTACCATTGATGATGCCCAGAGAATTTATTACCATTCAGCACCCTCGGATATGGGGCCCAAAACGAGGCGAAATCGAGCTTTGAGCAATTATCTGCCCAGTTATGACGCCACTGTGGGTTGTAGGATGTTCCAATGGACCCGAAACTCCACAAAACCCTAGATCAAGTAGTCACGCACTATCTCTGATGCCCAGAGAATTTATCACCAGTCAGCACTCTCGGCTATGGGGCCCAAAACAGGGAGAAATCGAGCTTTGGTCAGTTATTCGCGCAGTTATGACGCCACTGTGGGTTGTAGGGAGTTCCAATGGACCCGAAACTCTACAGAACCTTGGATCGAGTGATTATCTATCATTGATGATGCCCAGAGAATTTATTACCAGTCAGCACCCTCGGCTATGGGGCCGAAAACAGGGAGAAATCGAGCTTTGGGCAGTTATTCGCGCAGTTATGACGCCACTGTGGGTTGTAGGATGTTCCAATAGACCCAAAACTCCACAAAACCCTAGATCAAGTAGTCACGCACTATCTCTGATGCCCAGAGAATTTATTACCAGTCAGCACCCTCGGCTATGGGGCCGAAAACAGGGAGAAATCGAGCTTTGGGCAGTTATTCGCGCAGTTATGACGCCACTGTGGGTTGTAGGATGTTCCAATGGACCCGAAACTCCACAAAACCCTAGTTCAAGTAGTCACGTACTATCTCTGATGCCCAGAGAATTTATTACCAGTCAGCACCCTCGGCTATGGGGCCCGAAACAGGGCGAAATCAAGCTTTGAGCAGTTATCTGCGCAGTTATGACGCCACTGTGGGTTGTAGGATGATCCAATGGACCCGAAACTCTACAGAACCTCAGATCGAGTGATTATCTATCATTGATGATGCCCAGAGAATTTATTAACAGTCAGCACCCTCGGCTATGGGGCCCAAAACAGGGAGAAATCGAGCTTTGAGCAATTATCTGCGCAGTTATGACGCCACTGTGGGTTGTACGATGTTCCAATGGACCCGAAACTCCACAAGGGCCTAGATCAAGTAGTCACGTACTATCTTTGATGCCCAGAGAATTTATTACCAGTCAGCACCCTCGGCTATGGGGCCCAAAACAGGGAGAAATCGAGCTTTGAGCAATTATCTGCCCAGTTATGACGCCACTGTGGGTTGTAGAATGTTCCAATGGACCCGAAGTTCCACAGAACCCTAGATCGAGTAGTCACGTACTATCTCTGATGACCAGAGAATTTATTACCAGTCAGCACCCTCGGCTATGGGGCCCAAAACAGGGAGAAATCGAGCTTTGAGCAATTATCTGCCCAGTTATGACGCCACTGTGGGTTGTAGGATAATCCAATGGACCCGAAACTCTACAGAACCTTAGATCAAGTGGTTATGTACCATTGATGATGCCCAGAGAATTTATTACCGGTCAGCACCCTCGGCTATGGGGCCCAAAACAGGGCGAAATCAAGCTTTAAGCAGTTATCTGCGCAGTGATGAAGCCACTGTGGGTTGTAGGTGTTCCAATGGACCCGAAACTCTACAGAACCTCAGATCAAGTGGTTATGTACCATTGATGATGCCCAGAGAATTCATTCCCATCCAGCACCCTCGGCTATGGGGCCCAAAACGGGGCGAAATCGAACTTTGGGCAGTTATTCGCGCAGTTATGACGCCACTGTGGGTTGTAGGAAGTTCCAATGGACCCTAAGCTCTACAGAACCTTCGATCAAGTGGTTTTGTATCATTTATGATGCCCAGAGAATTTATTACCAGTCAGCACCCTCGGCTATGGGGCCAAAAACAGGGAGAAATCGAGCTTTGGGCAGTTATTCGCGCAGTTATGACGCCACTGTGGGTTGTAGGATGTTCCAATGGACCCGAAACTCTACAGAACCTCAGATCAAGTGATTATGTACAATTTATGATGCCCAGAAAATTTATTACCAGTCAGCACCCTCGGCTATGGGGCCCAAAACAGGGCGAAATCAAGCTTTGAGCAGTTATCTGCGCAGTAATGAAGCCGCTGTGGGTTGTAGAATGTTCCAATGGACCCGAAACTCTACAGAACCTCAGATCAAGTGGTTATGTACCATTGATGATGCCCAGAGAATTTATTACCAGTCAGCACCCTCGGCTATGGGGCCCAAAACAGGGCGAAATCAAGCTTTGAGCAGTTATCTGCGCAGTGATGAAGGCACTGTGGGTTGTAGGATGTTCCAATGGACCCGAAACTCTACAGAACCTTAGATCCTTAGAGGGTGCTGAATGGTGATAAATTCTCTGGGCATCATCAATGGTACATAACCACTTTATCTGAGGTTCTGTCATAGACATAGAAGTATAGACTGCCGGTCCCGTATCTTCGCCGTTGACGTCGAGGCCCCCAATGAGAGTGAGAGAGACGCAACATAGAAATCGCGTGTTAAAAGCGTGCGCCTTGGAGCATGCCGTCTCTTTCACTCTCACGCAAAGGTCTATGTCTCGATGACAACGGCGAGTATACGGGACCAGCAGTCTATACTTCTATGTCTATGGGTTCTGTAGAGTTTCGGGTCTATTGGAACATCCTACAACCCACAGTGGCGTCATAACTGCGCAGATAACTGCTCAAAGCTTGATTTCGCCCTGTTTTGGGCCCCATAGCCGAGGGTGCTGACTGGTAATAAATTCTCTGGGCATCAGAGATAGTACGTGACTACTTGAACTAGGGTTTTGTGGAGTTTCGGGTCCATTGGAACTTCCTACAACCCACATTGGCGTCATAACTGCGCGAATAACTGCCCAAAGCTCGATTTCGCCCCGTTTTGGGCCCATAGCCGAGGGTGCTAACTGGTAATAAATTCTCTGGGCATCATCAATGGTACATGACGACTTGATCTGAGGTTTTGTAGAGTTTCGGGTCCATTGGAACATCCTACAACCCACAGTGGCGTCATAACTGCGCGGATAACTGCCCAAAGCTCGATTTCGCCCCGTTTTGGGCCCCATAGCCGAGGGTGCTGAATGGTAATAAATTCCCTGGGCATCATCAATGGTACATAACCACTTGATCTGAGGTTCTGTAGAGTTTCGGGTCCATTGGAACATCCTACAACCAACAGTGGCTTCATCACTGCGCAGATAACTGCTCAAAGCTTGATTTCGCCCTGTTTTGGGCCCCATAGCCGAGGGTGCTGACTGGTAATAAATTCTTTGGGCATCAGAGATAGTCTGTGACTACTTGATCTAGGGTTTTGTGGAGTTTTGGGTCCATTGGAACATCCTACAACCCACAGTTGCGTCATAACTGCGCGGATAACTGCCCAAAGCTCGATTTTGCCCTCTTTTGGGCCCCATAGCCGAGGGTGCTGACTGGTAATAAATTCTCTGGGCATCATCAATGGTACATAACCACTTGATCTAAGGTTCTGTAGAGTTTCGGGTCCACTGGAACATCCTACAACCCACAGTTGCGTCATAACTGCGCGGATAACTGCCCAAAACTCGATAGTGCCCTGTTTCGGGCCCCATACCCGAGGGTGCTGACTGGTAATAAATTCTTTGGGCCTCATCAATGGTACATCACCACTTGATCTGAGGTTCTGTAGAGTTTCGGGTCCATTGGAACATCCTACAACCAACAGTGGCTTCATCACTGCGCAGATAACTGCTCAAAGCTTGATTTCGCCCTGTTTTGGGCCCCATAGCCGAGGGTGCTGACTGGTAATAAATTCTCTGGGCATTAGAGATAGTCTATGACTACTTGATCTAGGGTTTTGTGGAGTTTCGGGTCCATTGGAACATCCTACAACCCACAGTTGCGTCATAACTGCGCGGATAACTGCCCAAAGCTCGATTTTGCCCTCTTTTGGGCCCCATAGCCGAGGGTGCTGACTGATAATAAATTCTCTGGGCATCATCAATGGTACATAACCACTTGATCTAAGGTTCTGTAGAGTTTCGGGTCCACTGGAACATCCTACAACCCACAGTTGCGTCATAACTGCGCGGATAACTGCCCAAAACTCGATTTTGCCCTCTTTTGGGCCCCATAGCCGAGGGTGCTGACTGGTAATAAATTCTTTGGTCATTATCAATGGTACATGACCACTTGATCTGAGGTTCTGTAGAGTTTCGGGTCCATTGGAACATCCTACAACCCACAGTGTCGTCATAACTGCGCAGATAACCGATCGAAGCATGATTTCGCCCTGTTTTGGGCCCCATAGCCGAGGGTGCTGACTGGTAATGAATTCTCTGGGCATCAGAGATAGTACGTGACTACTTGATTTAGGGTCTCGTGGAGTTTCGGGTCCATTGGAACATCCTACAACCCACAGTTGCGTCATAACTGCGCGGATAACTGCCCAAAACTCGATTTTGCCCTCTTTTGGGCCCCTTAGCCGAGGTCGCTGACTGGTAATAAATTCTCTGGGAATCATCAATGGTACATGACCACTCGATCTGAGGTTTTGTAGAGTTTCGGGTCCATTGGAACATACTACAACCCACAGTTGCGTCATAACTGCGCGGATAACTGCCCAAAACTCGATTTTGCCCTCTTTCGGGCCCCATACCCGAGGGTGCTGACTGGTAATAAATTCTTTGGGCATCATCAATGGTACATCACCACTTGATCTGAGGTTCTGTAGAGTTTCGGGTCCATTGGAACATCCTACAACCAACAGTGGCGTCATAACTGCGCGGATAACTGCCCAAAGCTTGATTTCGCCCTGTTTTGGGCCCCATAGCCGAGGGTGCTGACTGGTAATAAATTCTCTGGGCATCAGAGATAGTACGTGACTACTTGATCTAAGGTTTTGTGGAGTTTCGGGTCCATTGGAACATACTACAACCCACAGTGGCGTCATAACTGGGCAGATAATTGCTCAAAGCTCGATTTCTCCCTGTTTTGGGACCCATAGCCGAGGGTGCTGACTGGTAATAAATTCTCTGGGAATCATCAATGATCCATAATCACTCGATCTAAGGTGCTGTAGAGTTTCGGGTCCATTGGAACATCCTACAACCCATAGTGGCTTCATCACTGCGCAGATAACTGCTCAAAGCATGATTTCGCCCTGTTTTGGGCCCCATAGCCGAGGGTGCTGACTGGTAATAAATTCTTTGGGCATCATCAATGGTACATGACCACTCGCTCTAAGGTTCTGTAGAGTTTCGGGTTCATTGGAACATACTACAACCCACAGTGGCGTCATAACTGGGCAGATAATTGCTCAAAGCTCGATTTCTCCCTGTTTTGGGACCCATAGCCGAGGGTGCTGACTGGTAATAAATTCTCTGGGAATCATCAATGATCCATAATCACTCGATCTGAGGTTCTGTAGAGTTTCGGGTCCATTGGAACATCCTACAACCCACAGTGTCGTCATAACTGCGCAGATAACCGATCAAAGCATGATTTCGCCCTGTTTTGGGCCCCATAGCCGAGGGTGCTGACTGGTAATAAATTCTTTGGGCATCATCAATGGTACATCACCACTCGCTCTAAGGTTCTGTAGAGTTTCGGGTTCATTGGAACATCCTACAACCCACAGTGGCGTCATAACTGCGCGGATAACTGCCCAAAGCTTGATTTCGCCCTGTTTTGGGCCCCATAGCCGAGGGTGCTGACTGGTAATAAATTCTCTAGGCATCAGAGATAGTATGTGACTACTTGATCTTGGGGTTTGTGGATCTTCGGGTCCATTGGAACATCCTACAACCCACAGTGGCGTCATAACTGGGCAGATAATTGCTCAAAGCTCGATTTCTCCCTGTTTTGGGCCCCATAGCCGAGGGTGCTGACTGGTAATAAATTCTCTGGGCATCATCAATGATACATCATCACTCGATCTAAGGTGCTGTAGAGTTTCGGGTCCATTGGAACATCCTACAACCCATAGTGGCTTCATCACTGCGCAGATAACTGCTCAAAGCTCGATTTCGCCCTCTTTTGGGCCCCATAGCCGAGGGTGCTGACTGGTAATAAATTCTCTGGGCATCATCAATGATACATAATCACTTGATTCAAGGTTCTGTAGAGTTTCGGGTCCATTGGAACATCCTACAACCCACAATGGCTTCATCACTGCGCAGATAACTGCTCAAAGCTCGATTTCGCCCTGTTTTGGGCCCCATAGCCGAGGGTGCTGACTGGTAATAAATTATCTGGGCATCATCAATGGTACATAACCACTTGATCTAAGGTTCTGTAGAGTTTCGGGTCCATTGGAACATCCTACAACCCATAGTGGCTTCATCACTGCGCAGATAACTGCTCAAAGCTCGATTTCGCCCTGTTTTGGGCCCCATAGCCGAGGGTGCTGACTGGTAATAAATTCTCTGGGCATCATCAATGATACATAATCACTTGATCCAAGGTTCTGTAGAGTTTCGGGTCCATTGGAACATCCTACAACCCACAATGGCTTCATCACTGCGCAGATAACTGCTCAAAGCTCGATTTCGCCCTGTTTTGGGCCCCATAGCCGAGGGTGCTGACTGGTAATAAATTCTCTGGGCATCATCAATGATACATCATCACTCGATCTAAGGTGCTGTAGAGTTTCGGGTCCATTGGAACATCCTACAACCCATAGTGGCTTCATCACTGCGCAGATAACTGCTCAAAGCTCGATTTCGCCCTGTTTTGGGCCCCATAGCCGAGGGTGCTGACTGGTAATAAATTCTCTGGGCATCATCAATGATACATAATCACTTGATTCAAGGTTCTGTAGAGTTTCGGGTCCATTGGAACATCCTACAACCCACAATGGCTTCATCACTGCGCAGATAACTGCTCAAAGCTCGATTTCGCCCTGTTTTGGGCCCCATAGCCGAGGGTGCTGACTGGTAATAAATTATCTGGGCATCATCAATGGTACATCACCACTTGATCTAAGGTTCTGTAGAGTTTCGGGTCCATTGGGACTCTCTGGCATACCCCCGTGACGTCTCGACTGCGACTATAATAACGTTAAGCAGGGTCTCCCCCGTTTTGGGCCCTATGATCGAGTTTGCTGATTCGTTATCGTTTCTCTATCATCTCTGAAGACTCATGTGTACCCTGCTCAACGTCAGACAGGTTTCCGTATGCGATGGAATTTTTTCATTCGCACGTTATTGTACAGAGGTAGCTCAGTCTATCATATATTTCTCATCTCGCCCCGCTCCAGCTCTCGTCCAGCCTCAGGCCCAAATATCGGTTTCCGCTTGGTCTCGGGACCATCTCGACTATACCTTTCGAGAGTAATAAAAAAGTAATAAAATCCTGTGTAGTTCTGAGTGTCCCCAAAGCTACGCCTGTATATGGTGTTCGCTAGCGTAAGCTTACGCTAGCGAAAACCATCATATTCCAGCTGAATCATATCACACGCATATTTTGAGGACGTATTCTGAGAGTAATAAAAAGGTAATAAAAAATGAGCTATTGCACATTCCCGTACGATCTTTCCCCGGCCACGTGTTCGCTAGCGTAAGCTTCCGCTAGCGAAAACTCTCGTATTTCGGGCCCATGACCGGTAATAAATTTCTTTCTTTGGTAATAAATTAGTAATAAAATAGTAATAAAAAGTGAAATTGGTTTGGGCCGATTCGTGAGTTAGTGTTCGCTAGCTTCAGGTACCCAATAGTTGAGTGGAGTGTACGATCACCTTACCGATCCAGTTTTGAAAAGCAGAATCACTAAAATGAAGAAAAAACTCACTACCAAAGATTCCGATAAGAATGACGTGAATGACACAACATCCGATGGTCTCGAAACGAGTGAAGAAATACTAACGGACAATTGAAATGGCGCAATCATCATCGAGTAGTAATCATTCAACTACGGAAGATAGGATTCAACTACGGAAGAGACTACTCGACAGGTGGCGGAATCATCATTTTAGTGCATAAGAATATTCCTTTCCAAGAAATAAATAATATTCAGGCCCCTCATATTTCTGTCGAAGTTTGCGGTATTCGTCTCACACATACAAACCCACCATTAGACATCATAGCGTGCTATAGAACCCCAAGTCACATCCATCGCACTCTCAGTCAAGCTCAATGGGATACCATTATCAATAACGTAGATGTCAACAGAGCGACTCTGCTCATGGGCGACTTTAACGCTCACAATGTTATTTGGAATTGTAATTATACCGATAGTAATGGTGATAGTTTGAAGAACAGTATAGAGAATCATGATTTATTCCTTCATAATAATGATACAATTACTAGGTCTGACTTTGGACAAAACAAACACTCGAATATTGATTTAATTTTCTCAACGATGGATATAGCACAAGAAATTGATGTGACTGTGATGGATGAGACTTGGGGCTCTGACCACTATCCAATTATATGTAATGTAGGAGTTGTAAGAGATATTTATGAGAAAAAAACATTCAGACTCCACACTTTGCGCACGAACTGGGATAACTTCGAAAATTATCTTGAAGAGAATTACGAAATTTTCTTTTCTCTTGAATATGATGAATCTCCAGCAAATGAAAAGATGAAAACATTCATTAATATCATTACATCTGCTATTCAATTTTCAACTCCGAAAAAGGAGAAAGTCAATCGTAAGATACACAGGAATCCCGCTCCATGGTGGGATGAAGAGTGTAATGAGGTAGAAGATAATCGAAGTAAAGCTTTTAAAAAGTGGAAACGTACGCATAAGTTGAATGATCTCATTGAATACTACAAATTAGCCGCGATTGCTACGAAAACATTCAGAAGAAAGAAACGGGACTCTTTTAGAAAATTTGCTGAATCTATAAATTTTAGAACTAACCCAAATTATGTCTGGTCAAAATGTAAGGTATTCAGAAACAGATGGGTGAAAATCAATCAATCGCACAGCGATAAAAATTTACAAACAGAAGAGGCAATAAAAAATGCCACGTTCAAAATCAGACCTTCGTGGGTACATACTGATCCAAATAGAATCCCTGAATGCGCTGAGAACGAATTTCTTAGTGCAAGTTTCGATTCTGTAGAGTTCAATACGGTACTAAACATGGCGAATGACAAGTCATCGCCAGGCATGGACGGGATAGATTATTCGACTTCAAAGAGACTCCCGCTCCAATACAAGCTTTTGCTTTTGGATATATTCAATGAGATGTATCGAACTTATGCGTATCCTGAAGAGTGGAGGGACTCATATGTCCACTTCATTGAAAAAAGTAACAACGGTGTCAGGCCGATTTCTCTAACATCTTGCATTTGTAAATTATTTGAGGGACTTGTTAAAAATAGATTGCAGTGGTGGTGTGAGTCGTGTGATATTTTACCGAAAAGCCAATCAGGGTTTCGAAAAGGCAAGTCGTGCGCCGATAATCTTGCATATCTCACTTTGCATATTGATCAAGCCTTCGCCAAATCGCAGGACGTTTTGGCCGGCTTCCTCGATGTAAACGCAGCTTTTGACAGCGTTGTCTCCGATTTACTCATGGATAAATTAGCAGAAATTGGTTGCCCGGAGAATCTTGTAAAATTTGTGAAATTTTTGATTCATGAAAGGAGAATATACACAGATTTGTTAGGCGAACAGTACAGACTCTCAGGTAAAGGCGTTCATCAGGGTGGAGTTTTGAGTCCCCTGCTCTACTCAATCTATGTTAAGGACATTGGGAAAAATTTACCCAAGAGTATTTCGATACTTTAATTCGCTGAAGATGTTGCTATTTTCTTGAAAATGACACGCTCTTGCAAACCAGTTGAACTTTTTCAAAGAACTTTATCACTCATTCAGAATAATTTGTTTCAACTTGGATTGAACTTAGCGCCACATAAAACAGTTGTGATACATTTCAGTAAAAATAGCTTCACTCCTGGTCAAACTGAAATCCAAATTGGGGAATATCGAATCAAGTCGAGCGAGACAGCACGATTCCTTGGCATCATATTTGATTATAAATTGTCTTTCACACAACAAATTGATAAAGTAAAAAAAAGTTGTACTCGTGCTTCCAATATAATTAAATACCTCTGCGGTACTTGGTGGGGCTCATCACCCGATACCCTGCTTATTTTGTACAAAAGTTTTGTAAGATCTATTTTGGACTACGGATGTTTTGCTTACTTTCCAATAAAACAGCAAGCAATTGACAATCTTGAGAAAATACAACGGTCAGCTATTCGAAAAGCTCTTGGGTATCGTGTTAGCACGCCCAATAATGTGATTCTTGCTGAATCAAAGTTACTATTGATTGAAGAACGGGCGAAATACCTTTGTAATAATTTTATATGTAAATCTGTTTCCAATAAAAATTCGGTCATGTATGACTTCATCACGAAGAAAAGTTTGTGCAAACAGAAAAAAGTTCGATTGCTACAAGAATGTATTGAAGCGCTACCGTAAGATTCAATAGAATCCTTGGAAGACTGTAATATGTATAGATATGAATACAGCACGTTGAATACATGTGTACCTGTTAACACAGAGTTAGGGCAAGAAATTAGAAACAGCTCAGATCCGAATCAGCTGATAGAATCATTCATTTGGTTGAACAATATACGCGCGATATATACAGACGGGAGTAAAATTTCGAATGAACAAGTAGGTGTTGCCTGTCACTGCCCAGACCTGGAGCTTGAAATCACGAAATCTCTTGATAACAAAGCCTCGGTGTATACAGCAGAATGTGTTGCTATATATGAAGCAATGAATATTATATACTCCAACCCTCATAATAACTACACAATATTTTCGGATAGTCTCAGCGTGATTCAGAGTATAAAATGTCCGACCACAAAGGTCAATGTGAATGAATTCATTCTTGAAATTAAGAGGCTGTACAATGAAATCAAAGCAGCACACCCTCTCATGTCTATTTCTATCTGCTGGATTCCATCCCATATCGGAATCGTCGGCAACGAAAGAGCTGATGAACTTGCCAAGCTTGCAACAGATTTACCTGTAGATTTATCGATTGCGATGCCATTCACAGACTTCCAAGCGTATCACAAGAAACAGGCTCATGAAGCTACTTGCAGAACAATAGAGAAGGAGGGGCAAAAAACAGGAAAATGATATTTTGAGTTGTTTCACAAAGGAAAGTCAAAGCCGTGGTTCACCAAAGTAAATGCTCCACGGAAGATCATAGTCTCTATAAATAGATGGCGGTCCAATCATTACAACTTGGCGGCCTCTTTGGCCAGGGTCAAAATTATAAAAAGTTCTAAATGTCTATGTGACAAATATGATGAAGATCTGAATCATGTAATTTGGCAGTGTAACTTGTGCAATGATGAGAGACCGAATTTGCTTAAGAAGTTACGAAACATAAATCTTCATCTACCATTACAAATTAAGAATATAATTGAAATTCCGAATAACAAAGCATGTCAATATATAGTTGAATTTTTGAAATCTTGTAACAAGTTAGTTTAATTAAGATATAAGAATATGTACAGATTCTGTATAGCTGAATAGTCCTTCATGGACTCATATGCTTCAAATAAAAAAAAAAAAAAAAAAGATAAGTGATGTAATGTGTTCTCGCAGGCGTTTGATTGGATTCATTATAGTAGGAGTTGCATATGCATCTGATGGCGCAGATGCATATGCAGATTTTGATTGATTTGACAAGGTGTTTTTTCTTCAGATGTTTCAGTAACATCGAGCAATTCTGCCACCACTGATTTTTTGTTTTTGTCAACATTTATTTAATCAAGATAATAAAGGTCATGAATGAATCTGAGTATTTGATTATTACTATAAGTGCGAGTTTCTTACCTATAGCACAATCATGACTTGAGAACCATATAATTCTGAATTTCTTACGATTTCATTATATAGACCTTGTTTTTTCTTATGAAAGTTTCATTATGCAGAACTTGAAATTGACATCATGAATTGCCTTTTGGATGCTTGAGTTATGATTTTGCTATAAGTGACAAACTCCTGCTTCAATTTTCCCCATTCAATTCATCCTATACCTCCAAAATAATCAAAATGAATCCTACTCCTGACAATGTCGGCAAGTACAATTTAGTAAAGTGTCTAACTGATTGAAGACACCGATTCGATGCAATTTTTAGGGATGTATAGTTGCGAAGCTTCATTCTTTTGACAACGATAACCATTGTTTGGAAAACTCATGAAGTCATGATAGTAACTGAAATTTCCATCACTCTTGCTTTCTCGATTTTTCATCAATTTCTAGGGCACGTTGGGGGTTCGGATCATGCTTTTTCTCTGTTTGATCATTGCCAATGCAAATAGAAAAAGCAAAAGCGAAGCAGCAGACGAGCAAGTTCGAGGTAATTTTCAGTTTTTTAAGAGTCCCGGCAAATCATATTCGCTGAAATTTCAGTGGAAATTCCCACTGGTGAATCAGTGAAGCTCACTGACACTTCAGTGACCGAGATCCGTCCGACCTCCAAGGTCACTGAAGTTTCAGTGAACTATCTCACTGATCAATCAGTGATACTCACTGAAGCTTCAGTGACACTCACTGAAACTTCAGTGATCAGGACCCGTCCGACCCCCGACGTCACTGAAGTTTCAGTGAATTATCTCACTGATTCTTCAGTGACCCTCACTGAAACTTCAGTGATCAGGACCCGTCCGACCCTCGAGGTCACTGAAATTTCAGTGAGGGTCACTGATGACTTCAGTGCATATGCACTGAAGTCCCAGTGCATATGCACTGAAGTCATCAGTCAAAGTTGATCCGTAATGCACTGAAGTTCAGTGGATTCTCACTGATGGATACGGAGAGAGTAGAGACGGGTGATCAGTCCCATGCACGAAAGGCTGAAATCGAGTCTCAGAGGTGGTGAATGGGTAGATGGCTGGACACGGGTGATCAGACCCATGCTCGAGAGGCCAGAATTGAGTCTTACGGGTGGAGAACGGGTAGACCGGTAGACGCGGGTGATCAAGCTCACGGTCATGAGGCGTGAACCGAGTCTTACGTGTGATAAACGGAGAGACGGATAGATACGGGTGATCCCGCTCATAACAAGTCGGCTAAGGATAGTCTCACGGGTAGTGCACGGGAAACGAGGAGATACTGATCAGCTTCGTGCTCAAGAGGCGGAAATCGAATCTTGGGGATGGTGAACGGGTAGACGGGTGGACACGGGTTATCAGTCCCACGCTCGAAAGGCCAGAATTGAGTCTTACGGGTGGAGAACGGGTAGACGGGTAGACGCAGGTGATCAGTCCCATGCTCATGGTGCCGAAATCGAATTTCACGGGTAGTGGACGAGAAGACGGGTAGAACCGGGTGATCATTCCCCTGCTCGAGAGGCTGGAATCAAGTCTTACGCTCGATGAACGGATAGACGGGTGGACACGAGTCATCACGCTCACGGTAAGTTCGCCTGGATGGAGTCGAACGAATGGTCAACGGGAAGACGGTTAGACACGGGTGATCGGCCCGATGCTCAAAAGCCCAAACCGAGTTTTCCGGGTAGTAAACGAGTAGATGGGTGGACACGGGTGATCAGTCCCATGCTGGAGAGGCCGAAATCGAGTCTCACGGGTCGTGAATGGGTCAACCGATGGACTCGGGTGATCAAACTCATGGTATTCTGGCCAGAATGGAGTCGAACGGTAGGTCAACGGGAAGACGGGTAGACACAGGTGATCAGTCCCATAGTCACGAGGCCAGAATCGAGTTCCACGGGTAGTGAACGAGAAGGGGGTAGATACGGGTGATCCGTCCCATGCTCGGGAGGCTGAAATCGAGTCTCACGGGTGGTGAACGGGGAGACGGGTAGATACGGGTGATTAGTCCCATGCTCATGAGGCCGAATTCGAGTTCCACGGGTGGTACACAGGGAGACGGGTGGATACGGGTGATAAGTCCCATGCTTGAGAGGCTGGAATCGAGTCTTACGAGAGTCGAACGAGTAGACTGGTGGTTACGACTGATCACGCTCATAGTAAGTTCGCTGGGATAGAGTCGGATGGGTGGTCAACGGGAAGATGGGTAGACACGGATGATGGGTTTCATGCTCGAGAGGCTGAAGTCGGGTCTCAAGGGTGGTGAACTGTGATCACTCTCATTGTGAACTTGCCAAATTCGAGTTTTACCGTTAGTGAACGACGAGACCAGTAGACACGCGTGATCAGTCCTATGCTCAAGATGATGGAATCGAGTCTCAAGGTTGGTGAATGGGGAGACGGGTACATACGGGCGATCAGTCCCATGCTCATGGGACCGAGATCGAGTCTCACGGTCGGTGGATCGGGAGACGGGTAGACACGGGTGATCAGTTCCATGCTCGAGAGGCTGAAATCGAGTTCTACGGGTGGTGAACGGGTGGACGGGTAGATACAGGTGATCAGTCCAATGCTCATGAGGCTGGAATTGACTCCCACGGGTAGTGAACAGGAAAACGGGTAGACACGGGTGATCAGTTCCATGCTCATGAGGCCGAAATCGACTTTCACGGTTACAGAACAGGAAGACGAGTGGACACGGGTGATCAGTCCCATGCTCGAGTGGTTGCAATCGAGTCTCACGGGTGGTGAACGGGTAGACGGGTGGACACGGGTGATCAGTCCCATGCTCGAGAGGCCGGAATCGAGTTCCACGGGTATTGAACAAGAAGACTGTCGAACACGGTCGATCAGTAGCATGCTCGAGAGGCTGAAATCGGGTTTCACGGGTAGTGAACGGGTAGACGGGTAGACACGAATGATCAGTCTCATGCTCATCAGAAGGGAATCGAGTTCCACGGGTGGTGAACAGGGAGACGGGTGGACACGTGTGATGAGTCTCATGCTCATGAGTCAAAAATTGAGTTGTACGGGTGGTGAACGAGAAGACAGGTAGACAAGGGTGATCAGTCCATGCTCGGGAGGCTGGAATCGAGTCTCACGGGGGGTGGACTGGTAGACGAGTGGACACGACTGATCAAGCTGATGGTAAGCTCGCCAGAATAGAGTCGAACGGATGGTCAACGGGAAGACGGGTAGACACTGTTGATCAGCACCGTGCTCCTGAGGCCAAATAGGAGTTATACCGGTGGTGAACGGGAAGACAGGTAGGAACGGGTGATCAGTCCCATGCTCGAGAGGCCGGAATCGAGTTCCACGGGTATTGAACAAGAAGACGGGTGAACACGGTCGATCAGTCCCATGCTCGAGAGACTGGAATCGAGTTCCACGGGTGGTACACAGGGAGACGGGTGTTCACGGGTGATCACTCTCATCGTGAGCTTGCCAAAATCGGGTTTCACGGTTAGTGAACGACAAAACCAGTAGACAGGCGTGATCAATCCCGTGCTCAAAGGGCCAAAATCGAGTCTTGAGGTTGGTGAATGGGAAGGCGGGTAGATACGGGTGATCACTCCCATGCTCATGAGCCCGAAATCGAGTCTCACGGGTGGTTAACAGGAAGACGTGTGTGAACACGGGTAATCTTCCTCATCGTGAGCTTGCTGAAATCGAGTGTCACGGTTAGCGTCGGGAGGACCGATAGTTACGGATGATTAGTTCTATGCTCAAGAGACCAAAATCGAGACTTAAGGGTGGTGAACAGGAAGACGGGTAGACACGGTTGATCTGTTTCATGCTTGAGAGGCTGAGATCAAGTCTTACGGGCGGTGAACGGGTAGACGGGTAGATACGGGTGATCGGTCCCATGCTCATGAGGCCGAAATCGACCTCCACGGTTAGTGAACGGGGAGACGGGTAGACACGGTCGATCAGTTCCATGCTCATGAGGCAAAAATTGAGTTATACGTGTGATGAATGGGAGACGGATAGACACGGGTGATCAGCCCCATGCTCATGAGGCCGGAATCGAGTTCCACGGCTGGTGAACAGGAAGACGGGTAGACACGGGCGATCAGTTCCATGCTTGAGAGGCTGGAATCGAGTTTCACGGGCGATGTAGGGGTGGACGGGTGGACACGTGTGATTACGCTCATAGTGAGCTCGCCGAAATGGAATCGAACTGATGGTGAACGGGAAGATGGGGAGACAAGGGTGATCAGTCCCATGCTCATGAGGCGGGAATTGGGATCCACGGGTAGTGAACGAGAAGACGGGTCGACAAGGATGGTGAGTCCCATGCCCGAGAGGCTGAAGTCGAGTCTTGCGGGTGGTGGACGGGCAGACGGGTTAACACGGTCAATCACTCTCATTGAGAGCTTGCCAGAATCAAGATCTACGTTCCGTGAACGGGGAGACGGATAGACACGGATGATCAGTTCCATGCTCAAGAGCCCAAAAACGAGTCTTGACGGTGATGAACGGAAGATGGGTAGATACGGGTGATCACGCTCAAGGTAAGCTCGCCGAAATGGATTCGAATGGGTTGTCAACGGGAAGACGGACAGACACAGTTGATCATTCCCATGCCAATGACGCCAAAATCAAGTGAGATGGGTGACGAACGGAAAGACGGGTCAACACGGGTGATTGATCCCATCATCATGGGGCCGAAATCGAATTTCACGGTTAGTAAACGGGAAGACGAGTGGACACGGGTCATCAGTCCCATGATCAAGAGGCTTGAATCGAGTCTCAAGGGTGGTGAACGGGGAGACGGGTAGATACGGGTCATCAGTCCCATGCTCATGAGACCGAAATCGAGTTTCACGAGTGCTGAACGGGAAGACGAGTAGACACGGGTGATCAGTCCCATGCTGATGATGCCAAAATCGAGTCTCACTGGTGGTAAACGGGTAAACGGGTGGACACGAGTTATCACGCTCATGGTAAGCTCGCCTGGATGGAGTCGAATGAAGAGTTAACGGGAAGACGGGTGGACACGGGTGATGACTCTCAATGTGAGCTTCCCAAGATCCAGTTCCACTGTTAGTGAACGGGAACATGGGTGGACACGGGTGATCAGTTCCATGCTCATGAGGCTGAAATCGAGTCTCGAGGATGTTGAACGGGGAGACAAGTAGATACGTGTGGTCACTCCGATGCTCATGAGGTCGAAATCGATTTCCGCGGGTGCTGAACAGGGAGACGGGTGGACTCGAGTGATCACGGTCATGGTAAGCTCACCGATATCGAGTCGAAATGGTGGTCAACGGGAAGACGGGCAGACACGGGTGATTAGTCATTTGCTCGAAAGATTCAAGTCGAGTCTTACGGGTGGTGAACGGGTGGACGGGATATTACGGGTGATCACTCTCATTTTGAGCTTGCCAAAATCGAGTCTCACGGTTAGTGAACGGGAAGATGGGTAGACACAAACGATCAGTCCCATGCTCATGAGGCTGAAATCGAGTCTCACGGCTGGTGAACGAGCAGACGGGTTCACACGGGTGATCACTCTAATTGTGAGCTTGCCAGAATCGAGGTCTACGTTCAGTAAACGGGGGAACGGATAGACACGGATGATCAGTTCGATGCTCAATAGCCCAAAATCGAGTCTTGAGGGTGGTGTACGGGAAGATGGGTAGATACGGGTGATCAGTCCCATGCTCAAGAGGCCGAAATCGAGTCTCGAGGGTGTTGAACAGGGAGACGAGTAGATACGTGTGGTTAGTCCGATGCTCATGAGGTCGAAATCGATTTCCGCGGGTGCTGAACAGGGAGACGGGTGGACTCGAGTGATCACGGTCATGGTAAGCTCGCCGAAATCGAGTCGAAATGGTGGTCAACGGGAAGACGGGCAGACACGGGTGATTAGTCTCATGCTCGGAAGATTCAAGTTGAGTCTTACGGGTGGTGAATGGGTAGACGGGATATAACGGGTGGTCACTCTCATTGTGAGCTTGCCGA
The DNA here is from genome assembly GCA_029851415.1 of Eretmocerus hayati. NCBI lineage: Eukaryota > Metazoa > Arthropoda > Insecta > Hymenoptera > Aphelinidae > Eretmocerus > Eretmocerus hayati. The sequence goes on along the minus strand of CM056742.1, from coordinate 74,227,743 downwards.
AATCGAGTTCCACGATTAGTGAACGGGAAGATGGGTAGACACGAACGATCAGTCCCATGCTCAAAAGCTCAAGTGAGTCTTACGGATGGTCAACGGGGGACGGGTAGACAAGGGTGATCAGTCCCATGCTCATGAGGCCAAAATCAGGTTCTACGGGTAGTGAACGAAAAGACGGGTAGACAAGGGTGGTGAGTCCCATGCTCGAGAGGCTGAAGTCGAGTCTTGCGGCTGGTGAACGAGCAGACGGGTTCACACGGGTGATCACTCTAATTAAGAGCTTGCCAAAATCGAGATCTACGTTCAGTAAACGGGGGAACGGATAGACACGGATGATCAGTTCGATGCTCAATAGCCCAAAATCGAGTCTTGAGGGTGGTGAACGGGAAGATGGGTAGATACGAGTGATCACGTTCATGGTAAGCTCGCCGAAATGAGGTCGAATGGTTGGTCAACGGGAAGACGGGTAGACACGGGTGATGAAGCCCATGCTCAAGAGGCGGCAATCGAGTCTTAAGGGTGGTGGACGGGTAGACGGTCAGTGACGAGTAATCACTCCCATTGTGAGCTTGCCAAAATCGAGTTCCACGGTTAGTGAACGGGAAGATGGGTAGACACGTATAATCAGTCCCATGCTCAAGAGGCCAAATTCGAGTTCCGCGGGTGGTAAACAGGAAGACGGTCGGAGACGGGTGATCAGTCCCATGCTCGAGAGGCTAGAATCGAGTCCCACGGGTGGTGAACGGGTAGATCGGTGGACACGAGTGATCAGTCTCATGCTCAAGAGGCCGAAATCAAGTCTTATCGGTGGTGAATGGGTCGACGGGTAGACAAGGTCGATCAGTCCGGTGCTCAAGAGATCAGAATCGAGTTTCGAGGGTGGTAAACGAGTAGACGGATGGACACGAGTATTCCCTCTCATCGTGAGCTCACCAAAATCGAGTTTCAATGTTAGTGAACGTGGACACGGTCGATCAGTCCCATCCTCATGAGGTCAAAATCGAGTCATACGGGTGGTGAGCGGGCAAAAGGGTACACACTAGTGATCAGTGCCATGCTCATGAGTCCGGAATGAAGTTCACGGGTAGTGAACGAGATGGAGACACGGTTGATCAGTTCCATGCTCAAGAGGCCAAAATCGAGTCTTAAGGGTGGTGAACGAGCAGAAGGGTAGATAGGGCTTATCAGTCTCATGCCCATGAGGCCGGAATCTATTTTCACGGGTGGTGAACAGGAGAACGAGCAGATACGGGTGATCAGTCCCACGCTTTTGAGGCCGAAATCAAGTTACACGGGGAGTGAACGAAAAGACGGGTAGACATGCGTGATCAATCCCATGCTCGAGAGGCTGAAATCGAGTCTCACGGGTGGTAAGCGGGTGGGCGGGTGATCACAGGCAATCACTCCCACGGTGAGCCTGCCAAAATCAAATTCTTCTGTTAGTGAACGGGGAGACGGGTAGACACGGATGACCAGTCCCATGCTCAAGAGGCTGAAATCGAGTCTCAAGGGTGGTGAACGGCAAGACAGGTAGATACGGGTGATCAGTCCCATGCTTGAGAGGCCGGAATCAAGTCTCACGGGTGGTAGACAGGAGAACAGGTAGACACGGGTCATCAGTCTCATGCTCATGAGGCCGAAATCAAGTTTCACGGGTCGTGGACGAGAAGACGGTTAGACACGGGTGAGCAGTCCCATGCTTGAGAGGCTGGAATCGAGTCCCACGGGTGGTGAACGGGTAGACGGAGGAACACGGGTGATCATCCTCATTATGAGCTTGCCAGAATCGAGTTTCACGGTTAAGGAACGGGAAGACGGATAGACACGGATGATCATTTCCATGCTCAAGAGACCAAAATCGAGTCTTGAGGGTGGTGAACGGGAAGACGGGTAATTACGGGTTATCAATCTCATGCCCATGAGGCCGGAATCTCTTCTCACGGGTGGTGGACAGGAGAGCGAGTAGACACGGTTGATCAGTCTCATGCTCATGAGGCCAAAATCGAGATTTACGGATGGTGAACAGATAGACGGTTGATCAGTCCCATGCTCAAGAGGCCCAAGTCGGGTCTTGAGGTTGGTGAACGAGAAGACGGGTGAACACGGGTGATCAGTCTCATGCTCATGAGACCGAAATCGAGTTTCACGAGTAGTGAAATGGGAGACGGAGGGGAACAGGTGATCAGTTCCATGCTCTTGAGGCCAAAATCAAGTTTCACGGGTGGTGAACAGGGAGACGGGTTAATACAGATGGTCACGCTCATCGTAGGCTTGCCGAAAGTGTGTATCATGGGTGGTGATCGGGAAGATGGGTAGACACGGATGATCAGTCCCATGCTCGAGAGGCTGAAATCGAGTCTTTTCCGGCGGTGCCAGGGTAGACGGGTGATCACTGTCATTGTGAGCTTGCCGAAATCGAGTGCTACGGTTAGTGATCGGGACTACGGATAGGTACGGATGATCAATTTCTTGTCAAGGAGCCAATATCTAGTCTTTCATGTGGTGAACGGGAAGACGGGTGGACACGAGTGATCATGCCCATGGTGAGCTCGCCGAAATGGAATCAAACGGTTCGTCAACGGGAAGACGGGTAGACACGGTCGATCAGTCCCATCCTCATGAGGCCAAGATCGAGTCATACGGGTGGTGAGCGGACAGAAGGGTACACACCAGTGATCAGTGCCATGCTCATGAGTCCGGAATCAAGTTTCACGGGTAGTGAACGAGATGGAGACAAGGATGATCAGTTCCATGCTCAAGAGGCCAAAATCGAGTCTTAAGGGTGGTGAACGGGAAGAAGGGTAGTTACGGGTTATCAGTCTCATGCCCATGAAGCCGGAATCTATTTTCACAGGTGGTGAACAGGAGAACGAGTAGACACGGGTAATCAGTCCCATACTCATGAGGCTGAAATCGAGTTTCGAGGGTGGTGAACAGGATCACGGATAGACACGGCTGATCAGTCCCAAGCTCGAGAGGCCCAAGTCGGGTCTTGAATTTAGTGAACGAGGAGACGGGTTGAAACGGGTTATCAGTCTCATGCCCTTGAGGCCGGAATCTATTTTCACGGGTGGTGAACAGGAGAACGAGTAGACACGGGTGATCACTCCCATGCTCATGAGGCCGAAATCGAGTTTTACGCCTGGTGAACAAATAGACGGGTGATCAGTTCCATGCTCGAGAGACTGAAATCGGGTCGTACGGGTCGTTGATCACTCTCATCGTGAGCTTGCCAGAATCGAGTTCCACGGTTCGTAAACGGGAAGATGGGTAGACACGTATGATCAGTCCCATGTTCAAGAGGCCAGAATCGAGACTCGAGTGTGGTGAACCGGAAGACGGGTAGATACGAGTGATCAGTACCATGCTCATGAGGCAGAAAATGAGATCCACGGGTGGTGAACAGAGAGACGGGTAGGCACGGGTGAACAGTTCCATGCTTGAGAGGCTGGGAACGAGTCTTACGGGTGGTGAAGAGGTAGACGTGTAGATACGGGTGATCAGTCCCATGCTCAAGAGGCCCAAGTCGGGTCTTGAGGTTGGTGAACGGAAAGACTGGTAAACACGGGTGATCAGTCCCATGCTCATGAGACCGAAATCGAGTTTCACGGGTAGTGAACAGGGAGACGAAGGGAAACAGGTGATGAGTCTCATGCTCATGAGGCCGAAATCGAGTTTCACGGGTGGTGAACAGGGAGACGGGTAAATATCAGTAGAGAGGCTGGGCCGGTTCCAAAACAGCAATCTCAAAACACGGGTGTTTTAAGACTGCTGTTTTGAAACCGGCCTAGCCTTGGTGGGAAGATGAAACAGCAGCTTTGAAACACGGGTGCTGTTTTGAAACCCGCCGAGCCTTGACTTGTTTTTGAGCCTGCTGGGTGTTTCAAGGCTGCTGTTTTGAAACCGGCCCAGGCTTTGCGGGACTCCAGAGCCGTGTCTCGCGCCGGACACCAGCCGGTTTCAACGCTTGCTGTGCTCAGCCCGGCCTAGCCTAATCCGGAAAGATAGCTCACGTGCCGTGGCTCAAGCATGTGTGTGTGTGTTCGTAAGTGAGTATGGATTCTTTCTCCCACGCTACTGTTAGTATTCTCGACCCGAGCACACCGCAACTGACACAAGACAGCTAAGTGTCACCCCCCCCCCACCAAGACCTCCTCCTCATACGATAATATGTATCCCCCCCCCCCTCACCGAGATATCATGTACAAAGTAAGTCACAGTCATTGTTCACGTAGTAACGTGAACAATGACTGTGACTTACTCTTAATTTTTTTTTTCGTTCCGAAAATATTTTATATTAAATTATTCATGATTATTATCATTGAAAATGATGAAAAAAGCTGAAAAAATCAATTAAAAAATTCCCATAGCGGGAATCGAACCATCGCCCTTCGGATCCAAAGGCCAGCACTCTGACCACTACACCAACTGGCGAGGTACTATTAGTGGATCAAATGAAGCTCATACTGCCCACATATGTATCGACAGTCACCATATGAGAATTCGATAACCGAAGGTCGGTAAGGGTGGTTCCATCTCTATAGCCCCAAACTTTTGATTAGTCAGAGCTGCCGTCGGTAAAGTAGATCCCATGTAATTTTCCCCAGGCGTGAAGGGAAACATTACGTGCGTGCGTCTGGAGAGAGATATCTTCGTCGAGACACTCACACGTGCTAACAACCGGTGCACCCATTTCGTAAAATTTCGAACAATCGATGAATACTAACTGTTCGGAATGAATAAATATATCATATCGTATAATATATATAGTACTTATATTACAGCACGCATGTGTACCATGTGACCACGATATTTCTTGCAAAATTCGAAGATTATTCCCACGCCCTGTGCTTGTGCAAGTATGTTTTGTCAGAAATATCGTGGTCTTATTGTATATATATGTATGTATATGTATCACCATTGAAAGTTTCAACGAGTATTGCGCGATGATGTGGGCGCCAGCCACGCCCACACCTGTGGAGTGCATCCAACTAAAATCACTCCTCCATTGATATCTGCTCACGCTGTTCTTCGCGATGTTGGTATAGCTCGTGGTCGAGTCGGGATTCTTATCCATGGCTGACTCTCGACATGCTCCTGTCTATATCTGATTATCGTTTTTGGTAGCCCTGTTCGTTCATACGTTTTTCGAATTTTCGATGACCCTGGAAAGGACTCTCATGTCCGAATCAATATTTTTGCCATCCATCCTCGAATGTAGGATAGCCATCATCGTAAACTTGGATGCCCAATTCCTTCATACGTGAATGATCTTCTTTACCAATCCCACTCTCACTCAATTTATCAATAAATGATTTGAGCTTGCGTAAATGCGGTGTGCAACTATAATGCACGTCGTTTCGGAGGTACTTTCCGTAATCCTCGATGATCCGTTCGACAGAGTACTCATAATAATTTTTTGTCTCAAAATTATAGAAGAAACGACCAGCAATCCACAAGTTGTTATTCATGGTATCAAATTCGACTGTCTCCAGGCATGTCTTGCATAAGTCTTCTTCATGGTAAAAATTGGCACTGATCCTGACTTCTCCGGGTAAGAGACTCCAAGTTTTGGTATTAGGCACGCCTTTGTAAGATTCTAAGAGTTCATTCCTCCGACATCTCCCAGCCTCATCGAAGAAATGCACACAGACCCAGTAAGAGTACCCCATCTTGCTCGTCACGAGTGCTGAACAAGAATGCCTCTCCACAGTTCTCCACTCGGCTTTATACCTTTCAGACGGCGTTCCCCCACTCTTCCAAAGTCGAGCTGGCACCACCACCCCCCACTCATTTCCAAGGCCTCACTTTCTCATAATCCTTCTTGTCTGGACGAGGACCTTTAGGTGGGGCAGAAGATGGATTGCGCCCATAACTCTTCCACTCGTCACGAGATGGTGCATCATGGTTCTTTCTGTAATCCTCTAAAAGAGGAGTACGCTCTTGCTGGTCGCTGTGACTGTTACCCATCGTATTGATAGAATGACGTCAGTTTAAACGTTGAACGCCTTTTATAGTCACTCCCACTCCATCACATTTCTTTTGTGATTTTTCAAAAATTTTCTGATTAGTTCCACATTATGCTGAGCACACACCGCTTTGTATGACTCTGTGTGATGCGGACATACAGTCACCAACTTCTGTGAATAAATCATTTCCAAATTTACGAATCCTGATTCTGTGACGTCACGAACATTGAATTCAAAGCGCTCCAACCACTTCTTCTTTCTTTGACCCACTACGTGAATCATTGTTGCATCCTTAAGATTTTCTCGGAGTGCATTGCCTATCTCAGTATAGGGAATTTCACCAGCCTCCCAAAAGATGCCATGATAAGCCTTTTCAAGCCAAGTATTTTCTCGTCTGTATTTCTCTGCAAATCTCCGGAACGGGAATGGTTGTTTGAATAGAAATACTCGAGGCTTCGAATCACCATTGAGTGGAGCAATGGACAGCTCTTTTAAGACGAAATCATCTCCTGGTTGCTTGAAACCTTGCATGTCCACCACGGACTCCATCTCGAGGCAGAATAACTTTTAGAGAATCCGACGGCTGCTTTTATAGAGTTTCCCCCACTCTTCAAACAAGTTTATTCACGCTTCCGCTGATTGGATTATACTCAACAATTCTGTCATGTAATATCAAACAATAGGCTGACGTATTCGCGGGAAAATTATTCCTAGACTCAAACTCGAGGCGAATATCAACCGGTGCGCTCTTCATTGTCTCATTTTGTTTTGAACAATCGATAAATATCAATGGTTCGTACGCAATGAATTGAGATTTTGTTAACATGGGCTCATTCTCTTTTCCATAAAATGAACTCTGGAAATTAGAGTACATGTCATACAGAATGGCGAATTGATTGCGATCAATTTGCAAATTCATGTTTCCATATGGATAACATTGTGAGTTGAGGAATAGTTTGATATCACTAATACTGCAGTGGTCGAATTGACTGAAACTCTTGTCTTTGACATTCTTCCGATTCGTTTGAAAAGCAAGAATAACGAAGCGTGGTTTTTCGAGTTGACTCGAAGTCTTGACCGTCCATACATGTTTTTGAGCAGTTGGTAAGAGCGGATACTCGTACAACTCCCACGTTCAAAAACTCATACTGATAGGCTTGTCTCTCTGAATATATTTGAAGAGATGAATCTTTACTCTATCCAAGACCACGACATACGGCATGAGCCATTCTACTTTATTCAATGTGATTTCGAAATTTTCATACACCCGATTTTCACCATCCCGCACAGTAGTTTGAGTGACACAGTCCAAGTCCGAACGAGATCGGACAAGCACTAGTTCGTGCTTAGCATTGACGAAAATTTTTCGGTAATCTTCAGCAAAGCCGAACATAATGTTCAAAGGAATCAACACATCGAAATTGCCATTTGCGTCACATATCGATTGAGTTTCCTCTACATCAATCCAACCAGCGTTCTCTAGTGTTATTTTCTGATTTGGTTGAAATGATAACCAACCTTTCATGACACTTGTCATACCCACATTCTTACACCTATCTATCTCTACACCATTTACATTGTAACTTCCATCTTCAAAGAGGTAAGATGGGCCATTATTCACAAACTTTGTAGCAGTCAATGGAGTTCCATCTGTCTTGGTTAACTTACCGCTTACGTGGATTTTACTCCGCGAAGGGAGCAGACTCAAGTCTTGATGTTGAATTGATATTCTAATCTCATCACCGTTGTCGAACGTTGACGTGGCGTACGGCTGATGCGCGTGAACCTCGCAGTGCGCGACCGATTCGTCGTAAGCGACCGGTGATTGAATATTGAGAGCCTCTTCCATTGCAACAGAAAAATATACAGGTTATTTTCCACCACGGGCAGCAATTCTCAGACCGATGCTCTTCAGGGACTGAATGTTCTGTCGTGTTAATGGCTTCACAGCTCTTTGACAACTGATGGTGTCTCCGCATCTCTCCCGACTTTTATACCCTCGTCCAACTTTGGCGTTGTAAACGATACCCATCTCGATGTCAACTCGAGAGTGATAATCTGACCGTTATCGTCTCACCTCTAAAATTGATGAACTCTCCCTTTCCATCAACAATTCTTATCTCCAAGTACTTGATGCAGTCCGCTCTCACGCGGAAAGGAATGAAATGTCTCGGGACTTCTGTGATTTTATATCCTGGTGGAACTGGTGGGAAAAAACCGTGGATTGTGTGCACTTTTTGCCCGTTCAGATAAGAGGTAGGAATTAGATTACACTCAATCCGTATTGTATTGACTTTGAGGATGCGTATTGGCGAATCTGAGATGTGTACTCGTCCAGCGATGAGCACACGTTTTGAGAATCCTAAGAGCGTAGCTATAGAATCTTCACGAGTGAAGTCTATACTCTCGCTGCACTCAATCTCACTACAAAGAGTATTGTTGTTTGGCTTCAAACTGAATTTGATACCCCAGGGAGCAAGCTGTTTGACTAAATATTTTTCTATATCTTCTATCTCGTAGCTACCAGTTGGTATGACTATTGTATATTTTCCAACGTATAACCTATTACACCCGATATCGATGTTGGGTATGGAATTGAAGGTTTCAAATGCTAACAGACTTAGCTTGAACGGCTTACGATATACACGCGCCTCAATTGGTGGAAAGAAAGGAGATCCAAGGACTGATGAAGTACCAGTAAGACAAATCAAATATTCTTCTTCTTCTTCCATGATTCTTCCATGACGGTCGAACTGACAATGATTGAGTACTCACACTCTACCACCCTTATATAGTCTCCCACTCAGGAAGTCGAGACATAAGTGTCCACAGTTAAAACTACCATAATTTTGAAACCTTGTATAATTATATTTCACTTCATCGACTCCGAGGTAGAGTAGTATTTCCACAGGCGGCTGTAGATCTCCAAAACTATCGAAATAGAAAACATCATCGCCTTGCTTACGCCAACAAACCCAATGGGTACCCGGATTACGAGATGCATCCAGGTTGCATATGCAGGCCTCATCCTGAAGGGGACCTGATGGTGGTAGAGTATCTCTCATAAAAACGCCCCTGAAGTGTGGAATTTTCAACATTCGAGCATATTTCACTAGATCGAGATTTGTCAACGCACGGTTTGGGAGTGAGATGTTTTTTTTTTGCCTTCTCTCCCCTTGCACTTTGGCAGCCTTAGTCCTTTTTGTGACAAATCTTTGCGGAATATGCAGACCCAAACCAGTTTTGTACGGTTTAAGGTAGAGACCTTTGCCGAGAGCAATTTCTTTCATAGCTCTATTATGCCTCGAATTCTCTTCGAGCTGTATTTTAGCAGACTTGGCGTCGTTGACAGCCTTGACTACGCCGGCAGCACCTCCGGCCAGAGCCCCCGTTGCGCTCAACCCGGCAAACAAAGGAACTGAAAAAGGTAGAAACCCACCAACTTTCTTTGGTATTGGGAGAATCCGGGGTGTCTTGACGTTCTTTCTTCCTCCCGCTGCCTTTATAGCCTCTCGAGCACCCTTGACTGCTGATCTTATGACAACTCGAGAATTTCGACTTGGCTTGATGGATTTCAAAGCAGCTTTGACGACTTTGTTGAAAGAAATCCCCATACCCAACTTGGATTTCATATTCATTGCATTAGTGACGAAATAAGCTGCAGCTTTCTCGCCTACACCAGCGTCCCCGGCAGTAACTCGTGCCCAAGCTTTGTCAGCCAGAACTTTGTCTGCAATATTTCGCTCATTTATATTCTCTCGATTCTGAGAGTAAGCTATATCGAGCTCTCTACACGCCACGTCTAATGGGTTAATCCCCTGATCACCTCTAGCAATACGCTTCTTGAGTTTAGTGCCAGGCCCACAGAATTGATACCCTGGAATATGGAGCTCAACGGGTAATTTATTGAGAATTTTATTTACTAGCCCACGTCCGACTTCACGCTTTCGCGGAAGATGCTCGTAAGTGATCATCACTCTTCGACTTACCAAACATGAATGATCCGCAGCTATATAAGCGCGCTATTTATACCCTTGGAGCCATTCGTAAACTTGCCTTCCTCTGATGAACATGGATTTCGCGGAACAGGATCTCAAACTCCCAGTCATCAATTTTGATGTTGGTGAAAAGGAGAGAGCCGGTAGACATGGAGAATTGCTACCCGACAGCATCCGTGCCGTTTTCTGTGGACCATCAAACTGTGGTAAAACGAATACCTTGCTTGCTCTCATCACTCATCCTAATGGGTTGAAATTTGGAAATGTTTATGTCTATTCGAAATCATTGAACCAACCGAAATATCAGTTCTTAAAAAAATTATTGGAGTCAATTGATGGGATTCAGTACTATCCGTTTAGCGAACATGAGTCAGTTGTGTCACCTGATGGAGCATTACCCAACAGTATCATAATCTTTGATGACGTAGCAACTGAGAATCAAGACCATATAAGGAATTATTTTTGTATGGGTAGACACAAGAGTGTCGATAGTTTTTATCTCGCACAGTCGTACGCACGGGTACCCAAACAACTAGTGCGTGACAACGTCAATTCACTCGTTCTATATCGTATGGATCTCTTGAATAGCCGCCACGTGTATGATGACCACGTCAATTCAGATATGACGTTTGACGCATTCAAAAATCTATGCTCAAGTTGTTGGAATAACGATAAATTTGGTTTCTTAGTGATTGATAAAGACAGGCCGCTGAATGAAGGTCGATATAGGGAAGGGTTCGATAGTTTTGCTATAAATATAGGTGTGCAATGATCAACACCAATTAGTTGACATTCGACTATCAAGGTGTGAGCACAATGGATTTCCGAAAGAAATCAGACATCTTGCATCAACTCGTTCAGTCGAGAAGCTATCCGTAAGAAATATAATTCATTGAGACATGAAAAGGTTGGCATTGAGCGGAATCTCAAAGAGACTTTTAAGCCGATCGTTGATCCTCTTCAACAACTGATATTGCAAACTGAGAATAAGCCCGTTGTCGATCCCTTCCAACAAATGCTATTGCAGAATGAGCAGAAGCCGATCGTTGATCCCCTTCAACAACTGATATTGCAAACTGAGAATAAGCCAATTGTCGATCCCTTCCAACAAATGATATCGCAAAATGAGAATAAGCCAGTTGTCGATCCCTTCCAACAAATGATATCGCAAAATGAGCCAACTCCCCGAGAGGGGGTGAGACCACGTAAACTCAATTTCACGCCAGGACTGGACCAATCCAGGCTAGATGAATCGATATTAAACGACACCGTACAAAACAATATCTCATTCAAAACTGCCGATGACGACAGTGATGTTAATGATCAAGCGTTTCCCTCGCCAGCTGATAAATATTTCTCTCTCTTGAATGCTCGAGGAAGTCCTCTCGATAAGATTTACGGTGTGAGAAAAGTGGGTAAGAGGATCATGCTCGGTAACTCCGATGTGGAATTTACTGATAATGATATCATAATCAATAACACTCGATTCTCGAAAACAGTTGGTTTACTCAAACTCCTATTCAAGAAAACACCGAGCCAGCAATTAATCAGTATAAATGATATGACCAATTATCGAAAGATTCTTGATATATCGAGTGCTCACAGGAAGAGACATTGTCCTGATGAGCCCATAAGAGAGCAGAAGAGTACTCAATTTACTACAATCATCGCTCCATCATTTCCAAACTCCAAGAAGAGCAAATCCGTTGGGAAAGGTTTACCTCAATATAAGATTGCTAAAATTGGAAGAGCTTTTGATTACGTCTATTGGGACGACCCGAATGAGCTAGTGGATCGATTGCGGATTCTTGTGGCAGAGCAAGCAGCAGGAAATACGGGTCATCACGATGAAATACAGTCTATAATCGAAGAATTGCAAGAAGCAGGGTATATATATTGAGTAAAGAGTAGTGCAGCCATCAGTCTCATCATGAGCATCGACGTATTTGGACGTAAACTTGAGAAAAGTGCGGGCGCTCGTGGTCCCCCGGGAATCGGTTCCAGTTTAACAGGAGATGGACAATATGATGTTGCAAATAAAAAAATTTGTAATCTCAGATCTCCCGAGAGACCCCTGGATGCAGTCAATTTCGGCACGTTGCTTCAACATCTGAAGAATATTACGACGGGTTTGGAGAGTAAAATGGATGAAATTAATAACAATATGAAAATTCTAAGTGATCGAGTTGACATGGATCGAGGTGACATTGAAAACGAGCTTGACATATTTCATCGAGTTATTTTCTCCCTAAAAAATAACATGGATTTACCGGAGGATTATGTCAATAAATATGGTGTCACCATCAACACGTGACTCATTCCTGTTTGCTTCATCGATTCAGCGACATGGAGAGTGTTGTAAATGAGATACACAGGCCGGCGAGGCGTAATTATCCTCATCGAAAAATCATCATACGTGGCTTAGATGAAACTTGGCAAGCTGATTTAGTCGAGATGATACCGTTTGCAAAAGAGAATGAAAATCACAAGTACATGTTGACTGTGATTGATAACTTTTCAAAGTTCGCATGGGCCGTCCCCATTAAGAGTAAAACAGGTCGAGATGTTACCGCAGCAATGCAATCAATTCTGCGTAAAGGACGTGTACCAAAAAATCTTCAAGTAGATAAAGGTAAAGAGTTCTACAACTCTCATTTCCAAGGTCTCATGAAGAAGTACAATATCAATCTATACTCTACCGAATCAACTGTTCACTGCGCCATCTGTGAGAGATTTAATAGGAGTATTAAGGAACTAATGTGGAAAAAGTTCAGCTTACAAGGGAGCTACGAATGGCTTAAGATTCTCCCTGAGCTCTTGAATGAGTATAATTCGAGAAAACATCGTAGCATTGGTATTGAGCCAGTGAATGTTACACGTGAAAATGAGAAGCAGATTCAGAAGAAATTCTCAACGATCGATGTGCCGTATGATCGGAAGAAACCAAAATTCAAGATAGGTGATCAAGTTCGCGTTAGCTGGGTCAAAGGGGTGTTTGATAAAGGATATTCACCTAATTGGTCAACAGAAGTGTATACTATCACAAAAATTAGTAAAACAAATCCAGTCATGTATTATTTGAAAGACTATCAAGACAAGCCAGTGGTTGGTGGATTCTATGAACAAGAGATCTCGGAAACTCAACATCCGGATATCTATCTTGTTGAAAAAGTTCTCAAGAGACGTGGTAATCAACTCTTTGTCAAGTGGTTAGGATTTGATGGCACTCACGACAGCTGGATTGACAAGAGTGATTTATGAGAAGATATATCATTTGGAGAAATGAGAAGATATCTCATCTGAATAGAATACTCTATAAGAAAGTAATCCTCAGAGATCACACTCAACAGATCTAGAAAGAGCCATCATCAAAAGTTGAAGAATTCTAAGACAAGATCAGAGGACTGCTGAAGATCATGGATAATCGTAAACCATCAATGCCTATAGTGGAAACCGAGCCCGAGCCAATTTTCCCGAGAGGTCTACCGAAAACGATAATCAGATATAGACAGGAGCATGTCGAGAGTCAGCCATGGATAAGAATCCCGACTCGACCACGAGCTATACCAACATCGCGAAGAACAGCGTGAGCAGATATCAATGGAGGAGTGATTTTAGTTGGATGCACTCCACAGGTGTGGGCGTGGCTGGGGCCCACATCATCGCGCAATACTCGTTGAAACTTTCAATGGTGATACATATACATACATATATATATACAATAAGACCACGATATTTCTGACAAAACATACTTGCACAAGCACAGGGCGTGGGAATAATCTTCGAATTTTGCAAGAAATATCGTGGTCACATGGTACATATGCGTGTTGGAATATAAGTACTATATATATCATACGATATGATATATTTATTCATTTCGAACAGTTAGTATTCATCGATTGTTCGAAATTTTACGAAATGGGTGCACCGGTTGTTAGCACGTGTGAGTGTCTCGACGAAGATATCTCTCTCTTCACACGCACGCACGTAATGTTTCCCTTCACGCCTGGGGAAAATTACATGGGATCTACTTTACCGACGGCAGCTCTGACTAATCAAAAGTTTGGGGCTATAGAGATGGAACCACCCTTACCGACCTTCGGTTATCGAATTCTCATATGGTGACTGTCGATACATATGTGGGCAGTATGAGCTTCATTTGATCCACTAATAGTACCTCGCCAGTTGGTGTAGTGGTCAGAGTGCTGGCCTTTGGATCCGAAGGGCGATGGTTCGATTCCCGCTATGGGAATTTTTTAATTGATTTTTTCAGCTTTTTTCATCATTTTCAATGATAATAATCATGAATAATTTAATATAAAATATTTTCGGAACGAAAAAAAAAAATTAAGAGTAAGTCACAGTCATTGTTCACGTAGTATACTTACATGGTCATGACATGATATCTCGGTGAGGGGGGGGGGGATACATATTATCGTATGAGGAGGAGGTCTTGCTGGGGCGGGAGGGGGGGTGACACTTAGCTGTCTTGTGTCAGTTGCGGTGTGCTTGGGTCGAGAATACTAACAGTAGCGTGGGAGAAAGAATCCATACTCACTTACGAACACACACACACATGCTTGAGCCACGGCACGTGAGCTATCTTTCCGGATTAGGCTAGGCCGGTCTGAGCACAGCAAGCGTTGAAACTGGCTGGTGTCCGGCGCGAGACACGGCTCTGGAGTCCCGCAGAGCCTGGGCCGGTTTCAAAACAGCAGCCTTGAAACACCCAGCAGGCTTAAAACACACGTCAAGGCTCGGCCGGTTTCAAAACAGCACCCGTGTTTCAAAGCTGCTGTTTCATCTTCCCACCAAGGCTAGGCCGGTTTCAAAACAGCAGTCTTAAAACACCCGTGTTTTAAGACTGCTGTTTTGAAACCGGCCTAGCCTCTCTACTATATCGAACGTCACCCTGATGGTAAGCTTCCTGGAATCGAGTTTCATGGTTGGTGAACGGGAAGACGGGTAGACACGGAGGATCATTCCCATGTTCAAGAGGCCCAAGTCGAGTCTTGAGGTTGGTGAACATGAAGACGGGTAGACACGAGTGATCAGTCCCATGCTCATGAGGCCAGGATCGAGTTCCACGGGTGTTGAAGGGGTCAACGGGGAGAGACGGGTAATCGGTCCCGAGGTCATGAGGCGTGAATCGAGTCTCACATGTGGTAAATGGAGAGACGGGTAGACCGGGTGATCAGTCCCATGCTCATGAGGCCGAAAGTAAGTCCCACGGTTGCTGAGAATGAAGACGGGTGAACACGGTCAATCAGTCCCATGCTCTAGAGGTTGGAGTCGAGTCTTACGGGTGGTGAACGGGTAGACGGGTTAAGACGGGTGATCACTCTCATTGTGAGGTTGGTAAAATCCAGTTCTTCGGTTAGTGAACGAGGAGACGGGTAGATACGGATGATCAGTCCCATGCCCGAGGAGCCACAATCGAGACTCAAAGGTTGCGAACGGCGAAACGAGTAGATAAGGGTGATCAGCCCCATGCTCATGATGCGAGAATCGAGTTTCACGGGTGGTGGACAGGGAGACGGGTAGACACGGGTGATCAGTTCCATGCTTGAGAGGCTGGAATCGAGTCTTACGGGTGGTGAAGAGGGAGACTTGTAGATACGGGTGATAAGTCCCATGCTCATGAGGCCGAAATCGAGTTTCACGGCTGGTTGAAACGAAGACGGGTGAACACGGGTAATAAGTCCCATGCTCGAGATTTTGGAGTCGAGTCTTAGGGGTGGTGGACGGGTAGACTGACGGACACAAGTTATCATGCTCATTGTGAACTCGCCGGAATGGAGTCGAACGGATGGTCAGCGGGAAGACGGGTAACCACGGGTGATCAGTCCCATGCTCATGAGGCGAAAATCGAGTTATACGGGTGGTGAACGGGGAGACGGTTAGGCACGGTTGATCAGTCCCACGCTTATGCGGCCGAGATCGAGTTACACGGGAAGTGAACGATAATCCGAGTAGACACGCGTGATCAATCCCATGCTCGAAAGGCTGAAATCAAGTCTCACGGGTGGTGAGCGGCTAGACGGGTGATCACAGGTGATCACTCCCATGGTGCGCTTGCCAAAATCGAGTTTTCTGGTTAGTGAACGGGGAGACGGGTAGACACGGATGATCAGTCCCATCCTCAAGAGGCCAAAATCGAGACTCGAGGGTGGTGACCGGGGAGACGGGTAGTTACTGGTGAGCAGTCCCATGCTTGAGAGGCTGAAATCGAGTCTCACGAGTGGTGAACGGGTAGACGGATGAACACGGATGATCACTCTCATCATGAACTTGCCAAAATCGAGTTTTACGGTTAAGGAACGGGAATACGGATAGACACGGATGAACACTTTCATGCTCAAGAGGCCAAAATCGAGTCTTCAGGGTTGTGAATGGGAAGACGGGTAGATACGGGTTATCAATATCATGCCCATGAAGCCGGAATCAATTCTCGCGGGTGGTGGACAGGAGACCGAGTAGACACGGGTGATCAGTCCCATGCTCATGAGGCCGAAATCGAGATTTACGGGTGGTGAACAGATAGACGGCTGATCAGGCCCATGCTCAAGAGGCCCAAGTCTGGTCTTGAGGTTGGTGAACGGGAAGACGGGTAAACACGGGTGATCAGTCCCATGCTCATGAGACCGAAATCAAGTTTCACGAGTAGTGAACTGGGAGACGGAGGGGAACAAATGAGCAGTCTCATGCTCTTGATGCCGAAATCGAGTTTCACGGGTGGTGAATAGGAAGACGGGTAAATACAGAAGGCCACGCTCATCGTAGGCTTGCCGAAATCGAGTTTCATGGGTGGTGATCGGGAAGACGGGTAGACATCGAGGATCATTTCCATGCTCAAGAGGCCCAAGTCGAGAGTTGAGGTTGGTGGGCAGGAAGACGGGTAGACACGGGTGATCAGTCCGATGCTTATGAGGCCAGAATCGGGTTTCACGGGTGTCGAACGGGTCGACGGGAAAAGACGGGTGATTGGTCCCACAGTTATGAGGCGTGAATCGAGTCTTACATGTGATAAACGGAGAGACGGGTAGACATTGGTGATCAGTGCCACGCTCAAGAGGCCGATATCAGGTCTTACGGGTGGTGAACGGGTACACGG
Source organism: Eretmocerus hayati (assembly GCA_029851415.1). Lineage (NCBI taxonomy): Eukaryota > Metazoa > Arthropoda > Insecta > Hymenoptera > Aphelinidae > Eretmocerus > Eretmocerus hayati. The sequence goes on along the minus strand of CM056742.1, from coordinate 74,210,665 downwards.
AGGGACACAGGTGATCACGCTCATAGTATGCTGGCCAAAATGGAGTCGAACGGGTGGTCAACGGGAATACGGGTAGACACGGGTGATGAGTTCCATACTCGAGAGGCTAAAATCGAGCCCTACGGGTGGTGAACGGGTAGACGGGTGGACACGAGTGATCACGCTCATGGTGAGCTCGCCAAAATTGAGTCGAACGAGTGGTCAACGGGAAGGCGCGGTCGATCAGTTCTCATGCTCATGAGGCCAGAATCGAGACTCACGGGTGGCGAACGGGAAAACGGGTAGACACGGGTGATCAGTTCCATGCTTGAGAGTCTGGGATCGAGTCCCACAGGTGATGAACGGGTAGACGGGTGGACACGAGTGATCAGTCCCATGCTCATGGGGCCAATATCGAGTTATAACGAGTGGTGAGCGGGAAAACGCTTGGACACGGGTGATCGTTCCCATGCTCATGAGTTCAAAATAGAGCCTTGAGGCTGGTGCAAGGGAAGACGGGTAAACAAAGGTGGAGCGTCCCATGCTCGAGAGGCTGGACCTGAGTCATGCGGGTGGTGGAAGGGTCGACAAGTTAACACGGGTGATCACTCTTATTGTGAGCCCACCAAAATCGAGTTCTACTCTTAGTGAACGGGAAGACGGATAGACACGGGTGATCACGCTTATGGTAAGCTCGCCGGAATGGAGTCGAACGGTTGGTCAATGGGAAGACGGGTGCTAAAATCGAGTCTCACTGGTGGTGAACGGGTAGACGGGTGAACGCGGGTGATCACTTCCATTGTGAGCTTGCGAGAATCGAGTTTTAGGGATAGTGAACGGGGAGACGGGTAGACATGGATGATCAGTCCCATGCTCGAGTGGCTGGAATAGACTCTTACGGGTGGTGAACGGGTGGACGGATGAACCAGTTGATCACTCTCATTGTAAGCTAGCCAAAATCGATTTCCACGGGTGGTGAACGGGAACCCGAGTAGACACGGATGATCAGTCCCATGCTCGAGAGGCTGAGATCGAATCTCACTGGTGGTGAACGGTTGAACGGGTGAACACGGGTGATCACTCTCATTGTGAGCTTGCCGAGATCGAGTTTCACGGTTACCGAACGGTAGGACGGATAGACACGGTTGATCAGTTCCATGCTCAAGAGGCCAAAATCGAGTCTTGAGGGTTGTGAATGGGAAGACGGGTAGATACGGGTTATCAATATCATGCCCATGAGGCCGGAATCTATTCTCACGGGTGGTGGACAGGAGAACGAGTAGACACGGGTGATCAGTTCCATGCTCATGAGGCCGAGATCGACTCGCATGGGTAGTAAACAAGGAGACGGGTAGACACGGATGATCAGTCCCATGCTCATGAGGCCGAAATCGAATTTCACGGGTGGTCACGGGAAGACGGGTGATCAGTTCCATGATTGAGAGGCTGGAATTGATTCTTACGGGTGGTTGACGGCTAGGCTGTTAAACACGGGTGATCACTCTCATCGTGTGCTTGCCCGAATCGAGTTTTACGGTTAGTGAACGGGGAGACGGGTAGACACGGTCGATCAGTGCCATGCTCATGAATCCAAAATCGAGGCGAACGGGTGGTGAACGGGAAGACGGGTAGACACGGGTGAGCAGTCCCATGCTCAAGAGGCTGAAATCGAGTCTCATGGGTAGTGCGAGGGTAGACGGTTGAACACGGGTGATCGCTGTCATTGTGAGCTCGCCGGAATCGAGTTCTGCGGTTAGTGATCGGGACTACGGATAGACACGGATGATCAGTTCCATGCTCAAGGAGTCAAAATCGAGTCTTGGATGAGTTGAACGGGAAGACGGGTAGGGACGGTCGATCAGCCCCATTCTCATGAGGCCAAAATCGAGTCTCACGGGTGGTGAGCGGGAAGTCGGGTACACACCGGTGATCAGTGCCATGCTCATGAGGCCGAAATCAAGTTTCACGGGTAGTGAACGAGAAGACGGGTGAACACGGGTGATCTTTTGTGAGTGCCATAACCCCAAAATTTCGGTCTTCATTTCTCATAATCCAACATAGAATTGTCTATCAATTCCCATCTGATATTCAAATCTCCGTGCGCCTCTGAGTCGGTATAGTAGCGATCCCTGGGCTTTCCGACTGACGCGGAGTGTAAATACTCGCACATGTGCGTGCAGATATATATGTACTAACACATAGAAATTTTGAAAAATTCCACGATTTTCCATGAGAAATTTTTCATATAAAACGGTATGGAATGAGAATCTTTTTCATACATTCATGAAGCTTATTTTCTGAGCTTTCCAGTCCATATAAGCTTTTCTTGGAACCAATTAATTTTCTAGTCTTAATTTACTTTATAATCTTACCCTTGCGATAAAAAACGTACAATAACGTTTTCTCTCAACTTCTTAAACCGATTGTACCTAGTTATATTTCTAAAAATTGAAATATACGTAAGATTTGCTTCGATATTCGAAAAAAGTTGCAATATAAGGCACCTTGTTAATATTGTAGATATGTCCTTGTAAATTTGAGTTCTACAACTTTTGGCTCTTCTAGGTGGAAGATCATATGCCTAAGTTGAAGTAATAAGGAAAAGTACTGAAACCTTTGATTGATTCTCTTTGATTTTCGAACATAGATAAATAGCCACATTTCCTAGAACATTCCAGAAAATTATCTCTTTGTTCATTACGATGAAATGAAAATGATCCAGTCCAATTTATGCATTGGATCTAATTGATTTCGGAACGCAGAATCCAATGGTGTGAATGGATCATATGAATATCATTGATTAAAACCTGATTTTCCACGGGATATGAGTTTTTCGAACGTTCTTTCATCTATTAGAATATCTTCATACGGTATAGATATACTGTAAAGCTAGAGGACTGAGTATAAATAGAGGCTCATTAGCCCATTGCGGGGACCTTGCGCTCAATCGAAATTTCAAGAGCTCTATCGAGACGAAGTTCTCTGGCTATTCAATATATATATATATATATATATATATATACGTGTATGTATTGAATGCTGGAATAAATGCTTTTCGTTGAACAAATATATATTTCTATAACTGCAGATTCTGGGACGCGTTCTAAATTCTGGGACGTCCCAGAAGGCCTCCTTCTAGATTCATAAATTCTGGGACGCGGCGAATAATATATTTTACCATTTTGTGGGACGCGTGAAAATTTCGTGATATTTTGAAAAAAACCACTTTCTAAGCAAAATTCTGTTATCTCCTCGGCGGTTATCTCCCACGAGGAATGGTTAGTGTTTTGAACGCAAAACGAAGTCTAAGCACACGTCTGTTATCTCCTCGGCGGTTATCTCCCACGAGGGATGGTTAGTGTTTTGAACGCAAAACGAAGTCTAAGCACACGTCCGTTATCTCCTCGGCGGTTATCTCCCACGAGGGATGGTCTACTGTTTGAATGAAAAAATACTTTCAACCCAAAATTTTTATTTTCACGCGTTTTTGGAAAAGTCCCAGAATTTGGGAAAATATATATTTTGACGTCCCAGATTTTATGAATCCGTATCGGCGTCCCAACACTTGGAGCTAAATGTGTTTATATATATATATATATATATATATGTTAAACGCTAAGTCCGAAATTGTGCACTCCGGGGAGTGCACAACGATGGTTTGTGCGAAGCCCGGACGTGCGGCATCAGAAAAGGGCATAAAAAAACCTATCGAAAACGTTGTCGGAAATTCCTTCTCTGTGATTTGGGGGCCTCCTGGAGGCAAAAGAGTGTTTTTCACTAAAATGTTAATTTCTCACAAAGCCATTCTTTTTATCTTCTTAAAATCACACATTTGACGTAAAATTTTGCGTTCTTTCGAAAAAAATGGGTTTCAGAGAAGTTCGGGGCGATCCAAGTGACTTATGAGCCATTTTTTGAAAATGCGATTCTTTCGGTTTCAGAAAAAGGTGATTTTCCGCGCATGCACAGAAACGTAGACTTCCGGCGTCACTTTCAATGGAAAGCTGACAAAATTTCCCATAAAATGACTACCCGCAGAGTTGAAATTCATGCACTGAAACGCGATCTGCAATGATTAATCATGTCGAATCAAAATCGCATGAAAATTCAGCCCATTAACGCCTTCGTGGCGCCTGTTGAGATGACACATTCACGAGATCTTCCCGGGACTCAATTTTGAGTACGAAATTGACCTGAAAAAAATTCGGACCACATGGTTTCAACGTAAAATTGTATGAACTTTCGAAATATGCGATGAAAAATTTCGTTTGAGGTGAACCTGAGGTGCTACATTCAATTTTTTGCCAGAAAATATGATGTTTCACATTCAAAATTGCGAAAAATTGAATGTAGCACCTCGGGTTCGCCTCAAACGAAATTTTCCATCGCATATTTCGAAAGTTCAGACAATTCAACGTTGGAACCATGTGATCTGGAATTTTTGGGGCAATTTCGTACTCTGAAATGAGTCCCGAGGAGATCTCGTGAATGTGTCATCTCAGCAGGCGCCACGAAGGCGTTAATGGGCTGAATTCTCATGTGATTTTGATTCGACATAATTAATCCTTGCAGATCGCGATTCAGTGCATGAATTTCAACTTTGCGGGTAGTCATTTTATAGGAAATTTTGTCAGCTTTCCATTGAAAGTGACGCCGAAAGTCTACCGTTGTGCGCATGCGCAGAAAATTGCCTTTTCCTGAAACCGAAAAAATCGCATTTTCAAAAAATGGCTCATAAGTCACTTGCATCGCCCCAAACTTCTCTGAAACCCATTTTTTTCGAAAGAACGAAAAATTTTACGTCAATTGTGTGGTTTTAAGAAAATAAAAGAAATGGCTTTTTGAGAAATCAACATTTTAGTGAAAAACACTCTTTTGCCTCCAGGAGGCCCCCAAATCACAGAAAAGGAATTTTCGACAACGTTTTTGATAGGTTTTTTGATGCCCTTTCAGATGCCGCAATCCGCTAATCGATAGCTATTCAAAAACTCGAAATATTCCCATTTTCGTGAATAAAAGAGCATCGATTTTTACACGATGAATTTTCGGTCTGTTGACGGATGTGCGTGCAATGGAGAGGAGAAATTTTTTTTGGGCCCCATAGGTGGTCCAAAGTTAGTATTTTGGGCCATATAATCGAATGAAGAAGGTTAAAAAAGAATCTGAGAGATGACCCCTTTCCGTAGGTCGCTTTGGCGTGGAATTCATCATTTAGCATTCGATCCGATTCAGGTAAATATAATATGAGGTCTGCAATGCTGAACATCAGTATTGAGATCGATTGAAGCGTAATGAGATCCTGATATTCCCAATCCTCAAATACAGTACTGGAATCGATTAGGGCAGATGGGATTCCAAGTTCTCAATACTGATATTCAGCATTCAATTCGATTCGTGTAAATGTGATATACGATCTGCAATGCTGAAAATCAGCATTGAAATCGATTGAAGCCGATTGAGAACCCGATGTTTCCAATACTGAAAAGCAGTTCTGGAATCGATTGGGGCAGATAGGATTTCAAGTCCTCAATACTGATATTCAGCATCCAAATCGATTCAAGTAGATAGGATATGAGCCATTCAGGTTATTAGGATATGAGGGCTAGAATACCCACAGTCAGTATTGAGATCGATTGAAGTGGGTTGAGATCTCGATGTTCCCAATACTTGGAAACAGTACTGGATTCGACTGGGCAGATAAGATTCCAAGTCCCCAATGCTGATATTCAGCACTCAAATCGATTGAGGACGATAAATAAACTCGTCAATGCTCATAGTCAGTATTGGGACCGATTGACGTAGTGTGAGTTATTGAACTTCCCATTCCTGAAAGTTAGTATTGGAATCGATTGAGGCCGATAGAATTCGAGTGGCTGACGCTCGGCGGCGTTTCGATGACCATCTCAGTTTGCATCCAAATATCATGAGATTGCTTTCTCGCAAGCGACGAACCATCTCTCCTGTTCCTATATAAGACTGATGAGTGACAACCTCCAAATAGCGTTTAGTTATGTAATGCGATGATATGTTAACGCCATCATGATTAAAGTGAGTATTGGATTGTATTGAAACCTTTCCTGTAATGTGAGTGATGTATATATGAGACGTTGATTTGTAATAATGACTGAAAGTCAGTATTGAGGTCGATTGAGGCGGATTGAGTTCTCAATGTTTCCAATACTGGAAATCAGTATTGGAATAGATTGAGGCAGATAGGATCTCGAATCTCCAATATTATTATCCAGCATCCAAATCGATCCCAAGTTATGGCGAGCTATGTATATTGGGTAATCCCAATATACATAGCTCGGCGAATGCGAGTATAACCCCTCCCCGCTAGTTTCATCTAGAGTGCGTTCAGCTCGCTCGCAGGCAGCAACCTCACTGGTCTAGTAGCCAGCGTATGTGACTTCCAGGCGGAAGCACGGGGTTCGATCCCGAGCCACTCCAAAATTTTCATCAATAAATTGCATTCTTCCGAGTGTATCTCTTTATTCCAATGCCTAATAACTCCTTTACAGCTCATAAAAGAGAGTGTGCAATAGAATAATTACGATAATAAAGAATTATCGATTCTAATGAATCTTATCCTTCGAAAACGTCTTCTGGATGACAACCACTTCTACACGCTTGTAGTTCGGGGTCAGCTTCAAAATATCTTCGAGTCGTCGATCAATTGCAAGTGCGGACAGAGCCTATATCTCGGCCCGTACCACTCTAACTTGCATCGAGAAGGACGACGGTAATATTGAAAATCTGCCCCTACGCGATCAAAACATGCGTTCATGGACTGTGGCTGTCACAGAAGAGTTGAAAATCTTGGATGATGATCAATCTATTTTGGATCGAAGAATCAAAACTCTTGAGAAGAAAAATGAGGCCCTTCCTTCTAAATTAGAATTGGGACTCGAACAATTAACCCAAGTACAAAAGGAGAACGAAACTCTCCGTACCGAAAATAAATGTTTTCAAGATTAAATCAAGAAACTTCCCGAGAACATCAACCTCACTGAGGGAATGCAAGATACCTTTTCAAATTCTCTCTCGTACTTGCGAAATGAACGCTGTGAAGAGTTCGAAAAGGATATCGACCAAAGTAGAAATTCCATCGAAGGAATCTAAATCACCCAAACATCCATTCAAAAACAACTCAGTGATCTCGCGTGCAACTCGCTTGGATCATCTGAACTCATTGCAAGGAAATTAAAATTCAAACTTCCTGTCTTCAAAGGAGAAGCCACGGAGCGCCCTGTGAGATTCGTGAAAGAACTCCAGCGGTACGTTGAGACCATGGAGTTGCTCGATCAGAAATCGCCACGCCTGCCCCTAGGCCCCCCGCGTGGCCCCCGCGTGGGAAACTGGGGTCGCCCTGCGGTGGCCCTGCGTGGCAGAAGACGAAATGTAACGCCTCCCCCGCCTGGCGCACGCATGGCAAGTAACACTTGGGCACGGCCGCGCGTATGCTGTTTATGCCATAGTGAGCCCTTATCCAAAAGTAAACGTAAACACTCCGCGTGATCACACCTGATGATGACAGGTTAACCTCTATCATGATTCAATTCATTACTCTACTGCGGTTATTTAATTCTCCATATTTTTCGTGATGAATAGTTTGTGTGTCTTGATCTAAATAATCTGTCATCATGGACCGGGTTGAGAAATCAACAGCTCTACGAGTGTCTCGTTTTCGAGCAAGTTTTCGTCTCTCAGAAGCAGAGCGTCTCAAAGAAGCAGAGCGTAAATTAGAAGAAACAAGAAAAGAGCAAGAATGTGATCTGAACAGCGAATATGAAACTATTAGTGCTAAATTTATTAACGATTCTGAAGTGAGTTTTTGTGCAAGAAAGAATTCTGAAATGCACAAATGTAATAGTTCTAGTGGTTTGTCTCCTCCAGTTACATCTCCCATGGAAGTGGATTTTGATCCTCATGATCCATTTGAGAAATTAAAGAAGGACTTAAAAGTATGGATCTTGGAGTCAAATATTCCCAAAGTTGCTGTTGATCGCCTGCTAAAAATTTTGAAGGGTCCAATACCATCTCTCCCAGCATGTTACAAAACTTTTCTGAAGTCAAATATTGTTTTCGACATCAAAAATTATTCTGATGGCTCCCAGTTTGTATATTTTGGACTTGAAAAAGGGCTGAGACGATGCATAAATCCAGACCTTCATTCTGATGGAGACATTTTGCCCCTGCAAATCTTCCTGGATGGACTCAGCTTGTACCAATCTAGTAATATGCAACTTTGGCCTTTATTGGGTAGAATATATAATGAGCCAGAAGATGTCTACTCGCCATTCTCAATAGCCTGTCACTGTGGATCAGGAAAGCCCAAGGACTTTGCACCTTTTTTCAGGCAATTCATCGCTGAGTATAATCAGTTGTGTAGAACTGGGATACGTATGGGAGAGAAAATATTCCAAATAAGGATTCAGTGTATAATAGGTGATAAGCCAGCCAGATCTGAAGCTCTTTGTATCAAAGGGCATGGAAGTAAACATGCTTGTGAGAGATGTGACTTGGTTGCAATATACTTCAAGAAAAGACAAGTTTACCCCTTAATGAAGAACTGCAAGCCCAGAACTGACGAATCTTTTCGACTGATTGAAGATCCACAACATCACCACAAAGATTCTCCACTCCTGGAATTGTATCCAGCAATTGATATGGTATACCAAGTTCTCTTGGAGTTCATGCATGGACAGTGTATAGGTAACATGAAAAAGTTGTTATGTGACTATTGGACCAACCCCTCATTGAAATATTTGACAAAGGCTCAAATAATGCAGCTTTCATCCCGACTCACACTTTTGCAATTCTGTATTCCTGCTGCATTTCAGAGATGCACAAGATCTCTGGACGTTTTGAGCAAATGGAAAGCTACTGAATATAGATTGTTCTTGTTGTACGTGGGGCCTATTGTTCTAAAAGGTATCCTACCAGAACATCTATACAATCATTTCATGTTGTTCAGTGTTGGCTGCAGAATTTTATGCTCTCCTAATTCATGTTTGAAATACTTAGGACATGCAAGGACATATTTGACAGCTTTCGTAGAGCTTTCGAAGAAGTATTATGGTCTCACTTCACAAACTTTCAATATGCCCAGCACAGTTCACTTAGCTGATGATGTTGAGAACATGAAATGTGACTTGAGTCACTTGACGGCTTTCCCCTTTGAGAATTATTTGCAATTTTTGAGAAAAAAAATCAAAAGTGGATTCAACCCTCTTGTTCAGCTTTGCAATAGAGTTGCTGAAGAGTGGGAACTAGAGCAAAAACCTGTACAACTACCAGTGCCAGTAGAAATTCTGAGTCCAAAAAAAGATCCTCAAGAATGTGATATGGTTATTGAAAAAGTGGAATATAAGGATGTTACTTTATCAAAAAAAGTTCCCAACGATACTGTTTTGCTCAAGAGTGGTGAAATTGTTACAATCAAAGAAATGATACTCCCTGGTTCTGAGAGCAACCTCAAAAAGATCCAGATCATCGGTGAAATCATGGAGGTGACCAGAAATGTTTTTGACTATCCAACAGTCTCATCTCATCTGAATATCCATCAAGTAAAACAAACCAAACTCAAAAAAAGCTGCTTGTTGGATAATGTTGAGTTAAAGTTCATGAGGATCAACTTGAGAGATATCAAGCGAGACCCAAAAAACCTACATGTGGTTCCAATATTGCACCAGATGTGAAGTTTCTCTAATCACTATCTTTTTGAAGATATCAGCAGAGAATGTACATTTAATAACATTATACACTTGATATTATGTCTTTGAATATTTTCCCATTGTGAATATTGTGTAAATAAATACTATTTTTTCATGAGACAGCTGATCAGTCATTTCTTAATTCATGAAGGAAAACAGGTCTAATTCTCACCTCTTCTATTATTGAGCAATGGAAAAATATACCCACAATATACTGACAATTCAATGGATGTCGGTAAGTATGTTATCTAGCTCATCAGTTGGGCTCAATACTTGTATTTACTCCATGCAGTACTGCACTGATTGTGATAGACTCCGGCTGTATTTATACTGAATTTGTAAGAGCAACTTTTGGTATTGTCATCATCTGAAGGTGAGAAAATGCCTTTGCTTAAAAAATCACCTCATGAATTACCATTTTACAGTTATCAAGTCAACCGGTGTATCACATACATCTGAAAAATCAACCCTAACCTTCTTTTCTACATTTGCCAAGGGCTTATTGTTAATCCTGTACAGGTTCTATACCATGCCAAATGTCCTTCTGATGGTTTGGTTTTATAATCCCTTTCCATTATAAGAATTGATCTACACTATCAAGATCATAAGCGAGGTCTTAAAATATTCTTATCTAGCCCTCCGACATGAGAGTTTCATCCTGCTCTACCTATTCTGCTGTAATACTATGTCAAGTACAGGGAATATAATCAATTCCAGATGAGCTGCTCTGAAAAACCCAATTTGCGTGTCCTGGAACTGTTATCTAATTGTGATGACTCTGAAAACCAAGACTTTGTTAAATTCATCATCGCACCTACAACCTGGATTAACTTTGACCAGGAGAGGAAGAAACTTATAGTAAAATACTTATTCCCTCCTTATGAGGAAGGAGAGAATGAAGAAGAACTTTTCAAAGGTATTTTCAAAAGCCGAGCTCCTGCTCCAGACTGTTGGCCCAGCTTTACGGTTGCCAAAGAATTAGGAGAAACAAGTGGGGATTGGATTGATTCAAAGTATTTTCAAGTTTGCTGCTTGGAATTGAACACTCAAGTCATTATCATATTGCAGGTACATTAAAAGGTGCTGAACAAATCTTGAAAGAATATACCAAAAAAGAGAAGAATGATGAGATGGATGAAAAACTCAAAGCATTGGAGAACACTTCTCTAGATCCTTCTAGTATTCCAAGTTTAACACAGCCCCCTTCGCTGTTCGCTCAAGATACTATGAAGGGCACTGAAATATGTGGGAGTTTTCTTGCTCCAATAGAAAATGGTGTGGGCCCAGTACATCATTCACCTACTAAAATAGTAGAGACAAAATGTTCAGGTTAGATCAAACATTGATCAGATTACATTCATCATCCTTTGGGATAGTCTGTTTCCCAAAGAGACTTCCTCATTATCTCAGTGAACTATTGTATGTACTTTCGCTTGAAAATGTTTAGCGTACAAGGTTATAGTGGATGCTTATACAATGAAGAACCAGGAAGATGTTCGATGACTATGTCATCAAACCTGCCTCTGGTTCTTGACTATGTCATCGAATCTTTCATTCCTCTCTTTCATTCATAGTTACACATCGCTGAGATATTTCAATGCTTTTCATCACTTTAAATCTAATTTTGAATCCTGAGTTTTGTTCTGAACATAAATTTTGGGTTTTGAATCTGAATCTAAAATTGGAGTTCTGATTTTGAACCAGACTTTGGATTCTGAATTCTCAATCTGTATTCCAATTTTGCATTTAGAATTCTGCATTTCATGTGAGTAGTTTTTTTCCTCTTTCAGAAAATTTCATGAGCCATTTTTGTTTCATCACAGGTATTGAAAATGGTGCAAAAAAGAGAAAGACTAGAGGTAAACAGTCTGCGGGAAATCTGAAAAAGCCAAGCCCTAAAAAACAAAAGACAAAAAATCGAAAGAAAAATGTGGAACAGTCTGAAAAATTGGAGCAGGGTGAACATTGAATCGTTTTAAAATCCTACACCCATCCCATTTTTCATTTTTCAACAACTTTCATTCATATTTCCAGCCTCCAGGGAATCGATTATCTTATCTGATATTGATGACGAGGACTTGGATATATCAAACCTATCTAAGGATGTTAGTCTTAGTCTCACTGAAGATCTCACACCTTTAAATATTTCATCATCCAGTCAAAATGTAGAAAATTGCAGTGAACCTGCAACCCGCATTGTTCCTGCTCAACCAAATATCTCTGACGCTGATAATTTAAAAATTACTGAGGATACTTCAAATATGATTCCTAATAATGCTCTGAGCACTAGCTCAAGTGATATGGTTGAAATTACGCCAATCCACATGAATCAATTAGCCATTAAGAAAGATATTGAAGGTACAATGTGAATTTCATACATTTTTTCATACATTTTGCCTATAATTGAATTCTCATCATTTTATTTACAGATTTAAAAAGTTACCATTCCCGACGTTTCAATAGTCTTTCCCAGCAACTGAGTGCCAACAGTAATGCATTAACTGAAGTGAAGAATCTTTTAAAGAGTCGTGAAACACCAGCTAATGGACGCACAGTTATCTTTCTGGATGATGTTAAGGCTCAACACAATTTATTGTTACCGATACCAACATTTGCTGAATTTATTACGTTCGATGAAAAACTCAGTGGTCTCGCTCTCAAACAGGATCTGGTCATCATAGATTATTCATATTTATTTTCTCATCATTTTAAAATGATGAGAAAATTTGCAAATCTGAACTTGTTATATAACAATGATCTTTTTTTCCATTTTCCAGGCTACGTATTTTGGAGGCATGATAACTCCCCTGAATAATGGTCGCAATTCAATCAGAGAAATTCTGAAAGCATTTTTTCGGAAAGCTGTATTGAAAGATAATTATGTGGCTCTGCAAGTACCTGACGGTAGCACAAAAAAGGCTTTCATAGAGACGAATTTTGGCAAACTTCTCTATGGCGCGTTAACTCTATCTCTTTTCACACAAGAGTTGGCGTTTATAGATACTCAAAAGAATTTTTCTTCAATCACTAGAGAACGTACGCGCCAGACTTCAGTTAGATGACAGTCTCATTAGAGACAGTTTCAGTAAGGTAGTTATGGGAGTAAAAGATTGGGAAGGTGGTCGAGCTGAGCGGTCGCAGAAAACTGGAGACTCCCAAGATGAAGAGTGACATTGCAAAATGTTGAGATGTATTACTCAACTGTACTCACACAGTTTTACACCAGAAGTATTTTGAATTTTGACCAAAAAGTATTGCTAAGGCTAGATTCTTTACGGTGTAGTGGTAATGTTAATCAATCTTTTAAGTGAAAATATTACGTATATTTTTGTGTCACTGACGTACAAAATGGCTCGTTGAAATTGAAAATATAAATAAATTCTTCTAATATGAAACACTTTCCATTTCTCTCCAGCATAATCTTCATATTTTACCATTCCTTTTGGTTTCGTCTAGCGTGAAGTTTGATCTCGACTCAGAGTTTTTTGCCCTTGATCCATATTCATTACAATTCAATGAGACAGCATTAGATCCATTTTTGGACTCTATATGATTTCTATACATCATGGTTACTTCTGCGTCCACTATCCAATGGATATCCATGAATACATCTGGTGCGAGCCGAAATTTTCACGAAAAAACGCTACAAAATATCTACTAGGGGCAGCCACGTCTATGCCACGCGGGGGCACTGAGGGGAAGGCGTTACATCCCACTGGTGGCGCAACCGTGGCGACCACGCATGGCCCCTGCGTGGGACCTCTTGGAATTTCTGATCGGGTGGATGACCAAGAACATCATCCTGTGTTGTCAAAATCCTTAGAGGGAAGAGCTCCCAGCTGGTATAATCTTCATGAAAATGAGATTGAGTCTCTTGTAGACTTTGAATGTCTCTTCCGAGAACATTTTTGGAATGAGAGTGTTCGAAGGAAATTCAAAATGAAATTAGAATTCGGAAAATTCAGATCCGACGGCAAGCTGACAAGAGTTCAGTACGCCATGGAACTATACAATATCGCTCCCGAAGTTGACGGGGGGCAGACTAACGCTGAAATAATCAGTCAACTCAGTTTCCACTTCGATCGGGATCTGAGAGCTGCCATCCGATGTCAACCCAAGAAAACCAAATGTTCGTTTTTCAAGATTCTGTCGGATCCCAACTGCGATGACGCGTCAAACAAGAATTGCCAACAATGACAAAATTCCTCCTGGTCTTCAAACAAGATGAATGTGGAATCCAGGGTAGCTATAAAATCGGGCGTCGTCCCTCAATATAAATCTTCGGATCCGGGAAACGCAATATAGTTGCATCTTGTTTCTCGAACCCAAATGATAATTGTCACATTGGCATAAGGCAAGGTGCAACTGACGTGAGAATTAGCAAATCAAGTACCTGTTCTCCAGTAAAAGTGAATGTCGGCAGATACGATACCAGGTCTCCGACTCAATTAAGCTTTACAATCCAATTGGACGAAACAAAGGATCCCAACCAAATGAATAATTCGTATAGAACTCATGAAAAGAGTGATACCTCAAGCACAAAAGGTGCATCCGAGGAGGAGCTGAACTCTGAAAAAGAGTCAGACCTTTCTCACTCGAGCATCTTCCAGAACGCAGGCTCTGCTCACGTCATACAAACCTCAGATGATCAAAAGGATCAGGAGGTGGTGACAGAAAATGAATCTTGTGAGATCATAACAGATTCTCATACAATCACTAAATCTGGGAGTCCTGGAAAAAAGTCAGCCCCTGAACAAACAACAAATCATAACGATATTCTGGAGGCAGCCCAAAAGGAAATACTTTCGGGAAAAACCCTTCAAAGCCCATTTGCACCACCCACTGAGAACTTCGAGCAGCCTGTGGATGATCGTAGCCATGTTCTCGAAGAGACGACGATCAACAATATCCGCAAGCACACCCGATTTAAAGAGGCAGTGGGGGGCACAATCTGATACCACAAAATTCCTGGTCCTAGACCGATCCCAATCTTTCAGCTGAATCAATTAATTCTTTCAAAATTAGAATGAGAATTGTATTCGTTAACAGTACCAAAATTCTCAGCTGCAAAATTGTCATTTTTTGATCAAAATCCTCATTTCTTTCCAAGGAAATTCAAATTTGATGGGGGGGGGGGGGGCATGTGAGTGCCATAACCCCAAAATTTTGGTTTTTATTTCTGATGATCCAAGATAGAACTGTCTATTAATTTTCATCTGATATTCAAATTTCCGCGCGCCTCTGAGTCGGTATAGTAGCGATCTCTGCCCCTTCTGACTGACGCGGAGTGTAAATACTCGCACATGTGCGTGCAGATATATATGTACTAACACATAGGAATTTTGAAAAATTCCACGATTTTCCATGAGGAATTTTTCGTATAAAACGGTATGAAATGAGAATCTTTTTCATACAATCATGAAGCTCATTTTCTGAGCTTTCCAGTACATATAAGCTTTTTTTGAAAACAATTGATTTTCTAGTCTTAATTTATTTTGCAATCTCACTCTTGCGATAAAAAAACGTACAATAACGTTTTCTCTCAACTTTTCAAATCGATTTTACCTCGTTAGATTTCTGAAAATGTTAATATATGTAGAATTTTCTTCGATACTTGGAAATAGTTGCAATATTAGGCACCTTGTGGATATTGTAAATATATCCTTGTAAAATTGAGGTTCACAACTTCTGGCTTCTCTAGGTGAAAAATCATATAACTATGTTGAAGTAATGAGGAAAAGTGCCAAAACTTTTGATTGATTTTCTTTGATTTTCGAACATAGATGAATAGCCACGTTTTTCTAGAACATTCCAGAGAATCATCTTTTTGTTCGTTACGATAAAATGAAGATGATTCAGTTCAATTTATTCATTGAATCTAATTGATTTCGGAACGCAGAATCCAATGGTGTAAGTGGTTCATATGAATATCATTGATTAAAACCTGATTTTCCACGGGATATGTGTTTTCCGACCGTTCCATCATCTATGAGAATATCTTCATACGATATAGATATACTGTAAGGCCAGAGGACTGAGTGTGGATAGAGGCTCATTAGCCCATTGCGGGGACCTTGCGCTCAGTCGAAATTCCAAGGCAATCATCTTGAGAATCGGAGGCTGAAGTCCCTTCGAACTTATGATGAAAGTCTGATTTGACTATGCGACCTGGGTAACCTGTGTTCGTGGAGGCTGAAGTCCCTCCTCGTGCACAGGCACTTGGGTGAAAGCGGAATTGTTGATTCTTATCTGGAGATGGGACTGTGCCGAAGTCCACACCTCATCTCTGGGTAAAACTCAACCCCCAAAAAATCCACTCGTGTGCCTGGGGTGGATTGGCTAAAGTCCCCATGTATACTTAAGCCACGTGTGGGAAACTATTTAAAAGAGTTATACTCCCTATCGAATTTCATTTCGACATGCTAAAGTGCTGAAGTCCACTTGGTATGCGGGGATAAAATTTGATCATATATTCGATCCGTACTTTTGCATTGCGAGAACTGAAGTCCTCTCGTATACGTAGAATATGGCCGAATGAATCAACCCCAATCGATCCGCACATTTTGATCCTCATATCAATCCAAGGATATTACGTACACCTCTATGAAAGTACCCATCCCTTATGAAAAGTTTCGACGACTGGCTCTCTCCCGAGATCAAGAGCCAATTGGTCACTCACACACTCTCATTGTGAGCTTGCCAGAATCGAGTTTTACAGTGAGTGAACGGGAAGACGGTAAGAAACGGATGATCAGTTCCATGCTCAAGGCGCCAAGATCGAGTCTTGAGGGTGGAGAACGGGGAGACGGGTAGATACGGGTGATCACGGTCATGGTGAGCTTGCCGAAATGGAGTCGAAGGGGTGGTCAACGGAGAGACGGGTAGACACGGTCGATCAGTCCCATGCTCATCAGGCCGAAACCGAGTTATACGGGTGGTGAACGGGAAGACGGGTAGACACGGCCGATTAGTCCCATGCTCATGAGGCCGAAATCGAGTTTCACGGGTGATGGACAGAAAGACGGGTAGACACGGGCTATCAGTTCCATACTTGAGAGGCTGAAATCGAGTCTTACGGGTGGTGAACGAGTAGACGGGTGAACACGGGTGATTACTCTCATCGTGGGTTTGCCAAAATCTAGTTGTACGGTTCGTGAACGGGGAGACGGGTAGAGACGGATGATAAGTCCCATACTCGGGAGGCCAAAGTCGAGTCCCAAGGTTGGTGAACGGGAAGATGGGTAGATACGGGTGATCAGTCCCATGCTCATGAGGCCGAAATCGACTTCCACGGGTGGTAAACAGAAAGACGGGTAGACACGGGTGATCAGTCCCCGGCTCGAGAGGCTGAGATCGAGTCTTACGAGTGGTGAACGGGTAGACGGGCGAACACGGGTGATGACTCCCACCGTGAGCTTGCCAAAATTGAGTTTCACGGTTGGTGAACGGAAAGACGGATAGATACGGGTGATCAGTCCCATGCTCATGAGGCCGAGATCGACTTTCAGGGGTGGTGAACCGGAAAACGGGTAGACACGGGTGATCAGTCCCATGCTCATGAGGCCGAGATCAAGTTTCACGGGTAGTGAACGAGAAGACGGGTAGACACGGGTGAGCAGTCCAATGCTCAAGAGGCTGAAATGGAGTCTCACGGTTGGTAAACGGGTAGACGGATGAACACGGGTGATCACTCTCATTGTGAGCTTGCCAAAATCGAGTTTTACGGTTAGTAAACGGGAACCTAAGTAGACACGGATGATCATTCCGATGCTTGAGAGGCTGGAATCGAATCTTGCGGGTGGTGAACGGGTAGACGGATGAACACGGGTGATCACTCTCATCGTGAGTTTGCCAAGATCGAGGTGTACGGTTTGTAAACGGGGAGACGGGTAGAGACGGATGATAAGTCCCATGCTCAAGACGCCAAAGTCGAGTCTTAAGGTTGGTGAACGGGAAGACGTGTAGATACCGGTGATCAGTCCCATGCTCATGAGGCCGAAATCGACTTCCACGGGTGGTGAACAGGAAGACGGGTAGAGACGGGTGATCAGTCCCGTGCTCGAGAGGCTCAAATCGAGTCTTACGGGTGGTGAACGGGTAGACGGGTGAACACGGGTGATCACTCTCATTGTGAGCTTGCCCAAATTGAGTTTCACGGTTAGTGAACCGGGAAGACGGATAGATACGGGTGATCACATCCATGCTCGAGAGGCTGAAACAAGAAGATTGTTCGTGGAGGTTCAATATCATGACCTGAACGCCCAATGGGTCCTCCAGGACCCACCCGAAAAAATGCTGTTTCCGGTTATTTTGAGGTTAATTCCGATCCGTCACGCCCATCTAGGAAATGGGTCCTCCAGGACCCACCCGAAAAAATGCTGTTTCCGGTTATTTTGAGGTTAATTCCGATCCGTCACGCCCATCTAGGATTTGAAGTAAAAAAATGTACCCCGGGTCATTGATACCTTGGGCGCTAAAGTGTTAAATTTAGGTATTCTTATTCTCAGGACCCACCAGGAGGAACGCTCTGAATTTTGCGTATCTAAGTTATCAGGAGATCCCCAGTATAAATTATATGATGGTATTCTCATGAAAAGTAATATGAGATCAAAGATCACAAATGAGGAAGATTTCATGAACGTATATGTACCTCTCTCTCGAATGAATGGTTGTTATACGGTCATGTTTCAGATTCTTCCCTCAAGTATCTACGATATCGGAATGGCCAAATTATCACCAGCATGAATCACACGAGACAACAAAATTTTGGGTCTGGAATGTCCACCTTAGGGGAATATGATCTTCTTATGTATCTCGACGTAGAAACCGAACCCGTGCTCAGTTTTGCCCATACACGTCAGCATTCTTTCCAATCGCAGAAAACTGATCTCCCAGGAAACAGTGTTTTTGGGATTTTTTTTCGAATTTCGAAGTTGATGATTATTTAGCCAGGGTGTACCAATTGTACGAGATGCATATCAAGCTATGTCCTCCTACTTGTTTTGACCCACTCAACACGATTCCGGTGGTTTTAGAACGCTATAATGTGACCGCGAAGCCGTGTAAGCTACTGTGTCCACCTAGTATTTGAGAAAAAGTCCAATTTCGCAATAAATTCCCAAAAAATCATAAAATGAGCCAGGATGGACCAATTTAATCGTTCGAGGTCACGTTTTCTTGGGTTTTCATCTATCCTCTGAAGAGAAAAATTCGAGCTAGGCACGCAGGGAAGATAACTTGACTCCATGAATTCCTTCTGGAGACCCATTTTGAGTAATTTCGCAGTGCCTCGGAGTAGCGTCTATTAGGGTCAGCCTAATAAGGTCTCGAGCAGACTACGCTGATCCATCCAGCATATATTCATGGATGATCTCCAAATGTGTTCCGAACAATCGAAAGGATTATGAAACACGCTGAGTGAATGTGTAAGTGCCATATGAGGAGACCGATCGAATAACTCGCTTAGCCGCACAAACGTATTCCTTCTACTCATCTTCGTAAGACCCGCACCGCTCACTTTCACCGGCAATGTTTGAGCTGCTAACGGCCTTCAGCGCGGTCGTTTTACGGTGCCGTGACTCCTCGTGATCTTTCTCTCTCTCTTTCGCGTGCGCTAGCTATCTCTCTAGCCACTATATTGTGAACTGGCCGCGCTGGTGTCCGTCAGCAGCTCAAACATTGCCGGGGAAAGTAAGCGGTGCGGGTCCTACGAAGATGAGTAGAAGGGGTACGATTGCGCGGCTAAGCGAGTTATTCGATCGGCCTCCTCCCCGGGTAAATGCATGCCGGCACATATACTAGTTCGAACTTCCACCACCAGGTGGAAGGCGCCAAAGTCACGCCTTCTACCAGAATGGCTTGCTTAACGATTGAGAACGTGGACAATGTGTTGTCATGTAATATTGCCAATAGAGATTGAACGCAGTTCTGCATTAGCGTGCTCAACTTAGTCTGACAAGGGGGACCCATGAAGTGCGGGTCACCAAATCTCACCAAACTTTTTTCATAGTCTCGTACCACCCAGAATACGGTGGATCCAGAGTAGCTCCGTCAAATGGGCTCCCTGTTCAGAGCACACGTGTGGCATTGTCAGTATATCTATATAAGGTAAGTGCACCCAACTTGCCTCTGTACCCAACTTGCCCCCATATGCCGATCTCAGGAATGGGCGCTCGTTGACCTTCCCGCGATTCTTTTTTACGTTTGTTATGTTAAAATATGAGAATATACGTAGTTTCCAACGACCCCGGATCATTTCTGCGTTCTCCAGAAAATATAAAGTGAGTTTCCCATTTTTCGTGTTTGCACGGCTTAGAAATCACCGAGGAAATCACGTTCACTAAAATCGGTGCCAATTTATCCTTATTCGACCAATCTTGACGTACCTTAGCGCATTCGATTCCTTGTCTCAATACCTTCAAAATCCGCTGTTCAGGGTTGCAGAACTCTAATTTGGAGCGATTTTATGTACAAAACACGAAGATGGTTTCAGAATCAAGAAGGCCGACATTGGAGTGTACCCAACATGCCCCCATATGGTTATCTCGGAAAGGCGTGCAGTATGGCTTTTTTTACCACTCAGAACGTGTTTATCACGTCGAAATAGGTCGGAAACGATGTCTTGGGCCAGCTCAAAGCTACAAATGTCTCTGCACGGTGATCAAAATGGATCAAAGCGGTTTTATTCACTTCATCGCCGATTTACATTGTTTTAAATTATGGGGGCAAGTTGGGTACACACTTTTGTAAACTCTCAAAAATCACCTTTTGGGAGAATTCAAACAGTTCGGCTCCACCTCATCCAAATTGGACGTATCTTAGCTCATTTGAAAGGTCTTGAGACAAGCTTCAGAATGAGTTAAAGTACGTTGGAAAATATTGAGATTAGCCAGAATTATTGAGAAAATGGATTAATGGGGGCAAGTTGGGTACACTGACCTTATATCAATTTTCTACATCGGCCTATATGGGCAATGCTTATGTCTGAGAATAGCTATACAAGAAATTTTCTAGTATCAAAAGTTATGCATCTAATTTGCATAATTATAGGTCATTTTGTGATCAATATAGCTATTCCCAAACCTGCTAAACCGGGGATTCTAATTGTATGTACCAAATAAATAGTATAAGCAACATACACTTCTGTTGTTATCATAAGCTAAGCCAAAAAGCGTGATATCTCAAGTTATAGCTTAAGCATATACGTGTGGAGCATGTATATTGCGATTTTTACGATTTTTGGATTTGGATAGATGAATCGCTTATTATTTCAAAACTAATCGTCCAAATTAAGTTTGCAATCGTTTAATTCACTCATCATGAATACAGGTATACACTGATATATTACTCTAGCTGAATATATCACTCAGACACGAGAAATATATGAAAATATGTTTTAAAACGCAGAAAATCTGGTGTCTCGACCATCGCCTAGATATTTCGTATATTTCTGAATTCAGTCATAATATGGCTATGGAAATGATCCCATTATATTCTCAAATGATGACTCTAAGTGCCCAATGCATTCATCAGATCAAAACTTAATAAATTAACGTTCACCAATGAATTTATTTATTGAACTCGATACGTTCAGAAAATGCTCTTAATTCGGGGGTTTTTCATGAATAAATTATGCAACATAATTATTATAACTAATACAAGGTTTTTATTCATATTTTACTGAATAAATATTCATGAATCTCACATTCATTTCATAAGATAATTATGAAAAGTCATCTGTGGAGGAAAATGAATGTAATTAATTGATTTTATTCCATCCAGACAGATATCTTGACTGTCTACAAATATATAAATTCCCAATGTATTTATCGCGGCTGGTCTCGTTCTTGCTAAGCGAAAAATGTTCTTATTTCCCGTGTTTCGCGGGTACGCGCCGAGGAGGCTCTACAATAACATCCCAACTGGGGAATTTTCGAAATTGCCATGCCGCATACCCAAGACGTGGATGAACCTGTGGTGTGTTCATCCACTGCCCTTTGTCCTGGGTATAGAGCTTCCTACCCGATTGATGGGGAAAAGCTGCACCATGGACAGGACACCTGGCCCGGAGGTAATCGGTATCCTCTCCCGCGACGCGATCAGCCCAAGGGAAAAACTCACATGTGGTCTTATTGAAGATTCATATATATAGTAAAATATTACGTTTACCTTTTTTTCTTTGAAATTGTTTGATATGTGATATCAAATGAAGTTTGAAGCTCGATATATACGGCAAAACGCCTGTATATATCTACTGGTGTGCTCGAGGGAAAGAACTCGCTCACTCGTCCGGAAAAACTCTAAGACGAGATCCTCAAGACAAGCTTCATGCTTTTGCACCAGGTGATGATACTCGAATGCTCATGCAGAGCGTTACCAAGAGCTTCGTGAACCCCAAAATGCGGACCATCCCCACTTGAGAGCCTAATTCGGCGGCTCGGAAAGGCGTGTCGCACGATGCGAAAATCATCATATACGATATGATTTTGTCGAGTAACGATTATTCGAACTTATGAGTATAAGAACCGCTGAAATCATGGTATATATTCGTACGTGTGGGATCCGTTGGGGGTAACAAGCTATTAACCATTTCACCGAGATAAATCTACTATACAATACCAAAAACCTTTTATACATGCGGGTTGACTCTTCATATGTATGAGTGATAGATGAATAATTTCAAAACATGCATCGGTGAGGGATAATATATATATGTACATGCTGGCTCTAATACACAATGGATCTGCACATACTCTAGAGAGTAGAAGTTAATGGAGAATAAGAATTTTTAAATTGAGTGGAATTCTGGACGTTGCATGTCATAGGCTGCCACGTCGGACAGAGGGCTCATTTGACGGAGTTACTCTGGATTCTTCATATTCTAGGTGGTACAAGACTGTGAAAAAAGTCTGGTTAGCTTTGGTGACCCGCACTTCGTGGGTCCCCCTTGGGAGTAAGCTTTTCTCGAAAATTACGATGTCCCGACAGTTTCAATGTATCAACAATCCTAATGAATTCTGCTACGTCTGTAGTCAGTATGCATTGGATAGCCGTCCTCTCTCGTCTAATCATCATAAAGCATAAGAAGAATACTTTGGCTTCACTATCACCTACTTGAGGGAGCCATCGGTTCCTGACGTCATGTGCACTACTTGTGCAATGAGATTAAGTTTGGCAACCGAACGGAAACTCAATTCCCAAACCCCAACGTTGTGGCGACAACAAAGGGATCATGTTACGGATTGTTACTTCTGCCTGACCAATCTCAAGGGATTCAGTTTTAAGACGTTTAATCTTAGAACTGGTCCAAGGACTGGTTTTCTAACAGAGAGTACATTAGGGTATGCGATGAGAGGTTAACCTCATCGCATACCCCAATGTACTTTCTGTTAGGAAACTAGTCCTTGGGTATCCTTTACTACCTTCTTCCTCTTCAATCAGGATGTTGAAATGACCGATTCTCAGAAGTCTTTCGAGAGCTTGTCTCCTGAGTCTGAGCCTTTGCTGTCAGATTACCAACAAAATGTGGGAGAAAAAAAAGTGAACGAACCTGTCTTGTTCGACCAGGAAGTTTTGAATGAGCTTGTCCGTGTCCTAAAGCTCCCAAAAACAGAGCCGAGATCTTAGCATCCTGGTTAAAGGAGAGGAATATGCTAGAGAGAGGAGTCCTCATCACTTGGTTTCGAAGTCAAGGATCGGAGTTCAAAGAATTTTTCGCAGATGGTGATGGTTATCTGCACTGCCCTGATGTTAAGGGGTTGTTTAACGAACTTGGGTATGAACTTTCACATTCAAAGGGGCGCCTTTTCATCGACTCCTACGGGACCACCTTGAATGGAATTCTCCTATATAAAGGAAATGAGCTGCCACCGATTACGATTTTCTACGGACCACAAGTCGAAGAATGCTTGGACAATGTCAAAATTTCATTGGAAAAAATAAACTACGCGATATATGAATGGAGTATTTGTGGAGATTTCAAGATGATAAGTTCCATGCTACGTGGTAGAAGGGAACATTATACTAGGGAAGTTTGGCCCGAGAGACAGCATATGATCCCAGGTCAAGAGAACATTCGAGCTCTTCCGCTAGTCAACCGAGGAAGAATCATATGGCCACCCCTCCACATCAAACTGGGCCTGGTCAAAAACTTTATTAAAGCTATGAATGAAGCCGAGGATGGTTTCTCATTCCCTAGCAAAACTTTCAAGGCTCAGCGATGCCAAATCGCGAGAGGGTTTTCTGGTTGGACTAGACATAAGAAAGCTGACTCTTGCCTTTTTCTGAAACCGAAAAATCGAATTTTCAAAAAATGGCTCATAAGTCACTTGGATTGCCCCTAACTCTTCTGAAACCCTTTTCTCCGAAAGAACGCAAAATTTTACGTGAAACATATGATTTTCAGAAAATAAGAAAAATGGCTTCTTGAGAAATTAACGTTATAGCGAAAAACATTCTTTTGCCTTCAGGAGGACCCCAAATCACAGAGAAGGAATTTCCCACAACGTTTTTCATAGGTTTTTTGATGCCCTCTCAGATGTCGCAACCCACAAATCGATAGCTATTCAAAAACTCGAAATATTCCCATTTTCGTGAATGGAAGAGCATCGATTCTCATACGATGAATTTTCGGACTGTTGACGTATGTGCGTGCAATGGAGAGGAGAAATTTTTTTTGGATCCCATAGGTGGTCCGAAGTTCCTATTTTGGGCCATAGAATCGAATGAAAAAGGTTAAGAAAGAATCTGAGAGATAACCCCTTTCCGTAGGTCGCTTCGGCGTGGAATTCATCATATTCAAGCTGCGCCTATCGTAGATCTACCCCAGGAGGAATGCGAGGCTTATAAATATTGAGAATTGACGGGAACGTGCATTTTGGTGAGTGTAGAGTGTAGAGACGTAGAGCATTCCAGCCAGGGCCGTCACCAGGGGGTCTGGAGAGAATTTCAAGAAATTCTTTTTGTTAGTACTCTAATGAGCTGATATGTGCATAAAGTAGATAACTGACGAATACGGTATAAGACCCGCGCCCAATTCAAATCACCGTATATGAATGGTCACTACAGCTGGCAGCGTAATTAGTTGAGAATAATCGAGTTCAAGCCATACCATTTTGGAACCAATGAAGATCTACCTCCAAAACATCGATCGACACTCTCGCTAGCCAAGCAGCCACGAGTGCGAGAGAGACAGCAAAACGGCCCATCGAAAGGGCCCGACGCCCACGCCACCGCCGCATCGACGAGCAAAGCGGCCCGCCATCAGAGCTACACTGGCCTTCGGCTAGATCACATCATTTTGTCAAAGCGCTTCACGCTTCATCTATTTCTCGAGTCTTGATTATTCTGAACAAAATAGCTCAAATAGTTCATTCATAACTCTGTGTATACGTCATTCTCCCTTCTCCCTACTCGCATCGGCGAACCAAAAGGTAAATTCAAACATAAAATCATTGTGTAAAACTGGATCATTCGAGCTAAACTCATTCTTATCCATTCTCCAATTCAGATATCGAATACGGACTATTCCATTAGATTCAGTGCGTATCAGTACCATGTTTGAATAGTATGATACAAATTTTTTGGAATTTTTTCGAAGTCCTCCCATGGGCCTCAGGGCCCATAAAAAGTCCGTTTGGGGCCTCTTTTTAGCCTATTTTGGAAAAATCACAGCTCCAACTAGACTCAATATTTTTGGACGTACTTGGATGCATTCACTTTCTTGAGACTGGTACTTCTAAGAAAAGGATTGTCCAAGGGCGATGATTGAGCCGAGCAACTTCTAGGAGCTATTTGCTGAGAGTACATCTTAGCAATTCTTGGGCCTGCTTCAAAGGGATACACTCGCTAAATCTGAATACGTGGAATTTCACGCATGTGGCGTGAATATTCGCTCATCGATGTCGAGAAACTTGCTTCGCGCTCAATACGTGACATTTCACGTATTGAATAACTGAGAATATGCTCTCTTTTTAGATGCGTGGATATTCACGTATTGATTGAGTTGCTATTAACGTATTCAAGAGAGGAATATGGTAGCCTAGGAATATAATGAGGAACAATTATTCATTCAAGAAGTTAGTTTTATTAAAGATTGCAACATAGGGTCTACATCGATATTGATTCATACATACATATCACGTGGATACATTATTCATCATCCTTATCATCGTCGTCGTCGGTGTCGTTTATATTATTAAGACTATCATACTTGACTACAGGGGTATTTTTTAGAACAATATAAAAATCGACAACTGAATTGATGTCACATTCGTTAATCTCATAAATATATGACTCTACAAAATAATAAAAAAGAGCAGGGGAATAGGATAATCCACGTTCATTACATAATAAAGTTTGAACAGCAAATCGAATGCCGATATGAAGTCGGTTGTATCTGCTCTAGAAAGGGCTATACCATCAATAACAACGAAATATGCTTCTTCTTGAACACATATTATGTATGGCTGGATACTTTGAGATGATC
Source organism: Eretmocerus hayati (assembly GCA_029851415.1). NCBI lineage: Eukaryota > Metazoa > Arthropoda > Insecta > Hymenoptera > Aphelinidae > Eretmocerus > Eretmocerus hayati. The sequence continues at coordinate 74,184,484 of CM056742.1, read as the reverse complement.
TCTCGATCTTAGACTTGATAAAATTTTCCATTTGAGATTTGTTCTGCAACAATGAGACGTAGATATATTTTTGTGAGGGAGGATTAATGCAAAAGATATATGATCGATATCTAATAAGAACTCACCGAGACATGCTCAATTAAATCTTTATAGATTTTGAAGTGCTTTGAGATTTTCTCATTGGTTTTATTTTGATTGGCCATGTCTAGATTTCTTGTTGCATCCATATTCTTTCACATTGTTTGCAACTTTTTGATGTTTTTGCAGTCTTTTTCTCATTTTCACAACTCACCAACCCGTTAGGGACTGGTAGTAAGTCAATCAGAATTAGTACGGCTTTGAGATCCGCTAAAACAGCAAGAATAGTGTGATCACTCGAAATTAGATGACCAAGTTGATGGATCATTACATTTTATACCAACCATCTCGGATGTTTTCGTGTTTAGTAATCAAGTTTTGTCTGTAAGCGATGCAGTAAGAGAAGATACGAGGAACGTAATAGCTCGGGAAATTCTTCAGAAACTGATCGCTCTTCACGGTCGATCGGACTATTAACACAAAATCGAAATCGACCTGAAATGATACGTGAAGAGTTTGAATAAATTCACGCCGTGAAAACGATCTTTCAGCAGATCGAAATTGAAATAATTAAAAAAAAATGAATTTCAAAGATTCGCTTTTATGTGAACCGTTTAGCATAATAGCATGTCAAAATTGGAAGAAAATCAAAACCGTTATCTACGTTTCTGTCATAAACAAAGAGTTAGTCGGTTGATGTCCAGCTTCACGAATTCCATGATTTCAAGATATCAAAATGGTAAAAGCGTGGGTTGATTGGTGGAAACTATTCTTGATGTGTCAAGTTTACAACCCACGCTTTCATCATTTTGATATCTTAAAATCATGGAATTCGTGGAGCTGGACATCAACTGACTTACTCTTTGTTTATGACAGAAACGTAGATAACGGTTCTCATTTTCTTCCAATTTTGACATGCTATTATGCTGAACGGTTCACATAAGAGCGAATTTTCAAAACTTTTTTTTTTAATTATTTTATTTTCTCAATTTTAGTTCACTCCTAATTGCTTGGAATGTAGAACATGAGCGAAGGATATTAATATCAGCCAGAATCTTGAGATATTATTCTTAAGATTCCCTGGGTATTCATTTCTTCTCAAGCGCTTCAGAATGCGAATTGATGAAAAGTGGAATAAATTAGTGTTGTGGCTGATTGGAAATAATTTCTCATCTCATGTTGAGCATACCGATAATTCTTAGAATTGATTCACAAGCTACAGTCAAATCACTTTTAAGACGCTGTGTTACCCTTATTACTAGAATATGAAGACATTCAAGGATATATCAATTTGTCATCAGGACATCTCCATCCGTTAAGGTCATATGATACATCACATACCAAAGCTCGAGCATGGATGATCATATTCCTAAATCACTAGAGTGAATTTTATAAGAATTAGAATGAATCTTGAGCCCAATATGATATGGTATGATATACCTGAATGGTTGGGCCCATGAAAATTCAACCAAGAGGGACTGTTGAATCTCTGTGATGCATCAAGAAATGACAAGAAGCATCCTCGATGGTTCAAATAAACAAGTTCATAACGCGTAAGGCCACTGTGACCATTCTCATTTTGAATGTAGTCCATTCCGTCATTCATCCAAAGTTCCTTGGAGCATACAATACTAACAGTGAGGAGAAAGTCTGATTCTAATGACAAATCAAGAAGCACACAGCGTCTCATGAATTATCAGTCATCACCTTGATTGTGCTTCATAACTTGAAGACCACTCGGCCAAAAATAGTTACGTATTTTCTGGACGTACAGATTCCACGTACTTTTTCCACCTATATTTTTCACCTATTTTTTCCACCTATTTTTTCCACCTACTTTTTGTACCTACATATTACACGTACCACGGGTAAGATACGTGTCTAAAACGAGGCGGCGCGGCCGTATGTTTGTGATGCCCAGCAGATGCTGTCTGCTGCGCTGCGCTATAGCTGGTCGCGGCGGATGCTCGCAGGTCGACGCAATTTCGGGTTGAAGATAATTGGGTACCCAAAATTGAAATTCATACTGGATCGTAGTATTATGGACCATGCAACAGCTTCTTTTAATATGTTTGGAGTGCCAACGGAAAACGAAAATGACTCCTCCGTATGTCTTCAAAGGATTGACACATAACCTCATCAAAACCTGTCCTCCACCTTCATCTCCACAAAGTGTATGAATAACAAGTCACAGGTAGCTCTACAGTTCACCAGAGTGGAGGAGCATTATAATGGATAAGTATTATTAGTTACCTACGATACTTTTCTGCTTACACGTTGAGCAGCCAGTGTCTCACCGGTATAAGTTAAATGGAGTTTGCCTAGTACAGAACCATATTGAACACTTCATAGGCAGTTTCAAATTTAACATTTCATGTCAATTGTATTGGGATGTTTATATTTCAGTGCAACTTGAAAATCAGAGTATTTGAGTGTCCAGCGTTTAGAAGTACCAGTCATGAACCTAGTTCTCCTTGCTAAGGTCAACACTTGTGTAGCATTGTGCACTCTTTTCCTACCATTCACTTTTGAAACAAGGCTTTTTGCATAGGATTGCTCGACTGTGGCGTTCTGGAATATTTTGGATTAATAAACCTAGTCAATGAACACTTTTTTGTTTACTCTTGCCCATCTTAAGCAGAAATTACACAGTGAAATATCACATTCTCAATAGTTGGTAATAATTTGAAATAATTGACATTTGGAAATGAACACACGGCCTCAATTCTGATAATACTCTATTCTAATTCGAATGTACACTTTTTAACTTCCTTGAATAATACTAACATGCTCAAATATGCAATAATTTGTCGTGAAATGTTGAACTTATGATGTACGCTCAGTAATACATGTAATGAAATTCATCTAGTCGACGCTTAGCTTAATTTCCAAAACAGCTGATCTAAGTCACTCTCACAATATAGTTGTTTGCATTATTTTCTAAGGAAGAGAGTATCTTGGAATTATATCAATGGACTGCTACATGCCTCCACAAACAGTTGTTCTTAGTCACTCTTACACAATATTTATGGGTTTCATTTTCTAAAAGAACGTTTTTCATAAAAGAACATCCATGGATTTTATTATTTACAGTGTGCAATTATTTCGGATAATCTAATAATATACACTCGTATTATCACATAGCCACGATTCTCTAACATGAGCAATGGTTAGTAACACCGACTTGAACACATGCACGTCACACTGTAAAAAAAAGTTTTGATAAAATTACTACACTGAGCGTACAATGACAGCATGAGTCTTAATAGAAATACAAATTCGGAACTGGAGAGATGAACGATCCATCATTTAATGCTACACAAACGCAAATCCGGTCAATCCTATTTGTGCGAATTATAGACTCTTTATTTTCGATGTTTGCAATCTCTTTCATCTGTCTCGGGCTTTTTCGATTTCGAGTTTGAACTACGTTGCACACTACAAACTCTTTTCCATTCAACTCATCAACAATGAAATTGCGTATACGAACGAATTGGCCGTCTATCGTCTGAGCGAATGAATCATCGCTTCTAGTGCATCGGTCCGTCTGTGAGTTAAAAATGCATCGATCCTTGATCATTTTTGAGTAAATTCTGCTCCTCTCGGATATGTCGAATCGCTGGATCAAATTTTTGCTTGCTAACTGAGATCGGCCAACATACCTGACCTCTGAGATCTTCAAAGTGCTCTTCGCATATCTGTTCCCTAGGTTGTCGAGAAAATCAGCGATCTTCACTACCGGTCTCTGAAAGACACACTTCTTCAAAATGACCTCACACTTTAGCATGGATAAGTACCTGCAAATTTGATGAACAACTCCTCTAGCGGAGTGTATTTGTCGAATAATCCGACCAGTTCCTGTCTCAAAACAATAGCCTGAATGAGCCCATAAAGGTCCCCAATCTAGCACGCTTTTTGCCAAGTGTAACATCTGATGCACATTGAAGGTCATTGCTGAAATAGTGTATAGTTTCTCGGTTTCAGCGACAAACTTGCGCAAGAGACCATCAGCATAATCAATACTTGATCGTTTGATTTGGTCTCCAAGAAGTATGTGTAAAGCTTCCACGAGAAGAGACCAGTGATCAACGTATTTTTCAAAACCGTAGAATGAAGAGAGAACCGGTACGCTATAATACAGCACCCAATTCTCCCATTCTCTTGCAGTCCAAAAACATCTGTCCTTAAACTTTCGAGACAACCGACACAGTTGGTGCGGTACTTTGATCGATTTCATCTTCTCATCGATCATCTCTTCGGCTTTGCTTGGCAGTGAAAAGGCTTTCTTGGTAGATTTCAACCAGTAATTTACAAATTGCGGAGCAATGCCCAAACAAATGGCATGCATATAATCAGGACATAAGCCGAAAATTATATGGAAATTTAGCAAGCCAATGAGTGCTGACAACTTCTTAATACCTTTTTTCGCTGGCGGTGATTTGCCGTGAACTTTGGCTGACTCCTCTTGCAATTCTTCCATCTCAACCATAGTGTCAACCGTGTCCTTTTTGTTTCGAAGCTCGGCAGGCTCTTTTTCCATCGAAAATTTGTAGCATCCCCCTGGTTTCTTCGATTTTGAAAGCAGCGATGGGACCCATTTTCCTGGATTTAAGCACCAACAGCACCCATACATGCCGTTGTACTGGACGAAACCTTGCACAGGAGCTCTTGCGCCAGAGTCTACACAACCACATAAGCAAAATAATTTAATTGTCATTACTTGGTCATTAACCGTGCACTTGAAACCCTGAGTAGACAACTTATTCATGTGATTGACATATGTTGCTAGGAAAATATCCATATCCGGCTTCTCCCTTCCGAACCATGCTGCGCACACGATAGGCGAAGACGCCCTGTAAGTATAGGGCATCTCATTGAGTACTATTTGTATCAACCATACCGAACCTTTTGAGGATTCATGGGTTGGTGCTCCATCCGTGTTGAAGATTGCAGTTAAAAAAGCCTTGCGGGTTTCTGGAGGTAACGAATTGACGAAATCGACATATCTCTGTCCGTCTGTTATATCTTTGATAACGTCTCCTACCGTACGTTTCTCAGGCTTGTTCATTTCAGACAGATAGTGATCAATATTCTGCTCCACCGCAGCTTTCAATTCACTCTCGATGTCATTTGTCACAAAAAAATTAGTGAAACTTGGGTCAGTTATCTTGATGTCAACTTCGCAAACGTCACACCGAATAGTGCGCTGCCCTTGAAAAAACTGGCCGGCGTAAGTTTTGCAAGTAGGACATACTGCATGGTACTCTTTATCGGTATCTGAGGTGAATAACTTATTCATATAATATACCGAATCTGGTAATACCTTATTTCTGAAATAACTGTTGTGCATTTGAAATAATTCTGACATCCCTTGGACTCCAAGGCTATGAACTATCCCAAACTTGACTATTGCCAAAAGCATTTCAGCTCGAGTCGCTATGAATTCTTCATCGACGGGTTCATGGTATGATTCTTGATTTAATAGGTCAGTTAGATGAGGGAAATGCTTATCGGTCTTGATCATTTCCTGCTTACAAGCCGTGCCGCCTGTGAGGTCAAGTTCTACAATTTCATCCGTCTCTGCATCCGAAGTCGTGGTGCCGTAATACTCGCCACCGTAAGCATTCTGAAAGTAATAAGTATCATTGCACAAAAGTCGACAAACGCAAGGTTGGAAGAATTCCTGACGCTATCCGAATTCATCGACTCCTCTAACGCTTTAAGGATTCACTATTTCATCGAGGTTTGAAATCTCGAAAAAAAATCCGAGTGTTGATGCAGCTGCGCATTTTATTTATCAACTCTAATATCTTCTTCGTCCCCTTCTTCTATGTATTAGAAATGTTTGCAGAAATACATTGATAATTACAATCGAACATTGCTCGCAAATTGATATTTTCCCTTTGTTTTCGATTCATGGGAAGGTTCGCGACTTCGAAAATTTGTAATTTTTTCCAATCATGTCGCTAAAACCTTAGGAAAAATCTCATTTGAAGTACTCGATTATTGGATGATCATTGAAATCATCAGCTCAAGATATTCTTCGACTTTGGTACTAGCTTGTTATTGTTCAACCAGATTGTAAATATCGACAAACCTACCAGAATCATGCGCGATTCTTGAGAAGTGAAACTATCTTCTGACTCGTTGTCTGTAGCCACTGAAACGTTCAGTTGAGACACCTGCAACATACAAGCAAGCGAAAAAGTTCATTACACCCATGTGTTCGACACGAGAAGGATTTTCATTATCGACGCCAGTGACTTTCATAGAATCATTCGAAGTGAATTGGTTTTATCCTGAGTGACACTCAGTGTTCAAGAAAGTCATTCATACGTACCATTGATACTTCATTGTGATCAGCATTTGTCTCGACCTGCTCTGACAGTGACATACTAGCCACAGACGTGCTCAGCTACAACATAAAAATCAACTCTATTAAGATCATACAATTTGTTGCTTTCTTATTTGTCGAAGAACTTTGACTTTTATTAGCATCGGACATCAGCAGATATTCAAACAAGCACACGAGATGGTGCAAAGACAAGTTTATCACCCGCACAAAATTCAGCTCATTTACAGAATAGTTCTTGTTAAATTGGAAATCTATACCATCAGACGAGAGTAGTCAGTGGAATATCCATCGACCGAAGAACCGGGGTTAATTTCCATCCGTAAAGGCGATGGATAATACAAATGAAAAACATTGTTATCGATCACAACCACGCAAAGTAAATTCAATTAAAAGATCAGTCAAAATTACATTTATGTGAGCATTAAAAGACTTGTTGAATGAGTAGCTTGGTGTTTTTTAGCTCACTGGAAAATAATCTGTCCTAGTGAATTGATCAAATAAAATGATCGAGCAAAATTAACCATACCATCGATATATCACGAGAATCCAGTGTGGTGTGTGCATGTTCTAGATGGTCATCGTCATCAGCAGATATAGTAGATACAGACACCTAGAAGAAATTTGACGATATATACCAATTACCATAGGTTCACAGTACTGAGAATAACTGTTATTTTACAAAAGTAATAAAACAATCATTACCGCGCAATCACTATCTTGATCTGCATCGGAAGGTATAGACATAACAGAACTTGTCTCAAACATATCCACATCAGCGACATGCGAGTTATCAACCTATTTGAGAAGCACTTCATTTCAATATTCATTCATATGAAAATGTACATTATGGCTTAATATCAATTGCATTCAAACCAAAACCGAATTTAAACACTACATTTGTTCTGGAAAAACATATCTGATGGTGGAATTTGGGTATATATATACAGCCACAAAGACAAGAAGCGTGATTTACCATAAACCTCCCGCGTGATGCAATATTTGCAAGGACGTGTCCTCGTTGATTCCCACGATTGTTGAGGTTCTTTGGGTGTGGTGCACATTCTCTCTTCTGAAAGATCATAAAATTTTTTTTTCGCAAAAATCCAATTTTGAGTGTTTCAAATTCAAAAAATTTAATTCGTTCTATAGATATAAAGCTCTAGTACAATGGAAAGCATACTCACGCTCGTACCACCTATATCTTCTCTTCGACCATCTGTCGCTTGCCCCCATTGAGGTACTGCTGGATCTGATTCTCTACGCCGTTTCATTATTATTAACTATTAGACAAAATCACTTATCATGACATATATAATCTTAGATCCAGCGGGGCGGACGCCGGGACTCTGCGTATTTTAGCGAAAGAGCCAATTCAAACCGTTGATTAAACGACGTGTTGATTTCGTTCAACTGCAACGCGCTCGATCACGAGTCACTAGTTTCTAAGTATCTTCACTTGAAATTTAAACACACTTATACGAATTAGAAGGCCTGTGTACAGGCTAACATGTTGCCTCGCATGTTGCAAAAGTTGGTGCGCGGTTATGAGTGGATTTTGGACGAAGGATGCTCTTGAATACATGCATAATTATCCGCTTTGATTGTCGGGCTCCAAGGTTCATTTTTCAAGATCGTTTTCACCAATTCATTTTGTCACTACGTTTCAGATGTACACTGCCTGATGCTAAAATATTTCCTGCTCCCTTGAGAGCCTTGCCCCGCACTGACCGTTACATGCTTGCGGTTCGAAACTCATAATAATTACACACATTGGAGCTAGAATATGTGTACTTAGTATCGTGAATATATACATAATATAATAGCTCTGCGAAACCGGCAAGTGCTGACGATAGAGATCATTGCCTGGACATTAGTATCGAAGGACTTGCGCATTAAATCTCACGGGTACTGCACAAGCATTCGGCATTCGCGCGTTTTGTAATCATAAACGAGCAATCGCAGTTGATCGGCTTCGAATCTCACCGTCTTTTCTGATGACAACTGAGCCAAAAGTTCGCTTTTTAGCACGCCTTCAACAAAACGTCTTGTGATGGTGTCAATATGTGGTATCTGATATGTAAGTGACAGTTTTGGCTGTTTGTCATATTTGTTGAATGTTGCTGTCATACGAGTGCTGATCGAGAAAAACCGGCAATCGTGAAAATTGAATCGAATCAGGTGAGTTGTATTTCATGGGTAATAAACGCAGGGAGAAATTTGAATTTATGAATTTTCTTAGAATTTTTCACTGTCCATGAAAGTTGCACCTCCTACTTTTTAGCGTAATTATATTTTCTACGCAAAAAGGGATCGTTTTTTTCATACTCAACGAATTGAGTACAACAATCGATGTACTAATGAATAAATTGCCAGCAGTTTCAGGATTTTCTCTATATCATCCACCAACAAACAATCAGATTTGAGCAGCTCAAGATATAACTTGTAAGACGGGTGGTGTTGGTGGTCAATTATTTGCCGTAGTGTGCTGCTCATCACGCCGTGTGTCTTTGGCTAATGCGGACATTATCATTGAAATACGAATATGACAACTGAAATTGACGATAGCGACAACTGGGCGGCTATAAGATACATTGATCAAATAAACAAAAAGGTGCATTATGTTCGTCTCAATACAGTGGAGAATTTTGATATTCAACGATTTCGAGAAAAATCGAGAGAAAAATCACAAGAAGGGAAGGTATACAATGTCACAGTGGACGATGATGGAATGATTCTTGACGGACCAGCACAAGTGTTATTTGTTGGAGGTGAGGAGAGCTTGCATTTTAAGAGAAAATTTTATGTCACGCATTAAAGCTCGATTGAATCTGCGGTTCGATTGAAGCTGTCCAAGGAGTTTCACCTGATCAATTCTCAATGGCAGATAAATTGAACATCATTGCAGGGTCTTTGAGTGGGCCCAACGGAGTGCCCGCGCAAGTACCTATAGAGACATTACTTGCCACTATCCAAGGCTTGCAAGCTATCGCAGATCGAGCAGAGGCTAATAATGAAGAAACAAATGCAGCATCCCACCCTAATCCCGGCCAAGCGAATGATCCGAGCGCTTACATCGCTGATGGTAAGAGAAGTTGATTTGTGTTTTTCCTAGATACCCACGCGAGCAAACTATGATGTTTGACCAAGCCTTACATTGTCACAGCTTGGGAAAATTTCCGCTCAATCAAAGTCATTCTAATATTTTTTGCAATCTCACACATAATTTCTTGTCTGGTTTTAAAAATTGAGTGCAAAATCGGAAGAACCCAATCAATATCGTAACTGTCGCTAACGTACCCATAGCTCATGCAATGTATTTGCGCTGAATGAAACTGGTCCAGTATCATAAAGGGGAGGGTACACCCTTATTTTGAAGTCTGGCTTGAGAAATCATGGGGAGAAGAAGGTACAAACATCGTTTGAGTTCATTCAATAATTTCACTATCTTAGGTAACCTCAACTCCGAAACTAGTAAAAAAATCCTTGTAGAGGCTCTGACTTCATCGCCGATCATCGCTTCTTGCAATTTACGGGTGATTCCAACAGCTGGAACGTCTAAGGATTCGATCGATCTCGATATATCCTCGGTTGATGTGGCAGCGCAAGTACAGTTACCGAGTACTTCGCGAGTTGAGAGTAATGATGATAATTTGACGTCATCAAACGGCACGGAAGATCTGGCTAGTACAGAAGATGATTCGACGAGCTCGACGGTCAATAATGGAAGCAGTAATACTGGGAGTATGCAGAATAGTACACCCTCAATCAGAGTTGTTAGAAATCTACAGGAACATTTTGACCACCGTTCGGACAGCATGTTTGATCCCCAACGTGACAGGAGAATAACTCCGTCTGACGAGTCCTCAGATGATGACGACCCTCTTAGTATTAATTCGAGAATACTCAAAAAGCAAAAAAAAAGGTTCTATGCGAAGCATCCCGAGGCTGATTTGAAGAATTGCGAGTATGAGTCCCGTCATGCATTCGGAAGAATCATCAAAAAACAAGTTGGAGAACAAACGGTAACAAATTAGCAATATTTCCGAAATTATATCCTTGTGAGTTTATGCAACGGAGCTTCAGTTCATCGTACGTACACACAAGGACAACTCACGGGGAGGACCAGGTCTCCGGGACACCAATCCTGGCCAAAATTTTTTTACAGTTTTGTGTCACCCAGTATATGAAAAATACAGAGTAACTCCGTCAAATGGGCCTTCTATCCAGAGCTACAGCCAAAAACATTAACATTGCTAGTATATCTATATATACAACTTTTTAACATGGGCCTGTATGAGCAATGATAATCTCAGTGGCTGTATCTTTTAACAGGAGACCCATTTGACGGAGTTACTCTGGATTCTTCATACTCTAGGTGGTACAAAATCGTGAAAAAAAATTTGGACAAGATTGGTGATCGTCCTCCCGTTGTCAGCCCTGTTTTCTTGAATCAATTTGGATGGATCGATAAATTTGGAGAATTTTATCAGCGGATATTAATGCAAATTATGACGCAGTTCGATATTAAATCGCTCCGATTCGAACCATGTACCTTCAATGTGGAGCGTCTCCAATGCAAAGTTTCTTCAACGGGACCTTGAAGGTATACATTATACATGGTTCGAATTGAAGTAATTCAATATCGAACTATGTCATAATCAGCACATCAGCCGAAAGTATCGGTGAGTTAAGAATTTCATGAAATACATGATTCGTTCAACGCATCCAGACCAAAATTTTTCTCAAATTGAGATACAGCTTCGCTTTTGGGTCGTTATATCGCTTTTAGCAATTTTCAAGGAATGTAATTCATTGAATGATTATCACCAATAATCGTGCCATAAGATCAGATTCACTTTTTACGTTTTTTTGGCTTGAAAATTTTTCAACGAAAAAGATATAGCCGGAAATCTGGACCTGAATTATTTTAACTAGACTCTAATGACGGGGATTTGTATAGTTCATAATACCATTAGTCAATGATATTATGATTAGATTGATACCCGCAATGAAAATATTGCATTCGACATTTCCATTGAAGTATGGGATTATTGTTTACTTGCAATCCACTCCTCGAAATGACTCATTCAAGACCTGAAAAGGACCTTCAGAAGTCCTTAACTGCCTCGCAAAAAATCGGGTAGACACCCTGACCGTTATCGAGTATTAGTTATATTTGTTACTAAAATTTATCTTTGCAGGTTAGCTATATTAATCTTTATTATGACCAAACGATGCCTCTCGATTCCTGGAATGCCACGAAGAAAGCCGGGTCACCTGGCGCATTTGTGCGAACGATGGCCCAAGGTTTTTGGACACATGAAGTTATAGTTTACAAGACAGTTGACACGGTAAGATCGCGACCAAGGAAAGAAGGAGAAGAAGAAATAGAGAGAATACCAGTGACCCCAGAGAAGAAGGCATGCATGTTCAGTAAGCCAATCACCGCCAGTCATTATATGGATTATTGTCTATTACGCAGAGAATACTCAAATTGATTTTTTTCGCAGGGGCCTACCGCCGATATGTGCGCGAAAGATATCAAAAAAAAAATCAGAGCATTTATACAAATGCTTTCATCACTTTAGCAATTATGTGAATCAAAAATGGTCGTCCAAAAAATGAATTGCAAGTGAGTAATTACTGATGAAGATGATTTTCAACAGTAGGCTTTGCTATAACTTCAAAAAATTACCTGTGATGAAAATTATACGATGAAAGTTGTTGAGGAATGTTGATTTTATCAACTTAGAGTATGAATAATTTCAGATTGTTTAGAATCATTTGGGGAAGGATGTCATTATTCTTCATTCTTTGCTAACCGCATGTTATCAACAATGTATTTTTTCCATTCACAGAGGCTGCATGAAGGAATAGTGAAGTAATTTTATGATGGTACAAACCTCACATCCAAGTGCTTCATCAATGAGAGAGGCATATATACCAGTCCATGGGTATAATATGAAGATACTCCTCCTTTTGGGAAATGATGCAAAGAATCATACTGTGAGAAAGACTAAGAACAGCTTTTTGTTTTTTAAGTTAAGCGTCGACTCAATGGGTTGTTGTGCATGTATTACTGAGTATATTTCATAAGTTCACCATTTCACGACAAATGACTGCAATTTTGAGCATGTATAGAGTTATTTGAGGAAGTTGAAAAGTATTCATTCGAATAAGTACAGAGCAATATGAAAATTCAGACAGTGTGTTCATTCCCAAATGTAGATTATTTCCAATTATTACCAATTATTGTGGATGTGAATTACAAATACTGTGATCTTCCAGTTGCACTGAAATATAAACATCCCAATACAATTGACATGAAATGTTAAATTTGAAACTGCCTATGAAGTGTTCAATATGGTTCTGTACTAGGCAAACTCCATTCAACTTATACCGGTGAGACACTGGCTGCTCAACGTGTAAGCAGAAAAGTATCGTAGGTAACTAATAATACTTATCCATTATAATGCTCCTCCACTCTGGTGAACTGTAGAGCTACCTGTGACTTGTTATTCATACACTTTGTGGAGATGAAGGTGGAGGACAGGTTTTGATGAGGTTATGTGTCAATCCTTTGAAGACATACGGAGGAGTCATTTTCGTTTTCCGTTGGCACTCCAAACATATTAGAAGAAGCTGTTGCATGGTCCATAATACTACGATCCAGTATGAATTTCAATTTTGGGTACCCAATTATCTTCAACCCGAAATTGCGTCGACCTGCGAGCATCCGCCGCGACCAGCTATAGCGCAGCGCAGCAGACAGCATCTGCTGGGCATCACAAACATACGGCCGCGCCGCCTCGTTTTAGACACGTATCTTACCCGTGGTACGTGTAATATGTAGGTACAAAAAGTAGGTGGAAAAAATAGGTGGAAAAAATAGGTGAAAAATATAGGTGGAAAAAGTACGTGGAATCTGTACGTCCAGAAAATACGTAACTATTTTTGGCCGAGCAGGACTTCAGCTCAGTACGCTTACTGTACATACATCACAAAACTTGATTGCACACTGAGGCTCAACTTCCTCACAGAGCTTGCAAGAAGATGAAACCATTCAACTCTTAGAGGTACTTATCCTTTTTTATCTGCTAACACCAATCACAACCTTATTGGGCACACGTGGTGGAGAGGAACTTTTGATAAGACCATGGTATGCTCAGCGAGGTCACACGCAGAAAATTTGTAAGAATCCAATAGTTGGTCGGAGATCGATCGCACTCTGAAAACTGCTGAAACTGAGAAACATCAAATCATCACAATAACAGCACTAAAAGCAGCAACACAGCCAGCAGCAGCCAGGCTTGACAATATATGGCTTGACAGGACAGCATCGCGTGGCACTGGCCGGGCAGCACTTCGAGGAGATTCTGGGTCCTACAGGCTATTGTTATACTTGTTATAGGCATCTCATTCCCATTTGTTGATAATCATTATGCTTTGATTAATCAAAACTAGAAACAGTGAAATTTTTAGGGTTTGCGATGAATCGACGAGTTGCGCCGACTGCTGAGATATTCTAAAGCGAGGCTCTTGCTGATCGCGCGCGATGCAATGAGAGAGGGAGAGAGGTCTGACGCTGCGCAGTAACCCATTTTGCGTTGACACAATATTGAAACGCGCAGAGCCCGAAACTAACACGAATGCACGCGAAAAGAAATCATTGACGCGCTGACACATAGATTTTGGTGACAAGATTCCGTCCGGACGCGGTCAAGTGCAATAAAAGCGAATAAAAATATTGGTTCCATCATTGCTCCGTCGTAATCTCGCATTCGTGGATATTTTTGTAAGACTTGGGCTGCAGTTAGAGTTTTTTCAATGATCCAGCTTCTCCTATTGGGAAAAGTGTCTCGATGGCCTTCTTCGATTGACTGTCTATTTGCTTCATCTGACTTTTTGCGTTTCAGCGAAGAAATCTAAAAAATGGGGAAATATAATAGTGTCCTCGGATCATGTTCAATAATACACGCCCTAGAAAACAAAATGAACCACTCACTACCCCATTCAGCTCGTCTTCAGACAGTAAAATCCCGACCTCACTCTCCAATACAGCATCTTTCAAGATTGGTTTTGATTTCTCATTATACTGTCCCAGCTCCGGAGGAGCTTTTTGCTGCAACGTTTGCAATCTCCAGTGGAAGAACCCTTTCTTCGTTTTCGGATCATAAAAACGCTCCTGCAACAGGTAATGTCATGGAGATTATATAATCATAGTCACGGTCAGGTACTCATTTAAATTTCTGGAATTCTCACGTATCCAAGAGGTCTTCGGGGATCTTTTAAGAATGGAAACTCTTTTATGAGTGCTTCTGCCAGTACCTGTTAGGCTCCATCGAGAGAGTAACGACATTTGCTATGAAAAATAATATTGAACATTTTTAATGTTTTGCTAGTAATTGACTGAGCAAGAACTCACATTTCACTATGAACTTGCACTAGTTCAGCTATGATGAGGCGGATCAATTCTTTCCGGGCTGCTGTTGACAGGTTTTCTTTCCGAAGAGTTTCAAGAATTTTCTTCCCTTGGTCGGTGGACTTCAACGTTCCCTCGACGGTATCGAAACGCTCTTAAGAAATGAATTTAGTGATGCATTATTCAATCATATTTTTTTGGCGCCGTGATATCAATCATTCGATTCTGTCAAGATATGATTGAATTATTAAAAATATTACCGTAAATTGGCGATTATCCACTTTCGAAGATTCGTCTGCATTCGATCCGCTAGCAATGCTGGATCCTCCAGTCGAGGAACTAGGAGATGAGTTGGAATGACTTACGTCTTAGGCCTGAGGTGTTGATATTGAATTAAGATTGCCATTTTCTTAAGGCAACTGAGAGTATTTGGGTTAGCTCATCCTCGACACCATTGGGAGTAGACATTTCCTCACTCGACTCAAATCTTGGTTTTTTTGAAGGAATCACTCTCTCATGAGTATCAAAGTCTTCGGGTGCTGATGTATCTATCGAACTCGATTTGGTTGAATAACTTTCTTCCGTGAACGATGTCGAATTTTGAAACTCCTGTGGACACATGTAGGGATGGTTATCGTTCCTTATATAGGTTGGATCATCCTCTGATCGAAGGAGCTCATGCATACCTCAGAAGGAGGGAGCTCAATCAGCTGATTTTTCAAGTTACCGATGATTTCCAGTAATTCTTTTGCTGGGCCCATCAGGATACTCATAGCTCTCATGTCCACCTTATCCAGTATTAGAAAAGTTCTTCCATCGACACTTTCAGCTGAAAACATGAACTCTTTAAATCTGTTTGTATTATGAAATCAAATGTAAATGCAGTTACGAAGCACACAATTTCAAAATTAGTTGGTAGTTTCAGGTCGGATTGTTAAAAGCTTGCAAGAAAGCGTAACAGCATTCTGTTACAGATTTAGGAGCAGGCACAAGCTTGTCATTAGTTTCTTATAATTTTCTCATCAAACAAATCATCTTGCCAAAACAATTTCTTGATCCAGTGCAACACATTGCTATCCATCCCGAGAAGGGAATTGTTAGACAAATTCGATCGCAATCTGTTTCGTATTGCATGTATTTAAAATTCAAAATAATTGAAATTTGTCGCTGAAGGTTTCCAGAGAGATGTCGTCATTTGTACAAAAGCCAATTCGACGGTGGAGAATGATTCATAGTTTAGATGTTGTTGTAAAATATGACAGTATATTTGCTTCTAAAGATAATCTGAAATTTCTTCTGTTTTTTGGGCAGTCATGCGATAATATGTCGAAGACTGATATAAATTGCATCTGACCCTGCTTTCCTACAGCTTGAAAACGGTTCGTAGAATGGCAATAACGGAGTTCGAACGAAAGACTCACTATCTCTCACATCTCTCAGCTCAATCTTGTAGGCATTCAATGAAGTATCGAAAAAAAGAGTTTGGCAGACAGGAGTTAGGGAAAAAATGTTATCAATCCCAATCATCACTATTTCTTTTATTCTTCCAAAACCCAGTAAATGATCATCTCTCGCTTCAGCCTTCTCAAGTACAATGAAAAGATTTCCGCGGAATTCAACCCCGTTGATCTTTATTGACGTAGCGCAGAATATTTCTTCATCTGCAGTATAGCCCATTTGAACGAGCTCTGGCATGACTGTACTCGTTTGGTCTGGCCGTTGAGTACTTCAATCTTGTCAGTTCCAACCTTTCCTGAGCTCTATTTTGAGCTTTGAATGCCTTGAGAAACACGCACGAGAGTTTTGGGTGGATTCTTGATATTGTGGACTGTTCTGGCTCACATCTTGAGCTCTTCATGCTTTCTCTCAAAAGCAGCACAGTTAAAAGCCTCTAGTGGATCCGACCACTCAATACATTCTCTAGTGTGCTGACCGTGATGGAGCTTGTTTATAGAATTTATATTCTCGAATAGTGTTTGGAACTGGAGCAAGAATTCTTGATACAAATCCTCTTGATATGGTGAGATTGATGGAGGGGGTTCAGATGCGGAAACTATCTCCATAACTCTCAATAATAATATAATTAACTCCATGTGATCATCGTCTTCGTCGACTTTCTCACGTAGAAGGAAAGGTAGAGCCCTGATCAGACACCACATTTGCACCGCTTTTTGACTTAAAGAGTGATCTCTTTTGGTGAGCATCGCCTCTGTGGAGTTGGCTGAAGGTTTATTCTTCATTTCGGTAAAACCATAATCAAATAGTTTGATGGCATCATTCAAATATTGCACGTTGAAAATCTTTTCAACGATTACATGATGATGCAGAACGAGCTTTACAACCATTGGACAGATACCAATCAAGTATTCGTGCATATTATCAAAGATTTTGTTTCGTGATGGGTGGAAGAATTTTGATTCGCTCCATGGTGACGGCATCTTCAAGCCTGTGGCAGTTTTTGCAGCACTAGAATAGTTTGACGTGGCCAGAAATTCGAGGTGTTCATCGAAAAGCTCTCTAGTTCTGGGCTGTCCTGGTTGGGAGGAACCTGAATGGAAATTTGTTCTTGAGTAAGTACAGAGTTGGCAGAATAAATTTGCTGCTGGACCTAAGAATTCATTCACAGCATGGACTGCAGCGCCCTCCCCACAAAACTCTCAATAGAAGCCCTCAGTATGTGAATACCGTCTCCATATTCCAAGGGCACCCCGTCATCGCTCTTTAGTCGTGCTAAATCGTCGAAAAAGGGACCCAGAATCCTATCGAAACCGTAGTGCACATCTGGGTAGCAGGAAACAGCTAGTATGTGGATGCTATCGAGAGCTGATCCATTTTTTCGGGTAGGTTTCCGACTTTAAAATAGAAAACTCCCAATTTGTGAATGCCAGTTTTAGATCCGAGGGGATTAGTGATTTCCAGCTCGTCGTAATAGAGTCTCAAACGGATGGAATGTGAAAATCTCTGATGAAACGGGTGAGGTCTAGAATCTTCACCATCTATGGAAGAGCCGAAGATTCCGTTAGGCGATGATCATTCATTTTCGATCGCCTCCCTGATTGATTTGTTGGAGAGTATCATCCTCAGCACTTCAATTACTGGTACATATTGAAAAATTTCAGGGACCCGAGCCAGTTGATATTTGCAATTTCTCTTGTCAAGTTTCATATCCATACGATACCCTAACAGAATCCCTAATGGCTCGATATGATAGGTACGGGTCACAATCGCCTGAATTCGTTGCTCGTGATTTTTCAAACCTTCAAACGGTCGGCTCATGTCGAAAATGAGGTTTACATCCTCGACTGAATTCTGAGTAACTAGTTGGCCAATCAAGAGCCTGTCAATAACTTTCTCTCCCGTGACGGAGCAATATTGATGGAACAAATCTTCGAACTCTCCCAAAACAACTTTTATCATAGCCCCCGTCATTGATTTACAAGCATGGGGGCGACAAATAATTTTCATAGTCTCCGAGCGCAAATCGAATAGTGAATTTGCATCCTCCGTTTCTCTATCCACATTTTGATGTTGATTTGCTTGAGAACCAATTTCTCCATCATCTCCATAATCATCGATATCCATAGCAGGGTTAAAATTATTTTCTTGGGGGTTTCTCAATACTCCACGTTCGTCTAGGCCATCATGTCCAACTTGAGCTACTCGAGAATGTTTCGTCAAAATATGCTGACGGAGATTCTTGAAATATTCGTAATTCTGTAGGCATCCTGATTGGCCACATACGAATCCTGTGGAACCCATTCCTCGATCAAGACCATGGCGTGTTTTTAAATGCGAGGCTAAGCCATTGACTCCTCCATTAATTAATTGTTTGCACTCGAAACAACTAAGACGTTCCATGATTTTCAAATGACTATATATGACTAAACTATAGTCAGTTCATCTTTGGTTGTAAATGTACATCAAAAACTCTCTTCTGTTCTAAATCACGTTACCATGACAAGTAAGCAGATAATCTATCCTCAATAAAATTTTTCCGATCAAAAGCAGATGTTAGAGATACAATGCTGGAAGAGGCTATGAAAAACATGTTCCCACATGATTCATACCTTCAAGTTTATCCAGCGTCTCTGCATCCCCGAAGACTTAACTAAGCGTGGACCTCAGCTATTGAACGTCAAGAATTCGATACTCCTGAGTCATGACGTATATATACCGTTTTTTGAGAGCGTATTGTATATGTGGCCTGCTCAAAATAGATACAGTCCTGATTTTGATGGTTTGCTGTTTGATGCGGTCCTATGCGATACTATGCGGTCCTCCTTTGTCTCCAAGAAGAACTGTTTGTGTATCTCATGTACCTATTGGACATTCCAAGTAATAAGACAGAGTTGAAGTTTGATCGAGATGAGGTCGAAGGGGATCAGTGGAGTTGAAAGAGAAAAAGATATCAAAGTGAAATCGATGACATGAAAAAATTTAGGGTAATCTTAAATGATGCTACTGCACAGCGATGACAAGACAGTGCCAGAAAGTACCTCATCAGATGCCTGGAATCAGCTGAGCGTTGCGGCAACGTTGAGGTGACGTTGCGTGCTAAAATATGTGATATGAGCTTTAAAATCACTAATAACGTAGACTTCTCAAAAATTTATTTACGCCTGTTGAACCTCCCTATTAAGAAACAAAAAAGACGATTCATCTTTGAGAGTTTACCATTTTGGAACTTGATTCTCAAAACCATGAAAAGTATTTCCAAAAATATTTACAGGCTGATTAATCGAATCCTGCGAGCTTCGATAAACTTTTTGGATCTAAATTCTGAATTTTTTCATTGAAATGCCTCGAAGCTCAAAGAGTTACCATTATTCCGAGAAATCGCAAGAACACCTTCTCGTTTAGACTATAAAATTACATCGACAAAATTGCAGAAGTCTAAAGGAAATATCATCAGAAATTTTTGTAGTTATGAAATGTCCAATTTTTCGAAAAAAGTCAACTTCTGCGATTTTTTGATCACTATTTCGATGTAATTCTTCAACCCGAACAAAAGGTATTCGTGTGATTTCCTGGAATAATTCATACCCTTCAAGTTCTGAGGCATTTGAACGGGAAAATTCAGCATTTTTTCCAAAAAATGTATCTAGTCTCACGAAATTCAGTGAATCGGTCTGTGAATTTACTAGAGGTACTTTTCAGTCTTTTGAAAGAAATTTCGTATAGGTTCAGCCATCTGACGCGTGACGTAGCATGATTTTCGACATGCGAGGAAGTTTTTCATTTCCCAACAATGGCAAAACTCAAAGCGAGAAAGTTGTCCTCTAGTATCTCGTCGATGTCACTGCCAAATTTCAGATAGAATGATAGAATAGAAGAAAAGATATGGGAATTTCACTGAGACTGTTTGGCGAGGCGTCGTGAATTCGATTGTTCTTGTCAGCCACTGAACGTCCATGTACAGAAATCACTACAACTTTTTCCCTATTTCATCATTTGATCTTAACTTTTGCATCAATATCAATTAGATACTAGTGGAAAACTTCCTCGCTATGAGTTTTGGTATCGATGAAAAATGAGAAACTCCCTGACGTCCGCTGCGGCTCGCTTATACTCAACACCATCACGAAATACTACCGAACTCTTCTCCTCGTGCGCAACATTGAGGCAACGCTTGAATGAAGGTTCCCTGGTGGTTCCCCCCGGGGACCTGATGCCACGCGCGGCATCCCGCGAGTGAACCTTTTTTCGAATGAAATAATCTTACGAGTTATTTGAAGTGAGTACTCAGCATTGACTCAAAATTAGATTTTTCTCTACGGAGAGACACTATGTATCACAGAAAATGATCTAAACATTCAAAACACACATTCTCTGAACGTTTGACTCGAATTCTATGCTATCGAATGAACAGGTCGAAAGAACATTCATCAAAAGTACATACTCTCTCACGTCGCTAGATGAAAACCGTGCAGTTGACTCAGGATCTCGACTTCACATTAATAGTTCACACGATCGTGAGATCAAAACTTGAAATCCTGGCTAAATATCAATCTGATGCAACAGCTCTATGAGATGCTGGACGACCAACTGCCAGCAGCAGCGCGGGAACGCGCGGGAGGTGAGGTTGGTCTACCCGAGCACCCTCTCTTTGAGCGGAAGTTTCTCGTATCCGAAAGAGAAATCTTCCTTACGTTAGCCATGAGATCTTCAGGGTCGCACTTTCTCGCATTGAAAAGTGGATATTCTATCATTCATGCGCGAAAATCATGTTCACGCACAGGATAAGAGGAAATTTGACGTATCTGGATTTAGAGAGTAGCTCCCACTAGACATGAAATGATCGACTTCTACCAGTAGTAATTCTGAAGGCATTAAAAGAAGCTACAATTTGATCACTTGTGGAAGTTAATTATCGGACTTTTCATATGACTTACAGTCATACAAGTTGAGCAGTTCCGTGAAAATGCCAAATTTCGAACTCAATTGACAAGAAAATCATTTTCTTGCTTTTGACCCCAAACCTGTGCGAATATGTTCTCTAATATCAATACTATCGATTAGAACAATGATCTGGGTGGGCCGTTCAATTCTCGATTTTATTCAGCTGATTTGAAACACCCTCATTTGACTTTCTGCTGAAAATGATCCCACAGGTGTGGCTCATATATGCTTCCAGCTGAACTAATGTGCGCCAACCTGTGGGAATTCACTCTCTGAATTACCCCCAAATATGTGGAAGATCTTCCGGAGGCGAGCCTGGAGTCAGACACGGTCTGGGAGTTATATTTTACGAGTCAAGTATAGGCATTAATTTGTCCATTTGGATGCAGGTGAGCGTGAGAAGGACTTTACTCATTCTAGCTCACAAATGAGATGTGCGTCTAGAAAGAGGATCCACATATGTTTTACCGACTCAAATGACCATCTAAACACGATCTGAGGGTCAGTTTGGCTCTAAACTATTGACACTTGCTTTCATACTAGAAACCACTTCAGTTACACGTTTTCCAGTGAAGTAGTTTCAGATGATGATTCAGAGCACGATCTGACCACGAAATCGTGTTAAGGTGGTCATTCTGAGTCGGAGATACATGTTTGGGTCCTTCTTCTAGCCGCACATCTCATTTATAAGCTAGAATTAGTGAAATCCCTCTCACGCTCACCTGCCTCCAAATAGACGAATTAATGCTCATATTTGACTCGTAAAATAGAACCTCCAGAACGCATCTGACTCCAGGCTCGCTTCCGGAAGTTTTTCTACATATTTGGAGGAACTTTGGGGAGTGATTTTCCACAGGTTAGCGCACATTTGTTCACATAGAAGCATATTTGAGCCACACCTGTGAGATCATTTTTAGCAAAAAGTCAAAAGAGGGTGTTTTAAATTGGCTGAATGAAATCGAGAATTGAATGGCCCACCCAGATTATTGTCCTAATTTATAGTATTTGTATTGAAGGACGTATTCGCACAGGTTTGAGGTGGAAAGAAAAAAATGATTTTTTTCAATTGAGCTCGAAGTTTGGCATCTTCACGAAACTGCTCAACTTGTAACGACTGTAAGTCCTATGAGAAGTCCGTAAGTCAAATCCCACAAGAGATCAAATTGTAGCTCCTCTCAAAACCTTCACAATGACTACTAGTGAAAGTCGATCATCTCATGCCTAGCGGGAGCTGGATCACTCTGCAGCAGGCCCAGGAATTGCACAAATATACTTTCAGCAAATAGCTCTTAGAAGTTGCTAAGCTCAATTATCACCCTTGGACAATTTACTTTTCAAAAGTATCAATCTCGACAAAGCAAATGCATCCAGGTAAGTTCAAGAATATTGAGTCTAACTGGAGCTATCATTTTCTCGAAATGGGCCAGAAAGAGGTCTTGGATGGACCATTTATGGGCCCATAGAGGGCTCCGGAGGAATTAAAAAGAAATCTTTTCGTACTATTTGAATATAGTGAAGGACTAGGGAGGGCAGGGGTGTAACGTGAAATTTTGATCAGCACAACTTACTTATATTCAACGGGACTCTTATCTTAAAATGCAGGAAATACGCGCACGAACGGCGAAACGACTTCAAAAATTCAGCTCCTCCGCATCACTTGCCGTACCAACCCTGAAAATCGGAAAGGGGGGGGGGGCGCACACTCGAAATAATAATTCAGGAATTAATTATAAAAATAACTGGCCTCTACTCTTTACGTTGCTTCTGCGCGGCGATACATGGATTCACATATGACTCATAACCGTTATTTGTCCGCTTGCTTCTACTAATTGGCAAAATAAATCATTCGCTCATCAGAAATTGTCTCTAATTTCTAATGTAAAATGATGCACTTCACAAGGGCCCCAAATCTGTCCGAATCACGCACGGAATTCACCTGTGCTCCGTAGAGCACAGCTCATCCGGTCCTTGCTCTGATAATTGTCTTAAGACAATTTGCTCCAAAATTCTCTTGTCCAAATGGCCATCCAACAGCCGCCGCTACACGCGCGCAACGACAAGCACCCAAGATAGCTTGCGCTCCGATGCCTCGGAGCCACTGATGCCTTCTTGTCCCCCGCGATCGAGCAATAGGTGCACGATCACACACCTGGCCCCTTGTCTACTCTGCAATTATCTGATTATCATTGCACGTACGCCTACTCCGAGGCATCTCATCCACGACCGCGCTGAGGGAATTCACAAGTACGCTGCTCCCAGTAGTCCACGTGGCGCGGTTGATACCCGGGTTCTCAGGTGCTATAATTCCACTCGCGTACGTCTATCAGAGACGTCCTATCCACGTTCGCACTCTGCATCAGCTAGCGAGATATCCTGGGAGTCCGGTCTGTCCGCGGGCACGACGATTGCCCTTCGCGACGCGCGAGGCTCTCCGCACACCCGACGAGAGAGTCTAAGAAGAATAGCGAGACCACTCACCGTTTGATGCCATTGTCCGTTGCTTGACTATTTTCTTTCCTCCGTCCAAATATATCACCCCACACTCAAGCGAGTCCAATCGCAGCAGCAGCAATTCAGGTCAGCCAGGACTCCTGGGGGACTCGCAGCTGGGCACGCACTCCGAATTGAAAGCGCAAGCGCAACTGATACGTGTGTACTGCACGAGGTCAGATCCACAAGTGGCACAATGGCCGCTCCTTCTTCATCAAAATCTCGCCTCCGTCTTCACTGAAGAGGAGCTCTCTCATTGGTCCGTCCAATTTTACCGGAACACTGGCAGTGTCAACTGGTGGCTGAGCGCGCCAAATGTTCAAATCCAGTCACTATACAAGTCCCATACAGTCGCTCAGATTCTACGAAATTCGCTGTAAGTCCATCAAATGCAGTATCTACGGTCCTGATGCCTCGACCTGGAGAATCTTCTGTCCTACTCACGCGCATGCACCACCAAAATACACGCGGAGGCATTGCGCACTCGCGTTCATCGTAATTCCACGCTTTCACTCCATATAGTCCTCATACACGTCCGAGTATACCTATATCTAGTCCGTGTCATAGGAGTATCCCCATAGCTACTCGCTGCTGTCCGTAACATACCATATCGAGCCCCAGCGACAGCAGTATATATATATATGTCGCAGCCTTCCGGTAGTATCAGACATTTGACCAAAAGGCTAGCCTTTTGGCCAAACGCCGCCTTTTAATTCGAAAACGGTTCATTCTACAACCGAGCGGGCTAAAACCATCCTTTCGGTCAAATGGCTACCGTACGCCAGCCATTCGGCCAAGGGGCGGATCGCGTGCAGCCTTTTCATATTAGAACTTGCGCTTTTTGATCATTTGACGGTAATTCCATGATTTCAAGCTCGTCAGAATTAAGAATTGGGGGTTGTAAAACCTTGTGTAATGTCGAGCGCTACTCGAAATCTTTTTAGAAAGAGGAAGAAAGGGTGACAGAGAGAAATTTTAGTTTAAGTACGCGAAACAGAGAACGGACGCAAAGCACCTCTCTCGACCCCGAGGCTGACATAAGACCAGCCTCGGGGATCAAGATTTTCCGCTTATCCCTCCCGATTTCTCTTCACCTGGAAACAAAA
Organism: Eretmocerus hayati; assembly: GCA_029851415.1. Taxonomy (NCBI): domain Eukaryota; kingdom Metazoa; phylum Arthropoda; class Insecta; order Hymenoptera; family Aphelinidae; genus Eretmocerus; species Eretmocerus hayati. The sequence goes on along the minus strand of CM056742.1, from coordinate 74,159,634 downwards.
AAAAATTAAGCAGGTGAAGCGAAATGGTCGAAACTTGGCCACGCCGCGGAGGAATCCTCCGCGGTGATGAAAAGTATAGCGGCCGGGCTCACGTGAGTCCCCTCGAGGTTGGTGATTAGAGGAGCAACAAGGGTAAGGGAGGTACGTGCATATAGCACAAAATCGCCCATCTCGTTTCCGCGCCTAAACGACGGCCTAGACAATCTCCCCATCGTCCTTTCCTAGGCTTTCTCTGAAGTGGCGACGGCGTGAATCTTTCCCGACACGCTTACCGGCCTCGCATCGTCCGCTATATAGCTGCGCCATGCAACTTGAAGTGTGAGAGAGAGGATATATAGCTCGCTCTCTCTCTCTCTCTCTCTTTTTTTTTAAGGTGATAGAGGGCAAAATCTGCCTCAAGATCCTTCGGATCCGTCCCCAGACACCGGGCTGGTTCAGCTTACGCGGACTACGCATAGCCCACGCAGGCCATACCAGGCGGGACACGGGTTTGGGTGGGGCCCACCGAGAGGTGGGCCCGGCCGTGTAATATCCCTCTCCCCTTGGTGTCCGATACCTAGGGCATCGCGCAATCAAGAAGGAGATCCACCTGCATCTGCCATCTCATCCCGGAACCGCGTGAGCATTACTTCAGGATGAGCGGCATGTCTCGCGCTCGATTGCGAGCGTTCCTCTTCTCCATCTTCTCTCTTCGGCCACTTGTCGGCATCTTCTATCTTCATTCTTCATTGTTCCCTCTCTCTCTCTCTCTCTCTCCCTCTCTCTCTCTCTTTTTTTTTTTTTTTTTTTTTTAAGGTGGTTAGAGGGCAAAATCTGCCTCAGGATCCCTCGGATCCGTCCCCAGACACCGGACTGGTTCAGCTTACGCGGACTACGCATAGCCCACGCAGGCCATACCAGGCGGGACACGGGTTTGGGTGGGGCCCACCGAGAGGTGGGCCCGGCCGTGTAATATCCCTCTCCCCTTGGTGTCCGATACCTAGGGCATCGCGCAATCAAGAAGGAGATCCACCTGCATCTGCCATCTCATCCCGGAACCGCGTGAGCATTACTTCAGGATGAGCGGCATGTCTCGCGCTCGATTGCGAGCGTTCCTCTTCTCCATCTTCTCTCTTCGGCCACTTGTCGGCATCTTCTATCTTCATTCTTCATTGTTCCCTCTCTCTCTCTCTCTCTCTCTCTCTCTCTCTCTCTCTCTCTCTCTCTCTCTCTCTCTCTCTCTCTCTCTGGCGGTAAGTGTCCCCACACGCATCTAACATCGCTCCGTGTTCGAACATCAATTTAACCACCAAAACGTCGTCCCGAGTGGCACTTTTTTGCAGATTGGACTTCCTCCTGCAGGCTCATACCACTGGAGCATCACTGCATGGCTCCTGCTAGAGCCTGGGAGGAATAATTGCAATTCTGCAACCTCAACAACAACATCGAATCAGCAGTGCCTGGCGCCGAAAGTGAGCTTTGTGCGCATGCTCGGAGGTCGTCTGCTACGCTAGCCTGCTTCGCTGTCTTGCTGTCTGCTGCATGATGAGCGACAACATCTGCTGTGTCTGCAACAACACCTTACGTGCAGGCAGCAGAGTATGCGACATCTGTAAAAAATCAGCACATGTCAAGTGCTCGAGAACATCCAGACGAGCAGTGACATGTGAAAGATGTCTGCAGGTGAGCGAGATTCCAGCCGCAAAATCAACATCAAGTGCGACGAAGCAGACGACTTCGACTTCCCGCCTCAGTATGCAAACAGCCAGAGAGAGAGAGAAGGAGAAAACAAGCCCACGAAGACGTGTGAGTAATCAGCCGCTCTCACACATGCGGCTCAGCTCGCGTGGCGCGTCAGGAAAGTCTCCCCTCGCCCCGCACCATACCACCACGGGCAGCAGCGCTGAGCTCCCCACCACCAGTGCCTCTCAAGCCATCGAGAGTCGACAGCTCACGCTAGCGGGGGGTATTCCGCCAGCTACTGCTTCGCCTCCGTTAAGTGGCGCCACCATCCACGAGTCCAGCAGAACAGAGCCCGCGAACATTCAAAAGCAGCAAGCTGATGCGCGGCTCACTACTGCCTCTCCGTCGCTGCTCAGTACATCACATGTGGATCACCCCGTCGGATCGGTGGAAAGCAATAGCCCCAACATCTCGGATCAACCTGCAGCAACAACCACGTCGACGTCGTCAAACTCTCCGGAATCAAAGTGGGTATATATACGGGAGAGTACTCTGGACCTTTTCTACAACCAAAATGCCTTGCTTCAGAACCAGCTTGACGAAATAAAATCCCTCGTGATCCGACAAAACGTTGCCACTACCTCTCCATCTTGCACACCAGCAGTAAGTGAGGTGGATGATCGATTGTTGGCACGTGTATCTTCTCTCGAGGGACTTATAGAGAAGCAAAGCTCCCAGCTGGAGGAGCTTCGCTTGGATCGACAGCTTCTTCTGGAGCAAAATTCCATCATGGCAGGCCAAATTTCTACCTTAACGGAGCTACTGTCAGGCTTCCAGAGTACTCTGCAGAATAGTAAATTTCGTAATGATGAGAATAGTAATGCTGAATCGACACATCAATCCTCGATTCCTAACACTGCCCCTAGGATGGACGAGTCCCCCCACTCATACGTTCGGAAGCAAGGGCAGGGACTGGGCAATGACGGACTTGAGCGCTGTAAACTGATTATTAATGGTGTATTAAAAGAAGATTCTGAGGCCTCACCAGCACAGATATCTGATATTTCTTATGCAGTGCTCAAGTCCATTCTCCCCTCATTGGAGAGGGCAGACATTGCTGATGTCCGTGTCCTGCAACCGGGGCGTGCGTCTGGGGAGAAGACTCCAACAGGAAATCGTGACTCGGTTCTATCTTCCCGAGCCTCAGCTGCCATCACGCGCAATTTACCATCATGTGTAGTCCAACTCTCCAGTAGCCGACTAGTCGGGAAAGTGATTCGGGCTAAACGTTCAATCACCAATAATTATTTCACGGCCAACAATATCCAGCCTGACTTACTCGACCCAGATACAAAAGCTCATGTGCCAGACCGTAAAATCTTTATAAATGAGATGCTCCACCGTGAAAAATACAAAGAATTTATACGTTTAAGGTCGGTTGCACGCGGTTTGGGTCTTAAATACGTCTGGCACAGAGATGGGCGTTTCTGGGTTAGACGGAAAAATGGTGAGCGAGCGCACACGTTCGAATCCCTTGCTGATCTGCAGGTCATTCAAACGACCTGTCGAAGTGGTCCGGAACGCACCTGTGCGTCCTCTAATAACACCCAGAGCTGCACTATCGTTCCGGAGCAAAATAAAGTTCCGGCAACAGAATCAGCAAGGACTCCCTGACTGGATACGGCTGCTGAAGAGCGACGAGGGAGGGGTAATTCTTTAAAAGCGGGATTTATCAACCTTAACTCCCTGACAGATAAGATTGAGCATCTACGCTTGCTCGTCGCTAACGATCCCTCCTATCATCTATTTGGGGTGGCCGAGTCGAAGCTAGATGAGTATGTAGATGACAGTCTCGTTCAAATTCCAGGTTTTTCGTTGTTGCGACAAGATCGCAACAGAGAAGGTGGAGGAGTTGCCTTGTATGTGCGCAATGACTTCAAAATTGAGAAGTTGGTTTCGTCGAATACTTTTGGGCCGGGGAAACCTGGCGTGCCCGAATTCCTTTTTTGTAGCGTGCAGCAAGGCAGCTCACCCCCAATATTAGTCGCGGTAATCTATAGACCCCCTAAAATTGCCATGCAGAAGGATGATGGGCTGTTTGGCTCGTTACGCCGGCTGTGTGGTGATTACAGTCACAAAATCATTATGGGTGATCTGAACGCTGACTTGTTGGATACTGCTCATCCCGACACCAAGACACTGACTGCACTGACAGAAGAACTAGCCTTGCAGATAGTGCAGCACGGCCCGACTCATCAACACAACCCCAATGTTGTAAGTATCGGATCTTTAAGTTTAGGATGAGAGATTTACGAAAGATTCGTACGTCAAATGATATGCATCTTACTTTGCATATCTATTTAATTTTATCAACGACGAGACACCGGTCCGGTGGAACCCTCGGCGATTTACTTACTTTCTTGTCTGCAACGTCTCGAATCAAACTGCTTTTCTCTCCAATAAAATGAAATGTTGTAACCAGGGATTGCTGTACCACTGGCAAATGCTTGCCAGATTATTCTAGCTACCACACCAAAGCAATAAAAAGTGCAAAAAAGAAAGATCCAAGCTTGTGAAAATTATTACATGCAACAGAAGCTGAAATTCTACGTGTTATCAGGTTTTTTCGAATCAATAGCTTGATTCGTTACTGTGTCGTCAAATCTTGATCGATTTGCGTGTTCCAAAGCTTGAATTGTTCGTAATAATCATAGCTAGGTGACCTAATAATTTATTTGGTGAAAATAATGATTTACACAAAGTTATAAACAAATTATGGTCAAAAAATGATATTTTGGATCTGAAAATTTTGAATAGGTCAACGCTCCTACCTGTTGACCTGTGTGGTAGTAGATCTTTCTTATGAGTAATTTCTGATAGAAAAATGGTATATCTAAGTGTCTGTGCACTTGTATACCCGAAAATAAATTTTCAAATAATTTTTCTTGAAAATTGAAAATTGAAGATTTTTATGGTTGAAATACTGTTATATTCAGATATTCATGGGGATATAGGGTTCATAGTTAAAATGATAATTGACTAGGAATATAGATAAAATAGCATAGCCGTATATTGTCCAAAATTAAATTATAATACTTGGAAAATTTTGTATATTTGATATCAAATGCTTCTAAACATCTCCAATCCCACCGCGTGTAACGGGGTACATAGGGTATGCTCAGAAGGAGCTAATTTTCTTGATTCTGATATCCTTGTCGGCCTGCTGAATTCACTTCACGTGAATATGCCTCTGTACCTTGCGATTTGAATCAGATTATTCTGCGAACATTCCAAAGCGAAAAGAGATTATCTATGGGCTGTTTTTACATAGATAAAAGCCCTTGCTGCTGATATGAACTTTTATTGATTTTAAATGATTCTAATGATTTTAATTGACTCTAATCACGATCCAACCCATTGATTTTAAGCCCTAACACGGTACGAATACCAAGTCTCTTGGTAGCGTTGCCGGTTGCCTGCGCAGTGTTCTTTCTTGGAAGAACTGGCTCAAAATTCCGTTAATTTTTACTTGGAAAATTAAATAAGAATAAATCGATCAATTGTCGATTTTACACGGAATTTCGAGCCTGGCTCGTACAACTGTTGGTAGGTGGACTGGTATTATCCCACCCTCGCGACGCGGATGTATTCTGTCCCTAGATATCACACCCAAGTATTGGGACGCGAATATCCAGGATAATCTTAAAATATCTATTCACCTCGGAAATCCAGAGGTGAAGTGTGCAATTATAAATATTCAGGATTTTCACTTTTTCACTTTACTTACGTCGCAAAATTTGATTTGATCAAATTTAAAAAGTGATCAAGTGGTGGTGCTCAAACTGGCGAGGACCTGGTGCGACGTTGGTGAACGGCTACTGCAGTGATGGCCACGTGGTCGATTTTCCAAGAGTCCAGGTAGTAGCTTCTGCGGCAGTGAGTTTCAAGCCTTGCGGGAGCCCTGGAGATCTTGTTTCTTCCTTTTTGGACGTTAGAACGGGAAGTGCTTGTCGCACCGGGTCCTCGCTGCTGCGATACCTCAGCCGTTTGACGAGCATCCCCACTTGACCCATATATTAGGCGGCTCGAACTTTAGCGGCCTGTATATTACGCGACACACATATTTCCGATATGTATTGACATATCGATGACTTGAAAAACTACAAAAGTGTGTGCTTGCGTGCAAGTATATGATTGTCTGTAAAAATGACTTGAACGGGGGCAATACCCTACTCTACAGCTTTTGCTATATATACATAGATCTATATATATATGTTACAACGAAAACCCATGCGTGCGTTAAGCAAATAAAATATCAAAATTGCAATAAAAAGCAGCAGTTCAAGCTAAGGGTTAGTTCACACAATAATGATACGTGAAGTTATTGTTTTTATGAAATGATAGATGATGATTGATTCTACTTACATGGTTGATCTGCATAAAAGCTCTGGAGAGCGACTGTTATATATCTATATAACTAAAGTTTAAAATTTACAGCGGGATTCCGTACCTTACATAGTTCCCCCAAATTATTGGAATTTGGAGTTCTTTCAAGAACGTTAATGAAAATAATTTTTCAAAAAAAAGGGGGGAATCACGCGGCAGATCAACGAACCATGTAGAAAAACCCGAAAAATTTGTGATTCTAACTTTACTTGAAATACTGGTCTGGTCCATTCTATCATGGACTGAAATTTTCTAGAAAGAAAACCAATACGTTACGGCTATAACCAACAAAAAAGAATAAACATTCCTTAGATCAATCTTCGTATTGACCCAAGATCTTTGGTAATACAGGACTTTTCTGAATCCTGGTGGGACTCTGAACCCACAATTAGTACCTCTTCTCTTCCTTTTGAACTTGTTCTTGAACTTCTAGTCAGGACTATGTGGAATAAACTTTATGTCTTTCTAATATTAGTGATCGAGCCAATTCTCTGGGCAAAACAATCTTGTTCTTCCCCTTTACCAAAATGTCTTTGTACAATTTGAAATTCCTTACGGGGGTGTTAGACTCTGAAGACGTAATAATAGAGAGAAGTTTATCATCTTGTCGTTGTTCGTTCGGAATATTTCTGATCTGTTGCAAGAGTGTTGGTGGAGGTTTCCTGGCTAAATTAATACTGACAACTAACTCATGTTGCGGTTGGTCTTCAGGTTCACACCGGGAATTAGGTTCTCTTGCGTCCATACAAATCCGAATGTCCCCATTTTTCTTATCCACGACCACTATAGGGTTGATTTTCTAAGTTCACCCATTTCTCGACTTCCTTGCAAACTTTGTCACAAAGTGTGATAGGAATCGGGTATCATTTGTCTTTGTATGGACTCAAATCCTTCATTCTAATCGTATATTGAAAATCCTTAAACTTTCCTGGACATTTACTAAAAGCTTTCCTCAAATCCATAAGGATAGATTTCAATTTTAGTTTGTATTTCATAGGAATATTTAATGGATCAATCTTCGCATCAATCTCCTCTTTGGTTGGAGAGTCATCTATCAGATCAGTTTCTACAGAGTTTATTGTTAAACTTTCGAGTGAATTGTTCTTGATTTCTTCAAATGCGTCGGAACAAATTTTCCGTAACTCGTTAAATTCTGACAGATTCATACGATGATACTCATATTTCAAGTCTATAATCTGATGTTCGATTTTGAAAGTGATTAATTCTTTGCCTAGATGCAAAGTTGCATCAAGCATGAAAAGTGTCCCAATTCCGAAAATGCACTGATTCACTAGCTTTGGTATAACCATGAAATCTATTTCAACGTTAGTTCCCCCGATTTTTACTAACCCGCGAAACTGACGTTTGATCTTCATTGACTTCTCACCGGTAAACCCGCTGGCTTGTAGACCAGTAACCGGAAATGTAGGACAATTTTTCCATAAATCAATATTTTTCTCATAAATATCTTCTGCAACACAGGTAACTTTACTTCCCGTATCTAACAAGACACGTATTTCAACTTTTTCAATAAAAACTTTAATTTCAGGGCATTCCCTTGTAATTTCTTGACTTGGTTCATTTGCAAATTGAGATTCATCGAGCATTTCATTCCGCGAATAAACTGTATTCACTATCTTATTCTTAATCTCTTCACCGTCTTGAGAATCGAATTGCAATAGTTGAGTCGATTGTGGCTTATTCCCACTAAGAAGTTCCGAATATAAAATTTCGCGCCAAAATTTCAATCGTTCCAACCCTTGGTCGAGCTTATTACACTCTAAATCAGGTGATTCAGTCACGAGGCCAGGAACTGGACATCTATTCTCTTAAACGTTATTCTCAATAAATTCGAACTTTAGGTTCTGAATATACAATTTCGCGTCAAAATTTCAATCGTTCCAACCCTTTGTCGAGCTTATTACACTCCAAGTCAGGTGATTCGGTCACGATGCAAGGAACTGGACATCTATTCTCTTTGAACGTTATTCTCAATAAATTCGGACTTCCGGGTTTCATCCTCACTAACCTCCTCTACTAATTGCTCTCCAACTCTGTTCAGCAATGATTTGATAATTTTGGATATCGAATCCCTTTCATTCACGGTGCCCGGAAGCGGTGTTTCATATAATTTCATTTTGGTTCATTTGTAAATTGAGATTCATCGAGCAACTCAGGCCGTGAGTAAACCGAATTTATTTCCCTAATCTCGGTATCCGTTTCTTCTAATTTGCTCGAATGCTCCGATTTCAAATCGCACTCTGACTCATCCCCTCCACCCTCCGAAATTGTCAGCTCGCGCCAAAAATTCAATTTTCGCGGGTTCCTCGAAGGTTGCCCCATCGGTGTAACACGTCGTACATCCAACGAATCATCCACGGCAATATCTGTTTCTGACCTAATCTCCACATTCTCAGAGTCTTGAGGTTCGTTCTGAATATGCGAACTGTCACTCGGCATGTCGGTACATTTCGAAAATTCATCCACCAGCTCGGTTGATAACCCCGACTCAATCACGGGGCCCGGAACCCTATCTAATTTTTTTTTTATTTTGATAATTAGCTTCTTCTTCATGTTTCTACCCATACGCAGTTTAGGCGTCGTTGCAGTAAGAATATTTGTGGCATCTAGTACCTGAGATTTTATTGAAATGTCATTATCAGACTGAGAATGTATGGGACTTACTGCAACGACTCTTCGTTTTCCGACGACTCGCTGTCAGGCCCTTGTTTTTTCCGAAAATATCTCTCAACAATTTGACATGAAATCGCATTGAATCATGGTGATCATGGTCCCCCCAGACCTTGCTTCGGGAGTGCTGGGATACATGCAATCTGTACGAAATCGTTAGAAAATACTCGGCATATACCAGTTGTGAAACCGGATTATGAGTTTTTGATGTCAACATTGGTTTGTGAGTAGCTGAAATTCACGCAAGTACCCAAATTTCAAGTTTTTAGCTTGCTTGAACTGAATACGAATTCTTTATAAAATATATATATATATTAAGTACATGGTGTAGAATTGTGAAATAATTTGAGCTGCTACACGTCATGGCAGAGTTGTATGACTGTCGTGAATCTAAAAATCACGCAGTTGTGGTCATTTATTCGAGACATCGTTCGAATATGAGATATAATGTCTCTGGAGCTGATGAAAAAAGCTCTTCTGCATTTACGATGAGTGAAATTCCCAAAACTGCACCATCGTTAGGCAGGGATATGGCGCCCGACTGCGCTGATTTTACTGCGCGCCCGCCGAATTATTCTTCGACTACGTATTCGGTGTCCGGTTAACAGGCATAGTATACCTATATGTTGTCGCGGCGAATATCGGAACAAAAGTAGACACCGATTAGTATGCTATATATATGCGTGGGCGGCCCCTTTGCTCACGGTGGACGTGTAGCAGAGTATCGCACTATATGTATATACGAAGATCAGCACATAAGGATGAGCCGATAACTCAGTGTATACCTATATATTGCACGCACTATATATGTCTACAGTGTACCTGTCTCGACTCGTTGTCGTATGATGGTGTACTGTATTCAACTTGTCAACATATGATCTAACAATCACAAAGGTCTAACTCAAGTTCAGATCCAAGTTCGAGCTAATAATCCTTTATTATTATACTCTTATACATGGATCTTATGGGCGAAAAATACTCTTTGACTTTCCTTGTTTATACTACGTAAGCTGCTTACATCGATCATCCGATGCTCATCCTTCCAAGAAGTAAACAAAGACAGAGTATTTTTCGTCGTTACTCTATTGAGAACGTGATTCTACTGCTCGAGTAGTGTATGCATCCAGTCTGCATGCGCAACTTTTTGTGAGCTTGAAAAAGAACCAAAAACACCAAAAAAACGCACCTTTTCTACGTCTAAATATCTTGCAATGTTCGCAGAATATCTGATATATATATATATATACATCCATATAGCTATAAATACTGGGACGCCGATATGGATTCATAAAATCTGGGACGAAAAAGAGTATATTTTCCCAAATACTGGGATTTTTCCAAAAACGTGTAAAAATGGAAATTTTGGGTTGAAAGTATTTTTTTATTCAAACACTAAACCATCCCTCGTGGGAGATAACCGCCGAGGAGATAACAGACGTGTGCTTAGACTTCGTTTTGCGTTCAAAACACTAACCATCCCTCGTGGGAGATAACCGCCGAGGAGATAACAGACGTGTGCTTAGACTTCGTTTTGCGTTCAAAACACTAACCATCCCTCGTGGGAGATAACCGCCGAGGAGATAACAGAACTTTGCTTAGAAAGTGGTTTTTTTCAAAATATCACGAAATTTTCACGCGTCCCAGAAAATAGCAAAATATATTATTCGCCGCGTCCCAGAATATATGAATCTAGAAGGACGCCTTCTGGGACGTCCCAGAATTTAGAACGCGTCCCAGAATTTGACAAAATATCGCTGAAATGACGTCATCGCGTCCCAGAATCTCTAGTTAAAGAAGTGTGTATATATATATATATATATAAATTTTTGACTCTGAAGAGGTATCTTATATGCTTTAACTATACCCCAATATCTTCCAGAATATCTGAATAAAATTTTACGATTTTATGATTTTATGTGAGTTCGTGTCATACGATTCGCGTACCACCAGGCAGGTACCATTTGTAAGTATCGGATCTTTAAGTTTAGGATGAGAGATTTACGAAAGATTCGTACGTCAAATGATATGCATCTTACTTTGCATATCTATTTAATTTTATCAACGACGAGACACCGGTCCGGTGGAACCCTCGGCGATTTACTTACTTTCTTGTCTGCAACGTCTCGAATCAAACTGCTTTTCTCTCCAATAAAATGAAATGTTGTAACCGGGGATTGCTGTACCACTGGCAAATGCTTGCCAGATTATTCTAGCTACCACACCAAAGCAATAAAAAGTGCAAAAAAGAAAGATCCAAGCTTGTGAAAATTATTACATGCAACAGAAGCTGAAATTCTACGTGTTATCAGGTTTTTTCGAATCAATAGCTTGATTCGTTACTGTGTCGTCAAATCTTGATCGATTTGCGTGTTCCAAAGCTTGAATTGTTCGTAATAATCATAGCTAGGTGACCTAATAATTTATTTGGTGAAAATAATAATTTACACAAAGTTATAAACAAATTATGGTCTAAAAATGATATTTTGGATCTGAAAATTTTGAATAGGTCAACGCTCCTACCTGTTGACCTGTGTGGTAGTAGATCTTTCTTATGAGTAATTTCTGATAGAAAAATGGTATATCTAAGTGTCTGTGCACTTGTATACCCGAAAATAAATTTTCAAATAATTTTTCTTGAAAATTGAAAATTGAAGATTTTTATGGTTGAAATACTGTTATATTCAGATATTCATGGGGATATAGGGTTCATAGTTAAAATGATAATTGACTAGGAATATAGATAAAATAGCATAGCCGTATATTGTCCAAAATTAAATTATAATACTTGGAAAATTTTGTATATTTGATATCAAATGCTTCTAAACATCTCCAATCCCACCGCGTGTAACGGGGTACATAGGGTATGCTCAGAAGGAGCTAATTTTCTTGATTCTGATATCCTTGTCGGCCTGCTGAATTCACTTCACGTGAATATGCCTCTGTACCTTGCGATTTGAATCAGATTATTCTGCGAACATTCCAAAACGAAAAGAGATTATCTATGGGCTGTTTTTACATAGATAAAAGCCCTTGCTGCTGATATGAACTTTTATTGATTTTAAATGATTCTAATGATTTTAATTGACTCTAATCACGATCCAACCCATTGATTTTAAGCCCTAACACGGTACGAATACCAAGTCTCTTGGTAGCGTTGCCGGTTGCCTGCGCAGTGTTCTTTCTTGGAAGAACTGGCTCAAAATTCCGTTAATTTTTACTTGGAAAATTAAATAAGAATAAATCGATCAATTGTCGATTTTACACGGAATTTCGAGCCTGGCTCGTACAACTGTTGGTAGGTGGACTGGTATTATCCCACCCTCGCGACGCGGATGTATTCTGTCCCTAGATATCACACCCAAGTATTGGGACGCGAATATCCAGGATAATCTTAAAATATCTATTCACCTCGGAAATCCAGAGGTGAAGTGTGCAATTATAAATATTCAGGATTTTCACTTTTTCACTTTACTTACGTCGCAAAATTTGATTTGATCAAATTTAAAAAGTGATCAAGTGGTGGTGCTCAAACTGGCGAGGACCTGGTGCGACGTTGGTGAACGGCTACTGCAGTGATGGCCACGTGGTCGATTTTCCAAGAGTCCAGGTAGTAGCTTCTGCGGCAGTGAGTTTCAAGCCTTGCGGGAGCCCTGGAGATCTTGTTTCTTCCTTTTTGGACGTTAGAACGGGAAGTGCTTGTCGCACCGGGTCCTCGCTGCTGCGATACCTCAGCCGTTTGACGAGCATCCCCACTTGACCCATATATTAGGCGGCTCGAACTTTAGCGGCCTGTATATTACGCGACACACATATTTCCGATATGTATTGACATATCGATGACTTGAAAAACTACAAAAGTGTGTGCTTGCGTGCAAGTATATGATTGTCTGTAAAAATGACTTGAACGGGGGCAATACCCTACTCTACAGCTTTTGCTATATATACATAGATCTATATATATATGTTACAACGAAAACCCATGCGTGCGTTAAGCAAATAAAATATCAAAATTGCAATAAAAAGCAGCAGTTCAAGCTAAGGGTTAGTTCACACAATAATGATACGTGAAGTTATTGTTTTTATGAAATGATAGATGATGATTGATTCTACTTACATGGTTGATCTGCATAAAAGCTCTGGAGAGCGACTGTTATATATCTATATAACTAAAGTTTAAAATTTACAGCGGGATTCCGTACCTTACATAGTTCCCCCAAATTATTGGAATTTGGAGTTCTTTCAAGAACGTTAATGAAAATAATTTTTCAAAAAAAAGGGGGGAATCACGCGGCAGATCAACGAACCATGTAGAAAAACCCGAAAAATTTGTGATTCTAACTTTACTTGAAATACTGGTCTGGTCCATTCTATCATGGACTGAAATTTTCTAGAAAGAAAACCAATACGTTACGGCTATAACCAACAAAAAAGAATAAACATTCCTTAGATCAATCTTCGTATTGACCCAAGATCTTTGGTAATACAGGACTTTTCTGAATCCTGGTGGGACTCTGAACCCACAATTAGTACCTCTTCTCTTCCTTTTGAACTTGTTCTTGAACTTCTAGTCAGGACTATGTGGAATAAACTTTATGTCTTTCTAATATTAGTGATCGAGCCAATTCTCTGGGCAAAACAATCTTGTTCTTCCCCTTTACCAAAATGTCTTTGTACAATTTGAAATTCCTTACGGGGGTGTTAGACTCTGAAGACGTAATAATAGAGAGAAGTTTATCATCTTGTCGTTGTTCGTTCGGAATATTTCTGATCTGTTGCAAGAGTGTTGGTGGAGGTTTCCTGGCTAAATTAATACTGACAACTAACTCATGTTGCGGTTGGTCTTCAGGTTCACACCGGGAATTAGGTTCTCTTGCGTCCATACAAATCCGAATGTCCCCATTTTTCTTATCCACGACCACTATAGGGTTGATTTTCTAAGTTCACCCATTTCTCGACTTCCTTGCAAACTTTGTCACAAAGTGTGATAGGAATCGGGTATCATTTGTCTTTGTATGGACTCAAATCCTTCATTCTAATCGTATATTGAAAATCCTTAAACTTTCCTGGACATTTACTAAAAGCTTTCCTCAAATCCATAAGGATAGATTTCAATTTTAGTTTGTATTTCATAGGAATATTTAATGGATCAATCTTCGCATCAATCTCCTCTTTGGTTGGAGAGTCATCTATCAGATCAGTTTCTACAGAGTTTATTGTTAAACTTTCGAGTGAATTGTTCTTGATTTCTTCAAATGCGTCGGAACAAATTTTCCGTAACTCGTTAAATTCTGACAGATTCATACGATGATACTCATATTTCAAGTCTATAATCTGATGTTCGATTTTGAAAGTGATTAATTCTTTGCCTAGATGCAAAGTTGCATCAAGCATGAAAAGTGTCCCAATTCCGAAAATGCACTGATTCACTAGCTTTGGTATAACCATGAAATCTATTTCAACGTTAGTTCCCCCGATTTTTACTAACCCGCGAAACTGACGTTTGATCTTCATTGACTTCTCACCGGTAAACCCGCTGGCTTGTAGACCAGTAACCGGAAATGTAGGACAATTTTTCCATAAATCAATATTTTTCTCATAAATATCTTCTGCAACACAGGTAACTTTACTTCCCGTATCTAACAAGACACGTATTTCAACTTTTTCAATAAAAACTTTAATTTCAGGGCATTCCCTTGTAATTTCTTGACTTGGTTCATTTGCAAATTGAGATTCATCGAGCATTTCATTCCGCGAATAAACTGTATTCACTATCTTATTCTTAATCTCTTCACCGTCTTGAGAATCGAATTGCAATAGTTGAGTCGATTGTGGCTTATTCCCACTAAGAAGTTCCGAATATAAAATTTCGCGCCAAAATTTCAATCGTTCCAACCCTTGGTCGAGCTTATTACACTCTAAATCAGGTGATTCAGTCACGAGGCCAGGAACTGGACATCTATTCTCTTAAACGTTATTCTCAATAAATTCGAACTTTAGGTTCTGAATATACAATTTCGCGTCAAAATTTCAATCGTTCCAACCCTTTGTCGAGCTTATTACACTCCAAGTCAGGTGATTCGGTCACGATGCAAGGAACTGGACATCTATTCTCTTTGAACGTTATTCTCAATAAATTCGGACTTCCGGGTTTCATCCTCACTAACCTCCTCTACTAATTGCTCTCCAACTCTGTTCAGCAATGATTTGATAATTTTGGATATCGAATCCCTTTCATTCACGGTGCCCGGAAGCGGTGTTTCATATAATTTCATTTTGGTTCATTTGTAAATTGAGATTCATCGAGCAACTCAGGCCGTGAGTAAACCGAATTTATTTCCCTAATCTCGGTATCCGTTTCTTCTAATTTGCTCGAATGCTCCGATTTCAAATCGCACTCTGACTCATCCCCTCCACCCTCCGAAATTGTCAGCTCGCGCCAAAAATTCAATTTTCGCGGGTTCCTCGAAGGTTGCCCCATCGGTGTAACACGTCGTACATCCAACGAATCATCCACGGCAATATCTGTTTCTGACCTAATCTCCACATTCTCAGAGTCTTGAGGTTCGTTCTGAATATGCGAACTGTCACTCGGCATGTCGGTACATTTCGAAAATTCATCCACCAGCTCGGTTGATAACCCCGACTCAATCACGGGGCCCGGAACCCTATCTAATTTTTTTTTTATTTTGATAATTAGCTTCTTCTTCATGTTTCTACCCATACGCAGTTTAGGCGTCGTTGCAGTAAGAATATTTGTGGCATCTAGTACCTGAGATTTTATTGAAATGTCATTATCAGACTGAGAATGTATGGGACTTACTGCAACGACTCTTCGTTTTCCGACGACTCGCTGTCAGGCCCTTGTTTTTTCCGAAAATATCTCTCAACAATTTGACATGAAATCGCATTGAATCATGGTGATCATGGTCCCCCCAGACCTTGCTTCGGGAGTGCTGGGATACATGCAATCTGTACGAAATCGTTAGAAAATACTCGGCATATACCAGTTGTGAAACCGGATTATGAGTTTTTGATGTCAACATTGGTTTGTGAGTAGCTGAAATTCACGCAAGTACCCAAATTTCAAGTTTTTAGCTTGCTTGAACTGAATACGAATTCTTTATAAAATATATATATATATTAAGTACATGGTGTAGAATTGTGAAATAATTTGAGCTGCTACACGTCATGGCAGAGTTGTATGACTGTCGTGAATCTAAAAATCACGCAGTTGTGGTCATTTATTCGAGACATCGTTCGAATATGAGATATAATGTCTCTGGAGCTGATGAAAAAAGCTCTTCTGCATTTACGATGAGTGAAATTCCCAAAACTGCACCATCGTTAGGCAGGGATATGGCGCCCGACTGCGCTGATTTTACTGCGCGCCCGCCGAATTATTCTTCGACTACGTATTCGGTGTCCGGTTAACAGGCATAGTATACCTATATGTTGTCGCGGCGAATATCGGAACAAAAGTAGACACCGATTAGTATGCTATATATATGCGTGGGCGGCCCCTTTGCTCACGGTGGACGTGTAGCAGAGTATCGCACTATATGTATATACGAAGATCAGCACATAAGGATGAGCCGATAACTCAGTGTATACCTATATATTGCACGCACTATATATGTCTACAGTGTACCTGTCTCGACTCGTTGTCGTATGATGGTGTACTGTATTCAACTTGTCAACATATGATCTAACAATCACAAAGGTCTAACTCAAGTTCAGATCCAAGTTCGAGCTAATAATCCTTTATTATTATACTCTTATACATGGATCTTATGGGCGAAAAATACTCTTTGACTTTCCTTGTTTATACTACGTAAGCTGCTTACATCGATCATCCGATGCTCATCCTTCCAAGAAGTAAACAAAGACAGAGTATTTTTCGTCGTTACTCTATTGAGAACGTGATTCTACTGCTCGAGTAGTGTATGCATCCAGTCTGCATGCGCAACTTTTTGTGAGCTTGAAAAAGAACCAAAAACACCAAAAAAACGCACCTTTTCTACGTCTAAATATCTTGCAATGTTCGCAGAATATCTGATATATATATATATATATACATCCATATAGCTATAAATACTGGGACGCCGATATGGATTCATAAAATCTGGGACGAAAAAGAGTATATTTTCCCAAATACTGGGATTTTTCCAAAAACGTGTAAAAATGGAAATTTTGGGTTGAAAGTATTTTTTTATTCAAACACTAAACCATCCCTCGTGGGAGATAACCGCCGAGGAGATAACAGACGTGTGCTTAGACTTCGTTTTGCGTTCAAAACACTAACCATCCCTCGTGGGAGATAACCGCCGAGGAGATAACAGACGTGTGCTTAGACTTCGTTTTGCGTTCAAAACACTAACCATCCCTCGTGGGAGATAACCGCCGAGGAGATAACAGAACTTTGCTTAGAAAGTGGTTTTTTTCAAAATATCACGAAATTTTCACGCGTCCCAGAAAATAGCAAAATATATTATTCGCCGCGTCCCAGAATATATGAATCTAGAAGGACGCCTTCTGGGACGTCCCAGAATTTAGAACGCGTCCCAGAATTTGACAAAATATCGCTGAAATGACGTCATCGCGTCCCAGAATCTCTAGTTAAAGAAGTGTGTATATATATATATATATATATATATATATATATATAAATTTTTGACTCTGAAGAGGTATCTTATATGCTTTAACTATACCCCAATATCTTCCAGAATATCTGAATAAAATTTTACGATTTTATGATTTTATGTGAGTTCGTGTCATACGATTCGCGTACCACCAGGCAGGTACCATTTGTAAGTATCGGATCTTTAAGTTTAGGATGAGAGATTTACGAAAGATTCGTACGTCAAATGATATGCATCTTACTTTGCATATCTATTTAATTTTATCAACGACGAGACACCGGTCCGGTGGAACCCTCGGCGATTTACTTACTTTCTTGTCTGCAACGTCTCGAATCAAACTGCTTTTCTCTCCAATAAAATGAAATGTTGTAACCGGGGATTGCTGTACCACTGGCAAATGCTTGCCAGATTATTCTAGCTACCACACCAAAGCAATAAAAAGTGCAAAAAAGAAAGATCCAAGCTTGTGAAAATTATTACATGCAACAGAAGCTGAAATTCTACGTGTTATCAGGTTTTTTCGAATCAATAGCTTGATTCGTTACTGTGTCGTCAAATCTTGATCGATTTGCGTGTTCCAAAGCTTGAATTGTTCGTAATAATCATAGCTAGGTGACCTAATAATTTATTTGGTGAAAATAATAATTTACACAAAGTTATAAACAAATTATGGTCTAAAAATGATATTTTGGATCTGAAAATTTTGAATAGGTCAACGCTCCTACCTGTTGACCTGTGTGGTAGTAGATCTTTCTTATGAGTAATTTCTGATAGAAAAATGGTATATCTAAGTGTCTGTGCACTTGTATACCCGAAAATAAATTTTCAAATAATTTTTCTTGAAAATTGAAAATTGAAGATTTTTATGGTTGAAATACTGTTATATTCAGATATTCATGGGGATATAGGGTTCATAGTTAAAATGATAATTGACTAGGAATATAGATAAAATAGCATAGCCGTATATTGTCCAAAATTAAATTATAATACTTGGAAAATTTTGTATATTTGATATCAAATGCTTCTAAACATCTCCAATCCCACCGCGTGTAACGGGGTACATAGGGTATGCTCAGAAGGAGCTAATTTTCTTGATTCTGATATCCTTGTCGGCCTGCTGAATTCACTTCACGTGAATATGCCTCTGTACCTTGCGATTTGAATCAGATTATTCTGCGAACATTCCAAAACGAAAAGAGATTATCTATGGGCTGTTTTTACATAGATAAAAGCCCTTGCTGCTGATATGAACTTTTATTGATTTTAAATGATTCTAATGATTTTAATTGACTCTAATCACGATCCAACCCATTGATTTTAAGCCCTAACACGGTACGAATACCAAGTCTCTTGGTAGCGTTGCCGGTTGCCTGCGCAGTGTTCTTTCTTGGAAGAACTGGCTCAAAATTCCGTTAATTTTTACTTGGAAAATTAAATAAGAATAAATCGATCAATTGTCGATTTTACACGGAATTTCGAGCCTGGCTCGTACAACTGTTGGTAGGTGGACTGGTATTATCCCACCCTCGCGACGCGGATGTATTCTGTCCCTAGATATCACACCCAAGTATTGGGACGCGAATATCCAGGATAATCTTAAAATATCTATTCACCTCGGAAATCCAGAGGTGAAGTGTGCAATTATAAATATTCAGGATTTTCACTTTTTCACTTTACTTACGTCGCAAAATTTGATTTGATCAAATTTAAAAAGTGATCAAGTGGTGGTGCTCAAACTGGCGAGGACCTGGTGCGACGTTGGTGAACGGCTACTGCAGTGATGGCCACGTGGTCGATTTTCCAAGAGTCCAGGTAGTAGCTTCTGCGGCAGTGAGTTTCAAGCCTTGCGGGAGCCCTGGAGATCTTGTTTCTTCCTTTTTGGACGTTAGAACGGGAAGTGCTTGTCGCACCGGGTCCTCGCTGCTGCGATACCTCAGCCGTTTGACGAGCATCCCCACTTGACCCATATATTAGGCGGCTCGAACTTTAGCGGCCTGTATATTACGCGACACACATATTTCCGATATGTATTGACATATCGATGACTTGAAAAACTACAAAAGTGTGTGCTTGCGTGCAAGTATATGATTGTCTGTGAAAATGACTTGAACGGGGGCAATACCCTACTCTACAGCTTTTGCTATATATACATAGATCTATATATATATATGTTACAACGAAAACCCATGCGTGCGTTAAGCAAATAAAATATCAAAATTGCAATAAAAAGCAGCAGTTCAAGCTAAGGGTTAGTTCACACAATAATGATACGTGAAGTTATTGTTTTTATGAAATGATAGATGATGATTGATTCTACTTACATGGTTGATCTGCATAAAAGCTCTGGAGAGCGACTGTTATATATCTATATAACTAAAGTTTAAAATTTACAGCGGGATTCCGTACCTTACAATGTATCTCATACATGGATTGATCACATCTACGTAGATGACAACGACACCATTACTGACTTTCACAACAGACACCTGCCCAGTTTCGGTGGGCACTCGGTCATTGACGTCACCATCAACGTCTTCACCCCTACTCCGCCAAAAAAATTCCTTCAAGTATAGGGATTTTCGTAACATCACCCCGGAGATATTGAATGACCGTCTGCTCCGCTGTGACTGGACAGCTCTTGAAAATGCCGAAACGAGTTTGGAAGACGCAATTCAATGCTTGAATGTAAATTTAATGATCGTTTTAGATGAATTAGCACCGGAAAAAACTATAAACCCGCGTAAAAATGATGCTCCTTGGATTGGTCCTGAGCTGAGCGTGCTCATGAAGAAGTGAGACGCGACGCGCAGGCGTTGGGAGCGTATGCAACGCAACCAGTGCAAGTGTCCTGAGCTTCAAAATGAGTACTTTCGGCTTAGCGAAGAGGTCGATCTGCGCATTGAGCAAGAGCGTAATTCCTTCCTTCAAAACCATCTTTCAGACGCTCTTGATCAGAACAAGAATATTTGGAAGGAGATGCGCAATCTCGGCCTCTTGCCCAAGAGCAAAGAAGAAGAACTTCACGGTTTCACACCGGATGAGTTGAACGCTCACTTTGCGGGGGTCTCTGTTTCGCCTCACGAAAATATCAATGAAGCAATGGACGATATTAACTCTGCACCGGAGGAGGGGTTTAAATTCAAGCCCACAAATTTCAATGATGTAGTCCTTGCTATTAAACATTTCTCCTCGCAGGCCCGCGGGGTGGATGGGATCCCTCAGAGTGTGATCGCGAAGGCTCTTCCGGCAATTGGTGATCTTATTGTACATATATTCAATTCCTCTTTCGCTCATAGCGTCTTTCCCGAGGCTTGGAAGCAAGCGCAGCTGATTGCATTGAAGAAGACTGCAGCTCCATCAACGGTCTCGGACTTTCGTCCCATAGCGCTGCTGTGCTTCCTTTCCAAGGTTCTGGAAAAAATTGCACATGACCAAATCACGGAGTATTTAAAAGTAGAGAAACTTCTTGATCGCTCCCAGACTGGTCTCAGGCAATACCATAGCACCCAGACAGCTTTACTAAAGTTGACGGATGACATCAGAGTAGGCATTGATAGGAAGAAGGTCACCTTACTCCTACTATTCGACTTTAGCAAAGCCTTTGACACAATAACACCATCAAAGCTGTTGAGGAAGCTCCGAAACCTTGGATTCTCAAGGTCGGCACTCCTGTGGATAAAATCATACTTACAAGGCCGCACCCAAATAGTCACTTCAAAATCCGGTAGTTCTGATTGGCTCGAAACCAATCTGGGTGTTCCACAGGGATCCGTTCTCGGGCCTTTACTCTTCAGCTTATATGTTAATGACTTACCTGGTTTGCTAGATGGAAAGTCGGTATATCATCTATTCTATGCGGATGATCTTCAAATTTATCTCCAAGTCGAGAAAACTAAGATCAAGGAAGGCATCACTCGGCTGGGGGAAGTAGGACGACTAATTGCTGAATGGGCCAGAAGCTCCGGCCTGCGTCTCAACGCTGGCAAGACCAAGGCAATCTTCTTCAGCTCTGAGAGGAATATCAAAGACCTGAAGAGAATGGACTTGCCAGGAGTTGAGATACAGGAAGGAAAGTTCATTCCGTTCAGCGACACGGTCGTGAGTCTTGGTGTTACACTTGATAGTGAACTGACGTGGAAACCGCACATCGACCAAGTAACTAAGAAAGTGAATAGAGCCCTATACGGATTGCGGTTTTTTAGGGCGTGTATCACCAGACCTCTCCGAATTCGCCTAGTCGAGTTATTAGTTCAACCGCATTTAGATTATTGCACAGTCGTGTACCTCGACGCCACGGACGAACAGCGGCAACGGATACAGCGACTGAGCAATTCATGTGTGAGGTACATTTTTGATCTTAGGAGAGACGAGCACATCACCCCGTTTAGGGAGCGTTTGGGTTGGTTACGTACTGATTCGCGGAGAATGTACTTCGCAGCACTTTTAATGCATAAGATCATGCATCTTGGAGAACCTGGCTACCTAGCTGCGATGTTTACCAGGTACCAATCTGGACGCCCCGCACGTGGTGATGCAGAAGAGCGGGTACTCAAAGTTCCCAATATGAGACTTGAATATGGAAGGAGATCTTTCCAGGTTCAATGTGCTCATTTTTGGAACTTTCTCCCTCCGGGCTTTCGGCAGCTGGGGAAAACACCCTTGTTCAAAGAGTCCTTGAAAGATTCCCTATTAACAAAGTCTCCTCAGAGGATTGAGCCGGAGAAGCAGCATTACTTTAATCTTTGATGGGCTAGGGCTTTGTTCCTTTTCTTTCTATCTCTTTTTAATTGTAAGTGACCTTCTGTCACCAGACTGAAGAAAAACTGTGATATTTCTGTGAACCCATGCCCTTTATCTTATTTTCTTTCTAGTTAAATCGTAAAGTGTATGACTAGTCACAATTGTGATATATCTATCCTTGACCAAATTATTTCTTAATATGATTTTATCGGAATATTTATTAATTTTATATATATATATGTGACACATATGAAAATATGTAGGTGTATTTTGTCGCATGACGAATAAAGGATATCTATCTATCTATCTATCTATCTCTCTCTCCCTCTCTCTCTCTCTCTTTTTTTTTTTTTTTTTTTTTTTAAGGTGGTTAGAGGGCAAAATCTGCCTCAGGATCCCTCGGATCCGTCCCCAGACACCGGACTGGTTCAGCTTACGCGGACTACGCATAGCCCACGCAGGCCATACCAGGCGGGACACGGGTTTGGGTGGGGCCCACCGAGAGGTGGGCCCGGCCGTGTAATATCCCTCTCCCCTTGGTGTCCGATACCTAGGGCATCGCGCAATCAAGAAGGAGATCCACCTGCATCTGCCATCTCATCCCGGAACCGCGTGAGCATTACTTCAGGATGAGCGGCATGTCTCGCGCTCGATTGCGAGCGTTCCTCTTCTCCATCTTCTCTCTTCGGCCACTTGTCGGCATCTTCTATCTTCATTCTTCATTGTTCCCTCTCTCTCTCTCTCTCTCTCTCTCTCTCTCTCTCGAAAAAATGACGCTCCCTGGATTGGTCCTGAGCTGCGGGTACTCATAAAGGAGCGAGACGCGACGCGCAGGCGCTGGGAGCGGAATCAACGTAACCAGCGCAAGTGTTCTGAGCTTCAAAATGAGTACTTTCGGCTCAGTGAAGAGGTTGACTTGCGCATCGAACGAGAGCGTAACTCCTTCCTTCAAAGTCATCTTTCTGACGCTCTCGATCAACAGAAGAACATCTGGAAGGAAATGCGCAACCTCGGCCTCTTGCCTAAGAGCAAAGAGGAGGAACTTCATGGTTTCACACCGGATGAGTTAAACGCACACTTTGCGGGGGTTTCCGTTTCGCCCCACGAAAATATTGAAGAAGCAATGGACGATATTGACTCGGCGCCAGAGGAGGGGTTTAAATTTAAGCCCACAAATTTCATTGATGTAGTCCTTGCCATCAAACATTTCTCCTCGCAGGCCCGTGGAGCGGATGGAATACCTCAAAGTGTGATCGCGAAAGCTCTCCCGGCTATTGGTGATCTTATTGTACATATTTTTAACTCCTCTTTCGCTCACAGCATTTTTCCCGAGGCTTGGAAGCAAGCGCAGCTGATCGCATTAAAGAAGACTGCCACTCCATCAACGGTCTCGGATTTCCGTCCCATAGCGCTGCTGTGCTTCCTCTCCAAGGTTTTGGAAAAAATCGCACATGACCAAATCACGAAGTATTTAAAAATTGAGAATCTACTTGATCCCTTCCAAGCTGGTTTCAAGCAACATCACAGTACCCAGACGGCACTGCTCAAGTTGACAGACGACATCAGAGTAGGAATTGACAGAAAGAAGATCACTCTGCTCCTACTGTTCGACTTTAGCAAAGCATTCGATACAATCTCACCATGCAAGCTGCTGAGGAAGCTACGACACCTTGGCTTCTCGAGATCGGCACTCCTGTGGATAAAATCATATTTACAGGGTCGCACCCAACAAATCACTTCTAAAGTAGGTAAATCTGATTGGCTCGAAACCAACCTGGGTGTTCCGCAGGGGTCCGTTCTTGGGCCTCTCCTCTTCAGCTTGTATGTGAATGATTTGCCCGGGCTATTGAATGGAAAGTCAGTGAACCATATATTCTACGCAGATGATCTTCAGATCTATCTTCAAGTTGACAAGAAGAACATCAAGGAGGGGATTGCTCGACTGGGAGACATAGGGCGACTCGTTGCTGAATGGGCTAGGAACTCCGACCTGCGCCTCAACGCTGGCAAGACCAAGGCAATCTTTTTCAGTTCCGACCGGAACGTTAGAGACTTGCAACGAATGAACTTGCCAGGGTGTAACGTGAGATTTGACTCTACGTCCAACTAATTTATTCTTTTACCGAAGATCCAAATTCCCCTGCCAAACTGAGGGAACGAATGCCTGGAATCTTACCTGCGCTCCTACCGGGCTGCTGGGAAAGAGGGAGGGAACGAATATTGATTCTCAAGAAATAATAACGACCAGGAAGTTCATTTCGAACTATACTACTATATATTGTTACAGCCCTCAGAACGCGACCAATAAATTACAACCGAGGAGTTATTGAAAATTCGCATCAAGCGTCTGTAAAATATCCAATTATTCACTATGCCTCGTGGGCCACTGGAGCAATATTGGCTTCCGTACACCTTTTTCACTAATATGATCGGAGTTTCACACGCGCACTCAATTTCCCAATTTTGGTGGCTCACCGGGTCGCGCGGATTCCTGGAGAGTCACCCTAGCAGATCTCGAGCCCAATCAAGGGCGAGATGTCTCAGTCTATGTCTTTGTCGACGGGAAAAGATGGTGGATCGGGGACAGAGAGAGAGAGTATTTCAAAGAACAAGGCAGTCGCACTCACCGTCAATCACTACCCAACTTTCCCCGTTTATTCCGTCCATGCTCTTTTCCTTTTATTTCCTGGATCTCCTTGTAATATTAATGGGAATCGTCGGAAAAAATTGGAATATAAGATGGTTCCTGGAAATCGGGAAGACTAACTGATCCGCACTGCACCGAGTCACTTCCAAGAATGGCCGACTTCCCTCGTCTTCTTCTTCTTCCTCGATCACCCGACGCGATCACAGAGCCCTCATTAATCAAACTAATTTCCGGGAAATTAACCCGCGAGATACGAAAGACACTGAATCATGATGCTGGAATTTCATATAAATCCCGCGCCGACACTCCACTCGAGAGCCCCGCATTTTACCTACGTTACTGAATCGTGCCTCCACCCGTGTGACATGCGCACTACCCGTAATAATCACGTATCTCACAGCAACTCCACCATCACGTCAGGCCACGTGCATTTAATATTACCAATTGTCTCTGTCTCTCTCACTCGCATGGTCTCCCGCACATAACCGGCTCCGTCTCTCTCATTCCGCTGCAACTTCGCCTACACGAGCGTGCCGTGCGCAAAACCCTATCTCTCTCTCTCTCACTCTCCCGACGCTACTCATCCGCTGTCTCTCTCTCCCCAGTTCCCGCGCGAGCCCGCCTCGTTGCCGCATGATCTTCTGCTCCCGATTCCAACGTCCAGTAAGTGCTGCCACGCCGCGCCCACTCTTGGCGTAACCTGCTATACCGACTCTCCTCCCTCTTCCTGACTCTGATATTCTGCTGACTCCCGCTGCTGCTCCGCTCGCGGCATCCACCTCGGCAAAAATATTACTCTGCATTATTACATGCTCTAGGTGCGATGGCCCGGCGCAGCAGCGGACGGTGGCGACGGTGATATCGGCGACTCCGTCGCAAGGGGTTGAGATACAGGATGGAGTGTTTGTCCCATTCAGTGATACTGTCGTGAGTCTTGGTGTTACACTTGACAGCGAACTAACGTGGAAACCGCACATCGATCAAGTTACCAAAAAAGTCAACAGAGCCCTATATGGTTTGCGGTTTTTTAGGGCGTGTATCACCAGACCTCTCCGAATTCGCCTAGTCGAGTCACTTGTTTAACCGCATTTGGATTACTGTACGGTCGTGTACCTCGACGCCACGGACGAACAGCGGCAACGGATACAACGACTAAGCAATTCATGTGTGAGATATATTTTTGATCTTAGGAGAGACGAGCATATCACCCCGTTTAGGGAGCGTTTGGGCTGGTTACGTACTGATTCGCGGCGAATGTACTTCGCAGCTCTCTTGATGCATAAGATCATGCACTTAGGAGAACCTGGCTACCTAGCTGCGATGTTTACCAGGTACCAATCTGAACGCCCCGCACGTGGTGATGCAGAAGAGCGGACACTCAAAGTTCCCAATATGAGACTTGAATATGGTAGAAGATCTTTCCAGGTTCAATGTGCTCACTTGTGGAACTTTCTCCCTTCGGGCTTTCGGCAAATTCAAAAAATTTCACTTTTTAAAGACGCTCTAAAAGAATTTTTCTTGTCGCAACCCTCCCGGAGGATTGACGTGGACCAGAAACAGTACTTCAATCTCTGATAGGCTTGGGCTCTTTTCAATTAGTCTTTTTCTAGTTTTAGTCGAGTTTTACGTGGCTTACCTGTCACATAACTCTTAAATCTGTGATAGTTTCCGGGCCCATGTCTGTCTTTTTATATGTACTGATGTTCCTCGATTAATTAATTACCTAATTTATTTTGACTCGTGCGCATCTCTCGATGCCTTTTCAATGACTAGTCACTTTCTGTGATAAATGAAATTTCCTTGACCAAAATGACAAATTGTATAATACTTATATGTTGATTACGACCGTTATATGTATCTCATTTAATTGTATTTTTACTTTTGCCACCAGGCGAATAAAGGGAATCAATCAATCAATCAATCAATCTCTCTCTCTCTCTCTCTCTCTGTCTCTCTCTAACTCTATACTCTCGCAAGACCCAGCCCGTGAACCTACTCGATACTGCTGAGCTCCTGATACTTGGTCCCGCCGTACGGCGAGTCAAAACACTCCTTATGAGTGGGTTTACCACCCCCATATGTGACCATGTTCAACACCTAACCCCATGTAAAAGCTCACAATACCGTCTCTGGGACCCTAAAGTCGCTGGCCCACGCTATAGCACATATTGATGTGTAATTCTTTCGGTATCGTAACCTCACTCGCGTCCAAGTTAGATCTCCACCGCATTCTTCAGCCTCTCATCCTACTACCACCCCCTGACTCTGGCGATCTAAGCTCGACAAAGAATCCCGGAAGTAACAGCGATACGGCCCACTATACCCAAACTAGAAATTCCAGACTGTCGTTCCCAAGATAATAAGAGTTCCCTCGTGTTCACCCAAAAATGTATCCGTCAAAGCTATTTATTGTCTACGTGCTCCGCCGTGTGGGAAAAAGATCTTGAAACTCCTTAACAACAATTGATTGAGGTCACCAGATACTGTCGAATACCGGATTCCACTTTTTGCAGAAGATTTAAATTGATAATAAACTTGCCGCGTCGGTAATTAAACCTCGGGCGGTGATGCACTTTGGACCTTTTGAACAATCAACCGGAGAGTTGCAGCTGCGTTTGAACAAAAAGCCCAACCTTAGACATAGAAATAAGTCATATTCATCATCGACAGCCCTGTTCCTCGGCCTTTTAAAATCAATAATGTAACAATAGCATAAAAGAGTTCGTTTTAGGTTAACAGCTGGACAACCTTCGGGAGTCTTGCGGGTTCGGAAAAGTTCACGATTTTTACGAGGCAGAGGCGTGCGGGCACAGAGGCAAGGAACCTTCCCAAAATCCGAAAGCGCACGTTTATGACCCTTTGTTGGGACTAAAAATCGTCTTTGTGCCGATGCACTTCTGCTGACTAAAAATTCTTCAAAGTGGATGTACTGATGAGACAAGAGAATCGAGATAGATGTGTGGTTAAGTGCAAATTCTTATTGCATCACACTATTTAACCTTATAATCGTCGCGTGTATGTATTCATGATTTGTGCTGAGAAGATAACCTCGACTCTGCTGAAAACAGTAGGAAAGATCACCTTCTTCAGTGTTTATCGCGGATAGTGGTGGTTGAAATAATTTTCACTCAGACACATTTTGTGAGTGAAAAAACAACAAAGTAATTTATTGCCTATAGCTACATGCTAATTGGCGAGGTGGTGCGGACGAGCGACTGACGAGAACTGGCGAGAGCCGCGGAAGGCGGCAAACGCAACATCGAAGAGCTTGAGCGCGAGCGCAAAATGGCGGTAGCGCGCCAAAATTCAAATAGTGTAAGATAGATCGATATGAAACTGAACATACCGCCCACCTCGATTTGTTACGCTTCAAAAATCGATGACTTAAGTAGTATCATTTTACAGTATAATTCAATAAATTTGCTCGACTCGAAAGGAATACCATTCAAGGGTGACACGGCCAAAAATCGAAATTACGAATAAGGAGCAATAGGCTCAAGAGCTATCTTTGCTCTAGAATTGAAAGAGAAATCATAATGAATCAACCGGTTATTTCGACGGTGATTAAATTGATCAAAGCAAGAAAACCTTTGGACTGATGAGGCCAATAGAACAACAAAAATCGTATGTACAGAACAAATCTACCAAACTACTGGGAATAAAGTCTCAATTTCAGAAGAAAGGGAATCAAAGTTGAAGAATTACCATCTCGGTTCTATAAAAGGCAAGCTAAGTTCCGGTCACCCGGGATCTAGTCCCAGAAGGAGGCGCATCCATTCCTTTAGGATATAAATGTCCTTGACAACCGCGCAAGAGATTCTAATTCCATATAGTGATTGTACGATCACAAAACACTAACCTAGTGATTGCGTACGGACGAGTCACTGATACTACTTGAAAAGATTCTAAAATTCAAGAACCCAATGATTTTATGCTCATCACTCTAAACCCTAAATCTTCATTCAACTTTATATCACTAAGTATCCATTAAAAAGAATTCAATCCTCATCACTATCTCCTTTCGACGAGTCATCAGGAACAAGCAGCACCAGTTTGACTATAGGTCGAACGAATGTAGAAGTGGCGGTGCGAACTTCGACCACCCGGATCCTTCCATCAGCACCAGGGAATGTTTGAGTGAAAACCGCCATAGGCCAGAGTGCTGGAGAACGACAGTCCTCTCGAAGCAATACCACATCGTTAATCCGGAAAGCTCTTGAAGGCCTCGACCATTTGTGTCGTTCTTGTAGAGCTTGGAGATAATCCCTTGACCATGACTTCCAGAATTCCTGGACCATTTGAGTCATCCATCTCCAACGCTTATTGACTGGGATTGGTCTTTTAGGTACAGAAGGCTTTGGAATTATGAAAGAAGGTCTCTGTATCAAGAAATGTGCGGGAGTAAGCACGGCAAAATCAAAAGGGTCATCTCGGAGAGGAGCTAACGGTCTTGAATTTAAACAAGCTTCAATCTGGCATAGCAAGGTGGAAACTTCAACGAAAGTGAGAATATGGTCACCAACTATCCTTTTAAAATGATGTTTGGCGGATTAGACAGCAGCCTGCCATATTCCCCCGAAGTGTGGCGCCGAAGGTGGGTTGGATCTCCATTCCGTACCCAGATCAGTCAGATCTATGGCAAGGTCCTTAAACTCCTGAGATGCCTGATCAAAGCGTTGACGAAGTTCCGCATCAGCACCAGTAAAGTTGGGCGCGTTGTCACTCTCTAATCTCGAACAGTGTCCTCGCCTTGCAGTGAATCTTTTGAAAGCAGCGAGGAATGCTTCCGAAGTGGGGTGTTCCACAGCCTCCAAGTGCGTAGCTCTTGTACTAAGACATACAAAAATACAAAAGTAAGCTTCCATGGTCCCTTTCCCTTTAGCTTTCACCAACCGTATTTTGAATGGACCGGCAAAGTCCACTCCTGAAAGTTCAAAGGGGTAAGCTGGAGTGACTCGATTCTTAGGCAGATCTCCCATTAATTGGGTAGACATTTTAGCGGAAAATCTGAGACATACCGTGCATTTGTCGATTAGAACCTTTACCGCCTGTCGACCAGTGATAATCCAGTACCGATTCCATAGATGAGCCAAAGTTAACTGCGTCCCTCCGTGCTGAGTTTTCTCGTGAGCTCTCCTGGTGAGCAGAACAGTCAAAAGGCCCTTGCTTGGCAGAATCAGTGGGTGCTTTGCGGTGTAGTCCAAATTCGAATGACGAAGTCTGCCTCCAACCCGCAGAAGTCCTCGATCTAGAATTGGTCGTAATTTCATTAAATGTGTGCCTTTGAGCTCTAGGTTTCTCTCAAGGCACCTAAGAACATTCCGAAAACTTTGTTTCTGAACAAGATAAGTCCAAAGCAATTCAGCGTTCTCAATCTCGACGGTATTCAACAACCCTTCAGACAAAGCATCGAGATCTATGAATGACAACCGTAATAGCTCGATTTTTCCTCTATTTCTCTCGCTCAGACGGGATCCAAATTTCGCCCAGAAGCGAACACAAAGCGCAGTGATCCGAAAAAGTTTAGTAGCAGATGAATATCTGTTAAGCAGTCCATTGTCAGGTGAGTCATCCGGATACTGTAACGCAGTGGCATGAGAAGTGGTTCGCTCTTCGAGCGGTTCGACCTGCACATTCTCCGCCTCAGTAGTTCACGGTTGACTCAACTCTGAGAGAAACAAAGGACCTTTCCACCAAAGATCGAATGTGGATAACAATGCAGGATTGAAGCCTCGGGAAACCACGTCAGCAGGGTTGTCCTTTGATCTGATATGGTGCTAGTGAGCCTGAGGGAGCAGCTCTTGAATTTGCGAACACCTATTTGCAACAAACGTCTGCCAACGATTTGGCAGAGCCCTAATCCAATACAACACATCCTTCGAGTCTGATCATAAATGAGTCGATGCTATCCCAAGAGGCATGATTTTCAAGAAGTGATCAGTGAGTTTTGCTAGTAATAACGCCGCGCAAAGCTCTAGGCGAGGTATACTAATTGCCTTGATTGGGGCTACCTTTGACTTGGCGCATTGCAATGACACATTAACCTGGCCATTCCTGATCAATCTTAAGTAAATTACTGCCCCGAATGCCTTGGAGGAAGCATCTGCAAACCCGTGAAGCTTTATGATTAACCTCTGACTCGAATAACCTATCCACCTGGGTATCCTGATTCCTTCCAAATTCGTCAGCTCCTTATACCAATTAGACCACTTTTCTGAATATTCCTCCGGAAGCACATCATCCCAATCACACTTTAGCAACCGAAGAGGTTGCATAAATATTTTAGCCCAAATCACTACAGGAGCTAACCCTCCTAGAGGGTCAAAGATTTTTGCCGTGAGTGACAAAACTGATCTCTTAGTCAAATTCTGTTTGTCAGAAGCTTGAGGCTCGATCCTGAAATAGAAAAAATCCTCTCTTGGTGCCCAAGAAAGACCCAATATAGAAGTACAATTATCAGAATCGAACGTCACCGAACCGTGAATCCTATGATCGACCGGAATATCTTCGATCAATTGAACAATATTGGCTGCCCATTTCCTTAGCTCGAATCCGCTCACCTTGAGAATTTGGATCAGCTGGGATTGTTTCTCTCGTGTTTCATCCAAAGTTTCTCCCCCGACATGAAATCATCCATATAAGATTCATCTTCGATGATTTTA
Organism: Eretmocerus hayati; assembly: GCA_029851415.1. NCBI lineage: Eukaryota > Metazoa > Arthropoda > Insecta > Hymenoptera > Aphelinidae > Eretmocerus > Eretmocerus hayati. The sequence goes on along the minus strand of CM056742.1, from coordinate 74,128,147 downwards.
ATAGCAAGGACGAAAAGGTGACCATAATCTTTTGCTAACTGCCTCAGCACTCTGATAGCTAAAAATGGTGAGCATTCAGACCCATAAGTAACCGTTCTGAGTAAGTAGAGCAGAACTTCTGAATCCGAATTTTCTCTCCACAAAATCATTTGCAAATGTTGATCTAGAGGATCTACCAATATTTGCATGTACATTTTCTCAATGTCTGCCACAAATACGAATTCATAACGCCGCCATTTCAAAATCAGATCAATCAACTCTGGGAGCAAATTCTCACCAGTGTAGAGAAGATCATTCAAAGACGTGCCGTGAATTTTGTTCGAACCATTGAAAACCGTCCGTAACTTTTTAGAGCCTTGAAGAACTCCATGATGAGGAAGAACGTAGCCACGATTTTTATCCTCAACTGACAAGTTTGATGCTTTTTCCATATGCGAGAGCTGTTCATACTCCAACATAAAGTTTTTGTATTCAGCTTCAAAATCCAAATTTTCCGCAAATTCACGTTCCATATGTAACGGGGCGGTATGGGTCACCTGAAATAGTCTGAACCCACCCGTGTTACCTAATTTATTTTGGCCGGATCGGGGCAAGGCCAGGTCCCCCGCGCTACGAAGGGCGGGTCGGTGGGGGAGGATTTGGGAGCGTACCTGAAAATAACGGGGCTATCTGCGGACACAAGAATATTCGACTCACGATTTATAAAAACATAGAATGGGCGTTCATTGCTATTAGAATGTTCATGTTACGGCGCGCAGGCCGATAAACCTAATTACAGAAGCCGTATGCGGCGAAATGTCTCTCAAATGTTCCTCTTTCGTAAAAATCACCAAGTCCAGAATTACTTCGCGGTGGAAACGTGTCTATATATTGACTCAAGCACTCTCACTGATTCGCGTCAGAAATGCCCATATAGCAAGGGGCGGGGCTTCCCCTACTATCACTGCACACGCGCTATTGCTCTGCTGAGCCACTTCCTTCTTCACCGGAAACTCACTTTGGCGTCCACAAAATGGCGTCTCAATGCTGCGCACGCGGTCAAAATGTCTCAAATATCCGCGAGGCCTGTTGCGCGAGCCACGAGGGAGTCCAAGACGTCGGCGTCAGTCCTGAGCGTTCATGTGGACTCCCAAGCTGGCTACGGAGAACAGGTTCGCGAGACAGGCGTCACTGCGGTGCGCGTTGCGAGGAACACGCGAGGGCAGGATCCGGGGAACCCGCACACACGTGCCTACAACTCCATCAGGCGTCTATCGGCGTTCCTTGGATGGTGGCGTGACCGCGCTCACACTACCACGAGATAAACTCGGACTCACCGTTACTCGATCGACGTGCCTCTCCGGTCGTAGCCCGGTCGCCTTGTCGCCGACGAGGTTGGCACCAGCTGCTGCGGCGCGCTCGAGCCAGTTCACGATGCCCAAAACCTCCGGGCGAAAATGTGTGGTGGGCGAACTGGCGAGCGAAAAGGTGGCACTCACTATCACTGGGATTCAACCCATAATGCACCCGCGCCGCGGACACTATTTTCCATTCGCGGCACTACCCGGGTTTCACTGACGACGCTGACTCCTGGGGCACGAGGCGAAGTACCGGCAACTCGCGTGGGGACGTGTAGCTAGAGCGGCGGCCATCCCTGAAGTGCCGGCCGGCGACGCGCGGTTTCACTTCCGCCCGCAACGAGAGCGCTGCGCCGGCCGGTAAGTACGACCGGGAGGTGCTGCCATCTCCTGATGGCGGGACCAACCGGTCCTATTCAAATAACACAAGTGTGCTGCAACGAGCCTCGTTGCACTACCCCCGGGTTCTCCCTCCACCCCTCCTGGAGTGAGGGGCAATCCCACAGGAGCAGTCAGGGCTAATCGTGCACTCTCTGCCGTAGTCATCTTCGTCCGCTACGTTCTCCTAGAAATCCAACTGAAACAAACTAAAAATACTCACATCTCGTCATCTAAGACAAAGAAGGAATCAAAAGATCACCTTAATCTGGCGTTGCGTTTCTCAGGGGAGCTCTTGCTCAACCCCGGTGGTTTCCGTTGTCATTCCGATGAGTCAGGCGTTGGAAAAGGCCAGGAACACCTTTTGTCGGATCCGTCAGCTGGTGGCTACTCCCACGAGAGCCCGCAATGCGTCGTGTTCATCCGCGGTCATAGTGGTCGAGTAAGCAGCCAGGTCTGATCTCTGGATCGTGCCTCGGGGTGTTGCTGCCCTTGGCGCACCGGCGTATTCGGTTGGTTGGCGTACCCGTTCCGGAACTGGACCCTCTGCTGTGGTTCAACCGAAAACTGTCTAGGAATGGTTACTGCCATCGGCACATTATTGGCTGGCCAAATGGGTCGAGAATCCGCGGGTTGTTCCGGGCGTTGGTTCGGTCGTCTGTCAGCGTATCGTCGTTACGCTTCTGGTGGTCGGATTGGGAATCGATCCCCGTCGTCGCTCGTACCTTGTACAAAGGCATACGCAAGCACGTAAACTACTGACTCCACATCCACTATCGTCAGTGGAACTTCATATTTTCGACTAGTTCCAAAGTAAACTTGTTGGTCCTCGCGGCGTTCACTCACAAGCGCGTTCTTCTAGTCACGAGGTCTCCTACATTGATCGTCACTCTTTTTCGGTCGTCGCTTCATTATTTCGCTTGCCGATTCTTTACTCTCGGCGTCATCACCAACTGCTAACTCTCGAAGCACATCTAACCTCCTCATCGGTTTGTCCATTCACTGGCGTCACGTGGCGTCCATAGTTCTGAAATTCCACAGAGACTTTGGTACCAAATTGTACCACCGTGTTCATGGTGCACTGGAACTCATGGACACGATCTTCTCAACTCCTGTGATCTTCCTGAATAAATTCCGAGATCGAGGTCTTCGACCGCAATTCGACCCCTCAACTAAGTTCAAACGGCCATAATATGGTGGGTTTTCGTGACGTTGTCGTATAAGGCGAATTCCACACTCCGTTAACCTGGCGTCTACGATCTTCCGTCAAATTCTCTTCCATTGACTGATAAGAATCATTCTGGCGTTTCTATTTTCCTCTCTACGTTCTTCTCTCGTTTCTGCACAATCTCCCACGGCAAACCATCGAATCACCAAGCCGTCTGGGTGAATCTTCCCCGGCATGGGGGAGAATTCTTCACGATGGATCTATCGTTCAATTCGCATCACACAATTCCCATCGAATCTAGTAGTCATTGTCATTTCGATGACAACTCGACTCATTCTCGTCCAATCAAATACTGGCGCTATCCGTCTCAGCTGTTGCTTTCCAATTCACCTTCAAGTGATTCGACTCAATCGATAACTCACAGTCCAATGAATCAATCATTCTTTCGAATCCATGGTCATACATGTACCTCATACATGCTCCTCTTGATTTTTCTGCCCAGAACAAGTTGACGTCTACGGCTTATTTCTTCCGGCGTGCGAGAGAGTTTTTCACTCGATCTCGGCATTTGAATTGTTACCCACGGTGAACTCAGTTCTCGGACAAGTTCTCTATTTGCTTAAGTCACAGTGGATTACTCCGGCGTCATTCACTATCTTTCAACGTCCATCCTATGCACTCTATGGTAGGTGGAACAATAAAAATCGCGGAACTCCTTCACATGTTAATCTGGCGTACAAAGCAATTGCACGAGGCAACATTCATCACGTCTCTCACATCTGGTTCCAACCATGGTCGGCTTATACCAAACATCTCATCGAAACCCTATTCTCCGGCTCGAGACACAATGGCGTCTTCTCTTCGATGCATGTCACACGATCATTCCGAAGTCATATAGTTCTTTCACCGACTGGCGTACACTTTAACAAACAATTCACTCCCGGACCACAGGCTGGAACTCCGATACCCTTTGCTTCGCAACCAACAAGCGATTTACTCAGGCGTTCCATCAGACTCAATCTCCTCAGTAGTTCTGGTTTCGATACTCGATACAAACTCATACGAGTTCTCATTTCGGATCAAATCACAACTGGTCCTCAACTACGAAGATATTCCAGGTCTGGATACATCTTCTGGCGTAGCTTGGCGGGCAGCAGGAAGACTAATTTCTCTACTGGCGTATTCATTTTTCGCGGATCCCTATAATTTATTCGCATCCACTCGCTTGACTTCTTTCTTCCTTCAGCTAACACAATTGTTCACTTTCGAAACGAATTTATGATGGATCGCCGTGATTCTCATGAACAGTACAATCGCTCTTACACAGGTAAGGCCAGATCTCCTTGTTCTTCAGCCCATTGACTGTTCTTCTCATTAAAACATCACGCAGGTCGCTGTAATCCATATCCTGCTCTCGACCTCATGAGACAGATTTATCGCCGTGGTGTATCGGGTCCATAACAACGAAGGTAGATTTAGCAATCTTCCATCTTCGTCTATGCAATTTCACCGTCGTGAGAGTAGATCACATGATCTTCACCCTCTCCACTTCACTTCACTCCATTACATCGAGGACAGGTCCGCACGACCACCAACCTCAATGTTTTCATTTTTCGTCAGTCAACGGAAAACGACTCCTCCTGTCCAGCTTGGTGTCATTCAAGGCGTCCCTCGTCAGACGGCTGAGTTTGATGGCGAAGTTATTTCGTTTCCTTCTGAAGTGGAAGACGCATGGCGAAGGTAGTGGCGTTCACGAGTTACCGGGGATTATGTCTCACCCGTTGCTCAGCTGCACTCTGTCTCCGTCAGGCCTGCGCAAGCCATGGAGCACCCTCTTCCACGGTCTTCCGGTTCGACATCACACTATTTCTCACACAACATTTTCTCTCAGGCTTGGGCTCCCTTCTCTAGGTACCTCAGTTCCTGAATCTCTATAGCAACTCACACGACAACTATTCTCTGGATTCTCATAAATTTTGGGATACTGGCGAAAGTTCCGAGAGGAGGTGTGCACGATCCTCGTTCTCTCATTCTCAGGCTTGGTCAAGCCTCCGGGCGACTCAGCTCCTGATTCTTCCGCACAGTTCCGACCACTTTTTGTTTACATGCAGCTCGACGCAGGCTTAGGCAGCCATGGGACTCCTCTGCTCCTGAATCTGCAGTATTCAGGCTTCGGCTAGACCTCAGGCTCCTTGGCTCTCGGCCAAGCGCTTCAACATTTGAAAGTGGAGTAGATCGCACGCGATGCTCACTGTTCCTCTATTTCGACCACGAGTAGGACAGATGTGCGTTGTCGATGATCCTTGACAGTCGTATTGGTCACAAAGCGGCGTAAGGGTAGATCCCTGCGACCCTTATCTACCTCTTGAGCTAGGCAACGATCAAGCGAATCGACAAATGATCGTCCTTTTTCGTGGTCTAACTCTCTGGGCACGGATGAGGGTAGATCCCTGCGACCCTCATCTGGCGTAAACAACTCTACTGACATCACAACTTGAATAGCGTCGACTGGCGTCATTTTTGCCTTACAGTGGCTCGAGGGTCGATCCACCCGATCTGCATCCTCTACTGGCCACAGTACCAGGCAAAACTCTCAGCAGCTCAACGCTGAGTCGATAGCTCTATCAACCGATCTTCAAGTTCCAATGTTCATCGGATTGTCAACCTCACAAATTCTCATTCTCATCAAAGATTTTCGCGACTCTTCGCTGTCCATCTTTCATTTACCACGACCCTTCACACATACTAATGGTTCTAGCTCATCTCATCTGCCACGTAGCCGAATGGCAGATCCTCGTGATCCTCGCCCTCGACGGGTCATGCTAGGATGAGAGAGCTAACCTCAAGAAATTTTGCTCATAACACACAACTTCGGGATAAGACAGATCCCCATCTTCATTTCTCTCAGCTGGCGTATGCCTGAGAGGAGGCAACCAACCTCGACTCTCGGCGTTTTCTCTTTCAGTTTCAGCAGAATACTCTCATCAATCTCTCGAGAACGGGCCCTCCTGCTGGAGATACCACGGGCCGTGAAATATTGAAAGTCTCACTCTCTGCAGTTCCGATTATCGCAGTTGCCATCACTGCCCTGGACTGGGTCACTGCAGTGATTGAAACTCGGACAGCAGGAGCGAAAACCTCAGTGATCTGGCGTGGCTCTTCCATGGAAAATGTCTTGTTTTGATTCGTAGAGAACCAAGGTGCACATCGTTCCAGAGGTCCATCGGTCTCCGGTTCCCAAGAGACGTTCTCATCTGAATTAATTCCCAGTATGTCCGTTCTGATCAGCCTACTTCTCAAAATATCAATGTTTTCACTACAGCTGAGTCCTCGATGACATAAGAGACGTTTCATTTCTTTCAAAGGCAAGCGATATATTCGCTTGGCCATTTCAAAGTACCTATAGTCTCTCGATACTAATTCAGCCATACTTTGACTCATTTTGAGGTTGACTACTAATTTTTCATTATCTGTAACTTCCTCCTCCGTCACTGGCCGTGATAAGGTGTTTCGAACAGGAGGGTGTGTATTTGACACCCACGGGCTGGTCTCGTGACGGTTTGGCACTTTCGAGTGCCAGTCACCGAGTTTACATTGAGCTTCGTGTAACTGACAGGAACTCTTCGCAGACGTGGGAACTTCAACTGCCTTTCCGTCACCGTGACATCGCAACAGCTGTGCACTCTGTTGATCCGTCAGGCTGGTCAGGGTTTGTCCCAGGCCATCACGATGAGTTGTCTCGGCCTTCGTCTGGCGTCTTTCTAATTCGTTCATCGTTTGGCCCAACTTCGGCTTATTCGGATCCGGGAATCATCAGTCCGTTTCTTACTGCGTACCATCTTGACGATTAGGAGCTAAACCTCAACTTAGGCGTCTAGACAGGAGCTAAAGCTCGACTTTGGCGTGACAACGAGAAACTCTTCCCTTCTCAACTTGATCAAACATTCCCAACCCTTCACGGTGACCTATCGCGGTTCTGTTCGGCGTATCCTTGATGAGAACGTGAGTTCTCGGAATGAAATATTTCAGGAAAATACAGCGAGGATGGGGATGCAGGATTCTTAACTTCCCTCTTATCACAATGACTACTATTAAGAAGAGCATGCAATGGACGAGGGTGGGATGGAGAGTCGTGTATCCGCCGCAGGTGGCCGCTATAGGCGTCGAACGTTTCAAAATCTCGCTAAGTGTCACGCCCGATACGCAATCTCACGAATCCGCCGAAATCCGGTCGCATTACGGGTGAAAACTCGTACCCAGTAATGGCGGCGTCGGAATCCGTACGAGCACTCGAACCTACTCAGCACACGCTGTCGAACGAGTACCCACACGGTAGGGTGCTCGTCGATTGGTGGGTTCCACGCGCGGTGGGTCCGCAGGGTGGTGCGGGAGCGGGGCGCACGATCACGCTCCGAAAAGTACACACCGAGCGCTATTCAACGAGCACAAACACGATGTGGTTCGCTCCACTCAGACTTCAAGTCGCTTGGTGGGTCCGAGACACGTGGGGGCGGCAGAGCGCGCGGTGGCGTTCCGAACAGTACTCGCTGAGAGGTTTCAAACGAGTACCCACACGATGGGGTCCGCGTCGATTGGGAGCAGAGTCACGTGGTGGGTCTGAGACGCGCGGGGGCGACAAAGCGCGCAGTGGCGTTCCGAACAGTACTCGTTGAGAAGTTTCCAACGAGTACCCACACGACTAAGTTGGGGCCACAGAGCGCACGCGGGGGGTGGGACGTGGTATCACTAAAGCGGGTGAAGATGTCATGATTTGACAAAGCGCATTCGGGAGTAAGCGCACGGGATCGTACGCAAGAGGAATTATATCATCGGCGTATACCGAGGGCCCGACGTTCGCTATAAGTCCGCGTGATATCGCGTCGCTAATTATACGCGCGCGCGCTGTGTCCGCAGATTCCCGCAGGTCGCTAACCGGCGTTAACCGAGATCCTGGCAGGATCGCCATGTAACGGGGCGGTATGGGTCACCTGAAATAGTCTGAACCCACCCGTGTTACCTAATTTATTTTGGCCGGATCGGGGCAAGGCCAGGTCCCCCGCGCCACGAAGGGCGGGTCGGTGGGGGAGGATTTGGGAGCGTACCTGAAAATAACGGGGCTATCTGCGGACACAAGAATATTCGACTCACGATTTATAAAAACATAGAATGGGCGTTTATTGCTATTAGAATGTTCATGTTACGGCGCGCAGGCCGATAAACCTAATTACAGAAGCCGTATGCGGCGAAATGTCTCTCAAATGTTCCTCTTTCGTAAAAATCACCAAGTCCAGAATTACTTCGCGGTGGAAACGTGTCTATATATTGACTCAAGCACTCTCACTGATTCGCGTCAGAAATGCCCATATAGCAAGGGGCGGGGCTTCCCCTACTATCACTGCACACGCGCTATTGCTCTGCTGAGCCACTTCCTTCTTCACCGGAAACTCACTTTGGCGTCCACAAAATGGCGTCTCAATGCTGCGCACGCGGTCGAAATGTCTCAAATATCCGCGAGACCTGTTGCACGAGCCACGAGGGAGTCCAAGACGTCGGCGTCAGTCCTGGGCGTTCATGTGGACTCCCAAGCTGGCTACGGAGAACAGGTTCGCGAGACAGGCGTCACTGCGGTGCGCGTTGCGAGGAACACGTGAGGGCAGGATCCGGGGAACCCGCACACACGTGCCTACAACTCCATCAGGCGTCTATCGGCGTTCCTTGGATGGTGGCGTGACCGCGCTCACACTACCACGAGATAAACTCGGACTCACCGTTACTCGATCGACGTGCCTCTCCGGTCGTAGCCCGGTCGCCTTGTCGCCGACGAGGTTGGCACCAGCTGCTGCGGCGCGCTCGAGCCAGTTCACGATGCCCAAAACCTCCGGGCAAAAATGTGTGGTGGGCGAACTGGCGAGCGAAAAGGTGGCACTCAGTATCACTGGGATTCAACCCATAATGCACCCGCGCCGCGGACACTATTTTCCATTCGCGGCACTACCCGGGTTTCACTGACGACGCTGACTCCTGGGGCACGAGGCGAAGTAACGGCAACTCGCGTGGGGACGTGTAGCTAGAGCGGCGGCCATCCCTGAAGTGCCGGCCGGCGACGCGCGGTTTGGCTTCCGCCCGCAACGAGAGCGCTGCGCCGGCCGGTAAGTACGACCGGGAGGTGCTGCCATCTCCTGATGGCGGGACCAACCGGTCCTATTCAAATAACACAAGTGTGCTGCAACGAGCCTCGTTGCACATAGAGTAGAGCGTTTGAAGGGCTGATTTATAGGAATCACCGAGATTGAAATTCAAACTATTCATCAGTTCCTGTTTCACCGGTAATCGTACAACGTATCTACCACTTGGGTCTTGCCTATGGGTCTCTTGGAAATGTTCCTCGCATTTACGATCGTCTTCTGTTAACTTTCTACTGACCGTAAGAATTTCTTCTTGTTTCCAAAATTTCCCAAGTATCGAGTCTAACATTGAATTATCAACCAAGTGGAAATAAGAAGCAGCAGATTCCGAGCTTTGAACGAGGCTAGAGGATAATAGCCAACCCAAAGCAGTATTAGTAGCAATAGGTCGATTTGATGGATCGATTTTAGTCTTTTTCACCCCATCAAGCACGATTTGAGCGTGAGTCTTGGCTCCGAGCAACATATCAATCGATCGCGTTTTGAGAAAGTGGGGATCAGCTAATTCCAAACCCTTGAGATGATCCCATTTTTCCATACCCAAAGAAATAGAAGCTATATAGCCAGATACTTTAGGAATTACGAAGGCCGTCATATCAGAACTAAAATCAGAAGAGAATCTGGGATGCACGATAAAATTGGCGGTACCTCGAGAAACACAAGTATTGAGGTCAGCAACACCCTTGATTTGTACCTTCGATTTCGTCCTTGTAATCCCGAGTTCTTGGCAAGCATTCTCCGTAATGAAAGAAGACTGTGGACATTGATCAACCAAAGCCGTAGAGAAGTACTCAGACCCGTCTGATGAGATCACCTTGACGACTGCCGTTGGTAAAAGCACGAAACTTGACCTTTCCACCGAAGTTAGACAAAAGGTAGTAGTAGCGTGCGAATTATCACCGTTTCCCGAACCTTTTCCATCCCCCGATGGGACGGAATCACCCTTTTTGTCATTACCCTGAGATTCGACTGACCTCTGAGATTCCGAATGAATGAAACTATGATGTTTCCCGTTACACTTGCGACAAAGTTTAGTCGACTTACAAAATTTTACACTGTGATTGCCGAAACAGATGTAACATAACCGTTTCCCCGTTACGAAAGCTCGCCGATCGGCTATACTTTTTGCCTTGAAAGAATCGCACTGTGAAAGATGATGACTGGCCGAACAACTAGGGCACACTCTTCTTGGATGGTCGGAATCCGTATCCGTCGCCATCAAGTGTGTCTTACCAGATCCCGAAGGTTTAGCTGGTTGACTAGTCGTATGGGGTTTCTGACTACTCTCTATCGATTCCATAGTGGACAGCTGATCTTTGAGAAAGCTTTCTAATTGTTCCATAGAAGCAGGATTACTAGTTTTCCCTAAATGCTTCTCCCATTCCTTCCTGGTCACTGAATCAAATTTAGAAACAGTAAAATAAACGAACAAGTCCTCGCCGCTCTTCCTAATTGAACGTCCAAGCCCTGCCAGAAAATTGACAGTGTCAAATGAACCAGAATAAAGTCTTTTCATCTCAGCATGGGTATCACTTTTCATCGACTTCAACGAATAATATGACCCCAGCGACAAGTTAACGAGCCTTCTCTTGTTCTCATAATACTCGCACAAATCCGACCAAGCCTTTTGATAGTTATCACCCGACATTTCGATATTCTTCATCTGATCCAAAGCTTCACCCGATAGCTTGGTCCTCAAATGATAGAACTTGACAGCAGGAGCCACCTTACTTCTACGGTGAACTAATGACTCGAATAGGTCCCGAAAATTTGACCAATCACTGATTTTCCCAGAAAATACAGGAATATCGTTGCAAGAGCATAAGACTCTTCCGGATCAGCTTCATTAGGATTTCCTAGAGCCATAGTCTCATTAGCTTCCCTCTCTACCCTTTCAAAGTCCGCGAAGATATCTAATGCTTCTTGAAAATCAGATTTGTTAGCTAGGTACGACTCTTCTACTAGATCGGGGAGATCCTTGAAGTAATCGTGACCTGCTTCCTTTGGCTTCATAGCAACGATTTTGTTATTATTATGACGAAAAAGCTTGAAAATTAGCTCCTAGATTATTGAATCTAGTCGTAGCAGCAGCTTTTGTCATTTTTTCCTGGCCCAACTTCTTGTAATTAGTGTACGAGTTAGCAATTTTTGGTTGCAAATCCAACTGGAGTTGATAAAGAGCGTCCATTTTCGCTAAAAATCCGAACCCAACGTACAAAAATCTGAAGATCGCCGACCAAAAAGCGAACCGAAAACAATTGAATTCAAAATCCTGTGCGATTATCTAGCCCGAAATGCTAGAAAATTTGACCAGAAACTTTAAAAAAAATGCCAAAATTCAACCCAGAATAAAGGCAACTACGAATCCAAAAAATGAGAAATTTTCCAAATCTGTGTTAAAGATTTGATGGGAGCACTTATCCACAAATTTCTCCCTACTATTTACATTTGTACATCTAACCTAATATGCAATAGCATGAAAACGATATTTTTTGAGGTTAGAAAAATCAAAACCTTAATCAGAGTAAACTTGAACCCAAAACCTAACCTCAATCGTACTCGATCAGAAGAATTCACATATCCATAAATAAATTGAAGGAAAAACTCACTCAAACTGCGAGTTTAAACCTCGAAGATCAACGTCGTGACCGTACGGACGATCATCGCGTGGTGTGCTGGAATGCTGCGCTGGGATGCGACGATCTAGCTATAGACGGAGTCACGATGCAGTCGAGTTGGCGAGAACGAAGTATCCCCGCTTAGCTGACTGGCGTTGCTCCGCTGCGCAAAGCTGATGAACAGCTGCGGTGACTCTGGCCAGCTGTGTTGCCAGATGTCTAGCACGAAAGCCGAGCAGCACGCACCCCAACGTGGGTCACACATACGGACGACTCCCTATAAAAAGCCAATAATTTCAGTATATGCCCATATGACATCATACAATTCTGACTGGATTTCAGAATTTTTGGTTATACGTAGTAAATATTGTACGAATGGTACAAAATAGATCCTAATTGCACTGAAGTGTGCAAAATAAGCTCAATCTTTGAGCGAAAATGCTGTCGAAATAAAAAATTGAAAAACAGCTTAGCCCAATAATCCCACGATGATTCCCTCGATGCCCAAGGACCCTCCTGGGCCCCCAGGTCGTTCCCGCCGTCTCCAAGGGGTGCGGCGACTCGAGACCTCGTGGCTGATGTTGAGGTTAGCCTGCGCTCCGGACTTGTAGGCTGCCCGATCTGCGCTCCGCTGCCGGTGGACCAATGCTCCAAAAAAACAGCAATCGAGGATTAATCCACATCCGCCGGCAGGATAACAGCTTTAGCACTTGCTGCTGTAGGTCCCGAGGATGATGCCGCTGGTCGCCCGAGGAGACTCTCGTCCGAACACCATCACCTCGTGGTGATGCGAATCCGATCGCATCCACTCGAATTTCACTCACTGATCCCGATCCTGCACACGAAGGACCAAATGTTTATCGCGGATAGTGGTGGTTGAAATAATTTTCACTCAGACACATTTTGGATGTGAAAAAACAACAAACCAATTTATTACCTATAGCTACATGCTAATTGGCGAGGTGGTGCGGACGAGCGACGGACGAGAACTGGCGAGAGCTGCGGAAGGCGGCAAACGCGACATCGAAGAGCTTGAGTGCGAGCGCAAAATGGCGGTAGCGCGCCAAAATTCAAATAGTGTAAGATAGATCGATATGAAATTGAACATTCAGTAGAAATTGAATCACTTCTGACAACGTATAATCATAACCTAGCTGTTCTTAAGGGTGTGAATTCTATCTATGCAAGAGGCTCCCTGTAATTTTTGTAATCTGAGCAAACCGCAGGGAACGATATCGAATGAAAAAAGATATCAGCATATACTCCCAATTTCAAAAATGTAAACAAAAAAACTGCTGTAAAAATGGACGGTCCTACGGATATATCAATCTAAACATCCAAATCTCATAAGTATACATGTGCTGAATATCAAACATGCAAAGATTCAACAAGAAATATATGCCAGAGAATGTCTAGATAGTAAGTATTTTCAGCACTGTAGGGCGCCACTCGTCGGGACATATAATATTCCCAGTACCAATTTTCAGCGCACCGAGCGCCACTTGCCAGGATCCAAAATATTCATAGTACCAACTTTCAGCGCAACAGGTGCCACTTGCTGGGACCAAATTGTCCATCCCACCAGGCCCCTCTCCAAGATGTTGCCGCCCCCAAACTATGAGACTCAACCCTCCTTCTGAACTCATGAATAAGGCCCACGCCCTTTCTATCGATGTCAACTCCACTTTGGGCGTTAAGGCCCGGGCTAACAAAAGACTATGAACATTAATTACAGGGCAAGATTCTACCCCACCACTTAGCCCTTTTTGTTGAACTTTCCCTGTGGTTGCATTTCCCGGAGAGAAAAAACTGCAGTTTCCGCCCAAAAATCATCGGGTCTACGCATAGAAGCCCGCTTTCCATTCTGTTCCTGGACTCCGTTCTGACCAGTTCGAGCAGCTTTTTCAGTAAACGCGCTCTATTTCCGGGACTTAGGAAATTCTCATCGCATCTCGAGGCAGCTCTACGAGTTTAATTCATCCAGCCATTGAACCCCTTCTAAATCACTTGGAATCTTTTGGTCGCAAGGTCAACGAGCAACATCTTGGGTAGAGGAATTTTCCGCTGAGGTTTATCTGCAAATCGCCCTTTTCAGTTTTTCCGGGCAAATCGTGTATTGGTTGGTCCCCAGGGATTTTCGTCAAATAAACAACAATATCACACCGTACCAGACTAGTAAGTTTTTGGGCATTCTTCCTTCATTTTGCTTTCCGCGGTAAAATCAATTTCTTAGGATTGTCTCATCTTCATCAGTGTAATTTTAGCACAGGGTTGCGTACCTGCGTGATTTCCGTTTTTTCCAAGCTGGTAATAGCGCTAAAGTCGTTATTATCAGCGCTAAAGTCCCAAGAATTACACCTGAGATCACGTAGCTTCTAATGATTGTGGGGGGAGAAATACTCGACAGTTTTGTCTGAATTATTTCTCCAGAACCAACCATTGAGGAGCTTTCTGGGCTCAAGTGTGTGGACAACTCGCCGCAAGTTAGGTTTCTTCTACTTCTCACGACAACATCTCAAACAGCTCCTCATCGTCCAACTTTTTGATTCTCAAAAGTTTCCCGAGTTATTGGGGTCACTCCCAGACTAGCAAAAAAAATTCGGCGTCAAAATAATGTAAATTTAAAGTACTTCCAATGTAATACTTGACACGTGAGTAATCACACGCGAAATGAATGGTCGGTAGAATATGATGTCTAGATCTTCTGGGCATGGTTTTTCACCGATTCTATATCATATCTCAAAATGTGATGAAACACCGGCCGCTTGGGATATTTTGCGTGGTTGGTGAACACATCGGCTTAAGTTTATATTATTTTCAATGGAAAAAACACTAAATTTTTCACCCAAGAACAGCTATTGCTCTGAAACGGGACAAGATATGGGTAAGTGGTTCAGCGCATTTGGAAGCTACGGTAGGAACCTATCAAAATATACCTCAAAATATATTCTCAAAAGTCATTGGGCTCGTATATAAGGGATTCTGTGGGAATTGCTCTAGGTCCCCCCCCCCCCCGAAAATATATCTTCAAAACATTCTGTAATATCAGAATTGTTTCAAAAGCCTGTTTTGGACCAAGAAATTGAATAGCGATTTTGAAGGAGTCCTCCATAAACGGGCCCAATATCTTTTTAAATATATTTCAAGATATATTTTGATAGTCTTGTCTCATTTTCCGAGTGCGCTGAACTCATCATTGATGTCTCATTCCACTTCAGAGTTATAGCTCTTGCGATGTGAAAAACTCAGCGCCCTTCATCAAACGAAGCGGAAAACAAACCAATATGCTCACCAGCTGGGCAAAAGAATTTCCCGGGGTCCCGGCGGTCGGGACATCATGTTTTACGATGTGAGATCGGGGAAAAATCATGCGCAGAAGATCTGGACATCATGTTGTATCAATCATTCATTTCACGTGAAATCACTCATCTGTCATTTCTTAGATTATTCCCATCCCTTCATTCTCACGAGCTCGAATTGACAAACCTACCGCCAAATAGTGAAAAGCGCAATTTTTTATATAGAAGGCTGCGCGCGATCCGCCACCTGACCGAATGGCGGGCGTACGGTAGCCGTTTGGCCAGAAGGCTGGTTTTAGCCCGCCCGATGGTAGAATCAACTGTTTTCGAATGAAAAGGCGGCGTTCGGCCAAAAGGCTAGCTTTTTGGTCAAACGGCTGATTCTATCAAAAGGCTGCGACATATATACGCTGTACATCGTCCCAGTGCAGCATACTTATGTTTACACATACATGCATAATTGTGTGCATCGTCCGCAAGTCACATTTTGTACCAGCAGCCGATGTCCAGGTGCTCGTCCGTCAGATCTCCGTAGCCACGGCAGCCCAGGCCTGGCCCGGTTTTGCGCACCCGTAGCGCCACCGCATCAGTCCGCCAGTCCGTCGTCTGCACATCCCCACGTGCACCAGCTCTCCATCGTCGTCGCCTACTACTGGGTCACCCGGGCCCATCCACGTCCGTGTGTTGGCCACCGGTGTCTTGGGGGACCTCTCTAGTGCCAGGTTGCTAGTGTGCGGTCGTGTGGTGCACCCAGTAAAGGTTTCGCATGTGCAACAGGTGTTGCACATGCGAAACCTTTAGTGCTGCAGCAGATGGGGCACTCGCCCATATGGCTAGCACCCGGGGAAGATCGTCCCCAGATGTGCATGCGTCCATCGTCCTGCTGTTGTGCATTTGTAACCTTGGAAGGCCTGTCCGTCGTCAATGTTGTGGTGCGGGACTCAGTATGTGTGTAGCCGGGTGCGGGTTGCGGATGCAGTACTGGGTCTGCGGGCCCGGGCTGTTGCCGCATACATCGCATCTTGTTGCCACACACATGTTTTGTCCGTGGGTATCGCGATGTACACCTTACGATGCACGCTCCGGCCATGGGAGCTTGGTCGCGTACATTCAGTGCATCACGATACCAAAAGTGCATCAAGGATCTTGTGCTCTCGCCCACTTGCGGGCGAGAGTCTAGTCCGCCATCTAAGAACCATCCTAGCTGTCTCATAGTACCCCGCTGCATGTGAGTGATGATCGCGCATAGGGATGCTGGGAAGGGTGAGGGCGAGGGCTTACGAGGGCCTAAATCGCCCTGGGTAGCCATCCTGATCACCCAGCTGTCATTCTTCTCCATCGTCGGCTGCTGTTTCTTGGGGTCTCCTAAGAGACGGCTATAGCGAATATCCTGGGTGGAGGGCGAGTTGACTGCACGCAGGCATACCTAGACCCGCAGCATCACGTCGTCTCGTCCGTCCTACCGAGCCAGCAACTCAACAGAAAAGAAAAGTATTGGGGTGAATACTCATCTTTTGAGTTCTCTGACTCGAGACGGCAAAGAGAGATTTCCCAAAATCGGCTGAGACGGTTTATCTTTCACAGGGGTGAATTAAATACACAGAAATTATACACACACTTGATGCGGTGGCCGACACTAGAATCTGAGGAATTAAGGCATAGATACACGAGATACACAGATATAACAATGGGGGTAATTAACTATCGCGGCCCTCTACAGAACCGTGGCGTGATACGGAATGCAACATAAACGATTCAGGACGCACAAGCGCGATCAACGGAGTGACGCGCGGAGTGGCCGATCAGGAGAGTCGGTAAAAACTGATGTCTCGAGCCCTACTTCGGTTCTCTTATATACTCGTCAGGGAGGTTATCCGAGATCCCGTATTTCCATGGGTCAACCGTTCGGAGCACGAAAAACATGGGTGTTGCCCGCGAATAAACCGCTCGAAGCGCGAAAAACTCGGCCTCGAACGGGTTTTCTGCCCATTGCGGGAAACTAAGGGAAGTCCACGGATGCATCTCATTTGGTCTCCTTCGCCAAAGTACGCCACGCTGGAAAGAAACGGGAAAAGAACGGGTCACACGGGGAGCGCACGGATGCATCCTACTTGATTCCCTCAGCCAGAGTCGACATACGGGGGAGAAAACGGGAAACGGAAAAAGAACGGATCGCACGGAGAATCCACGGATGCATCTCAATCGGTCTCCTCGGCCAAAGTATGCCACACGGGAAAAGAACGGGAAACGGAAAAAACGGACCGCACGGGGAGCCCACGGATACATCTCATTATGTCTCCTTGGCCAATGTACGCCACACAGGAACAAATCCATAGAAGGAAAAGAAACGGATCGCATGGGGAGTGCACGGGTGCATCTCATTTGGTCTCCTTCGCCAAAAAACGCCGGACAGGAGGAAACGGGAAACGGATCGCATGGGAAGCGCACGGATGCGTCCTATGTGATTCCCTCAGCTGAAGTGAGTCACACAGGAAAGAAGCGGATCGCACGGGGAGCCCACGGATACATCTGATTTGATCTCTCCGGGCAAAGTACGCCATACGCGAAAAAAACGGGAAACGGGAAGATAAGGATTGCAAGGGTTGTCCACGGATGCATCTCATTTGGTCTCCTTGACAAAAGTACGCCACGCGGAAAGGAAACGGGGAACGGAAGAATACGGATCGCACGGGGAGAACACCGATGCGTCCTATTTCATCACCTCAGCCAAAGTACGCCACACGGGGAAAAAACGGGAAACGGGAAAAACGGATTCTACGGGGAGCCCACGGATGAATCTGATTTGGTCTCCTTGGCCGAAGTACACCGAACGGGGAAAAAACGGATCGCACGGGAAGCGCATGGATGCGTCCTATTTGGTCCCCTAAGCCAAAGTCCATTACATGGGAAAAAACCGAGTGAAAGGAGAGAACCGTTCGCACGGAGAGCCCACGGATGCATCCCATTTGGTCTCCTTGGCCAGAGTACGCCACGCGGGAAAAAAACGGGAAACGGGAGAGGAACAGATCGCACGGAAAGCGCACTAATGGGTCCTATTTGATTCCCTCAGCCAAAGTACGCCACACGGGAAAAAAACGGGAAACGGAAAGGAAACGGGTCGCACGGGGAGCCTATCGACGCATCTCTTTTGGTCTCTTTGGCCAAAGTCCTTCAGACGGGAAAGGAACGGGAAACGGAAAGAGAACAGATCGCACGGGGAGTGCTTGGATGCACCTCATTTGGTTTCCTTGGCCAAAGTACGCCACTCTGGGAAATAACGAGGAAAAATGGATCGCACGGGGAGTGCTCGGATGCATTTCATTTGGTTTCTTTAGCCGGAGTACGCCACACTGGAGAAGAACGGGGAACGAGAAAAAACGGATCGCACGGGGAGCGCACGGATGCGTCCTACTTGATTCCCTCAGCCAAAAAACGCCACTCAGGGAAAAAACGGGAAACGGGAAGAAAACGGATCGCAGGGGGAGTCCACAGATGCATCTCGATTGGTCTCCTTGGCCGAAGTACGCCACACGGGAAGACAACGGGGACAGAAAAGAAACGGATCGCACGGGGAGCCCACGGATGCATCTCATTCGGTCGCCTTGGGCAAAGTACGCCACACAGGAGAAGAACCGTGAACGGAAAAGAAACGGATCGCACGGGGAGTCCACGGATTCATCTCATTTGGTCTCCTTGGCCAAAGTACGCCACACAGGAAGAAGACGGGAAATGGGAAAGGAACAGATCGCACGGAAAGCGCACGAATGAGTCCTATTTGATTCCCTCAGCCAAAGTACGCCACACGGGAAAAAAATGGGAAACGGAAAGGAAACGGGTCGCAACTGGAACCTACCGACGCATCTCATTTGGTCTCTTCGGCCAAAGTCCTTCAGACGGGAAAGAAACGGGAAACGGAAAGAGAACGGATCGCACGGAGAGCGCACGAATGCGTCCTATTTGATCCCCTGAGCCAAAGTCCTTCACACAGGGAAAAAACGGGAAACGGGAAAAAAACGGATTGCACGGGGAGCCCACGGATGCATCTCATTTGATCGCCTTGGCCGAAGTACGCCACACAGAGAAAGAACCGTGAAGGAGAAGGAAACGGATCGCACGGGGAGCGCACGGATTCAACTCATTTGGTGTCCCTGGCGAAAGTACGCCACAAAGGAAGAAAACCGTAAACGGGAAAAAAACGGATCGCAAGGGGAGTCCACGGATGCATCTCAATTGGTCTCCTCGGCCAAAGTCTGCCACACGGGAAAAGAACGGGAAACGGAAAAAACGGACCGAACGGGGAGCCCACGGATACATCTCATTATGTCTCCTTGGCCAATGTACGCCACACAGTAACAAAACGATAGAAGGAAAAGAAACGGATCGCATGGGGAGTGCACGGGTGCATCTCATTTGATCTCCTTCGCCAAAAAACGCCGGACTGGAGGAAACGGGAAACGGATCGCATGGGAAGCGCACGGATGGGTCCTATGTGATTCCCTCAGCTGAAGTGAGTCACACATGGAAGAAGCGGATCGCACGGGGAGCCCACGGATACATCTTATTTGGTCTCTCCGGGCAAAGTACGCCATACGCGAAAAAAACGGGAAACGGGAAGATGAGGACCGCAAGGGTTGTCCACGGATGCATCTCATTTGGTCTCCTTGACAGAAGTACGCCACGCGGAAAGAAAACGGGGAACGGAAGAATACGGATCGCACGGGGAGAACACCGATGCGTCCTATTTCATCACCTCAGCCAAAGTACGCCACACGGGGAAAAAACGGGAAACGGGAAAAACGGATTCTACGGGGAGCCCACGGATGAATCTGATTTGGTCTCCTTGGCCGAAGTACACCAAACGGGGAAAAAACGGATCGCACGGGAAGCGCATGGATGCGTCCTATTTGGTCCCCTAAGCCAAAGTCCATTACATGGGAAGAAACCGAGTGAAAGGAGAGAACCGTTCGCACGGGGAGCCCACGGATGCATCCCATTTGGTCTCCTTGGCCAGAGTACGCCACGCGGGGAAAAAACGGGGAACGGGAGAGAAACAGATCGCACGGAAAGCGCACAAATGGGTCCTATTTGATTCCCTCAGCCAAAGTACGCCACACGGGAAAAAAACGGGAAAAGGAAAGAAAACGGGTCGCACGGGGAGCCTATCGACGCATCTCTTTTGGTCTCTTTGGCCAAAGTCCTTCAGACGGGAAAGAAACGGGAAACGGAAAGAAAACAGATCGCACGGGGAGTGCTTGGATGCACCTCATTTGGTTTCCCTGGCCAAAGTACGCCACTCTCGGGAATAACGAGGAAAAATGGATCGCACGGGGAGTGCTCGGATGCATCTCATTTGGTTTCATTAGCCGGAGTACGGCACACTCGAGAAGAACGGGGAACGAGAAAAAACGGATCGCACGGGGAGCGCACGGATGCGTCCTACTTGATTCCCTCAGCCAAAAAACGCCACTCAGGGAAAAAACGGGGAACGGGAAGAAAACGGATCGCAGGGGGAGTCCACAGATGCATCTCGATTGGTCTCCTTGGCCGAAGTACGCCACACGGGAAGACAACGGGGACAGAAAAGGAACGGATCGCACGGGGAGCCCACGGATGCATCTCATTCGGTCGCCTTGGCCAAAGTACGCCACACAGGAGAAGAACCGTGAACGGAAAAGAAACGGATCGCACGGGGAGTCCACGGATTCATCTCATTCGGTCTCTTTGGCCAAAGTACGCCACTTAGGAAGAAGACGGGAAATGGGAAAGGAACAGATCGCACGGAAAGCGCACGAATGGGTCCTATTTGATCCCCTCAGCCAAAGTACGCCACACAGGAAAAAAACGGGAAACGGAAAGGAAACGGGTCGCAAGGGGAACCTACCGACGCATCTCATTTGGTCTCTTCGGCCAAAGTCCTTCAGACGGGAAAGAAACGGGAAACGGAAAGAGAACGGATCGCACGGAGAGCGCACGAATGCGTCCTATTTGATCCCCTGAGCCAAAGTCCTTCACACAGGGAAAAAACGGGAAACGGGAAAAAAACGGATTGCACGGGGAGCCCTCGGATGCATCTCATTTGATCGCCTTGGCCGAAGTACGCCACACAGGAAGAGAACCGTGAAGGAGAAGGAAACGGATCGCACGGGGAGCGCACGGATTCAACTCATTTGATGTCCCTGGCGAAAGTATGCCACAAAGGAAGAAAACCGTAAACGGGAAAAAAACGGATCGCAAGGGGAGTCCACAGATGCATCTCGATTGGTCTCCTTGGCCGAAGTACGCCACACGGGAAGACAACGGGGACAAAAAAGGAACGGATCGCACGGGGAGCCCACGGATGCATCTCATTCGGTCGCCTTGGCCAAAGTACGCCACACAGGAGAAGAACCGTGAACGGAAAAGAAACGGATCGCACGGGGAGTCCACGGATTCATCTCATT
This sequence comes from Eretmocerus hayati, assembly GCA_029851415.1. Classification (NCBI taxonomy): domain Eukaryota; kingdom Metazoa; phylum Arthropoda; class Insecta; order Hymenoptera; family Aphelinidae; genus Eretmocerus; species Eretmocerus hayati. The sequence goes on along the minus strand of CM056742.1, from coordinate 74,106,722 downwards.
TGGTCTCTTTGGCCAAAGTACGCCACTTAGGAAGAAGACGGGAAATGGGAAAAGAACAGATCGCACGGAAAGCGCACGAATGGATCCTATTTGATTCCCTCAGCCAAAGTACGCCACACAGGAAAAAAACGGGAAACGGAAAGGAAACGGGTCGCAAGGGGAACCTACCGACGCATCTCATTTGGTCTCTTCGGCCAAAGTCCTTCAGACGGGAAAGAAACGGGAAACGGAAAGAGAACGGATCGCACGGAGAGCGCACGAATGCGTCCTATTTGATCCCCTGAGCCAAAGTCCTTCACACAGGGAAAAAACGGGAAACGGGAAAAAAACGGATTGCACGGGGAGCCCTCGGATGCATCTCATTTGATCGCCTTGGCCGAAGTACGCCACACAGGAAAAGAACCGTGAAGGAGAAGGAAACGGATCGCACGGGGAGTCCACGGATGCATCTCATTTGGTCTCCTTGGCCAAAGTACGCCACACTGGGAAAAAATGGAAAACGGAGAGAACGGATCGCACGGGGAGTGCTCGGATGCACCTCATTTGGTCTCCTTGGCGAAAACACGCCACTCTGGGAGACAATGGGGAAAATCGAATCGCACGGGGAGTGCTCGGATGCATCTCATTTGGCTTCTTTGGCCGAAGTACGCCACACTGGAGAAAAACGGGGAACGAGGATGAAACGGATCGCACGGACAGCGCACGGATGCGTCCTACTCGATTCCCTCAGCCAAGAAACGCCAGTCAGGGAAACCAGGGAACGGAAAGAAAACGGATCGCAGGGGGAGTCCACAGATGAATCGCAATTGGTCTCCTTGGTAGGAGTACGCCACACGGGGAGAAAACGGGGAACGGGAAGAAACGGATCGCACGGGGAGCCCACGGATGCATCTCATTTGGTCTCCTTGGCCAAAGTACGCCACACGGGAAGAAGACGGGAACGGGGAAGGAACAGATCGCACGAAAAGCGCACGAATGGGTCCCATTTGATTCCCTCAGCCAAAGTACGCCACACGGGAGGAAAAAGAAAAATATGGAAGGAAACGGGTCGCACCGAGAGCCTACCGACGCATCTCTTTCGGTCTCTCTGGCCAAAAACTTTTAGACGGGAATTAAATGGGAAACGGGAAGATAACGGATCGCATGGAGAGCGCACGGATACATCTGATTTGGTCTCTCCGGGCAAAGTACGCCATACGCGGAGAAAACGGGAAACGGGAAGATAAGGATCGCAAGGGTTGTCCACGGATGCATCTCATTTGGTCTCCTTGACGAAAGTACGCCACGCGGGAAGAAAACGGGAAACGGAAGGATACGGATCGCACGGGGAGAACACCGATGCGTCCTATTTCATCACCTCAGCCAAAGTACGCCACACGGGGAAAAAACGGGAAACGGGAAAAACGGATTCCACGGGGAGCCCACGGATGAATCTGATTTGGTCTCCTTGGCCAAAGTACACCAAACGGGGGAAAAACGGACCGCACGGGAAGCGCACGGATGCGTCCTATTCGGTCCCCTAAGCCAAAGTCCATTACATGGGAAAGAACCGAGTGAAAGAAGAGAACCGTTCGCACGGAGAGCCCAAGGATGCATCCCATTTGGTCTCCTTGGCCAGAGTACGCTAAGCGGGAAAAGGACGGAAAACGGGAGAAGGAACAGATCGCACGGAAAGCGCACGAATGGGTCCTATTTGATTCCCTCAGCCAAAGTACGCGACACGGGAAAAAAACGGGGAACGGAATGAAAACGGGTCACACGGGGTGCCTACCGACGCATCTCATTTGGTCTCTTTGGCCAAAGTCCTTCAGACGGGGAAGAAACGAGAAACGGAAAGAGAACGGATCGCACAGAGAGCGCACGAATGCGTCCTATTTGATCCCCTGAGCCAAAGTCCTTCGACAAGGAAAAACGGGAAACGGGAAAAGAAACGGATCGCACGGGGAGCCCACGAATGCATCTCATTCGGTCGTCTTGGCCGGAGTACGCCACACAGGAAAAGAATCGTGTGGGGGAAGATAACGGATCTCACGGGGAGCGCACGGATTCATCTCATTTGGTGTCCCTGGCGGAAGTACGCCACAAAGGAAGAAAACCGTAAACGGAAAAGGAACGGATCGCACGGGGAGTCCACGGATGCATCTTATTTGGTCTCCTTGGCCAAAGTACGCCACACAGGAAAAAAACCGTGGAAGGGAAGAAACGGATCGCGAGGGAAGTCCACGGATGCATCTCATTTGGTCTCCTTGGCCAAAGTATGCCACGAAGGAAGAAGACCGTACACGGAAAAGGAATGGATCGCACGGGGAGTCCACGGATGCATCTCATTCAGTCTCCTTGGCCAAAGTACGCCACACGGGAAAAAAAACATGAAATGGAAAGGGGACAGATCGCACGGGGAGCCTACCGATGCATCTCATTTGGTTTCTCTGGACGAAGTACGCCACAGAGGAAAAGGACGGTGGATGAAGAAAAAACCCTTCGCACGGGTGGGCACGGATGCATCTCATATGGTCTCTTTTGCCAAAGTATTCCACACAGGGAAAAAACGGGGAGCGGAAAAAGACGGATCGCATGGGAAGCGCACTGATGCGTCCAATTTTATTCCCTCAGCCAAAGTACGCCATACGGGGAAAAAAAGGGAAACGATAAAATAAGGATCGCAAGGGTAGCCCACGGATGCATCTCATTTGGTATCCTTGGCCAATGTACGCCACGCTGGGAAGGAACACGAAAAAAACGGATCACACGGGAAGCGCACGTATGCATAATACTTGATTCCCTCAGCCAAAGTCACTATGAGGGGGAGGAAAAGGGAAACGGGAAAAGAACGGATTGCACGGGGAATCCACGGATGCATCTCATTCGGTCTCCTTCGCCAAAGAACGCCAGACTGGAGAAAACGGGAAACGGAAAAGAAACGGATGGCATGGGAAGCGCATGGATGCGTCCTATGTGATTCCCTCAGCTGAAGTGAGTCATACGGGAAAGAAGCGGATCGCACGGGGAGCCCACGGATACATCTCATTCGGTCTCTCCGGACAAAGTACGCCACACGCGAAAAAAACGGGAAACGGAAAAATGAGGATCGCAAGGGTTGTCCACGGATGCATCTCATTTGGTCTCCTTGACCGGAGTACGCCACACGGGAAGAAAACGGGAAACGGTAAGAAACGGATCCTTCGGGGAGAACACGGATGCGGCCTATTTCATCCTCTCAGCCAAAGTACGCCACACGGCGAAAAAAACGGAAACGGGAAAAACGGATTCTACGGGGAGCCCACGGATGAATCTGATTTGGTCTCCTTGGCCAAAGTACACCAAACGGGGGGAAAAACGGATCGCACGGAAAGCGCACGGATGCGTCCTATTTGGTCCCCTAAGCCAAAGTCCTTCACATGGGAGGAAACCGGGGAAAAGAAGAGGAGCGTTCGCACGGAGAGCCCACGGATGGATCTCATTTAGTCTCCTTGGCCAAAGTACGCCACGCGGGAAAAAAACGGGAAACGGAAAGAAAAGGATCGCACGGGTAGCCCACGGATGCATCTCATTTGGTCTCCTTGGTCAAAGTACGCCACACTGGGGAAAAATGGAAAACAGAGAGAACGGATCGCACGGGGAGTGCTCGGATGCACCTCATTTGGTCTCCTTGGCCAAAGTACGCCACTGTGGGAAACAACGAGGAGAAACGGATCGCACGGGGAGTGCTCGGATGCATCTTATTTGGTTTTCTCGGCCAAAGTACGCCACACGGGAAGGAGACGGGGAAGGAACGGAAAGCGCACGGATGGGTCCTATTTGATTCCCTTAGCCGAAGTACGCCACATGGGAAAGAACGGGAAACGGAGAGGAAACGGATCGCACGGGGAGCCCACCGATGCATCTCATTTAGTCTCCTTCGCCGAAGTCCTTCACACGGGGAAAAAACGGGGAACGGAAAAAAACGGATCGCACGGGGAGCACACGGATGCATCTCATTAGGTCGTCTTGGCCGAAGTACGCCACACAGGAGAAGAACCGTAAAAGGAAGAAAACGGATTGCACGGGAAATCCACGGATGAATCTCTTTTGGTTTCCATGGCCAAAGTATGCCACAAAGGAAGAAGACCGTACACGGAGAAGGAACGGATCGCACGGGAAGTACACGGATGCATCTCATTTAGTCTCCTTGACCAAAGTACGCCACACGGGGGAAAAAAACGGGAAACGGATAGGCAACGGATGTCACGGGGAGCCTACCGATGCATCTCATTTGGTCTCCTTGGCCGAAGTACGCCACGGAGGAAATGAACCGTGAAGAGGAAGAAAACGGATCGCACGGGGAGCGCACGGATTCATCTCATTTATCGTCCCTGGTGAAAGTACGCCACAAAGGTAAAAAACCGTAAACGGAAAAGGAACGGGACGCACGGGAAGCGCACGGATGCATCTCATTTGGTCTCCTTGGCCAAAGTACGCCACAAAGGAAGGGAACCGTAAACGGAAAAGAAACGGATCGCACGAGGAGTCCGCGGAAGCATCTCATTTGGTCTCCTTGGCCAAAGTACGCCACACGGGGAAAAAAACGGGGAACGGTACGAAAACGGATCGCACGGAAAGCTTACAGATGCATCTCATTTGATCTCTTTGGCCAGAGTCCTTTAGCCGGGGAGAACCGGGAAACGGAACGAAAACGGAGCGCACGGGGAGCGCACGAATGTGTCCTATTTGATCCCCTCAGCCAAAGTCCTTCACACGAGGAAAAAACGGGAATCGGAATAAATGGATCAAACGCGGAGCCCACAGATGCATCTCATTTGGTTTCCTTGGCCAAAGTACGCTTCATAGGGAAAAAACGGGGAACAGAAAGGAACGGATCGCACGGGGAGTCCGCGGATTCATCTCATTTGGTCTCCTCGGCCAAAGAACGCCACACGGGAAAAAAACGGGGAACGGAACGAAAACGGATCGCACGGAAAGCCTACGGATGCATCTCATTTGGTCTCTTCGGCCAAAGTCCTTTAGACGGGAAAAACCGGGAAACGGAACGAAAACGGATCACACGGGGAGCGCACGAATGCTACCTATTCGATCCCCTCAGCCGAAGTCCTTCACACGGGGGAAGAACGGAAAACGGAATAGAATGGATTGCACGGGGAGCGCACGGATGCATTCATTTGGTCTCCCTGGCCAAAGTACACCACACAGGGAAAGAACCATAAACGGAAAGAAAACGGATCGCACGGGGAGTGCTGGGATGCACCATATTTGTTCCCCTTGGCCAAAGATCGCCACACGGGCAAAAACGGGGAACGTGGAGAAAATTTATCGCACAGGGAGCCTACCGATGCATCTCATTTGGTCTCTTCGGCAAAAGTCCTTCACCCGGGGGAGAAACGAGGAACAGGAAGAGAACGGATCGCACGGGGAGCGCACGAATGCGTCCTGTTTCATACCCTCAGCCAAAGCCCTTCACAAGGGGAAGAAACGGGAAACGGGAAAAGATGGATTGCACGGGGAGCGAACCGATGCATCTCATTTGGTCTCTTTGGTCGAAGTACGCCACAAAGGAAGAAAACTGTAAACGGACAAGAAACCGTTCGCACGGGGAGTCCACGGATGCATCTCATTTGGTCTCTTTGGCCGAAGTACGCCATACAGGAAAAGAACCGTGAAAGGAAAGATAACGGATAGCACGGGGAGCGCACGGATGCATCTCATTTGGTCTCCTTGGCCAAAGTACGCCACACTTAAAAATATGGGAGGAAAACGGATCACGCCTGGTGCGTACGGATGCGTCCTCCTCGATTCCCTCAGCCAGAGTACGCCGCACGGGAAAAGAACGGGGAACGGAAAGGATACGGATCGTACGGGGAGCCTACCGATCCATCTCATTTGGTCTCTCTGGCCGAAGTACGCCACACAGGGAGCGAACCGTGAAAGGAAAGAAAACGGATCGCACGGGGAGCGCACGGATGCACCATGTTTGTTTCCCTTGGCCAAAGATCGCCACACGGGAAAGGAACGGGAAACGTGAAGAAAACGGATCGTACAGGGAGCCTACCGATGCATCTCATTTGGTCTCTTTGGCGAAAGTCCTTCACACGGGGAAGAAACGGGAAACGGGAAGAGAACGGATCGCACGGGGAGCGCATGAATGCGTCCTATTCGATACCCTCAGCCGAAGCCCTTCACATGGGGAAGAAACGGGAAACGGAAAAAGATGGATTGCACGGGGAGCTCACGGATGCATCTCATTCGGTCTCCTTGGCCGAAGTACGCCACACGGGAATAAAATGGGAAACGGAAAGGAAAAGGATCGCACGGGGAGCCTACCGATGCATCTCATTTGGTCTCCTTGGCGGAAGTACACCAGACAGGGAAAGAACCATAAACGGAAAAAAAAACAGATCGCACGGGAAGTGCTTGGATGCACCATATTTGTTCCCCTTGGCCAAAGATCGCCACACGGGAAAAAAACGGGAAACGTGAAGAAGACGGATCGCACAGGGAGCCTACCGATGCATCTCATTTGGTCTCTTTGGCAGAAGTCCTTCACACGGGGAAGAAACGGGAAACGGGAAGAGAACGGATTGCACGGGGAGCGCACGAATGCGTCCTATTTGATACCCTCAGCCAAAGCCCTTCAGACGGGGAAGAAACGGGAAACGGAAGGAGATGGATTGCATGGGAAGCGCACGGATGCATCTCATTTGGTCTCCTTGGCCAAAGTCCTTCACACGGGAAGAAGACGGGAAACGAAAAAAAAACGGATCGCACTGGGAGCCCACGGATGCATCTCATTTGGTCTCCTCGGCCAAAGTACGACACACAGGAAAAAAAACTGTGAACGGTAAAGAACGGATCGCACGGGGAGCGCACGGATGCGTCTCATTTGGTCTCCTAGGCCAAATCCCGCCACAGGGGTAAGAGACGGGAAACGGCAAAAGAATGGATCGCACGGAGAGTCCACGGATGCATCTCATTTCGTCTTCTTCGCCAAAGTACGCCACACGCGAAGAAGACGGGAAATGGAAACACAACGGATCGCACGGGGAGCGCATGAATGCATCTCATTCGGTCTCTTTGGCCAAAGTACGCCACACGGGGAAGAAACGGGAAACGGTCAAAGAACGAATCGCACGGACAGCGCACGGATGCGTCCTATTTCATTCCCCAGTCAAAGTCCTCCACACGGGAAAAAAACGGGAAACGGAAAAAAATTGATCGCACGGGGAGCCCACGGATGCATCTCATTTGATCTCTTCAGCTAAAGTCCTCCACACGGGAAAAAAACGGCAAACTGGAAGGAAACGGATTCCACGGGCAGCTCACGGGTGGAGAGCTTGCGGACCTTTTTTCGACAGGTGCCCACTAAAATGCCTTCGTTTTCTGCCTGTTTGAGTGCACGGAAGTGAAACGGTAAGGCACGTATTCTACCTTATTTCGCCGTTTTCGACCCGGAAATCCGCACGGAACCACTGCGAATCCCCACTCTCTGTGGGAAATGTGCACCACGCATGGTCGAGAGGAATACCACGTATATCGCTCGTTGTACCTAGAGCTTACGCGAGGGAGAGAAGTAAAGATTCGTCTGCTTTGCTCACGTCGCGGTTCGGCCAAGATTTTATACATACTCTAACAAAATATATTCTTGTAAGCATCTTCACCATGGAAAGAATGAAAAGGCAGGTGTAGCTTGTTCGAAAAGTTTGTGGTCCATGAGCAAAACTGGTTATGACAGATTCTCAGCCTCATCAGATGGCGTAGTTGGCGTGCAATTTGGAAGTTGGAACAACGAATATAGACGAGTTTGATATGTGTCAAGCAGGACTGAATATCTCTAAGAGTATTTATCAAGGACAATTCTTCGAGCTTCAGGTGAACCTCGAAGAGCTGTCCTTGATAACATTTGACATCAGAGGCATCAGCGTAGTAGGAGTGGCTTATTAGTGACTTATTAATAAGTCACTCCTACTACGCTGATACCTCTGATGTTGAACCTTGTATTTCTTGAACATTGAAGTAGCGATTCAGTTTCTTTTGATGAGTATTCACAGAGCAACGAGTTGTTTACAGGATCAGACAATTTTCAGAGAAATCATCTGTCCATTGGTTTTGACCGATTGGCCCATATGAGACTTTCCACGGAACCTTTAACTTTTGTGTTACTGCAGTGTTCCAAGAGTATTTTGAACTATTCGGAGTGCGCAGGAGTGGCATTTCATAGTATTTGGCATCATTCAATATGGACTAAATTCTTTTTTGTTGAAACGCATCCTGATTTGTCAATAGCAGACCGCAAAGGATGATTTTTGGGTAGTTTACAAACGTACCAACGCGATTTTTTGAATTGATAAGGCTGTAACTAAAATACCTATGCCTCAACTACTTCGGTGGAATGATATATCCATCTACTAATCTCATATTTTGAGAAAATCTTTGATTCAGAGGTGTGCGCTGATTTGGCTATGATATTAACTCTCATTCATCGATGTAACTGAGTTTTGTGGGAAAACTTTTTCTGGCTATTGTTTACGAAATTGATGAAATACCTTGTGCAGAACGGAAAATTTAGCAATGAGTTTTCGAAGTTGAAAAGAAGGCAAATCGAATCCCGTTTGGTTTGTGAGTGTGCGTTGATCCGGACAAATTTTATAAAGCTTCAAAGCTCATAAAGTTATCGCGCCACTGGCTCTCAAAACGGTCATTTTTTGATGGCATACTCAGGAAACGTAAAGCACAGGATTGGAATGTTGTGCTCTTTTTTCTTCATCGCAAAAGGGATATAACCGCACTGTTCTGAGTTACAATTGTCGATCGGTATTTCTGTGAGAAGCTGAGGAGAAATATTTGAATCCGGATGGTAAGCTAAATAAGCCGCTAAATGTGATGGTATCGCGATTTTCTTGATTTTTACATAGTATACGGCTGAAAAATGAACAAAATAACACCACAGTGTATTCTAGAAATTGAAATGAGACTCATAGCTCTTGACTCGATTTTGGAAATTTACATCGGATTTCGGAGGAATCAATGATGAAATTCATCTTAAAGTCAAGTCAGGCAAAATATAATCCGTATCGATCGTCTAGACAATGTTTTGAATCGAATCTGTTCGATTGGAGTTGATTCACGAATGTTTCAAGTGTGAAATTCCATACAATTCGTTCTGAACCAGATACCTCGGCTTGGAAGAGAGTGGCACCACTTTTTTCACATGTTTTCGAGGTATAAGAATCACATGAAACCCATTTTAAACGTGTGCGATGAGAAAAATTTTTTTTTATTTTAGAGGGTCAATAGTCAAATGTTCCATGGAAACCCTCATATGAGCATGCTTTGGTCAATTTGAATGAAGAGTTGCTATTCAGAAGCTACTACATTACCTAACTTTCAACAAATCATCACCTTGTATAATGATATTGTGACGGTGACTAAGAAATACATGGTACACTCTTGGCTGGTTCTGAGTCGAGTTTTCAATTGCTATTCATCGGTGTAACCAAGTAAAATGCTTAAGACTCCTACACGTTTACGGACTGTCAATACTTGGATTCAATACAATTGCCACATTCTGTGACAATTGATTAGGCTCAGAATAGCAACTCTATCATCGTCTCAACCATACATGCAACACATGGTAACCATCTATCATAATACTACTGCAAGAAATCACCAACAAAGTTTTTGCCGCTCCAAGATAGCTCCCAGTTATAACTGGGAGCTATCTTGGAGCGGCAAAAAAAAGTTGTGAATATATGCCATCAATTCTTCTTCAACTTTTGAGCAGAGTTGTGATGTGTGGAAGATATTCAAGTGCTCAAGTTGTGAATATAGATGTTTGATCTCAATAGCGGGTGGAACTTGAAATTCTGCTCATAGCCTCTGAGTATTATTGAACCAAGCAGTTACACGGGATGTGAGTAAGCTCATCTCTCACATCATCTTGTGACAAAAATTGTTTTGGAGCGGCTTCTGCCTCTTTTGAGAGAAGTCTCCAATACTTCCAGTACAAATATTTATATTATATATCCGTCACCAGAAACCTGCTTATTTTCTGGTTCTAATACATACCGTTAATGACATATATCCTCAACAATAAAAATTTGAAAGTTTTCTCGTCACCATAATAACAACAATGCTTTCAAAATTGTGACAATGGAAAATTTGACGAGTAGCAAGAGAACTTCCGTGCATTCAACATATTGTTTCTTCACCTGATTTCAGATGAATGATGTTACACTAGATATGACATCTAGACTTTTGGCACACATCTCTTTGACATTTGTGGATGCATAATACTCACATATACCATGTACGGAGCAATCGAATATCAACAACCAGTATGAAATGTTTGTCTAGAATGCTACGCTGTAAGAAATAGGATACCAGAATGTTATAGCAGCAGTGGCGAAATCTTTGATGATCGGTGAAGTGCTTCAACTGATCTGTGAGAAAATAAGGCTTCATCTCAGTTGGATTTGCTTCAATGCCAAAATTTTGAGCTACCAGATAGTTTTGAGGCAAATTTTTCATTTGTGCCATGAATGTTTGGCAATTCAAAATCTCAGACGGATCTTTCGAATGAGAGCGTTACATATTCTCCACTCATTTCACAGCCTGGAATACAGAAATGAGGATTTTTGTTTTTCACATTTCCTACTAGCTTTTGACAGTATTTTTTTTACTGGAGGTAAAGGAGACCCTGATTATGATAGAGGTGTATGGTGGAGAATTCCCTGCGTAGACTATTTGAAAGAATGATGATTTTACTCTCCTGAAAAATAGGAAATTTCGCTCAAATCACATAGATCAAGTGCAATCAGTCTAATGTAGTATTGTGATATGAAAATGAGTGACTCAACTACAATGAAATTTTCATGATCGACGAAGGTCTACTTAAAGTGTATGCATGATAATCAGTCATGATATGGGACGGGTACCTCAGCACTCATGCTGCTGTTACTTTTCTTGACTAATGTATGTTAGCACGGATGGTGACTTTTGGGTTGATACGCTGCTGAATTTTTATCATGATCTAGAGACTTATGAGCCTTGTGAATTGCAATTGCCCTCTTGTCTCATTAATCAGACATTTTAACTCTTCATTAACAGTGTGATAGTATTTTGGCACCACCAACATTTTTCTTCGGCTGAAACGCTGAAAGTTCTTCATAGCCTCTCTGGAAGTATATCTAAATTCGTATTATGATGTATTCCTCCAAATGTGACTGTTCAAGAATGTTTTGAGGGCCATTCTCTTCACATCATTGATAAATTGAGTACCCAAATCCGCCAATCGCAAGAGTAAGAATGTTCAATTTTCACAATACTTACTTTTTCGGGGGTCCAATAGCTAATATAAGACCTACTTGTGAGGACTGAATTATTTCAAGAAGGAATGTTGCAACTTTTGATATGGTTATTTTCGAAAATTATCAACTCTGTCTTTGCCTAAACTGAAGAAAGATTTTTCCAAGAATTTCTCGTGAGAAACAGAACACTTTTCTCATGGTTCGATTGTGATTATACTGATTCTCAAGCTCATGGAGTTCGTCAAGATGATTTTTTCGGAACATTTCCTCCAAAGATTTTCAAAAGTAAGACGATTGTGTCAAAAGTTCACAACAGCAGTTGGAGCCACACAAAATTCCACTGTATTGATTAAGGGTTAATAACTTCTGAAACTTGAGCAGATACTCTATTCGATGGCATCTTATTGAAAAATTTTCTCTGATTCTCATCTCTTTCTTTGGAGTTGTTCGAATTAGATCCAAAAAATCCGTGACACTTGCGTGTTCTAAGAGCATTTTATTCGTGAATGTCAAAAGGGGGGAGGGATGTATGTACATTGAAGAAAGTCCGAATGAGTATTTTCCACCCAAAAAACGAGGAACGAATATCTATGATGTAATTATTTAGCTTGTCATTTAGCTCAGCCGTTTATGCACCACGCGGTGGTGCGCGTCCGCTAAACGCGTGGTGCAAGATGCCACCACAGCGCAAGACGAGCTGCCGGTGGAGAGGGTACAACTGTGCTGCCACTCTGTGCAACGGCGTGGAGCCTCTCTGCACCACTGTGGTACACTTTTGCACCACGCGTGGTGCATAGCATTCGACTCGGTTTTGTGGTGCCAATCTGCACCACAAGTTTCTCAGTGTACAAAACGAGCTAAGGTATCCCTAACAACTAACCCGATCCAACCTATCTCAATTTCTCCATGAAGTGATTACTTTTGATAACTCCAATAATGAACGAATTCCCCCTCCCTCCTCATCTCCTCCAAAAGTCGAATTTGGGACTTGACGAGTATGAATGACCCCTTCCTCTTCCATTTTCATATGGGATCAGATTACCATATTCAAGTATTGGAAAATATCAGGGAAGTGTGTTGAGCAGTTCTGTAGCCGAATCTGAACTTAACTAGACTAGAGAATTTCCAACTCCCAACTCGTCCAGATTCGGTTACAGGACTGCTCAACATACTTTCCTCATATTTTCCAGAAGTTGAATATGGTAATCTGATCCCAGATGGGAATGGAAGAGGAAGGGGTCATTCATACTCGTCAAGTTCCAAGTTCGACTTTTGGAGGAGGTGAATCGAAAGGGGGAAATCGCTCATTATTGGAGCTATCAATAGTATATTACTGTACTAGGCAGGGAAGGAATTCAACTTTTGTATTCCGGGTGCCTGGCTTTCACCTCCACCCCGGCTTGCCCCCATGGGCGCGGGGCAGCGATACGCCCTGCCAGCGCGTCGGTTTGGAGGAAGGCCAACACCGAGCCAGGCTCGATGATGACTCAGGCCTCCTCCCCGACTACCGAATTCTGGGCTCAGCCCCCAGCACAAGGCCGATGCCCACCCCTCGGTGGGGGGTTTTGGGACTCGTCTAGGCTTCCTGAGAGCCCAGGGAGTCCCTCGGGATGATGGATGAGTCTTTCGGGCTCGCATTCTTATCGCCCGAGGGCGATCCCAATACGAGTCCCTAGATTCACCCATTCTCGTGGTGCCGGATGGAGATGTGCGGTCTCCTCGCTCCGGCGGGCGATGACTGGGGCCGGGAGCTCGTCCGATTCCAGGGATGAGGCACCATGCCCCAAGCTCCCTTGCGGGTTACTCGGCAGGGAAATTGGAATTCCGTGACCGTATGATGATAATGCCGAGGCGAAGCCGAGGCATTGATATCACACTGTCATAGGCATCCCACTTCTCTGCCGAGTGCTGTATACTATTTTTTCTCCTCTCGGCCCGAAATTACGTCAAAGTTGTATTAATCAGCATAGAAATACGCGTTTAACCTCACTTCTGCATTTATTAACATTTCGACTGGGCAATGGCCGGTGGGGTGTTCAAGCAGACGACCTCGCAGCTCTTACTTACTGCTTTTGCTGCATAATACTTGTGATGTGATGTACTCGTCCGCCCGACTTTTGCAAAAGCGAGGCGTCAGCCGAGCTGTAGTGAACTGTTTTGTGAGTGAGCGCTGAATGCTATTATCGTATGATTCAATTTGGGTCTTGATACGAAGTTGTGCCCTAAACTCTTGTCACTGACAAATGAGTTTTTTGTGTACCTTATCGATTTATGTCATGGGACATTGGAAATCCTGCATGCTCTACAATCGACTGCTGTGAGTTTTCTATTCAAGCGGCGGTATTTGTAAAAAGACGCCGCCTGTCAGGTATGAGCATACATCATAGATAAACATATTGATGAACATAACCTCGATAGTTTATGTTCCGCATGCATGTCTCATGCGCTCTCTGCACCGCAAAGCAGCGCAGGCAGCCAAAGATGCAGCAAAAATCGACAGCCAATCAGAGCGCGAGTTGACTCGTGCCAGCAGCAGAAATCGAGCTTTCGTGACCAAAACGAGGCGCGGAAGGACGTACTTCCGTGCCGCGAGGAGAAAAAATAATCACTTCATGGAAAAATTGAGATAGATTGGATCAGATTAGTTGAAATTAGGCATACCTTAGCTCATTTTGTAGGTTATTAAACAAGCATGAAAATGGGTTAAAATACGTTGAAATATTCTCAGATGCGCCAGAAATACAGGCAGAGTTGGAGCGGGAAAGTCCCTTACTTTTGAAATTTCTAATAATGATCAACTTTTGGAAGAATCAAGATAGGTTGGCTCTGGTCAGTTGAAATTAGACGTACTTCAGCTCATTTTGTAGGATTTGGAACAAGCTTGGGAATGAGCTAAGGTACTTTGGAAAATGCTTGAATGCGCCAGAAATACAGCCAAAGTTAGCGAGAAAAAAGTGTCGAATAAAGCACATTCCCATTTAAACCTGTGTTGATTCCGATAAAAGCTTGATGGCTCTTGCTGGGACCTCAAATCTCATTCCTCAGCATCCAGCGATAATTTTTGACATGTATATACACAAATCCAACATTCCCACGCCAGGGCATATCGATCTTCGAAGGAAGCCCTTTTTTTAGCCCACTCTAGCCTATATGGACAATGCTAATCTCCATAGCTGTATTTCGAGATAGGAGGTCCATTGGACAAAACCCTTCTGGGTACCTTTATTTCTCACCAAAACAAGAAGATTCCCGAATTTCCGTCAAGATCCAGGACCCACAAGCTTGGTGTTCCCTTTGTTAGTTTGATGCATATGTGTACACAAACAGGGGTAGGAATGGAGTATATGAGAATGATGTATATGGGCTGATCATGCAATGAGATGCGCACGTCACAATTTGCTCCGCATGATTGGGCTCATGTAGTGGAAGGTACAAGAGCACATGCTCGATGCATCTGATATCTTGCGAGGCATAAAGCCGATCGAAATTCTCACTCGATCACGAGTTTCGATTGTGAAAGCCGTGGCTGGATAACCTAAAAAACAACATCTGTGATCATACGTTGAACACCAAAACAATCACAAAAGCACGGACCATTGGATAACATCACCTCACACGTGGTGCGACTAACCCTACGACTATCGTGGTGGCAAATTCAAAATGAGCTGTTTCTCATCAATTTTCCTGGGAAATTGAGCAGCGGGAGAATTATCAGAAAAGTGATCTCGGACCCAAACTTTGATGAGCTACACCATGCCGTATTGCAGGAGTATTTTTCCTGAATATCTTCAAAGAAATCTTCCCATTTGCATCAAATTTCCCATTCTCTCAATTCATTCACTTCACCATCTAAGGCAGGATATCAAACCATGTAGATATCAATTCGATCTAATTTGTGCCTCACACAGAAATAAAATGCCAAGAGGTGTCCACCTCAACTTGGTCGTACGATATATGAGTAAAGTAAATAAGCCCCGAAAAGACGCTTCCTTCTAGGAGTAACCGGCTAAACTCTCCCAAACCCTTCGAATTTGGGCTCAAATGATAGGTGCCTTATCCAATAATCAAGATAGATAAGAACTATTGTTCAAAACTTGGGGGAAGGCATAAATAAACGATGAAAACATGCATTTTTCCGTCCTTTTGTCGGTTTTTCCATTATAAGTCGGAAAATATTGGTTTTTTGGGAAAATTTGTGTAGAGGTTATTTGTAGATCTCTAAACGATCTACAACATAGGTCTCCCTACTTTTTCCCGTAAAATGCATCCTTTTGGAGTTATTCCTGATCAAAGTTATAATCGAATTTGTTCAAATGAATTCGCTAAAATTGTTTATAACGGGTTCAAATCATTTTCCCTAGGTAATTGAGTCGATTTGGGGGAGAAAAGGTCTCTTGGTATTCTTTCCTAAGTTTGATCATTTTTTAGTAATGCAAAAAGCAAATTTCGCGACCTCTAACCCTCAATGCGGTGCTTTCACGACAGCACTTGACTTGGAAGTTGCGAATTCAAAAAGTAAGGAAATCAATTTTGTAGATCGTTTAGAGGTCTACAAATAACCTTTTCGCAAAGGAGGATGCACACTTTGTATGGGAAAATGGCCCATGAGCGGTAACCTCTAATTCTTTTTGCATCGTGTAGAGCGGGCCGCTGGCAATAACGAGGGCCTGTTTTGGGAGGTGTCACTACTGGGGAACTTTTTAAAACCAGGAAAATGCTTAGGGGGTAGTTTTTTTCGCAGAACGAACCTAGCTGGTGCAAAAACGTCGAAACTGAACAAATGCACGATCCAATCATAACGAATGAGGGCTCGATCGATTCGTCTTGATGAGGAGCTTCGTGTGCAGATGGATTGATACCAGCGCAATGGAAGTCATGGACGTGGAGAGTGGTTGTATCGGCTTTGGAAAGAAACAACCCCTAAGAATCCAGACCTATTCATCGGTAGAACTCAGACTTGCACGATGGGATCTGGATTTTCTTGGTTGCATTTTGTAGATATGGTCCGGCCACGAGGTTATGACCTACTCGGAGACCAGCGCTGGTTTCGGAGGGGGACAGATGGCCGGAAAACCATTCCCAGTAGTAATATACGAGTTTAGTCAGACACAGATAAACCAAGGGATGATAGGTGGGATCCTGAGAGTTTGCACGACGCAATTGCGACGGGGGCGTGCTCGTTTTGTAGCTCGACAACAGTAGCAAGTGTGGGTATTCTCGAAATATCAGCGCTGAGTTGCCAACGAGAGCTGCATCTCGAAATGTGAGTAACCTTGAAAAACCACCCCTATTGATACTTCGACATTTCCCCAGATATACAACGAATGCACGATGGGATCTGGATTTTCTTGGTTGCATTTTGTAGATATGGTCCGGCCACGAGGTTATGACCTACTCGGAGACCAGCGCTGGTTTTGGAGGGGGACAGATGGCCGGAAAACCATTCCCAGTAGTAATATACGAGTTTAGTCAGACACAGATGAACCAAGGGATGATAGGTGGGATCCTGAGAGTTTGCACGACGCAATTGCGACGGGGGCGTGCTCGTTTTGTAGTTCGACAACAGTAGCAAGTGTGGGTATTCTCAAAATATCAGCGCTGAGTTGCCAACGACAGCTGCATCTCGAAATGTGAGTAACCTTGAAAAACCACCCCTATTGATACTTCGACATTTCCCCAGATATATAACGAATGCACGTTGGGATCTGGATTTTCTTGGTTGCATTTTGTAGATATGGTCCGGCCACGAGGTTATGACCTACTCGGAGACCAGCGCTGGTTTTGGAGGGGGACACATGGCCGAAAAACCATTCCCAGTAGTAATATACGAGTTTAGTCAGACACAGATGAACCAAAGGATGATAGGTGGGATCCTGAGAGTTTGCACGACGCGACTGCGACGGGGGCGTGCTCGTTTTGTAGCTCGACAACAGTAGCAAGTGTGGGTATTCTCGAAATATCAGCGCTGAGTTGCCAACGAGAGCTGCATCTCGGAATGTGAGTAACCTTGAAAAACCACCCCTAAGGATGTT
Source organism: Eretmocerus hayati (assembly GCA_029851415.1). Lineage (NCBI taxonomy): Eukaryota > Metazoa > Arthropoda > Insecta > Hymenoptera > Aphelinidae > Eretmocerus > Eretmocerus hayati. The sequence continues at coordinate 74,089,393 of CM056742.1, read as the reverse complement.
TCGACATTTCCCCAGATATACAACGAATGCACGATGGGATCTGAATTTTCTTGGTTGCATTTTGTAGATATGGTCCGTCCACGAGGTTATGAACTACTCGGAGACCAGCGCTGGTTTTGGAGGGGGACAGATGACCGGAAAACCATTCCCAGTAGTAATATACGAGTTAAGTCAGACACAGATAAACCAAGGGATGATAGGTGGGATCCTGAGAGTTTGCACGACGCAATTGCGACGGGGGCGTGCTCGTTTTGTAGTTCGACAACAGTAGCAAGTGTGGGTATTCTCGAAATATCAGCGCTGAGTTGCCAACGAGAGCTGCATCTCGAAATGTGAGTAACCTTGAAAAACCACCCCTATTGATACTTCGACATTTCCCCAGATATATAACGAATGCACGTTGGGATCTGGATTTTCTTGGTTGCATTTTGTAGATATGGTCCGGCCACGAGGTTATGACCTACTCGGAGACCAGCGCTGGTTTTGGAGGGGGACAGATGACCGGAAAACCATTCCCAGTAGTAATATACGAGTTTAGTCAGACACAGATGAACCAAAGGATGATAGGTGGGATCTTGAGAGTTTGCACGACGCGACTGCGACGAGGGCGTGCTCGTTTTGTAGCTCGACAACAGTAGCAAGTGTGGGTATTCTCGGAATGTCAGCGCTGATTTGCCAAAGAGAGCTGCATCTCGGACTGTGAGTTCCCTTGAAAAACCACCCCTATTGATATTTTGACATTTCCCCAGATATACAACGAATGCACGATCGGATCTCGGATTTTATGGGGCTAGTTTGTAGATATCGATGAGGCGCAGCCTATGGACCAGGCGGGATATCAGCGCAGGGAGCAGATTCAGCGGGAGGAGGAGAATACGCCTCCCAGTGGTCACAGACACGACGGGTCAGACATACGACCTGGAGAGTGTATTTGAGATTTGGAGAGTTTGCACGATGCGATTGAGACGAGCAAGAGCTCACTTTGAAGCTCGACAACTGTAGCAAGTGTGGGTATTCTCGAAATATCAGCGCTGAGGTGCCAACGAGAGCTGCATCTCGGAATGGGAGTGACCTTGAAAAACCACCCCTATTGATATTTCGACACTTCCCCAGATATACAACGAATGCACGATCGGATCTCGGGATTTCTGAGACCAGTTTGTAGATATCGATGAGGCGCAGCCTATGGACCAGGCGGGATATCAGCGCAGGCAGGAGATCCGGCGAGAGGGGTAGAATATGGTTCCCAGTAGTAACAGACAAGATGGGTCAGACATACGACCTGGGGAGAGTATTTGAGATAACGTAGATTGCGAGATGCGATTGAGACGGGCGAGAGCTCACTTCGAAGCTCGACAACTGTAGCAAGTGTGGGTATTCTCGGAATATCAGCGCTGAGTCACCAAGGTGATGGATCTCTCAGGATGTATGTGATAGCGGAACAACCCCTATTCAGATTTTGATAGTTCCCTCGTATTAAACGGAGGCACGATTGTATCTCGGGTTCCATGGGGCCAGTTCGTAGATATCGATGAGGCGGAGCCTATGGACCATGCGGGATATCAGCGCAGGCAGGAGATCCGGCTAGAGGGGGGAAATATGGTTCCCAGTAGTAACAGACGAGATGGGTCAGACATACGACCCGGGGAGAGTAATTGATATTTGAAGAGTTTGCAGGATGCGATTTAGACGAGCAAGGGCTCACTTCGAAGCTCGACAACTGTAGCAAGTGTGGGTATTCTCGGAATATCAGCGCTGAGTTGCCAACGAGAGCTACATCTCGGGATGGGAGTGACCTTGAAGAACCACCCCCATTGATATTTCGACATTTTCCCAGGTGTACAACGGATGCACGATCGGATCTCGGGCTTCATGGGGCCAGATTGTAGATATCGATGAGGCGGAGCCTATGGACCATGCGGGATATCAGCGCAGGCAGGAGATCCGGCTAGAGGGGGGAAATATGGTTCCCAGTAATAACAGATGAGATGGGTCAGACATACGACCTGGGGAGAGTAATTGATATTTGAAGAGTTTGCAGGATGCGATTGAGACGAGCAAGGGCTCACTTCGAAGCTCGACAACTGTAGCAAGTGTGGGTTTTCTCGGAATATCAGCGCTGAGCCACTTAGGTGATGTATCTCTCAGGGTGTATGTGATAGCGGAACAACCCCTATTCAGACTTCGACATTTCCCAGGAAAACAACTCAAATAGCTCAAATTGTTCAGGCGTGAGATCAATTTTTGTGGAAAAATCATCAGATCCGTGTGACGCTACGGTGTTAACCTCGTTATCTTTATGGTATCGAAGAGCGACAATAAGCATGTTCGTGCGCGAGCTAATTTATCCTCCATAGGTTTTGAGAAGTCGAGGAATACATATTATAATCTTCGAAATTCAATTTCGGGTCTGGTACATTTTCGTCCTCTCAATATCCAAAATTCTCGCTGAAATACTAATATTCAAAACGGATGCATTCAATCAATTTTCTCTCTAGTAGAGATCGAATCCATCGGATTTTTTCTGACTGTGGTTGAGTTCACCTCTAGAAACTCAATTTCTCTCAAAAACTACGTCTTCCATACCCTCGGTAAGTTCAGGGTGAGGATCTTTGAACATATATTTTGAGGACCGAAATGAGCTCAAAAAGATATCAATTTCATTGTCAGATACTCAATTGCGTTAGCAATAGTTATTGAAATCCTTTCGTGTTTGGTAAGACAGACATCTCAGCACCAGGAGATCTTGCACATCAGCATTCAGGGCTCAAAACTGGCGAATGCGTTACTTTTGGAGAATAGTTTTGCTCCAACAAAGTTTGATTCTTAAAGTATCACTGAACTTACCCAGGGTATGGGAAATGTTGTTGTGAAGAGAATTTGAGTTTCTGGAGACGATCTCGAAACACGTAAGGAAAACACCGACGGATTGGGGTTTCGCGTGAGCGACGATTGATTGAATGGATTTCGTTTCGCCTTTGCAGCGTCTAGCGCGCAAAGGGTCGAAAACAGTTCCTGGACTAAAGGTATCTTCCTAGTGTTTCTCTGGATTAAAATATGGGGCGGACTGATGAGTTGCATTGATGTTCTGGCTTCGCCAATATCCAGAGCTAAATAATTCAGCAATTGTACCTTCATTTTGAGTCCTACAAAATGACCCCGTTTAGACCTGGGCACCCTGATCGAATCCAAAATATCTGAAAATGATGCGTAGCCGTTTTCTCACTCATACTTCTATGTTTTAGGATTCACGTGAGTAGTTTCGTTGAATACTCGCTTCGCACAACAAAAAAATAACAAACAGTTTCTAGGTGAAAATCAATTTTGAAGTGATCCTCGCCACCTATCTCTACCCCCCGTCGAAAAAACTCGAATTGATTCGGATTCTACGCAAAAAATACGAATCAAAATGCGAATAAAAGAGTTAGTTTTATGGTGTCCAATCTCAATGCGTACGGTAGCCTATCCAGCTCTCAGACTAATGACTTCCAAACTTGAGGGATGAGTCATGTGAAACTAGTTTTAGACTTGGCTCGACGTAGAAACAGCAGTCTTACGAAACTACAGAATCAGTTACGTAATTCATTGATCTTCTCATTCCAAGGTATTCTGAATCCGATAGAATATACCTGAATCTGTATGTAACAGTCTACGTAATTCGGAAAAAACGATAAGACATCATAATTACACATATTGAGAATCTCAGGACCGAGTGAGCGGAATGTTTCAGCTTCCTAACAGGGGCTTTATTCTAATACATTTCCCCCGCGATGGGGTGGAAGAAAACTCAGCACCCGCAATTTCCGCCTGCTTCAAGTCTAGTGAACAAACTGGTCTGTTATTATCATTGTTATGAGAGTATCATCTGAACATACCTTATGGCGTATTCTTTCGAACTCACAATTATTTTTCAACATCACACAATCCCAAAATTGGTCCAAAAGTCATCTTAGAATGAACTTAAATCATTTCTAGATCGCAATCAAAGTGATAGGTTTCAAAGCGGAAATGTTGTGATCTATAGATGATTCAATTTCATGATGATATGACTTCTGGACTCATCCAAGAACTGCATGATGTTGGAAAATTTTCACGGGTTTGAGAGGATACGCCATCAAGTATATTCGGATGATATTTTCGTAGCAATAAACATTACAAAATAGTTTGTTTACTAAATTTAAACTTGGCGGAAATTTGCAATTCAGGGTTTTTTCCACCTCGTCGCGGGGGAAATGTATTAGAATAAGGCCCCTGTTAGGAAGCTGAAACATTCCGCTCACTCGGTCCTGAGATTCTCAATATGTGTAATTATGATGTGTTATCGTTCTTTCCGAATTACGTAGACTGTTACATACAGATTCAGGTATATTCTATCGGATTCAGAATACCTCGGAATGAGAAGATCAATGGATTACGTAACTGATTCTGTAGTTTCGTAAGACTGCTGTTCCTACGTCGAGCCAAGTCTAAAACTAGTTTCACATGACTTGTCCCTCAAGTTTGGAAGTCATTAGTCTGAGAGCTGGATAGGCTACCGTACGCATTGAGATTGGGCACCATAAAACTAACTCTTTTATTCGCATTTTGATTCGTATTTTTTGCGTAGAAACCGAATCTATCCGAGTTTTTTCGACGAGGGGTAGAGATAAGTGGCGAGGATCACTTCAAAATTGATTTTCACCTAGAAACTGTTTGTTATTTTTTTGTTGTGCGAAGCGAGTATTCAACAAAACTACTCACGTGGATCCTGAAACATAGAAGTATGAGTGAGGAAACGGCTACGCATCATTTTCAAATATTCTGGATTCGATCAGGGTGCCCAGGTCTAAACGGGGTCGAAGTCTGAATAGAGGTTGTTCCGCTATCACATACATCCTGAGAGATACATCACCTAAGTGGCTCAGCGCTGATATTCCGAGAAAACCCACACTTGCTACAGTTGTCGAGCTTTGGAGTGAGCCCTTGCTCGTCTCAATCGCATCCTGCAAACTCTTCGAATATCAATTACTCTCCCCAGGTCGTATGTCTGACCCATCTCATCTGTTACTACTGGGAACCATATTTCCCCCCTCTAGCCGGATCTCCTGCCTGCGCTGATATCCCGCATGGTCCATAGGCTCCGCCTCATCGATATCTACAAACTGGCCCCATGAAGCCCGAGATCCGATCGTGCATTCGTTGTATATCTGGGAAAGTGTCGAAATATCAATAGGGGTGGTTTTTCAAGGTTACTCACAGTCCGAGATGCAGCTCTTTTTGACAAATCAGTGCAGATATTTCGAGAATACCCACACTTGCTACTGTTGTCGAGCGACAAAACGAGCACGCCCCCGTCGCAATCGCGTCGTGCAAACTCTCAGGATCCCACCTATCATCCTTTGGTTTATCCGTGTCTGACTAAACTCGTATATCACTACAGGGAATGGTATTCCGGCCATCTGTCCCCCTCCGAAACCAGTGCTGGTCTCCGAGTAGGTCATAACCTCGTGGCCGGACCACATCTACAAAATGCAACCAAGAAAATCCAGATCCCATCGTGCATTCGTTGTATACCTGGGGAAATGTCGAAATATCAATAGGGGTGGTTTTTCAAGGTTACTCGCATTCCGAGATGCAGCTCTCGTTGGCAACTCAGCGCTGATATTTCGAGAATACCCACACTTGCTACTGTTGTCGAGCTACTAAACGAGCACGCCCCCGTCGCGATCGCGCTGGCAAACTCTCAGGATCCCACCTATCATCCCTTGGTTCATCTGTGTCTGACTCAACTCGTATATTACTACTGGGAATGGTTTTCCGGCCATCTGTCCCCTTCCGAAACCCGCGCTGGTCCCCGAGTAGGTCATAACCTCGTGGCCGGACCTAACTACAAAATGCAACCAAGGAAATCCAGATCCCATCGTGCATTCGTTGTATATCTGGGGAAATGTCGAGATATCAATAGGGGTGGTTTTTCGAGATTACTCACAGTCCGAGATGCAGATCTTGTCGGCAACTCAGCGCTGATATTTCGAGAATACCCACACTTGCTACTGTTGTCGAGCTACAAAACGAGCACGCCCCCGTCGCAATGCCGTCGTGCAAACTCTCAGGATCACACCTATCATCCCTCGGTTTATCTGTGTCTGACTAAACTCGTATATTACTACTGGGAATGGTTTTCCGGCCATCTGTCCCCCTCCGAAACCAGCGCTGGTCTCCGAGTAGGTCATAACCTCGTGGCCGGACCATATCTACAAAATGCAACCAAGAAAATCCAGATCCCATCGTGCAAGTCTGAGTTCTACCGATGAATAGGCCTGGATTCTCAGGGGTTGTTTTTTTCCAAAGTCGATACAAACACTCTCCACGTCCATGACTCCCATTGCGCTGGTATCAATCCATCTGCACACGAAGCTCCTCATCAAGACGAATCGATCGAGCCCTCATTCGTTATGATTGGATCGTGCATTTGTCCAGTTTCGACGTTTTTGCACCAGCTAGGTTCGTTCTGCGAAAAAAACTACCCCCTAAGCATTTTCCTGGTTTTAAAAAGTTCCCCAGTAGTGACACCTCCCAAAACAGGCCCTCGTTATTGCCAGCGGCCCGCTCTACACGATGCAAAAAGAATTAGAGGTTACCGCTCATGGGCCATTTTCCCATACAAAGTGTGCATCCTCCTTTTCCCAAAAAACCAATATTTTCCGACTTGGAATGGAAAAACCGAAAAAAGGACAAAAATAAAAAAAATACATAAACAAAATACAAATACAAAAACAATAATACAAATACAAAAACAATAAAAATGTTTTTATTGTTCATTAACGCCTTCCCCCAATTTTTGAACAATGATTCTTATTAAAATTGATTATTGGATGTACCACCTATCATTTGAGCACAAAACTGGAGGGTTTGGAAGATTTTAGCCGGTTAGTGAACGAATTCAGGAGCTTACTTACTCGACTATATGCATCAGGTCGCATCCGTAGTAGTTCACGTTGTGCGTCAGCCGGAATGCAAGGAGATCCCTTCGTTATCGACTCGTGAATGCGCCATCATTTGAATCCCTAATAATCACTAGTTCTTCTCAATAATATAGTTCTCAATAATATATAGAAATACTAGTTGTAATTCCTGGTTTTCTCAGAATAAAAGTCAAAATTCTGGGATTCTGGCACTCACGAGCCTTTTTTATCGAGGATCGAGGTTGAGCAACTTTTTTGCGATTCTCATCTGGATGGGTGACCACCCGTTTCAGTTTGCGGAACCTGTAACTTGGTTTGGGCATTAGGGACTGGCAAACGCAAAATGAGCGGTCACCTATCCGGATAATAATTGCGACAACGTTGCTCAACCTGGATTTATTTCCAGAAAAGTTCGCGTGGCCTCCGTTGATGTTCTTTCCTTTTTGTTTGCAAATAGAAGAAAGGGGCTCATTTTTCTGACCCAAAATGTCGTGCAGAGACTGCCATCCAAGTATCCATCTCACGGGTTCCATTTCCATAATCATACTCACAGCCATCGAATATTCGACCACTTGGTTGAATTTTGAATCAAAGTGGTTGGAGTATCGATACAACTATCTGGTTGGATCTTTTTGAATGAATTCTTTTCAGTGCAACCATAGATCTCATTGTCAGGAGTGCACAGTCTCATTGCAAGATATGTTTCTTTTCGATCCAAAGAGAGGTGGGAGGGGGGAACACTTATTCCTTGTTGGTCCGGAATGAGGATAGGATAAATTCAACGGAATTGAGGGAGAAGTTAACTCTCAGAAGCTATAGACGTTCGAATGACTCCATGTTACCTAGTACTTCAAGACATCCTTTTTGCGAGATCATCGGACTGGTATTAATCTGACACATATAGCAACCTTGATCGGATTCCTTCAATTGACGTAATATGAGCCACCAAGTACCATTAGTAACGTTAGCGGGGAAGGTTCGCTTATCTTCCATACTCTTGTGATCAAGCTCTGAATTTTCAGCAGCAACCATATTCAATGGTTCGAATCTCACGCTGATACGATCATTCTGTATGACTGTGCGCGTATGTAGAGATATGATCATTTTATCTGAATCTCTCAGCCACCCAACCTGGGAACATATGAACATTGTAATATCATAAACTGGGGTTGATTCGCAAAGTAGTTGGGAATCATGATGGATTCCACCATAGAGGCTTGTATGAGCTACGTTCAAGGAAATTGCGGATCGTCACTCGGCATATTGTTTACTACCCCTGACATACTTCATGTGACTCAATTCTTGGTTCTTTGGGAAATTTGATCTTCACTCGCTCCAAGCAAGCACATAAAAAGATATGAACAGTATGTGTCACGATTGGTCTACAAACCGTGAGCATATGGATTGAGTTTTATAATTTCGTTGGGCGTTCGCGATATTTTTTGTAACTTTCAACTCACGAAGCCTCTTTTATCATTATATCTGTAATGCTTCGAAGCGGGTAACAACTCCGCGCGCGAAATGATTTGTCATCAACCATCACATAATAAACAAGCATGTGTTGTGTAATGATTAGTGACATGTCATCTAGGTTAAGGTAGGGTGCTCACCGTCTTTCGGTGAAATGTAATAAATTTATCATTGTTCCGCGCCGATAGTGGTGACAGAAATGATCACTGGTGTGCGAATGGTCATTGGTACGGTGATAGCGGTGACGAGAGTGATTACTGATACGCGAGTGCTCTGTCATCACGTGAGGACATATTTGTGATATAGAAACACTCGCCTTGATGAGAGAATATACCCGTCTCCACGAGAATCTCTTGCTTTCTTCTGATTTGGTGATCTATATCTGTGATATTTGTGCGAACCCCTGCCCCCTTTTCTTCATCAATTTATACCCAGTTTCATGATTGTTTGAATAGTTCTTGAGTATACACTCTGACTAGTCACAAATTGTGATACTTATTGTCCTTGACCAAACCAGTCATCGATAGAATTTATTATCATTTTGTGTACATATATCTCATTCATTTCTTGTAAGTGTTATTATATTGTAACGGATATATGTAAGCGTATGTAATGATATTTGTGTCTTCGGATGGATAAAGGACATCTATCTACAGTCCCCGACAGAATTAAGTGGACAGTATGCAAATATTCACAGATCAGGGACTCAGGCCCACTCTTGAGGGCTTATGCCACTGAATGATGCACAATTGGATCCCCGAGCATCTCCTATCTACTCATAAAGAGTGGCGACTGCAAAAATTTGCGTGGTGGAACTGCAGAAGGGATTTTGTACGAGTATCTCGATTTTCGATCGGACAGAATTGAGTAGACACGCACTAAAAAGCCCATGGAAATCTAAATAGACCATCCGCCTATGCATATAGGGCTCTGTAGTGACCAGGGCGATCCCGTAATCACTGCTGCTCGTCCACCGATAGGTATGGGCTTCGCGGAATCTCGTTACATGTGACGAGAAGGTCGGGAATGGAACTCTTCAGATTTCTCTTCATTTCGACTGCAAAAAATGCATCAACGCGCTGCATTGGGAAGGGAGGACTCAAGGATAAAGGAAGTGATGGGATACCAGTCCTGCGAGTCCACTCTTGTAACCGTATTATCAAGATCTGGTATGAAATGTGTTCAAATTCACCCGTAAAAGAACACGGAGGAGAGGAAATCCTCGAAAAAAAGGATTCAACCTGATAGCGGCTGCTCGGAATCATTTTCAAATCTTCAGTTGGATGTGCCCATGGAGTTTTTTGAATTGTTAAACCCAAAAATCTCGCGTTGAGATGGTGACCAGATTGGTACAAGCATTACTCCAGATAAAGGGTAGAAAATTACAGCCCAATATGTAAGCATATGTGATTTGGAATCAAATTCCAGCTTATTTTGAAGACTCTTGGACTCAACTCATCATCTACGTTTACATCAGGGTTTGTAACGAAACTTATGTTTCGTTTCATTCCGTTTATTTCGGTAATATTTCAATAATTTTTGGTTTCCTCCCGTTCTTCAGTAACCACAATCAGAATTCCAGAATTTAGTTCAGTTTTTCCTATAAACGGAACTAAATTTAATAACTTAATTTGAATTACGTTTTTCATTCCGTTTATAAGAAACGAAACTAAACAAAAATGAATTGTGGTTGAACTGGAAACTTAACGAATCCCATCAAAAATGTTGGTGAAAGAAACGAAACAAAACGTTAATCATGCATAATTACGGTTACAATAAACGGAACGGAACATAATCGAAATGTTTCGTCAGGAAACGCAACGCAATCAAACGAGACTATTTCTTTTGAGGTAAGAAAATTATACGGAAGTAATCTCGATTATGATTATGATGAACGAAACTAAACGAAATTGATATGAATTATGTTTATTATGAACGAAACTAAACGAAATCATTCAAGATTTTCTTCTAATGCCGAACCTTCTGGGAAAATCTTCGGTTTAATGGCCTTGGGAATGATACATTGTTTATAAAAGGGACTGTGTAGTTAAATTTGCTACTTGGAATTTTGATATTACCCGTTCCTTAGTCAATGGATTGCTGTCTAACTTTCGGCTCCGATTCTGGGTGACCGCTTTTGCCATACCTACGCCCCCGCCAACAATAGCTGTGTGCTAACGAAATCAGCACGAGGACTCCAGGCCTTTATTGAGGAAGCGCTCCACAGTTATCACACTGTAGCCTCCCAGTGCACCCTATCCAACCCCCCCCCCCCTACACACACACTCACACATACACACACATTCGGCCATCCCCATTTTTTATACGGTCTGACTGAAATCGAACGAACTGTATCACACGCCACGTATGTATACTGTTTTTACCGTTATTGCGCCGTAGTAATGCACAGAGCTATTGGGGGGGAGGGCAATTGTTTTTGCTCAACATTTCAAATCATGTTAGTTTGTTTTGATTACGTTTAGTTTCGTTTATGAAAAATATAATCAAAATCGATTTGGTTCATTTTCGTTCATCATAAACATGATTAATATTGATTTCATTCAGTTTCGTTCTTCTCAACCAAATTTTGGTTGGAATTAATTTTCATAACTAATAGGTCGTAATTCGTTCTTGTGTGGTTTCGTTTCTCATTAACGAAATCAGGATCAATTTCGTTTCGTTTTAGAATAAACGAAACGAAACTCAATTGCTTTTGGATATGTTCTCATCTCCGTTCAACGTAACGAAAAACAGAATAATTCTGTTTCTTTTCGTTTATCCGGTTTTGTGGATATACTGTTCACGTTTGGTTTCGTTCTTCATGAATGCAATTATGATTGATTTCGTTTAGTTTCCTTGCCCAACAAACGGAACGAAACATATTCAATAATTTCGTTTAATTTAGTTTAGTTACAAACCCTGGTTCGCATATTGGGTTGCATCTTTCCACCCTTCATCTAAAGTGATGATTGTACCCATCTGACCACCACCTCAACTTGAAATTTTTGGGTCCAATGATTGAAAAAACTTCATGTGTACATCTAATCGAAGATTTGAATTTGATTCCGTCCAGTCGCTATGAGGTTGAATTCGTTTTTTCGGGTATTTCCTCTCCTCCGTGTTCTTTTACGGGCGAATTTGAACACCTTTCATACCAGATCTTGATAATACGGATACAAGAGAGGACTCACAGGACTGGTATCCCACCACTTCCTTCATCCGTGAGTCCTCCCATTCCAATGCAAAACGTTGATGCATTTTTTGCAGTCGAATTGAAGAGGAATCTGAAGAATTCCATTTTCGACCTTCTCGTCACGTGTAACGAGATTCCGCGAAGCCCATACCCATCGGTGGACGAGCATTACCCAGTTAGGACGATGCATTCCCGCAACGTACCCCAGAAAGTTTCCATGGGAACCAAGGAACCGATCGCGAAGAGACTGTACACCGTAGGGGCGCCGTTGCGGCTACGTACGAATGTCCGCAGACGAAACCGTTCCCCACAGGTTGTCTCATGATCGCCGGAACGTTTCCGTGGTTTCATAGTAGTTTTGTAATGGTTCCGTATTCGTTGCTCGCGCAACCAAGAACCTAGCAATTTTTTCATTAAATGAATAAATAAATTGGTTTTTCCAAATCGTACTCTCGCAGGCCATCGGTGTGATCCCATCGGCTGGACTGAAACATAAATAAAGCTGACCAGATATAGGGGGACGATGAAACTTTAAATCTATCGGGCAAGAATCAACAAGGAAAAAATAACTGAAAATTATTTGTTTAACAATTGTTATGCAGAAACGTATGAAACGTTCCGGTGATCATGAGACAACCTGTGAGGAACGGTTTCACTTCCGGACACTCGTACGTAGCCGCAACGGCGCCCCTACGGTCCACAGTCTCTTGGCTGAAACGTTTCCTGGTTCCCATCGGAACCTTCTGAGTTACGTTCCGGGAACGCATCGTCTTAGCTGGGTAGTGATTACGGGATTGCTTTGGTCACTAGAGAGCCCTATATGCATGGGTGGTTGGTCTATTTAGATTTTCATAGGCTTTTTACTGCGTGTCCACTCAATTCTGTCCGATCGAAATTCGAGGAACTCGTACAAAATCCCTTCTGCAGTTCCACCACGCAATCTTTCGCAGTCGCCACTCTTCATGAGTGAATGTGAGATGCTCGGGGATCCAATTGTGCATAATTCAGTGGCATAAGTCCTCAAGAGTTGACCTGAGTCACTGGTCTGTGAATTTTTGCATACTGTCCACTCAATTTTGTCGGGGACTGTATCTATCTATCTAGTTTTTCCACACTTGAAATTGTTCCCACGAGCATGGAAGTCGCTCAATCCAATGAAAAATTATTTTTGGCCTTGGGGAACAATGGTGGAATCCGGAAAAATATTACTCGGTGGTTCCGAGAGTCGCTGAACTCGGATGAAATGAAGATATATGAGCTTATTTGATTAAACTCGCGACTATGAATACCAGTCTTTGAGGGACATCATATGTTCCGGTTACGTACTATTTGTATATTAGATAAGATCTCCATTCATGTTCATGAGAATGATGAGATACTCTCTTTCGAATATTTGGAAAGGCTCGCACAAAAAACCACAGAGAATTACATCGATTTTGATTGGTTTATGTGAAGATTGGACATTGGAAGGATCAAAATTCAATTGCTAATTATCGATTTGGTCGTTTAATTTGAAAGCAATAGGAGAGATCTTCAACTGCATCAGTATAGGTGATGATAGTCATCCAAAAACCAAGCCATGTACTCGATATTCTCCGATTCAATTCTCAAGTTTTCAATGTCCCATCTCAGAAGAGCGGGTATCCAAGGTTCCCAAATATGAGACTTGAGTACGGAAGAAGATCATTCCAGGTTCAATGTGCTCATCTGTGGAACTTTCTCCCTCCGGGCTTTTGGCAGCTGGGGAAAATATCAGTATTCAGAGAGGCCTTGAAAGATTTCCTTCTGACTCAGTCTTCGCAGAGGATTGATGTGGTGAGGAGGCATCATTTTAATCTCTAAACTGTGATAGGTTTGGGCTCTTTTCAATTAGCGTTTCCTATTTTAAAAGAGTTATACGTGGCTACTTCGCCACTGAATTGTAATTTCTGTGATATTCCTGCTGGCCCAATCCTCTTATATAACTTCCTACATGAAAATGTTTTCTTCTCTTCGATCGTTCTTGTAAAGACTGATATATGTATATGAGAATGTATCTTATCATTCTCTCCCTTGACTTCTATGCATATTTCGATGCCTTAAGACGACTAGTCACTTTCTGTGATAATTCTTATATTTCTTGACCAAGAAGACAAATATTTATACATTTTCATATATTTATTATGTAAGTGTAACATATGTGACAGATGCTACTGTATTTTTTAATCTTGCCTTCGGGCGAATAAAGGTTATCAATCAATCAATCTTGAGGGAAAATTCGACAAAATCGCTAAGCCCAGCGTAGGGAATGAAAGCGACCTGAGCTGGGCGGAGTGAATTTGCTACGGCTATGTAAATTCGCTAACTCGGGCTTAGCGATTTTACTCCGCCAGGTGGAGACCATCCCAATTTTTTTAGGTCATGGACGACTCTTTTTTCACTCGACTGGACTCGTTCACGCAGTTGTCCAGGAGTCCTTGTACGTGCAGGGCACTGCTGTGTCAACATTTCATACTCGAATGGTACTTCGAAAGTGATTGGAGGGCTCGTGAAGACGTACGGAAATAGTCCAATCGCAAAGTACCGATGTCTGATGCTTTCTCAATTTCGATAAATTCACCACGCTGTCTGGTGTGAATTTGCTAATCTCAGATTACCGATTCCGCATCGCTCAGCGGAGATAACAGAGCGACCTACGCTGAGTATGATGATTTCACGAACTATTAGTGAATTCGCTAATTTGTTAGCGATTTCACTAGCGAGAAATGAGCAAAAATACGAATTTCTGATATTAAATTCACCAACAATTGGTAAAATCATCGGAAGTTTATTTTTACGGTTGGCGAGTCTCTCTCGCAGCTCGAAATTAAGCAGTGAGCCACTGTCCGGCAAGCAGCAAACAGTTGTGCTGCTTGCATATTAGAATATTCATCGCGACGGTATCATCCTCGCGACCGCGTTTTCCCTGGATCTTGATGTTTCGCGTCGCGTCCACACTCATGCTTCAATCTTTTGTACACTCATGTACGCACCCGTTATGAGATGATATAATCTCAGTTCATTTCATCAGCATGAAATCAGTGAGTGATCGTTCAGTGAATCCTTACCACGCTTCCACATCCTTTTAATATCCAGCACACGTGATCCAAATGTAGGGCTCTGGGGTTTCATTGGAACACCCTGTCCCCTAATTTGGTAGCAGAGTGCAGGGGTCGTGCTTGGAATTCTTGTTTGTTTTTGGATTTTTGTGTGCCACCAGTGTGGAATTTCGCGCGCGTGCGGGAATCGGGAGTATTGCGGGGTCGTGCAGTGATTCAGTCCTGTGAAGTGTTGTGCCTCTGGCGGGAATTTGTCCGACTTCATCTGCATGTTCAGTATCGCAGACGCCAGCACTAGAGCCTACATCTAGGCTTTCCTGGCACCAGCGGATGACGCATCCGGACTTGACGAGTTTGCCAGCCGGTGATCTCGGTGGCATCATCATCGGGGATCCCACTAGCAGTTAGGCCATACGGGGCAGCTGGCATGCAAATCTGCAGCACCACATCATCATCGATGGTACAACCCGGCAGTTATCAGTTGGGGCTTGACGGCTGAAACATCGTCGTCGAGAGCAGGGTGCTGAGGGACAGCGCGGGAGGGAGAAGCCGCGGCAGGTCAGCCGCGGCCGCTGAGTAGATGTACCGTGTCTCTCTCTTTTTTTTTTTTTTTCTTTTCTTAAAGTAGAATATAAGGAAAAATCTGATGACAGGACATCCCTATTGGATGTCCCACCGGCAGACCATGAGCGCTTCCATTTTACCCACCCGGTGAACCGGATGAGCATGAATCCAGCGCCCGTGTGCCCTGGGGGCTAAAACCTTCTGCTCTCAGCTCTACAGTGTTGGCAAGCCATCACTGCAGAACTGGGGGCAGCTAACCACTATCTAACCAACCCACTCCGGAACCGCGTTAGCATTACTTCAGGGTGGGAGGCGAATCGCGCTCGGGATCGAGCGACTCTCTTTTCTCGAGACTCGCAGGTGTTGTTGCTCCTTCTTCGATCTTTTCCTACTCTTCTTTCTTCGATCTTCTCTCTTCTTTCTTCTTTCTTCTTCCTTCTTCCTTCCCTCTTCAGTTCATCATATTCCTGCTGGAATCATTTGGACCTCTTCTGTTTGAATCAGCAGACTCACTGTGATTCGCCTGCTTCGAGGCTCCTCACTTCCCTTTCTTTCTCCTCCTTACGGGTCATCACCAGCTTAATGTGACTCTATCCCTGTCTCCTGGTTGCGGAGCAAGTACGGGACGAGGTTCTCAGATGTTAGTTGAGCACCCAGCCATTCATCCAACTCGGCACGCTCCCTTCGGGTGTCGTTGCACGTGAACATGACGTGTTCAGCGTCATCCCACTTGTCCCCGCATTACTGACATGCTGGGGATGTCCTCTTCTTGAACCGAGTCAGGTAGGCACCGAAGCAACCGTGATCACTCAGTGCCTGCGTCGTCCAGTAGTCCATCTCTCCATGGGTGCGTCCCGACCACTTGGCTACGTCACGGATCAACCGGTGCGTCCATCTGCCATTCGCAAATGGCGAATCCCACTCAGTTTGCCACTGTTCGAGGGTGGTCTCCTTCTCGTTGTCGTGGATGATCTCCTTCATTGTCGGAGTCAGCACTCGTTCGGCTCCGATCACTTTCTGGCGGTCCCACATCCTCACTCGCTCCGCGACGAGCAAGTGGATGGGCGGAGTACTCGCCAATACGTAAGCCGCATCTCCTGACACGGTGCGGTGGGCACGGATACTCCTCAGGGCCGCTCTCCGGTGGACAGGCCCCATTCTATCCTCGATGATGGTCTTCTTCACTCTCTTTCCCCACACGGGTGCACCGTACAGCATGATGGAGGTGGTGACGGTGTTGAGAAGTGCGCGCCTCTTTTCCTTGGGTCCTCCGATATTCGGCATAAGCCGCTGGAGCGCCACACCGACCCTGCTCGCATTCTGGGTGGCTTCCTGGATGTGCTCCTCAAACGACCACTTGTCGTCAAGCTATCCACCGAGGTATTTCAGCTCTGTCTTCCGTGGGATCTCTTGCCCGTTGATATAAAACCGGGGTAAGTCAAACTTCCTACTGCTCGTGACCACGATTGCTTCGCACTTCTTGACAGCGAGCTCCACAAGCCTGCTGATCATCCACTCGTAGACTCAGGCCAGCGCTTCGTTCGCGCGTCTACCCAAGAGGTCCTCGTTGTCGGCCCATACCATGAGTCCCGCGTTGTCCGCGAAAGCCACAATCATCACTCCTTCTGGCAGTTCGATAGACAGTAAACTGTCGTACTGGGTGTTCCAGTTGAACGGCCCGGAAACCGATTCCTGTCCGATTCCGGCGAACAGTACCCGAATCTCTTGTCCCTCGTCGGTATCGTACACGAGGGTCCTGTTCCGCAGGTACTCACTCGTGATGGCTAGTAGATAGGGGGCTTTTCACCTGCTTGGGATTGATAGACTCGCTCCCAGCTCGCGCAGTTGAACGCGTTCTTTATGTCCAACGCAATGATGGCACAGAATCCTCCTCTTCCTTGGTATGGGTTCCCTACCGACGCTTGCACCCGCTCTTGGACCTCCTCGATCGCGTGCACAGTGTTCCGTCCCTTCCGAAACCCGAACTGCATTGGTGATAGCCCACCGCCTTCTTCGTAGGCTTTCTCCACCCTGTTGAGCACCATCCTCTCGTACATTTTCCCGATATTGTCGAGCATGCTGAGAGGGCGTTGACCTCCTTGACTCTTAGGTATCAGGATCAGCTTCTGGCGTTTCCACTTGTCCGGGAAAGTTCCCGCGCTCAGACAGATGTTGGAGAGGTCGAGGAGTAAATCTGGCTTGTATTTGAAGAACAGTTTCAGAGCCTCGTTTGGAATGCCGTCCAGGCCAGGAGCCTTGCCATTGGGCAGCCTCTTTGCCACGGTGAGTAGCTCTTGCATAGTGAAGAGCGGGATGAGATCTTCGCTCTCCGGAGGGGATGTCACTCTGGGTCCTCCTGCTGGGAAGAGGTCTCCCACGATGCTGCGCAAGGTCGCTGCATCGGTCGGTGCTGGGTTGCCCCTCCGGGTTCGGACCTTTGACATGACCACGCGGTATGGCGTGCCCCAGGGGTCTCCGTTAACCATGTCGCACAATTCACCCCAGCATTTCTCCTTGCTTCTCCGGATGGCTAGAACGAGAGCCTTCTTTGCTTCTTTGTACGCTCTGTCATCTTCCGCCAGAGATGGTCGTTGCAGTTTCCTTGATCACCACGCGGTCGTTCTTTTCTTGTTGCTCGTTTTTCGTGGAGCCTTCATCTCATCTGTGATCCAGTACTCTGGTTCCCTTCAGAAGCATGGTGTTGTCTTGCGAGTCATGGATGCGTCACAGGCTCTTGTGATGGTAGTCGTTACCATATCCACAGCCTCTTCCGCGGTGGAGTTCATCGTAAGATCCTCAGGTTTTTCTATCGATTCCTGGAATTTTCCCTCGTCTAGCTTGCGTACCTGCCACCCCGTCGGCCGCGGTCTGCGTGTCGCCTGTCTCTGTCCGTCAGTCCTAAGCCGAAACCGAATATGTCGATGGTCACTCAATGTTTCCGTGTCCAGAACCTCCCATGATGTCATACGTCCCATGAGCGACGGGCTCATGAACGTCAGGTCGAGGACCGAAGGGACCGAAGACGAACCTCCCTCCCTGGACCGAGTGTCGTGTCGGTAGTAGGTGATAACCCCCGTCTCGTTCGCGAGCACTAATCCCAATGCCTCCATGGCATCAGCGAGTATTACCCCCCGTCTATCACGTGGCCCCCCGCTCCAAGTCCGTTCCTTGGAGTTGAAATCCCCCGCGATTATAACTGCCCCCCCCCCCCTCATTGCCTCACATCCTCTTCTAGGTCGTGGAGCTCGTCTTTGAATTCGTGCGTCTTAAGCTATGGTCTTTCGAGTGGAACCGTGGCCACTTACAGCTGGTCCAGTCTCACAGATCGCAGGATTCATGATCTGGATTAGAGCGGTCCCCCAGTGATCGAATGTGGATCGGGAGAATTCGCGCTTTTGAGGCGGTTCGGAGATAATCAGAACATCGATTTCCTCTTCTTTGGCGATCCCCTCTTCTCTCTCTCTCTTTTTTTTTTTTTTTTTTTTTAGGTGGTTGTAGGGCGAACAACGCTGCGACGTTCTTCCGGGAAGCGACCATTCTGCTTCTCCGGGTTGGTGAGGTCTCGGTCGATACGGCTTGTCCGTGGCCCCCCCAACAGTACCGGACTGGGATCCGCATCGATACGGCCACCCCTTCCGATTAAAACCCTCTCTTCCTTCTCCGTTGGCATCGGCCATTGGACAAGGGAGAGATCCACCAAACTTACCAATCCGGCCCCGGGACCGCGTGAGCATTACTTCAGGACCGGCGGCGTCTCGCGCTCTAGATCGAGCGGCTCTCTCTTCAGGACTCGCAGGTCTAGTTCCTCCTTCCATGGTCTCCTTCCCGCTCTTCATTCTTCGATCTTCTCTCTTCTTTCTTCTTCCTTCCCTCTTCAGAGCATCATGTTCCTTCTGGAACAATTTGGACCTCTTCTGTTCGAGTTGGCATACTCACTGTGATTCGCCTGCTTCGAGGCGCCTCACTTCCCTCTCTTCCTCCTCCTTTCGAGTCATCACCAGCTTGATGTATCCGGTGACTCTATCCCATGTCTCCTGGTTGCGGAGCAAGTACGGTACGAGGTTCTCAGGTGTTAGTTGAGCACCTAGCCGTTCATCCAACTCGGCGCGTTCTCTTCGGGTCTCTCTCTCTCTCTCTCTCTCTCTCTCTCTCTCTCTCTCTCTCTCTCTCTCTCTCTGGTCGTGAGTACATCCACACGCATTACACATCGCTCTGTGTTTGAATGAGACTTTAACCATCAAAACGTCGTCCCGAGTGGCACTTTTTCGCAGATTGGATATCCTCCTGCAGGCTCATACATCTGGAGCATCGCTGCATGGCTCCTGCACGAGCCTGGGAGAAATAATTCCAATTCTGCAACTCCAACTACAACATCGAGTCGGCAGTGCTTGGCGCCGAAAGTGAACCTTGTGCGCATGCTCGGAGGTCGTCTGCTACGCTGGCCTGCTACGACGCTGTCTGCTGCGCGATGAGCGAAAACATCTGCTGTGTCTGCAATGGCACCTTACGCACAGGCAGGAATTTAGCTTTTATACCCCGGGTGCCTGGCTTTCACCTTCACCCCGGCTTGTCCCCATGGGCGCGGGGCAGGGATACGCCCTGCCAGCGCGTCGGTTTGGAGGGTGGCCAACACCGAGCCAGGCTCGGTGATGACACAGCCCTCCTCCCCGACTACCGAATTCTGGGCTCAGCCCCCAGCACAAGGCCGATGCCCGCCCCTCGGTGGGGGGCTTTGTGACTCGTCTAGGCTTCCTGAGAGCCCAGGGAGTCCCTCGGGATGATGGATGAGTCTTTCGGGCTCGCATTGTTATCGCCCGAGGGCGATCCCAATTTGAGTCCCTAGACTCACCCACTCCCGTGGTGCCGGATGGAGATGTGCGGTCTCCTCGCTCCAGCGGGCGATAACTGGTGCCGGGGGGTCGTCACACCCCAGGGATGAGGCGCCATGCCCCAACCCCCCTTGCGGTTTTCGGGAGAAGTCAAAGCACCGAGCACCAGTCTCGGAGCCAGTCTTCTCCCTACCGGCTTCGGGCCTAAGCCCGGGTACGGTGTCCCAGTAACTGGGGCCGGAGGGTCGTCACACCCCGAGACATATCGTCCCCCTTGCGGTCTAGATTCGAGGACTAGACACTCAAGTGTCGTTGTCCTCACCTTCCTCACTCATCCACCTCACCACCTCCTCTCTTCTTTGATGCGCCCTTTCCGCGAATTCGCAAAACACCCCATAGCTTTTCTTCCCTTTCATAATCCCCGACACATCCCATACTCCACATTCATTCATTCTCACACCCATTCCTTCCAAGTCCCTAAATTCCTCATACAATTCACATTCACACAACACATGCAACCAATCCTCCCACTCGTAGCCACACACACACCTGGGCGTGCCGCTCAGCCTTCTTTTAAAGAGGAATGCATTGAACGTCCCGTGCCCGGTGAGCAAACACCAAGGGCGCAGGGACGATTCAAGCAGTCCTCTGGGGATGCTCCCCACCAGTGTGACCTGGTTAATGAAGGCATGAGTGGTACGCCCATTCCATGATGCATCCCATCTGTCCTGCCATTCGTCCCTCATTCTCTTCTCGATCAATTCCACAATCTCCCCCCCTTCCATACCCACAATCTCATTCCCCTCCACCAAATCATTCATTCGCATATCGACGTTATTTTTAACCCTCCAAATGGCGGCTCGTCTCCGGCACTCTAAGTCCCACGGTGCTCAACCGGCCAAGACCTGAAGGGCGTCCGTGGAGACCGTCCGACATACCCTCAAACATGCCAGTAGTACGACTCTCTGGCATGAGTTGAGGGCATTCCGGGCGTACTGGTACCGGAGAGAGTCCGCCCATACACTAGCCCCATACAGCGCCACCGCTCTGAATAACCCATTCACCCACTGATTCACGCACTTCATTCTCACTCCCCATTTTTTCTTAAGTACTCTTCTAAATTCGCCCACCAAACTGCAGACTTTGGGCTGCAAAGTCCGCAGGTGGGGGGCAAAAGAGAGCCTTTCTCCAACACACACACCCAGATACTTGACCTTCTTCACATACCTAATTCTACGCACATTTCCCTTCCACTCCACTTGCACACTTCTGTAATCCACGTCCAAAAATCCTTTCATTAATATACAGACCGTCTTTTCCTCACTCACCTCCACTCCAGCCTCTTCCCCCCATTCGTAAACTAACAGCATGGCAGCCCTCATCCTCCTTTCGACCTCATTCCTACTATTCCCCCTCACAATGAGGTTGACGTCGTCGGCATATGCGACGACGTCAACCCCATTCTCCTTCATCCTTTCCCTTAGCCAGCGAAGGAGCTTATTCATGCTGAGATTCCATGCAGTGGGTCCAGGTATGGACCCCTGCGCGGCTCCGGCTTCAAGCTCCTTCCATACTGTTGTTTTACCCATTCTCATGCACGCTCTCCTTCCATGCCAATAGCTCTCCCACACTTTCATTTCCCTTGCACTCACCCCATACGACCTCATCTCCTTCAAGACCATGAGCCATCGAAGATAATCAAAGGCTCCCTTGAAGTCGATGAGGCCACACACTACATACTTATCATTCACACTCTCAATCACACTCCTCACTTCGTGCCAGGCACTCTCGCATGACTTCCCCTTCATGAAGCCGTGTTGTGCCTCTTCCCATTTCCCCTCCATGACTCTCAACACCTTGTCATTGAGTCCCCGCTCCAGAAGCTTGCCCAGGTTTGGAAGCAGACTAATCAGCCTCCAAGACCTGAGCAGCGCCATGTCCTTCCCTTTTCCCTTGGGAAGAGGCACAACACGTGCCTCCTTCCATACTTGTGGAAATTCCCCCTGCCTGAGACACGCGTTGAACAGAGTCAGCACGTACACAGGCAGACCCTTCCACACGCACTTTATCATCTCATTCGTAATCCCATCCATTCCAGGCGCTTTGCTCATCTTCATTCTCGCAACCATACTCTCCATATCATTCACACTGAATTCCACACACTCTTCATTCATACACTCATCCTCGCTCACACACACATACTCATTCTCTCTTACTTCAATACCCGAGGGGAAGTGCTCGTCCAGGAGGGCCCTCGCACCTTGTTCCCAGGTGCGAGTAAGGCTTCCTTCTGGCGTCTTGAGTCCCGCAAGGTCCGTCTTTCTCGATTTGCTCTGGCAAACCGAGTAGACAGGGCCCCACGGGTCCTCGTTTTCTATCCCTTCTACAAAATCCTGCCAGTGCTTTGCCTTAGCCTTCTTCAACATATTCTTATATGATTTGGCCCCATTTACGTAATCTCTGCGCCTTCTGTCCCTTTCATCCTCACTCATTCTTCTTTTTCTCTTTGCCTTTTGCCATCGCCTTCTCATTTTCCTCACCTCTCTCTTCTTCTTTTCAAGTTCTTCATTCCACCACGGCAGTCCCCTTTTGTTCCCAATCCTTCTCTTTTCCAGGCACTCATCATTCACTCTCCAAACCCATTCAGTCAGCACTTTCACCATTTCATTCACACCCAAGGAACTAAATGCACCTATCTCGCACTCGCTGCTCAAGTCAGCGAGCCGAGAGATGTATTTTTCCTTGTCTACACCTTTCCACTTCCACATCCTCTCACTCATACCCTCTCTATTTTCATTCAAACTTTCATCCTCCTCCATGCGGATACGAATGCGAAATACATTGTGATCCGACGTTCCCCAATTGTCCTCGACCCACCAATCGCATACGCACTCTTTCTTCTGGTGGATATTAGATAGGGTAACGTCGACATCACTGAACCCCGCAGCGCCCACAAATGTATAGTGAGGGCTGTGAGTGTTCAGTGGGTCGACCCCCCATCTATCCTCCAGAAGCCATTCCTCAAGCTCCCTTCCTCTATAATACCTATTGGATCCAACTACTACGTTCTTACAAAACCACATTTCGGAGCTCGCATTCGCATCCGCACCAATCAAGACCACATACTCGCCCATACATCCCAATACCCTGTCCAGGTATTGGGTGCAAAGGCCCATGCTCTCATCCTGCCCACAATACAACGAAACAACACACACTCTACCAAACTCACCTTCAAGCATCACACATACCCCATCCTTCCACATGAGGTCGCTCTGTGGCACGCAGGTGATGCTGCTCTCTCGAACTGCTACAGCTGCGCGACCACTAGAGCTGACCCAAGATCTAATCCCACTTCCCCAGCCGGCGAGCCGGAGTAGGAGAGGTAAGCGGACTCTGGGCCAGGTCGTCACTGACCTTGCCCAGGTCACCGTCGTGGAAGTCACCCCCTCAAGGTCAAACCATCTCCTGGAGCAACCCTCCACCAGGTATATCACCTGGGGTTGGTTTTCTGGTTTTTTACTCACCCCCAGCTCCGCTTCCGGAACACAGCAATATCAAACCATCTCCTGGAGCAACCCTCCTATCACCTGGGGTTGGTTTACGTGGTTTTTTACTCACCCCCCAGCTCCGCTTCCACCCACCTGGGGGTTGGTTTTCTCCACGTGGTTTTTTTTTACTCACCCCTGGTTCACCCCCGCTTCGGGTTCCGGGGACGCACACACACACACACACACACACACACACACACACACACACACACAAATGAAAAAGAAACTAGAGTTGAATAAATATTACTTTATTTCATTATGAAACAAAAAATGATATTACACTTTCCGTCGCATTTTTACAAATTGTAGATTTTTGATCTTATGTCTTTCGATTACTCTTTCTAGCCCTTTCCTATCTCCTCGAAATAGGAAAGGACAGCGTAGATCCGAATCATACTCGATACATTTATTGGTATCTACTTCAATCGGTAGATCTTCTAATCTCAAGATCCTAGCATCTATAGGAATTTCTGTATCGAATATAACTGTATATCTAGCTGGTAACAATATTCTCGATGTTAAAGTCATCGAGAACATTCTTTTCATGAGATGGAATTCCTCGAGAGAATTCCATCTTGCGTCGATTAAGTCAGCAATGTAATAGACTTCAACTAGAAAAAAAAAGCAAACAGAACGAGGAAAAAATTATTTTTTGCGTCCGCGAAGGAAAAGGAGGAAAAAAAAATAAATTGAACACTTACCCTCTCGGTGTGTTGTCCGGAATAGATCAGGGTATGCGGCTTTAACAATTGGGAAAACTGCCATTTTCTCCGAAATTTATGCTTGATAGATTATATCTCTTGTTTCTTGCTGCTCACAAGTAGCACTCACGAATTCTTTTACTTCTTCTTTGAAGTAAAAGTCACTTTTTTTCTTCAATTCTGACAGAGAATCAGAACGGAAACTCACGATTCACAATTGCACAAATTTAACACACTGTATTCAAAAATTTTTGAATATGATGAGCACGAGAGCTGAGAAAACGAACGGAGAAGGTATTAAAACGAAGGTAGCGTTCCAACTGAAACTTCTTCACTTTGTATGCGAAATAGTTCGACTGAATTGACTGCAAAAAACCGGTAGCTTCCCATCGATATCTGCATCAGTTCAGGGACATGGTTTCTATCGTATGCGGGTAATCAGCTGCAGTTTTAAATTATGATAGCTGCAGGAAGTTTTTTACGATCCCCTCATGTTCGTATGACATAGGTGGGTCTGCGTTAACATCTCTATCTCTCTTTCCATCCGTATGTCATATATATACACTCTACCTGCACAGTAGGTGATAAGTGATGGTCAATATTATGCCTACTGTTCACGCGCGATGTATGCTAATGTGGGAAAGAAGGAGAAAGGAGAGAGAGATCAAGGAGATGAAGGCGAGTATATATATATATATATATATATATTGATTCATATCTTTGTTGAAAATGTATGCAACTTTTGTATGATAAGTGTTAATATTTTCCATTCTTGATGATACGAGTATGAATTGAATTAAACTGTTTGAATTCTTATAACCATTGATAATTGATAAACAAATGAATATTTGTTTCTGTCTCTCAAATCATATAATCAATATTTTCTAATGAAATTGGAACTGTATGACTGTGAAACTATACTGAATTCAAAACAAAAAGAATTTTACATATATCTTGATTAGTTCGAGAGATATAGGAAATGAATTATTGTTAACTGTTTGAATGTTCATTATTGTCTCACGACTTATGTAATCAATATTTTTCGATGAAATTAAAACTGTATGACTGCGAAACTATACAGAATTCAAAACAAGAAGAATTTCACATATACCTTGATTAGTTCGAGAGATATGGGAAATGAATTATTGTTAACTGTTTGAATGTTCATTATTGTCTCACGACTTATGTAATCAATATTTTTCGATGAAATTGAAACTGTATGACTGCGAAACTATACAGACTTCATAACAAAAAGAATTTGGCATGTAACCTGATTAGTTCAAAAGATATGAAAATTATATATTGTTTGAAGTGCAAATCTTCATTATTGTCCTGTAAGTTATGTAATCAATATTTTTCAACGAAATTGAAACTGTATGACTGCGAAACTATACAGAATTTAAAACAAAAAGAATTTTACATATACCTTGATTAGTTCAAGAGATATGAAGAATAGATTATTGTTTAAAGTTCGAATCTTCATTATTGTCTCACAAGTTATGTATTCAATATTTTTTGATGTAATTGAAACTGTATGACT
This sequence comes from Eretmocerus hayati, assembly GCA_029851415.1. Taxonomy (NCBI): domain Eukaryota; kingdom Metazoa; phylum Arthropoda; class Insecta; order Hymenoptera; family Aphelinidae; genus Eretmocerus; species Eretmocerus hayati. Next base: position 74,063,527 of record CM056742.1, on the reverse strand, counting down.
GCGAAACCATAGAGAATACAAAACAAAAAGAATTCTATATATACCTTGATTAGTTTAAGAGATATGAAAAGTGGATTATTGTTTAAAGTATGAATCTTCATAATTGCATAGCCAAACATGCAATAAATATCTTTTAATGAAATTGAACATTCATATGTGGATCAACACTTGGGAATCAAAAGAACTACAGAGAGTTTCAGAGTGATATACCTTTATTATTCCCATGATTACACTTCATTTATCATTCATTTCGTTTTCCATTAGAAGTTTGCAAGCTACATTGTGGATCAAGTATTCTAGATTCCTAGCTATGATCTCACCGTGAATGGAATCAGTTACATCAAAAACTTCTGTATCAATGGGATATTTGACCACGCAAATTTTATGATCCAGTTTTATTTTTTTTGCACGTCGTCCTTTTTCGATTCCTTTTTCTATAGTTTTCATACCTCTCTGATAATCATAAACCTTATTCATGTATTCATTGAATTTATCTCGAATGTAGTACTTCTGTATGTACAAATTATCGAAATTTTTTTTCGAAAAGAACATGAATAATTCATTCATGTTCTTGAATGTCAATGAATTGTTTTTTTGTAGAATGATAACTCCAAGGTGATTTACCGTTTTGAATATGAGGGCATACTTCTTATCCACTACTCGTTTCATCTCATCCACGATGCAATGACAGTTAATCTGTTTGAACTTCTCGTATTCCATCATTATTTTTGACCAGTCATGATAGGTCATAATGAATGTTTTCTTGTCATTCTTCAGAACAATCTCGAATTCTGGATCCTTCCCCATCAATAGATTCAGCTTGAGTTTGGTTTCTTTTTTACAGATGTCCAAGTACTCTGTTACCTTACAGAATTCAAGGAAACTGAAAACAGAGACAAATTTTATTTTTCAATTCAGAACATAAAGTTCAATCAGAAATTAACTTACCTATCTTCAACGAAGTAGTTAGTCCACCCGCTGATTGTAAGTCATCGTCCGATACACCACTATAACTCATCATTTTCAAATCATCCAATGATTCATCATCATCACCATCGTATGGATCGGGATCACTTGGTTCTGAGGTATGCATTTTCTCTTTTTTCGGCTTACTCGCAGTCTCCAAGATCTCAATGGATGAATTTGTCGATTCATCTATATCAACTTCCTCAATGGTTCTCTTCACAGCAGGTCTGCTCAACCAAGCAGTAATTTTTTTCTGAGGCTTCAAAGGAGACGGTATCTTTTCTTCACTCATTAAATCCTGATTTGATGTTATCTGCTCCACTCCAGAATCAGTTGAATTGCTCACCATGCAACTAGCTCTTGGATGATCCATTCCTGCTTCTTCACTCGGTAATGCATCAAGATTCATCTCTGTCGCCATCCTCGTCTTCACTTTCAGCCTCAATACTCGCGTAAAATTTCAAGCGATCGTATCCTTTCAGTGGAGCGTACCTCAGATACACTGGATTTTCAGTTGAGTTGAACTCCGTTAAGTAAGTATTCAAATCTCTTTGGATTCGGATCGTAAGTCTTCGAGGGGCAAACAAACTGAAAGTCTCTTCAGTGGATGAATTCACAATTCCAAATACGATAGCTTCTCCGAACCTTGTTTCAATCAGTCTGCAAGAAGTTATCTTATACCTTACACTTTGATCGAGCGAAGTAATCTTGATTGTCTCGGGGTAGCCTTGTTGTGTGTTCAATTCTCTCCAAGACATGATTCGAGTTCTTGTCATAGTTGTTCCAGCTTAAATAGTAGAGCTTGATCATGAGTTTGCTCTTTTAACATTGACTTATCAAATCGATAATTGAAATGAGGAAAGGAAACTTCATCAATGTTCGAAGAAGAAATTATTAACTTCAACTTTTTATCGAAATTACTTCGTGTATTAGTTCGATTAGTAATCGAACAGGGAAAATACTCCAACCTCTTACAGCACGTAATTATTGTTTACTCATATAGTGTAGCTATGACCTTGCCCTTATCGAATTGATAATTGATATGGGAGAAATTACTTCAAATTTCAGAAGTTATTAACTTCCCATCTAAGTAGTACATGTAGTTCGATTAGTAATCAGGCCAAGGAAATACTCTTTTATCATTCACAGCATGTAGATATTGATCGAGTCACCCCAATCTTAAACATTGTTTTTGTACCGGGTCCTCTCAATTCGTATTCATCGCTCGAGTCATCATGGCTGATGTTGTAAGTTTCTTATCTCATACTCTTCAGGAGTTGAACTGCAAATATAATAAGCTCATTGATATGGATTTGATTCGTTTGAATCCAAAAAAAGTTTCTAAACTTGAAGATGAATATAGTGCTTTCATCAAGCGTGTGTCAAGTGTTCTGAAGCTTCCACCTAAATCAACCGGTGAAAAAGCCCATCTCGAGACTCTATCAAACGAAGCAAAAGCTAAAAAAATGATTTTGGTAAACATCTATCATGCTAGATCAAGAGATCAAATAGATGATATCGTACAGTTTGATGGAGAATCTGCTTTCAATAATCAAATCTCAACCAGCATAATTGGAAATATTCAGCACAGGTCGTTGAAACATTTTTTTAACAATGCAAAACCATTAGTATTGAGATTCATCAAATCACGACTCGAAGAGTATAAATCTGTTAAAGTTGCTCTTATTGTCAACGCATACTTCAAATTGTTGGAGGAGGATTCCAAGATCAAACATTTTCAGACTCGTTACGATAATCTGCTCCTATCATCAAAGCTCAATAAATGGTATTCAGAATCAATTTCTATTATAATGACCGAAATGGAAGAGTTTGTTGATGCAGGTTCAGGTTTCTCTCTTGATGAAATTCTCAGCTTGAAAGTTAACGTTGTTAAATCGAATTTGGTAAGTGGATCTTCATACATCCCAACACCTGCTTGGATTGCAAATAAACATGCAATCGTGAATATTATGAACCTCGATCAGTCATGCTTCGGTTGGAGTTTGATAGCAGCTTTGTATCCACAAGAGAAAAGACAAAACTCGACTCATAGTTACCCCTATTTCATGCATCATCTGAATTTCACCGGCTTAACTTTCCCAATAAAAATTAAATTGATTTCTAAATTTGAAACCTTGAATCCTGAGATTTCAGTCAATGTTTACAGTTACAATTCTGAACGCAAATTCTATCCTCTGTACATAACTGATGAAGAAAAAGATCAACATGTGAACCTGCTTTTAATTTACGAAGGCGAAAATCAGCACTATTGTTACATCAAATCTCTCTCAAGACTATTGTCTTCATCTTCCTCTCGCAACAAACGTAAGATTCACGTGTGTAATCGTTGTCTACATCACTTTCACTCCGAAGATAAGCTAGCCTGCCATAGGATTGATTGTTCGAGTAAAAATCCTGTTGCAATAACTGTACCATCTGACAACATTTTGAAGTTCACATCTTATTTCAAGAAAGAATATCATCCTCATATCGTTTATTGCGACTTTGAATGTCTGTTGATGAAAACTGATAGAAAATACTTTGAGAAAACTGAGGATCGACATCTTAAGAGGCTTCTTAGACTCAAACTCATACAGAACCCGTATCAACACCACGTTGCATATTCAGTTGGTATATACTTTCATCATGCCTATGACTCGAACCGATGTAAATACGAATCTTATAGAGGACCTGATTGCAGTAATGATTTCGCAATCCGTCTCTCTGAAATCGCTTCTCAAGTTGAAAAAGTGAGTACATCATTCTGACTTCCATCATTTACTTAATACTACAAAATATTCACTCCTACAGGAATTGGATTACATAAATCCCTTGAACATGACAGAACAGGATGAGATAGACTTCAAATCTGCTACACATTGTCATATTTGCGAAGGTCCACTAGACTCTGATCTGACTAAACGTGCACGTGATCACAACCACCTAATCGCAGGTATTGATTTTTCTTCCCAGATATTATTCTCCCTTCAGTTCTAAAAATCAATACATTATAGGTCCAAACTATCGAGGTGCAAGTCACATTCCATGCAATCTGGGATATAAGAAACGATATATGCTCGTCGTCGTGATCCAAAATTTGAGCAAATACGATGTGAATTTTTCAATAAGGAGCATTTCCAGTGCGATTCCAGGTCGTATAAAGATCATTCCTCAGAGCATGGAGAATTATATCGCATTTACCAAAATGATTGATGGTACAAAGATGAGGTTAGTTTTCATCGATTCTCTCAAATTTTTGAGTGCAAGTATCGATAAACTGGCGAGTTATCTATCAACTGATAGAAAATCAATTACATTATCAAATTTCTATCCTGATATTGTGAGAGCTGCTGCAAAGAAACAAGCAAGCACTGAAGAGATAACCCAACTTGTAATGAGGAAGGGAGTTTTTTGTTACGATTACATGGATGATTGGTCGAGATTAGAAGAAACTTCACTACCGAGTAAGGAAAATTTTTTCAATGTTCTGAATGATACTGAAATTTCGGATAAGGATTACTTGCATGCGCAAAGAGTTTGGAATACTTTCTCGATTGAAACCTTGGGTGCATACAGTGATCTCTACATGAAATTAGACTGCTTACTTTTAGCAGATATATTCGAAAATTTCCTACGTAGCTGTCACAAGAATTATAAACTCGATCCAGCACACTATGTAACCTTACCCTCGTTTTCATTTGACTGTGCTCTCTTGGAATCTGGAATGGAAATCGAGCTCCTAACTGATATAACTATGATCAATTTCTGTGAAAAAGCTGTTCGAGGAGGCTTGGCTCAATGTTCGAAACACTGGGCAAAAGCAAACAATAAGTACATGAAGCAATATGATTTATCAAAGCCACCGAGTTACATAATTCCATGGGATCAGAATAACCTCTATGGTTGGGGTTTATCACAACCGTTACCTTATGCTGGGTTTACCTGGATCGAAAATGTGGCAGATTTTGACGTGAGATCTATTCCAGATGATGGACCTTATGGATATTTTATTGAAACAAATATCAAGTATCCTGTTGAATTGCACGAGTTGCATAGTGACTATCCTTTCTGTCCAGAGCGATTAGTTCCACCAAACTCTGTTAGTAAGAACGAAAAGCTCTTGGCAACTTTCCTCGATAAGAATCGATACGTTCTACACTTTAGAAATTTGAAACAGATCTTGGAGCATAAATTGGAAGTTGAGATTTTGCGTGTGCTTCAATTCAAGCAGAAGCCTTGGTTAGCTTCCTACATCAAAAAGAATACGAAGTTGAGACAAGCAGCAGTTTCCCCCTTTGAGGCAAACACGTACAAACTTTTATCTAATAGTATCTTCGGAAAATCCTTGGAAAACGTGAGGCGTAGGACAGACTGTAGATTGATTAATCACTGGTCAGGTCGTTTTGGTCTTGAATCATTGATTTCTCTACCGAATTTCAACAAGCTTACAGTTTTTGATGAAAATTTAGCATGTGTCCACCGCAATCACTCGGTAATTTGCCTCAATAAACCAATTTTCATTGGTATCACTACACTTGATGTAACAAAGACTTTGATGTATGATTTCTACTACAACTATGTCTTGAAGTTTATAAGAAATCCAACGAACACTCAGAAAGTTAATATGTTATACACGGACACTGATAATTTTGTACTGGAGGTCATTGGTGTAGATGATATATACATAGACATCATGAAAAGAGATCCAAATCGTTTCGATACATCAAATTTTCCAATCGATAATTGCTATGGAATCGAACGAGCAAATGCCCGAGTTCTAGCTAAGATGAAAGATGTTTATGGTGGTAGAATAATCAGAGAAGCTGTATTCATTTGCTCAAAGGTCTATTCTATGCTTCTCGATTCCGATGAGAGTGAAGAGAAAGCATTGAAAGGAGTCAAACGGAATGTTGTAAAAAATACCATATCTTTTCACGACTTCAAATCGTGTCTGTTTGATGATGAGATTCTATATGTCAATCAGAACTCAATCCGTCATAAATGTCATAAGGTTTTCACTGTTCGTGAGCGCAAACTCGCGCTCCGTTCCTTCGATGATAAACGTATAACCATGCCTGATTTGATTACAACTAGAGCATATGGTGATTATCGTAATGTATTGTAATAAAGTACACATGGTTACTGGAATGAAAAAAAAAATGAACTTTATTTCAAAATCACATCATTGTTCGATATCCAACTGTTTTGATCATCTGGAAGTCCTAGCCACTTCGCGTACATGCATCCAGACTTCTTTTTTAATACTTTTTCCACCAAGTATACGTCGGGATTCCTCACAAGTGACAATTCTTGTTCGTAAAAGCTTCCAAGAATTTTCTCACGTTTGTAATCTTCGAGAATGTAAGTAACCGGATTCGTTTGCTCAACTCTGAGGATACGGAAAACCTCCGTACCCCAATTAGGTGTATAAGACTTTGAGAATATTATTTTGAATTTCGAAATCCTTACATAATCTCCTACAGTAAATTTCGGTTTTTTCTTCGAATCAAGTTCTTTACTGTATACAGAGTTCAAAAGAGCTGAGACAATTTCTTTTTGTTGCGCGGATTTTTTCCAAACATCCTTTGGTTTAAGTCCAATCATTCGATGCACTGTTCCGTTATATTCAGATATTATATCTTGGAGTACATCGATATATTTGTAGGATCCTCTCAGTGAACAGTATTGATAGATTTTTCCTTTAAGAGTTCTTATCATCCGTTCTGCAATTGATGCCTTTCCCTGTGAATACGTTGAATAGTGATTGATGTTATGTTTTTTCATGAGATTGAGGAATTCGCTATTGTAGAATTCCTTTCCCTCATCAGTTTGGAGATTACGAGGTGCTCGTCCTTCCCTCTTCAAAATTTTTGCGAAAGCATGACTCACATCGTGACTCGACTTGCTCTTAATAGCTTCAGCCCATGCATATTTTGAGAATGTATCAATAACTACGAGGATATATTTGTAGTTGCTATTCTCTCTTGCATAGTTGATGAACACAGCTAGATCTGCCTGCCATAGATCTGCCAAGCCTCGAATGATAACACGACGACGTGGAAAATTTTTCCTTGCTGGAGCGTGTAGCTCACGAACGAGTTGAATTTTTTCTGGACAGAAATTGTTCATGTTGCTGAAGTAGCAGTATCGGACTGTTTGGTCTTCTTTTTGACAGGTTGTAGCTTTTTTAAATCTTCCTCGAGAAATCTTACTCTCTTTGTTAAGTCCAGTATTTTATCATGTAATTCAATGAAATCTCTAACATCTTTTTCGGTATTCGAGCGTATTCTTGACATAAGCTCTTCCTTAACATAGCTCACAGAATCTCGTACTACCAAAATTTTATGTTCAAGCTCGCGTTGAGTGGCTTTTATCAAAGGAATCTCTAAGTCAGCGGATGACTCTAGAGTTCCTCCAAATTTATCAATTTCCATCCTGTTACTGAGCGAGTTCATTTCAAGCACCTGAATATTTATAGTTACTTGGATAGAGGGAGGGAGAGAGTGAGAGAGAAAGAGACAAGACATTGAATATTCAAACATTTATTGCTTCACATGTCTCATAAACTCTACATTCTTCAGAGCACATGCATATTTTTTATTTTCATGATAAAGACAGGTTGAATAATTGCGGAATTTATCAAAATCATGAATATCATCGGACATGCTAGAGAGTAAAAAATTCGTCAGGCTGGAGAAATAATTCGGTGAGAGTTGTTCCAATACACGTTTTTTCCGCTCAGAAGTGACGTATACATGACTGATGAGGAATGGTGAACTTGACTCATCAAGCGCTTTTACAATATGAAATGTACACATATCCCAAGATTTTTCTCCATCTTCCCAGGATAATCCATGACTATATCTCTTAGAATATCTCACTTCTCTCATACTGCACTGTTTGAGATTTTCAAAGGGATGAGGTGGAAGTAGAGTGAAATGTGTCAACTTCCCTTCATCATTGAGGATCGCAATTTCTTTCATCACAACATCATTTTCCAGCTCGAATCCTTGAAAGTCTATGAAAATGCGTCGTGGCTCAATTCTGAATAGACTTTCCTCTGACGATGTCCGATTATGACCAAAAGTACTGTACTCGATGACCTTCAATCATATTATTTTGTGTATAATATTGGTCATTGGATTGAACTCCATTAAGCGATCATATAGGATGAGACAGTATGCGCACGTATCTGGTGGTAAATTCTCAGTGCATTCGAATTCAATACGTATATCAACTGTGGTGCTTTTGAGGGATTCGTTCTGTCTACTACAGTCGATCACAAAAATCGGGAACGAATCTTTAAATTCGTTTAATCCAAACAATGCACCAGGATCTCTTCCGAGATTATAATAAGATTTTTTGAATGATACGTATCTCTCATACAGTAAGGATGTATGTTTACTGGTACCCCATACAACGTTGCTCGATTCATGCGGATAAAGCTCAGCATTGAGGAATAGTTTCAGGTTTGAAATTTTACAATGATCAAACTGAACTGCAGACGCTTTTTTGTTCCCTTTACGACTTGTCTGAAATGCCAATACAATGTATCTAGGCTTCTCGAGGTTATTAGTCGATTTTACTGCCCGCACAGTTTTATCGTTCTCTTGCAGAAGTGGATACTCAATCATCTCCCATTGACGGAAGTACATTGGAATGAAACTATCACGTTGTAAGAGACGTTATAGATTCAGCCTGAGAACATCATTCAATTGAACATGAGGCATTGCTAGGAATAATCTTTCCAGTGTGATTTTTGGGTTACATTCATTGGAGGTAACCTCAAAACAATCAAGATCAGATTTCGATCTTATGAGTACTAATTCATGCTTTGCATTTATCACAATTTTTCGATAATCTTCACAGAATCCGAGAAGCTTGTTCAAAGGAATGCAAAAGTTGAATTTATGGCCATTCTTAACCGAAAAATTTTTTTCACTCCAGCCAGCACCTGATAGACTCTTTGATTCTCCCGGAGATAGAGATAGATAATTTTTCAAGGTTGTTGAATTACCAACATTTTTCACACTATCAACTTCTACGTTACATATTTCATACCTTATCTCTCGGAAAAGGAATGCAGGAAAATTGTTACAAGCGGTAATACTAGTATCCTTATCGAAACTTATAGTTCCTTCAATGTACAGATAGCTTTCACAAGGTAACACATATAAGTCATTCGAATTAATCACTATTCTGATTTCATCGTTCTGATTCAGATTGGTTAGGTTGTATGGATAATAGAATCTTACATCTTTTCAGATGATCCGCTCATCTGTTTGCACGTTTGACAGAATATCCAGAGGATCGTCCATTCTTACGAACTGTGTATCCTAGCGTACGCAAAAATACAATGCTTTTATCTGACAGTTGTTCCCTTCTTTTCCTTGTTCGAGCTATTCGTGATGTAGCTCGATTACAAATGAGTGCTTGTAGTCTAGGGTTATCATATATTATCATTTTGTTCTCTCAAATGTAGTCAATGAGCAATAGTTTCCCCTCTAAAATCTAGTAATTTTCCATGATCGTCACAAATACGTATGGCAAGCGATTCAATGATACGTGTTTGAATTGGTAGATAGATTGGGCTTGCAGGGAGTACATTCAACTTGTAGCCCACTGGAACGCTGGGGAAAAACTCAAAGAGAGTGTGACAATTTTCACCGTTTATATACGATTCTGTTACAATATTGCAGTCAATTCTAATTGTATTGGTATGATTGATATCCACTGGCTCAAATGACTCATGCCAGTGGCGCGCTTTGAGAATTCGACCACCTCTCTGTGAATTGTAATATCCAAGCAGTGTGCCAATCGTACCAGGCTTCGTGAAGTCAACGTCCCAATGGCTATATAGCTCACAATGCAGAGTTGATCTATTACCTCTTATTGTGATTGGAAAGTCTTCGTCTTTCTTATGCTTTTGATCTGATGATTCAGATTGTAATGTTTTTCGGAGATAAGCAGCAATGTCTGTCAATTCATAGGAACCTACAGGTATCTCAATCAGCTTGTCATTGTCGTAATAAAATTTGTTATTCAATTTAGTTACGTTAGGTATTGAATTGTAGGATTGAAAACTAATCAAACCTATTCCATACTTTTTATCGCTGCGCAAGATGATTGGCGAGAAATAATTGACTTCTATGTTTGTTTTGGTATCAGTTATGATGAATGTTTTAGACATGACTGAATAGGAACGTGAAAGTTGATATCTTTTATAACTCTCTCCTTAGAAACTTCAAACAAAGTTGACCGCGATTACTCTCTGAATAGTTCTGATAACGTGTACGATTGTAGAAAATTTCACAGTTTGAACACCTCCTGAAATATCTCGTAAGTTTCAGATCAGGTTTCAGATCTCCGAATGAGTTATAAAAAATTATTTTCTTCCCATTTTTTCGCCAAGCTGTCCAGTGACTACCCGTATTACAGTCGAGATTGTAGATACCACATTCTTTATACTTTGGAGCGGATGAAGGTAGATTTGTGCTCCAGAAAACTCCTCTGAAACCGGGGATATTTCTTGCGGCGAATTCGAGTTGATCGCTACTCATTCCCCTCATCGATACCTTTTCACTGCTTTCTTTGGACTTTTTTTTTAACTCTCCTCTTCAATCCACGTCCTCTTCGGTACGGATTCAAGTACAGTCCCTTACCACCTTCAAGAACTTTATGATGTCTTTTCAGCTCCGCGATTTTTCTCTGGTTTGTGCGTGAATTACCGATTGAATTGACTACACTAGCTGCTCCGGTGGCCAATGATCCGATTGCAGCTAGAGTCGGTAGAAGGGGTAAGAAACCTCCACGTTTTGCGAGCAGAAGTTCACGACCGTATGAATTTTTCTTTGTTTTGCGTGAATTCTTCCTCTTTTTCTTCCCACGCAAACCGGCACCAAGTCGTCTCTTAAGCTTCATCGCAGTGACAACCCCCAGCGCTGCGATTTTCTCACCAAATGGTGCTACCTTGGCACGTTCTTCGGCAGCTCTTTGTAGCTCCAAATCAGCTAAATGACGTTGATTTATGTCTTTGTTCAGATGATACCTGATATCGTGTAAGCGGCACGAAGAATCCAAAGGATTAATCGGTTGATCTCCGCGTTTGAGACGTTCCTCAAGCCTTGTTCCTGGTCCACAATACCTATACCCGGGTATATGGAGCTCTAGGGGTAGTTTATTCATAATGCTATTGATTATACCCTTACCGCGATGTATCCTCATTTATCATGTTCACAATTCGAGTATATTCGCGAAACTAACAATTATTTCTCACGTTTTATCGTATTTATAGCTCTCACTTCGATGATAAGTCTCAGTAGTGAGCATGGAATTCCACAGACAAAAAAAGAAGATCACAGTTATGAACGTGGATACTTGTGGAGCAGTAGAGAAAAAACGACATGACGATCTTCTCCCGAATTCGATTCGTGCTTTCATTCTTGCTCCATCGGGTGGTGGGAAGACGAACATACTCTTGAATCTCATCACTAATCCAAATGGATTGGTCTTCAAAAACTTGCACGTGTACTCAAAATCGCTTCATCAGGATAAATATCAATACTTGGCTAAGATTATGAAAAATCTCGCGAAAGATGGATTCGAATACCATGCTTTCTCTGACGGAACAGAAATTTTACCACCCAGTGAAACAAAACCAAACACGGTGTATGTATTCGATGATATTTCTCACGAAAAACATGATAAAATATCAGTTCTATTCTCAATGTGGAGACATGCAGGTATCGATTGTATATATTTAGGACAATCGTACGCAGGGATTCCTAAAAATGATTGTCGCGATAATGCAAACCTGATCATTCTACTCAGTCAAGATCATAAAAATCAAAAATATGTTTACTTAGATCATGTGAATTCAGATATGTCGTTTGCAACGTTCAGAGGAATGTGTGCAGCATGCTGGGCGGAACCGTGGGGTTTCCTCGTCATCATGAAAGACCGTCCGTTGAATGAGGGTAGATATCAGCGTAATTTTATAGAGCATATCGTCTTGAAACAGAATCAGTAGTCTTCGAAACGTTGAGATGGCAAGATTGAAAAATATCAAGCCTATAAAACGAGTAGAGCCACACGAAAACCTGAGAATGAAGAGAAAAAAAAGTGAATCCGTCAAGAGAGCAATAGATAAGGCATCGTCAGAGATTCGACGCAAATATCGTGCTTCGAAAATTGGAAAACTTGATCAGTATCATGAGAATGTAGAGGAATTGCGTCCAATTACAGAACCTTTACAGAAATTGGTCGATCAAACTAGTAGCAATGTTCTGTTAAAATCTAAGAATTATGGTGGAACAAAGAAAGAGGTTATGATCGAGTCATCGGATGAACAAGAGAGCCTGACAAGTAGCGATCAAGATTTTGAGCAGTTGAAGACACTAGAACTTCCTCGCAAATCTAATATCAATCGCAAACACTTGAGTGCTACCAAAGTCGCTAGCAAATTGCTACAAAAGTCAACATTGACTCCAAGTCGTCATACAAATTATAGTTATGATGAGCCATCAATATCCAAAGCAGCTGATGAGTCCCTGGAAAGTTGGATGAATCAGCTACTCGAAGATCCTCAAGAGCTGAGAAATCTACAGGATTATCTAAGCACTAATCTCGGACCCAATTCACGAGAGTATCTCTCCGATTTTTTCACAAAACACGATGATAACGACATAACTATGGGACCTCATTACGAATCAAATGTTTTGAAGCTTGGATCAGAAGTGTTCGATATTTCTAGAAAAGATGATAAGTTACTCATTGGAGATGATTACATTGTTGATGGTACAAAAGGTCTTTTTGAATTGATCTTCAAGAACGCACCGCAAGGCTACACTCGTGACGATTTGTTGAAATATAAAGAGATATTAGAACTAACGTCTGCTCATAGAAAAGGTTATCAACCGGATGGTCGAATTTTGAGTAATGAGGGAAAAAAATATAAAGAAATAATCAAAAAACTATTCAAACCTGAGACTAGAAAGAACCCGAAACCAGTGGAAAAGGGACTACGGGAGATAATTGAAAAAATCACTGCTGATAAGCTCATGCCTTTGAGACCTGATGATTCGAAGGTCGAATACAGGTATTGGGACTCGCCTGATGAAATAGTTGATAGATTGCAGCTACTCCTTAGCAGTATCGAGGCTGGACAGACTGGATTGGAGGGGTATGTTTAGAAATCATCGATGAATTGAAGGAGAGGGGATACATATTATAAATGTGAGATTGACCACTTTTGATTCATTGTTCAGTTCAACTCGATAAGATATACTAATAAGCAGGGTGAGAAAAGAAAATGGAGAGCACAAAGCAGTCATCTAGTCGTGGCAATGTTTCTTTACTTTCACCTACACCTGGAGATAGTAAAGTTCAAGATAAGAATATACCTATGGTTACTGAAAAATCGTCTGATCAAATTACGTCATCAAAGAGTGGAGAAGAGGAGAAGGAAAAAGTGTACACTACAATAACGGGTACGTGCATATCATTTTCATTCTTTTTCTTCCTTCTCATATGAATCCTAATCTCACTGTTGTTGTTGTTTTTATTTTCAGAAAATGTTCCTCATTCCACAGCCAAGGACTTGCTCCGTTCTATTGCAGGAACTGAACAGAGCTCTGAATCATTATCTGATAATTTCAAGCAGCAACTTGAAAAAGTAACCCAAGACGCAACTATAAGCATAAGTGATAAGATAAACGTAGCAAAGGAACAATCGACCCAGGAATTCATGAAGAATTTAAATGAGAGTGAGACTAAACTTGTCAGTAAAGTTGGTGAAATGTTGCATTTAACTTTAGATGAAATGGAAAATAATATGAGTTGGTTCCGTAATGATCTCGTGAGATTTGCACGTAAAATAGAGGGGGACTATGAGAACTCAAAATCTGAATCGAAATTACGCGTGGATAATTTGCTCAAGGAAATCAAAGTTTTTGATGATCGTGATGAAACTCGTCAGCAGGAAATGGATGACTTTCGCGCGAGATTCAGGCAGAATGAAAAAGATTATCACGAAGCAAAGGATCACCTTATGAAATCCGAAGCCGATAATCTGTTTCATGAGAGACACGTAAATACAGTGTCTAAACAATTATCCGATTACATGTTTCAATCCGATGAGAAACTGAAAAAGCATGATCAACTTTTAGCTGAATTTTCAAAGAAAAATGATGAAATGTATGAGAAGAACAAGAAACAGTCCGAGTCTATTACAAACATGGAGTCTGACTTTGTGTCTCATAAGGATAAGGTATGGGATAAGATTGAAGAATTCAATTTCTCAATAAAAGGTCCTATGACTGCACAGTTGGGACAATTGAAGAAAACTGCTCTTGACACGAATAATAGAATAGAAAATGCATTCAGAAATATTGATACAAACAATTTGAGCTTTCAAGGTGATATAGATTCCTTGATTCAGCAACAAACTGAAATGAATACTAAAATTCACAATCATAGAATGGACTTGGATACTAAAGATGAGTCTCTCGAACTAATGATGAATGTGTTCAGATCTGATATGAAAGATGTTCGCAGAGATATCAAGTCACTCACAGAGCAACTGCAAACAAATACTATTGGAAGGAAGAAATTACAAGAACAAATCAATGAACAGAAAAACTATTCATCCTCAATACAATCACAACTCGAAAAAATGGCAACTGATATTAGAAAACATATCAATTTCCGAATGTATCACTAATGTTTGCTGAATAAATGAATGGAAGAAATTGCTTGTTATTCATCATTTTATTCCTTTGTTCCCTTAGGTATTAATTGTACAAACTGAATATACTTGATTCCATACAAAACGATCATTCCGACGATTTCATCAACATTACCAGTAAATACGTATTTCGATGATATGTTTTCAGCTTCACCTTTAATAATCCATTCACTTTCTGATAAAAGTACAAATTCCTGGCTTGGATTAACTGATTCAAAGATAATCTGATATTCGACTGACATATCGATCACGTGCTTCAGATCATAATAGACTTGAAGAAGATCAGGGAAGAGTGTACTTCCCGGCGTTGACATTTCAATCAACATTGCACTCTGACCTAAGACGTGAATACTCTGAAAAATTAGTAGCTCGGAATTTATCTGTGAAAAATGAATCATCGATAGAATTTCTTACCTTCGAAAGATGCTAACATATCCGAGATTACATCTTCTGCAACTTCAGATGACAGATCCCAATCTTCTTCTACGTAGTTCAAGTCATCGATTCCAAAGATGAGATTACGAACCTCGACAAAATCATCGGGAAAATCATAAGCTAACACGTCATTGAGTGATACAAATTTATTTTGAAATTTAATTCCTGCTACCATTGTAACAGTTGCAAACGCTCTAAACTTGGGATCCCTTCATTTACGTTTCGTCATAATGGGTACGAGGAAACAACTTAAAACTTGAATTGTTATCGAAGAACTACAACATGTTTGCAGCTGCACTCTACAACTAGCATTTTATCATAAATGAAGTGATAATTTTGAACTAGTTTCCTCAAATGTAAGAATAAAAAAGCTCTGATCGGTAGCTGTTGCGTTAGTAACAAAGTGTCAGTATCTTATTGTTCATTGTTTGAGTATTTTCTCTTCTTTTTCACGATGGAATATACGAATATCAAGCGCATGTTAGAAGTTTCGAGTTATTGGAACAGAGTAATATTCGATCGAGATCATAAAGCAGTGATTGATTCGGTGATTCAGAAACTGTTCATTATATCACGATATCCGAGCTACGAACAACTTCGGGAAGCGATGAGAGAGGTGAATAGAACTTGGAGATGTTCTGTTAACGAGGTGTGCAATGGAGATTATTGGGCCATGAACGATGAAAGCAAAAAGCGGTGGCATAAGCTGATAAAAATATTACGCACGCATCAAGTTGACTTCTCAAGAATACAAGACGATTTAGGCTTAACTGATTGGTATGAGAAAGATGATATGCAACTAGTTGCACTCAAGTTAATTAAAAATGGATGCAAAGTTGATGTGAGAGGTTGGAACGATGTGACTCCACTGCATGTAGCAGCTGCCCGTGGATATGAAAAAATAGCTAAGACACTACTGAAATATGGAGCTAGAATTGAATCGAAAATTAGTGGTACCCACTTCACTCCACTTCATGAATCACTGTTTCATTCACTTAAAAATTATCGTGACTTCCCCATAGTTGAAGTTTTGATAAAATCTGGAGCAAATGTGAATGCAAAAGCGATTGATCACAAAAATTGTCTACACATTCTATTTGCAGAAACAGATCGCTTGCGCCGTGGTACTGCTACTAATCTTCATAATCAATTCAGATTGATGCGGTATTTATTAAATTTTGGATGCGATGTGAATGCAACCGATTATTATGGAAAAAGTTTATTACATCACGTTTGTAAAACTGGACAACCGGAACTTGTACGTTTACTGTTATGTTACGGTGTAAATGCTATAAATAGAACAGGTACGCCACCACTCCTTTCACATTCCCAGAGTTCAGCAAATGCAGCTGAAATGATTAATCACGGGTTGAGACTGAGATATTTAGGAAAATATGTCTTTCTTGCGAACCAATTATATATAAATAGAAATATCGGGCACGAATACTATAACGTTACATGCGATATATCAGATGAACTTATTAAGCAAGTTCAAAATCTGAAAAACATTTGGATCGGAAAGAATAAGACTTTGTTTGATATTCTTCATATGGAGAGTAGTAATGAATTGAATGAATATCTCGGATGTAGAAAATTCAGAGCCTATGTTTTTTCTCAATATCCATCTACTAGTCAATATCATCGGATGCTGAGAAGCCAATACAAAAAGGCATATACAAGACAGCTTTTACTAAGAAGAAGTAAAAAGTTCTTTTCTTCAGTTTTCAATCCTATTGTACAAAATTCTCTGATGCACCGAGCCGAGAGCGAACCGAAATCAGTCGTTTATAATTCATTGCTCCCATCAATAGTTTTAGATAAAATAATGTTTTGCCTTAGTGATACCGATCTTGAGAAAATCGTTGGATTTGATGAACGAATTTATAAATTCCGTAAATCATTTCACTTGAATTAATCACAATTGAATGAAGGTTCATTATTATAACTTTGATATTCTATTTATTTGTGTGTGTATGTGTGTGTGTGCGTGCGTGCGTGTGTGTGTGTGTGTGTGTGTGTGTGTGTGTGTGTGTGTGTGTGTGTGTGTGCGCGTCCCCGGAACCCGAAGCGGGGGTGAACCAGGGGTGAGTAAAAAAAAAACCACGTGGAGAAAACCAACCCCCAGGTGGGTGGAAGCGGAGCTGGGGGGTGAGTAAAAAACCACGTAAACCAACCCCAGGTGATAGGAGGGTTGCTCCAGGAGATGGTTTGATATTGCTGTGTTCCGGAAGCGGAGCTGGGGGTGAGTAAAAAACCAGGGGTGAGTAAAAAACCAGAAAACCAACCCCAGGTGATATACCTGGTGGAGGGTTGCTCCAGGAGATGGTTTGACCTTGAGGGGGTGACTTCCACGACGGTGACCTGGGCAAGGTCAGTGACGACCTGGCCCAGAGTCCGCTTACCTCTCCTACTAGCCGGCCGAAGGGAGCATATGGCTCCTGCAGCAAAAACACATCCACTCTCTCATTCACACAATTCGCTAGTATGGCAGGGCCGCTCTCTCTCTCCTTCCTACAATTCACCTGCACAACATTCACTCTAGCCATGACACTCGCTCACATCCATACATTCATTCCCCGACTCCCCCAGTTTCCAACGATCCCTAATCTGGTCCGCTCTCCATTTGTACTCCGGGCAGTTGGGCGACATTGCCGAGTGCTTGATGTTGCGTGAGCCTGGTTGTTTAACACAGTTCACGCATCTCTCTGCATCTCGGCATGCCGCCATCAAGTGCCCGGGCCTTCCACACCTCCTACACAGTCTCTCTTTCTTCTTACATTCATCAATACCATGCCCATATTCCATACATCTCCAACACCTTGGCACATTCACACTCTCTCTCACTTTACTACACACCCATCCCACAAACACTTTTCCTTCTTTCAACATTCTCTCCCTCATTCTCACACTTACCTCCAACACGACATTTGACAGTTCTTCATTCTCTCCACCTTTCTTTCTCGCTTCCTTTCTTTGGGCGACGGTCGTAACAACCCGGACCTGGTCCCGGAAGGTTTCCGGGGCCATTTCGGGGAAGCTACGCCCGCGGATCTCTTCTGCTAATCCGTCGCCCAGCAGCTCATTAGGGATGTCAAAAATAATGAGCTGCGGTCTTGGGGCCCTTGGCTCTAACACATTCATACCTTCACTCATGAACATACCACTCATTCGCACTTTCTTTTTTTCCAGATCGGAGGCGAGTTCTAGGACTACGCCACCGCTTCTGGCCACACGCATCCCTCTCACACTCACGTTCTTGTTCTCTAACACACACTTTTTAACCCTCGCCAGAGCATCCTGGTCCGACACTCCGTCCGTCTGTTTCAACACCAAGGCATAGCTTGGTGCTGAAGGCGGACGGGGTGCCGGAACTCCCCTGTTCTTGGTCTTATTGCCCTGGGTGACAGGTGCAGGTGGAGGCGGAGGAGGTGCCGGTGCCTGAGCCTGACCAGGTGTTACTGCCCCTCGCTTGGCTTGAGTGCCCTTATTTTCCCCACTCATGCAGGCTTCCTCCCTCATATTGCGCTCAATTATTGTCTGAGTTGCGAGGGAATTTCTAAGGTGCAACCTTTCCCTTCTGCTCTCGTCGAGCCTTCCTTCCAGCATTGCTGCATGCCTCCTCTCCTCGTTAAGAAGCTCCTCCATCTTGGCGAATTTGGAAATTATTTCCCTGCATTCTGCCTTTCCGATTTTGGTGCTCTCGGCAAACAGGCACCCGAACAGCTCCTCTCTCACCCTGCTCACCTTTTCATCAATCCTCTTTCCCCTGTCCTCCTCGCTTTCCTCCGATTCCATCTCGTCCGCCTCCTTTTCCGCTGTCTCTACATCCATCCCATCATCCGCCTCACCATTCTTACCAGATTTACTCCCTCTTTTACTCCCACTCACACTCCCATTTACACTACCTTTTCCATTCTCATTCACATTCGCATTCGCCTTACTTCTCACATTCACACTTACACTTCTTCTCCCATCCACACTTTTCGCACTTTCACTCACACTTCCTTTCACACTCTCGACTTCATTCTCACTCTCATTCTCACTGTCACTAACCCTTTCATCCACACTCATACTTCTCCTTTCGTCATCCACTCCATCCTCATTTTCATCCTCCTTCTCCTTTTTCCTTTTCTTCTCCTTCTCCTTTTTCCCTTTGTTCTTGCTCAGGACTTCTCCCCACTCCTCTGTATTATCCAGTTCCTGCGCAGTCCTCTTACCTTTCGACTTGCTCGCCTCCTTCCCACTATCTTTTCCCACGTCCTTTGCAAAATATTCCTTGCCATAATCCTTCCCTTTCTTATCTTCCTGCTTATCACATTCTCTCACTCTCACACCTCCTTTCTTGCTCTTCCCACTCCCCCCGGGGCCTTCGCTCTTACGGTCTCTGGTTGTAACCGGAGACCTAGAGCGACTTTTCTCCCCATTCTTATTACCCTCGTTCTTTTGTTTTTTAGTTTCATTCTTTAACACGTTCTGTTTTTGGTTTTGGTTTTGGGTTTTAGTTTTTTTCATTTTGTTTCCACGAGCAGCTAGGGAAGGGTGGGTCCACCGCCACAGAGCCCCGCGTGTGCCGGTAAGGCTACGTACACCAGGGGAGTCGCCACTTCCCCTGGGAGTCGTTTAAGACACCCAAATTAATCTCCCGGGTGCCAACCAAGCCGCTGGGCACGTCCTCACACCGCCGGCTTGGGAGGTTGGTTGGTTTTGGTCACCACCCACATATGTGGGTGGCTAAGCCCCTCCACCACGACAAGGTACCAAACACGGAGGGGCTTACGCACAGGCAGCAGAGAATGCGGCATTTGCAATGGATCAGCTCATGTCAAGTGCTCGAGATCATCCTGAGGAGCAGTGACATGTTTGCAACGCCTGCAGGTGAGCGACACCAATATCGCTCATTTAACATCGAGTCCGTCAAAGCAGACGATTTCGGCCTCACAATTCAACGCGCAGACAGCCAGAGAAAGAGAGAAGGAGAATACAAGCCTGCGAAAACGTGTGAGTAATCAGATCATCTCACACATGAGGCTCAGCTCCCGTGGTGCGTCAGGAACATCTCCCCCCGCTTCGCAACATACCACCACTGCACGGAGCGCGAAGCCTTGTAACCTAGCGGGTATTCGAGGGTGGAAAATGACAGGATTCAGGTCCTCAAATGATCAGAACACACTGGATTTACAATGAAAATATGAGAATATTTATTCAGTCATTGATACAGAAGTTGGAATCTGAAAAGATAAAAGAGAAATACATATATATAAGCTGAATGGATGAATCAATAATCGTTAGTTCGGTGTGTGTGAATTTACAATAGTCGGTCTAGCTAAAAAGGTACAAATCGAGGTATGCTATACTATGGTGACTCTACTACCACGAGAGTGCTCCTCTCGGGCGACAAGGACGCTGTGGCTAGCCGGTGTGTGTGGGGATGGTCCTAGTCTCCCCACCTCTAGGGCTCCTAGGGGTGTGGAACATTCGATACCTTGAAACCATCGTGACTCCTGGTGCTCCCAGGTAATCGCGAGGGGTCTATCCGGACGGCGGGGCGCGGGTGACGCGGACGCGGAACGGACGCACGCTTTCAGTCCCACTACTGTGCTCCAGCAGCGGACGTCCAGCTACTCAACGGCTACTGTGCTCCCGAGGTCGAGGAGGAGTTCCCTGCTATGGCTCACGCAAGTCATCTTCTACCCAGAGCTCCTGGGCAGGAGAGACGAGCGAGTCCAATGCGCGAGGCGGACTGGCGAGACCGGCACAGATCACGGCTATTTAGCATACGCGATCAGCTTTGCGGCGGCTCACGGGTTGCTCTGAAGGGGGTTATCGGCGCCTTTGGCCCGCACACGTCTGTGCGAGCGCACCGAAGCCCAACCGGTTGCGAGTGCGAAGGGGTGCTCGTCACAGCCTCCTACCACCAGTGCCTCTCATGCCACCGAGAGTCCACAGCTCGCGCTCGCCGGGGGTAATCCACCGACTGTTGTCTCGTCTCCGTCACGTGGCGCCACCAGCAACCAGTCCAGCCAAGTAAAGCCCGCGAAAATTCGAAAGCAGCAAACAGATGCGTGGCCAACTATTGCCTCCCAGTCGCTGCGTACTACACCAACTGTGGAGTGCACTGTCGAATCGGAGAAGAGTAACAGCCCCAACATCTCGGATCGACCTGCAGCATCCCCAACATCGAAGCCGTTTAATTCTCCTGAGAACAATTGGGTACTTATATCGCAGAGTGCTCTGGACCTCTTTTTCCAACAGAACGAGATGCTCCAAAATCAGCTCGACGAAATAAAATCCCTTATGAGCCGACGAGACGTTGCCATTACTTCTCCATCTTTCACACCAGCAGTGAGTGAGATGGATGATCGTTTGTTGGCACGCGTGTCTTCTCTTGAGCGACTTTTGGAGAAGCAGAGTTCCCAGCTGGAGGAGCTTCGCTTACATCGTCAGCTACTTCTGGAGCAAAATTCCATAATGAGAGATCAGCTTTCCAGTCTGACTAAGCGACTGACAGGTAACCAGAGTACTCTGCAAGATGATAAATTTAGTAATGATGAGTATACTAATGCCGAAACAACACATCAATCTTCGCGTCCCATCATTCCACCTAGAATGGACAAGCTTTACCAGTCATATGCTGGGGATTAAGGACGTGGGCTCAGTAGGGATGGTCTTGAGCGCTGTGAGCTAATTATAAATGGCGCTTTGAAAAAAGATTCTGTGGCCTCACCGGCACAGGTATGTGATATTTCTTTTGCAGTGCTCAAGTCCATTCTCCCAAAGCTGCAGAGGACAGACATTGCTGATGTCCATGTCTTGCAACCGGGGCATACGTCTGGCGAGAGGCCTTCAATTCATGATTCGATTTTATCTTCCCATGCCCCAGCTGCCATCTCACGCACACTACCATCATGCGTGGTCCAACTCTCTAGTAGTATTCTGGTTAGGGAGGTGATTCAGGCTAAACGTTCTATCACCAATAACTATTTTACGGCTAACAACATCCAGCCTGATTTACTTGACCCGGATACGAAAGCTCTCGTGCCAGATCGTAAGATCTATGTGAATGAAATGCTCCCCCGTGAGAAATACAAAGAATATACATGCTTGAGGTCAGTTGCACACGGTTTAGGATTAAAATACGTCTGGCACAGTGGCGGACGTTTCTGGGTTAGGCGGAGAAATGGTGAGCGAGCGCATACGTTTGAATCTCTTGCTGATCTGCAGGTCATTCAAACGGCCTGTCGAAGTGTTCCGAAACGTTCTCGTGCACCCTCTTACAACACCCAGAGCTGCGCCTCCGTTCCGGAGCAGAGTTGTGCTTCGGCAGCAGAAAAGGCAAGAACTCCCTGACTAAGTACGGCTGCTGAGGAAAAACGAGGGAGTGGTAGTTCTTTGAAAGCGGGATTTATCAACCTTAACTCGCTGACAGATAAGATTGAGCATCTGCGCTTGCTCGTTGCTAACGATCCCGCGTATCATCTATTTGGGGTCGCTGAGTCGAAGCTAGATGAGTATGTGGATGACAGTCTCGTTCAGATTTCTGGGTTTTTACTGTTGAGACAGGATCGCAACAGGGAGGGTGGTGGGGTTGCTTTGTATGTGCGCAATGAGTTGAAAGTAGAGAAACTAGTTTCTCCTAATACTTTCGGCCCAGGAAAACCTGGCGTGCCTGAATTTCTATTCTGTAGCGTACAGCAAGGCAACTCTCCTCCAAAATTAGCCGTGGTAGTCTATAGACCTCCAAAAATCGCCATGCAGAAGGATGATGGGCTATTTGGCTCATTACGCCGACTGTGTGGACATTATAGTCACAAGATTATAATGGGAGATCTGAACGCTGACTTGTTGGATACTGCTCATCCCGACACCAAGACACTGACTGCACTGACAGAAGAACCAGCCCTACAGATAGTGCATCATGGCCCGACTCACCAACACAACCCCAATGTTTCTCATACATGGATTGATCATATTTACGTAGATGACAATGACACCATTACTGACTTTCAAAACAGACTCCTGCCCAGTCCCGGCAGGCACTCGATCATAGACGTCACCATGAACGTCTTCACTCCCACTCCGCCAAAAAATTCCTTCACTTATAGGAATTTTCGTAACATCACTCCGGAGATGTTGAATGACCGTCTGCTTCGCTGCGACTGGACAGCTCTTGAAAATGCTGAAACCAGCTTGGAAGACGCAATTCACTGCTTGAATGAGAACTTAAAGACTGTTATAGATGAATTAGCGCCGGAAAAAACTATCAACCCGCGGAAAAATGATGCTCCTTGGATTGGTCCTGAGTTGAGGGTACTCATGAATAAGCGAGATGCGACGCGCAGGCGCTGGGAACGAGATCAACGTAACCAGCGCAAGTGTCCTGAGCTTCAAAGTGAGTACTTCCGGCTTTTGCGAAGAGGTCGACTTGCGCATGGAACAAGAGCGTAACTCCTTCCTTCAAAACCTTCTTTCAGACGCTCTCGATCAACATAAGAACATCTGAAAGGAAATGCGCAACCTCGGCCTCCTGCCTAAAAGCAAAGAGGGGGAACTTCATGGATTCACACCGGATGAGTTGAACGCTCACTTTGCGGGAGTTTCTGTCTCGCCTCACGAAAATATAGATGAAGCACTGGACGACATAAATTCGGCTTCAGAGGAGGGTTTTGAATTCAAGCCCACAAATTTCAACGACGTAGTCCTTGCTATTCAAACATTATCCTCGCAAGCCCGTGGGTCAGACGGGATGCCCCAAAGTGTGATCGCGAAGGCTCTCCCGGCTATCGGTGACCTTATTGTACATATTTTCAACTCTTCTTTCGCTCATAGCACTTTTCCCGCGGCTTGGAAGCAAGCACAGCTGATCGCATTAAAAAAGACTACAGCTCCATCAACAGTCTCAGATTTTCGTCCTATAGCGCTGCTCTGCTTCCTTGCCAAGGTCCTGGAAAAAATCGCACACGACCAAATCACTGAGTACTCAAAACAATACATGTGTGAGATATATATTTGGGCTGAGGAAAATGGAACACATTACCCCGTATAGGAAACAATTGGGCTGGCTACGTACTGATAGACGCCAAGACTATTTTACAGCTATACTAATGTATACAATTTTGAATTTGAAAGAACCAGGTTACCTGGCGGAAATGTTCTCTAAGTACCAGCCCAAATATCCGAAGCGAGGTGATGCTAAACACCAAAACCTTGTTACCTCCATCATGCGGATTGATATTGGGGGCTCCTCCTTCCAGATAAGAGGTGCTAAACTCTGGGACTCCATTCCCTCCTCAATACGCCACCTTCCATCTTTGGCCTCTTTCAAAATAGCGGTTCGAGAATATCTTTTTCAATTAGATTAACTATCCTCCCCAGTGGTGATTGAGAGTCTCCGGCACTAAAGTTAGGAGAAAATTGTTTTGTAGTATGATACTCCATCTGATTTATGATGAATATGACCTAGTCCTCCAGACTGTGAGAATTTACAGAAGACTCCTGTGATAACTATGTTACGTAATGAGTTCATATCGAAGATGATTTCCTATCAATAGTTTATACTTTCCATTATGACCTGTGGTATTGTCACGAGATTCAAGACTGAAATCCTGTATTCTCACCCAATGTATTAGGAGTTTTGTCAAAAGACAAATAAAGATTCTTTTTTTTTTTTTTTTAAGTGGAATATAAGGAAAAATCTGATGACAGGCTATCCCTAATGGATCTCCCACCGGCAGACCATAAGCGCTTTCATTTTGCTCACCCGGTAAACCGGATGAGCATGAATCCAACGCCCGTGTGCCCTGGGGGCTAAAACCTCCTGCTCTCAGCCCTACAATGTTGGCAAGCCATCATTGCAGAACTGGGGGCAGCTAACCACTATCTAACCAACCCACCCCGGAACCGCGTTAGCATTACTTCAGGGTGGGAGGCGTATCGCGCGCCATGAGGCGTCCCTCTTCGGTGTGTCCGCTCTTTTGTCTTCTCTCTTCGTCGTCAATGATCACTTTTCAAGTCGTCGTTGTTCGCTATGCAGCGCCCCTTGCTTGACGCTGCAATGCCCGTTCTCGCTCTTCTTTTCGGGTGATCGCCGTCTTGATATAGGCGGCGATCTTATCCCATGTCTCTTTGTTGCGGAGCATGAATGGCAATCGATTCTCAGGGGTGATCTGATTTCCAAGCCAGTTCACGAGCTCCGCTCTCTCCGTAGCTGTGTTCATGCAATGGAAGAGTGCATGCTCCACATCGTCCCAGTCTGCCGCACACATCTGACAGACCGGGGTCTCCCTCTTCTGGAACCGCTCCAGGTACTCTCCGAAGCAGCCATGCCCACTAAACGCTTGCGTCAGCCAGTAATCCAGCTCTCCGTGAGCTCGATCGATCTACCTGGCTATGTTGGGGATCAGCCTTCGCGTCCACTTCCCTTTCGTTGAGCTCTCCCACTCTTTTTGCCACTCTTCGACGGTCTCCCCCCTCTCGACGTCTCGTATGAGGGCCTTGCGAGTGGGGTTGAGCACGACTCCATCGCTCTTGAGGGTTTCTTGGCGTTTCCATACCCGCACTCTCTCGGCTACAAGCAGTCGAATGGGTGGTGTACCCGCAAGCACACAGGCTGCGTGGTCAGACACCGTGCAATAAGCACTGATCGTCCGTAGCGCGAAACGCCGCTGGACTGGACCTAGCTTTGCATCGATTACGGACCCTCTAGCTACCTGCCCCCAAATTAGTGCACCGTACAGCATGATGGAATAGCTCACGGTGCTGAGTAAGGCTCTTCTGTTTGGCTTGGGGCCACCAATGTTTGGCATGAGCCGCTGGGGGCCGCCACCGACCCTGTCTGCCTTCAGCGCTGCTTCTCTGGCTTGTGCCTTGTAGCTCCATCGGTCATCAAACCAAACCCCAAGGTACTTAAGTTCCCTCTTGAGTGGAATCTCGTACCCGTTGATGGAGAACACGGGAGTTTCGAAACTTCTCCTCTTGGTGACTAGCATCGCTTCTCACTTGTGCTCGGCAAGCTCCAGCCCGTTCTCAGGGAACCATTGACCAATGCGGTAGAGAGCTTCATTGGCCATACACTCCACTTGCCACGCGGTTTCGGCGACCACGACTAATGCCGCATCGTCCGCGAAGCCAATGAGTTCTGCCCCATCTGGAAGACTCATGTTCAGGAACTCGTCGTATTGCGTGTTCCATCCGGACGGTCCTGACACGGATCCTTGAGCTATCCCTGCAGATAATTCCAGCTCAACCCTTTCCTCATCGGTGTCACATACGAGGACTCTGTCACGCAGTCCATCGCTGATGACTGGGAGCAGGTAAGGGGGGACTCTTCCATCTAGGGACCTATAGATCCGTTCCCAGCTTGCTGTGTTGAAGGCGTTCTTCACATCCAAGCATATTATGGCACAAAACCCTCCTCCTGGTTGGGGAGCCATTGTATGCGCTCTGTGAACTCTGTCTTGTACGCTTTCTGTTGCGTGCATTGTACTGCGCCCCTTGCGGAAGCCAAACTGCATCGGGGACATCCCTCCGCTACGCTCATACTCTTCCTCCGCCCGGTTAAGGATCATGCGGTCATACATCTTCCCGATGTTGTCCAGCATATTGAGTGGCCGATTCGATGATGGCTCCGCTGGTTCTCTACCCTTCCCCTTGGGGATGAGGACTAGCTTCTGCCGTTTCCACACTTTCGAGAACACTCCCGCAAGGAGACACTTATTGAACAGCTTCAATAGCAGGGTAGGCTGCTCTCGAGCCACTATTTTCAGGGCTTCATTAGGGATACCATCCAACCCCGGGGCCTTACCATTCGCCAGTCTTGTAGCGGCTCGTCTTAGCTCTTCTTCGGTGAAGAGGGGGATTGGGTCGGAGATGAACCCAGGGAATGTGAGTCTGGGCTCCCCTCTCGGGTAGAGTGCCCTGGCAACCCGTAGAACTGACTCTTTGTCAGTTGGCGCTGTTGGTCCGTCTCTCAATCGCAGTCTGCTCATGACCACCCGATCTATGTATCTTTTTTTTTTTTTTTTTTTTTTTTTTTAAGTGGAATATAAGGAAAAATCTGATGACAGGCTATCCCTAATGAATCTCCCACCGGCAGACCATAAGCGCTTTCATTTTCCTCACCCGGTAAACCGGATGAGCATTAGGCCACGCATAACTAAGTTTCATATGCTACTGTATTTTTGTATTTTTGCCCTTGGGCGAATGAAGGTTATCATTCATTCATTCCTTCTCTCTCTCTCTCGGTGAGTGTTACAACACGCTTTCTATAGTGCCCATCTGTATTTCGCCACTTTTCCTGCCGCAAGGTGCCTCCGGGCTTTTCTTTTTCAGACTCTTGCACGCCAAATCTTGCAAGGATTCGTTGGATTCATATATCTCTGTGAATCTACTGATCCTGCATGAATTTCACCTGCTTTTCCATCGGCAAGGTTCGTACTTTGAGGTTAGATTGCACGCTTCATTGAGCTTGGATTGCTGGATCTACGAACTCCGCTTACCAGACGCTAGATGGCGACAATCTCAAACAGATCCCTGCATATGCAACTCTAAAGCCCGATTCACACGTGGCCCACTCTATAAGAGTTTTGCCCAAACGAGCTGCCTGATCAACGCTTACACACGTCCGACACCAGTGACAGCTGATTCAATCCTCTGTTGCTCTAGTGCTTCTATCGCGCTACTATGACACGAAATCCACTCACAGTGAGTTTTTCTGAACAAAATCGAGTAATTTCATATGAATCACGTAAATCTGAGGCTAACGCAGAGCATGTTGACCATCCATGTGAAATGCCTCCCTATTTCAAAATGTTAATTTCTCATTTTGATGCATGTCAGCAAAAACTTTTCTCGAAGTTGAATGAGCTCGAGGGCAGAATAGAAAATCGAATCACTGCAATTGAAAAAGATGTTATAGATATTCGTAATAAGCTTTCTCAGCTTTCTCAACAAGCAACAATAGTAGACTCAGCTGAAATGATTTTTTCGGACATTCCTCGCGATTTGGATCTCTCTAAAACTGAAATAGTAAGCAAAATTTTCCACGCTATGGATGTACCTGAACTGCAAAACTCCGTAATCAATATTAGAGAATGGAAAGGTCCCCGTTTTCGCAATAAGGATTCATCTGTTTCAACTTCGAAACCGAGTTTATCAAAGAGCCACAATATGAATCCTCAATCGATTGTCATACAATTATCCTCAACCATAATTCGAGATAAAATCATTTTAAACTCATCGAAATTGAAGAAGAAATCTATTAGAGATATTTTTGGACGTGGAAACGATTCTCAAATGTTTTGTAGCCCACTGTGGCCAAAAGACGTACACAATTTGTTCAAACAAGCTCATTTGGTGAGTGTTAAATTAAAAATGCAAAAACCAGTAGTTAAGAATCTTATCGTGTGTATGAGACCGTCGGAAAATGGGCCTCTCGTCCCAATTTTGTCAGAACTCGATCTTGGTAAATTCCAAAGCTGATATGGTCCTTAATCATATCCTAAAGCTTCAATTTTCTCCACAAAAATTTTTCTACTGATTAATCAATCAATATTCTGTCACATCACTGACTAGCAGGATAGTTGCATTGTATTAAGAATACTTTTCTATTTTTTCTCAAGTTACGAGTAAATTATTTGAAATGCGCAAGTTCATCGTTTCAGACTTGTATGTAAACTCATCTCACGTAGTCTGAATGTATTACTATATCTCTTGATCAACTGTTTATAGGAAAATATGAACTATTCAGTATATTTCTCATTAATCATATTTTTCATACTCTTTGTATATTTTTGTAGTATTTATTATGTAAACTGTACTTGCTACCTGTACCACATAGGGTAATACCCCAAGGTACCAAATAAAAACTAATCTAATCTAATCTTATGAGATACACATGATAGAAGTGGATAGGCGGGCCGCGACACTTGTTGCGCGCTCTCTCTCCTTCTCCCCCCCTAACCCTCGCTCCACTACTTATCTCAAATAGCTGGCAGAATGGTTGCCACGCTGCATACCCCCCCCCCCCCGTGAAATCATCAGCTGAGCCTCGCGCAGCTGTTGCCGCATTGCTCTATCCCCCTGCTACGAGCAAGATAGGTCTCATATACTTACAGTACCTTTCATGAATAATGGATCAAGCAGGGTCTCAGTAAAACAGTGATATTTCCAATATACTTTGTTGTACGTCAATTTTGAAAGGAGCATCTGAAAGATCAGGAAAAATCTATCGATTCGTGTTTTGAAACAATTATTGCGTCCTTTTCGATCGCCCGTAGTCAACGATGGAAATCTAAAAAATTTCCCCTTCAATCAATCACCTACAACTTTGGCGGGAGTGATCGGATCACATATATACCCACGGGATCTTGTAGATCTTTCCAGAACCTACAATTTCCCTCTTCTGGAGTTCTTTCTACGACCTTTTCTGTCCAAGTAACGAGCTTGGGAAGAAAACTTTGTATTACATGGACTGCTTATGGAGATACCGTGGCTGGCGCCTGTTTCGTCTCGCCTTACTCTATTCTGGTGCAAAAATTCATCAAGCAAATATCACGGCACATGATTTCGACGTAAAATGATCTCATCTTTCAGAACATTTGATCAGATTTTGTCTCGAATGTGATCTATAGGGACAAAACATGAAATGAATCAATTTTTCCAATAAAACTTGAGAAATCGGAGTTCCCTCCAATCCAAGACAAAATCTGATCAAATGTTCTGGAAGTTGAGATCATTTTACGTTGATATCATGTGCCATGATATTTTTTTGATGGGTTTTTGCACCAGAATAGAGCAAAGGTGAGACGAAACAGGCGCCAACCACGGTATCTTCATAAGCAGTCCATGTAATACAAAGTTTTCTCTCCAAGCTCGTTACTTGGACAGAGAATTTCGTAGAGAGAGCTTCAAAAAGAGGAAATTTTAGATTTTGAAAGGATCTACAAGATTCCGTGGGTATTTTTGTGATCCAATCACTCCCGCCAAAGTTGTAGGTGATTGATTGGAGGAGAAATTTTTTAGATTTTCATCGTTGACTACGGGCGATCAAAAAGGACGCAATGAATGTTTTCAACACATGAATCGATAGATTTTTCCTGATCTTTCAGATGCTCCTTTTAAAATTGACGTACAACAAAGTATATTGGAAATATCACTGTTGAAGTAAGACCCTACTTGATCCATCATTTATGGAAGGTACTGTACGCGTATATCGGTTTGACATTATTGCGCTTGCTCGCGCAATGTTACACCACGAGTTGTAGTGAATCCCCAGTTCGCACGCGCATACTGGCGTACTCGTCAGTGCCTGGCTCACTCAATTGTTCGTTCCATTTGTTTTATCGTATAAAATACAGAAGACTTAGCTTAGCTTTTCAGCACGCGTTCATATATTTCAAAATTGTGGAATTGACTCTGTTTAGAATTTTGATTCACTTTCTGAAACAATAATGATCTATTTCAATTTAATTCATTCAGGAAATCCACAGAGTGTTGGATTCAACTTGATTTTTCAGAAGATTGTATAATGACATTCACACCGTCAATTTTAGTGCGGCTTGACCGTCTGCTGACGTGTGACAGCCTGTCTCTCTCTTTGCTTCGCTTCTGCTCCACGCTTCCATCTTCGATACCTCGTTGGCCATGGCAGCAAGTAGCGCGCTTGCCCTCGCTGCCACTTGTACGCGCGTTAATCTGAATAAACTTTGAATAGTTATTATAGAATCCGGAGTGCACTCATCGATAGACCTGACCCTCTATGAACTTTATAAACATTTTTTGGTCCTTCGCAAGCCGGATCAGTGCCGCGGAGTGAGGAAGTGCCGAATTGCAAAGTGCTCCGATTCCAACAGACAGTGCCGCGTGGGACGCCATGTTCAGTGCCGCGCTCGGCTTGTATCAGCAAGTCATCACATGCTCTACATCCTCGATCTCGCGATCGTTGTTCTCGCGAGTGATGGGCCCCGATGGAGCTCCGTAACACGTCGATCCTGCGTATTCGCAGGGGAGCTTAGGGCTACATTGGGCAACCTCGACAGAGTCGTCGAGAAGTGAGTGCGTACACGTGGCGCAAATATACGCGAGTGATCGTGCTGCTGGGCAAACCTACATGGACAGTACCGTGCAAAAATTCCTGAACGGGGGTTTAAAATCCTCTCTTGCAAAAACGTCGATTAATCGAGCCCAGATTAACGTAGAGAAATTTTGAAGAAAGCATCTCAAAGATGAGAAAAAATACTAACTTATTAAGGTTTGCGATTTTTCTCTCAGCTTTTTTTGGTACCTCAAATAGCTGATGTAATTTCGAGGATTTCGAGAAAAAAACCGTATTTACTCTATCGGCTGTAATTTGGACGCGGATAAAGATAGAACAATTTTGCAAAAAGCATCTTGGAGAGCGGAAAAAATGCCATTTGCAATGATTTTTTGATTATTTTTTACGTCGTGTGAATAAGAGTGTGGGAGCTCTCAAAGTAGCCAAAACCGTAGTTTTTCGCCATCATTACACGTATTTCATTGGAAATCCGAGAATCTGGCTACTTCAAGAGCTCTCACACTCTTATTCACACGACGTGAAAAATAATCAAAAAATTGTTGCAAATGGCATTTTTTCCGCTCTTCAAGATGCTTTTTGCCAAACTGTTCTATCTTTATCCGCGTCCAAATTACAGCCGATAGAGTAAAAACGGTTTTTTTTCTCGAAATCCTTGAGATTACATCAGCTATTTGAGGTACCAAAGAGGGCTGAAAGAAAAATCGAAGACCATAATAAGTTAGCATTTTTCTCATCTTCAAGATGCTTTTTCCAAAATTCCTCTACGTTGATCTGGGGTCGAGCAATCGACGTTTTTGCAAGAGAGGATTTCATACCCCCGTTCAGGAATTTCAGCACGGTACTGTATATGTGGTGGCCAACTGATATTTTACGTTGAAACGTGTACCCAGCTTGCTCACATGAGGCCGAATCCATGTAAGATCAGGCAGCGAAAAAAGTTGAGGTCACGGATATTCCTGCCGATGAAGTATATCATTCTTGAGACAAAATGAGGAGATACGTATTTTTTTGTTTGGCCTAAATCGATTCCCTGTCAGAGCTACGCGAATTCGGAGATCAGGAGCTGCAAGATCAATTTTAGAAAAACTGACACTTTGAAATCAGTAAAGACGCAATAATTCCTATGTGACTTTGAATATCCAGCTGAATCTTGTTGGATATAAGTACTAGGTAGATGTTGCATGCAAATTTACACTAATTAGGTTGGAATTGCCATTCGGATCCGAAAAAACTCGTTTTTTACGAGAAATTAAAAAAAATGAATTACTCAAAAACACCATCATGAATTTCTTTGGTGAATTTTCTGGGGGTATTTGATAACATGATGTTTCAGAGGGTACTCTCCGAGTCGGCGCTAGAAGCTCGAAATGACCAAAAAAAATATTTTCCGGGAAAAAAATTTTTTATTGTCTCAAATAGGTTCTGGCATCCTTCAAATAATGAATATTGGCTGAAAAGTATTACCTACAGAATACAGCACCTGCAAATATCTACACAGACTCATTTCCTCCAACTTATCTCGCACAGGAAGTAAGCACAGTGGTCAAGCTTGTTGAAAAGGCTATATGAGCAAAAATGCTTTCAGTCTAATTTTCCCTACGTCTACGTTTTTCCAGTAAGTGTTATCCACCACTGGCAGTGATATGAGATTGAAAACATTTTTGCTCATATAGCACTTTCAACAAACTTGGGTACTGTGCTTACTTTCACTGTTTTGTGGAATTTCTTTGCTTACCAAAGAAATTCACGATGGTATTTTTGAGTAATTAATTTTTTTTGATTTCTCGTGAAAAACGAGTATATTCGGATCCGAATGGCAATTCCAACCTAATTAGTGTGAATTTGCATGCAACATCTACCTAGTAACTATATCCAACAAGATTCAGCTGAATATTCAAAGTCGCATAGGAATTATTGCATCTTTACTGATTTCAAAGTGTCAGTTTTTCTAAAATTGATTTTGCAGCTCCCGATCTCCAAATTCGCGTAGCTCTTACAGGAAATCGATCTAGGCGAAACAAAAAAATACGTGTCTCATCATCTCGTCTCAAGAATGATATACTTCATCGTCAGAAATATCCGTGACCCCAACTTTTTTCGCTGCCTGATCTCACATGGATTCGGCCAGGAGTGAGCAGAGTGAGCGGCGAGCTTGCGGCTAACCTGCCATCAACCTGGGGAGCGGCGCCAGAAGCAGGGCAACGTCAAGCCCTGCCTCAACGACATAACTGCAGTCATCGGCGCAGAGCTTCGAAAGCTTGCCGCTTATCTCCATTGGCGCTCCTGTCACTGTTTGCGGAGCTGATCGACACTAGCTGCACCATGCTTCGCTCAGCTACTACGTCACAGCTGATTCGAGTAAGCTCGCTCCGTATCTTTCTTGTTGTGTGCCGGCTGTACGTATATTGTAGCAGCTTGAGCTTCGAGCTTCTTTGCTCATTCTTTATATGACTCTGCGTCATCCTCATGTTTATCTTACTTATGTGAATATCCTCTCTTGCCATCCCACGATCTTCCATGTCGTGTACTTCTCAACTGCAAAATTCCGCAAAAATCTTTCCTGTTTGCTCTGATACTGTAATTCTGACTCAGTCTTATTTGATTGATTTGCATCATTTCCTGTATTCCCAAATCCTTCCAACATAGAGAAGTTCGTCGATGAACAAATGAACTTGAAGCGGAAGATTGCTAATTCTTATGTGAATTTTACCAAAGAAGGTAAAAAGAAGAATCGTGGGAAAGCTGAAGCTCAACTAGAGCAATTATAACTAGATTGGAAAACTTTCCAAAATAACTACAAGCCTATGCTCGAAGGGCCTGAGGTTGTTAATCTGCGCCCTGATTATTATTCGAAAGGGGAACTAGGTGCGACAGAGGATATTCATCTTGGAGTATTAGGAGATTTCAAAGAGTATTTGCTCCAAGATACTCACTCAACTGTATATACTGTTGGTGAAGGTGCCAGCACTACTCAAGTAATTATGCCTGAAATCCAATCTGCGCGTCTAGCCCCGATTGATATCAAGCCTTTATATCACTAGTGCTGGAAACCACTCCGTTTCCAGGCTTACTGACGCGGGTGGGGAGGCTCGCAAACACGCGTTTTATCAGGCGACTGCGCCACGAGTAGACGAGAAAACAAGCCGTTTCCACGCTTCGTAAAAATCACCAGGTATTACTAGATGACATCACACACACGCACACGCACACGCACACAGCGCCACAACTGGCGACTGCCACCACCGTAGGTTATGTATAGAAAGGATAATAAATGAAAGCGTTAAAAAATGAACAAAAAAGAACAACCTATGGCTCCACCAGACTCCACGCATAGGTCCATGATGGATATGCAAACATGGTGTGGCATCGTGAAGTGAGACTTTTAATTGGCGTTAATTTTAAGCAGTTCCTGACGCTTTCAGGAATGGAGTGGATAACCATCATTATTCAGATGATATCACAGACGGGAAAATATCAACGAATGCACTTCTAAATCATACAGTTGCCGCAGCTGATTATGAGTCTTTGCCAAAGATACATGGTGCAACCAGAAATGTGCCAACTCAGTCTAACAATTTTCTAACGACTCTCAACTATACTTAGTTTCAATGTCAAACTTTTGAATCAGGCAAAATATCGCAAGTTCATGAAGAGCCCTTGGTAATAACAAACAGTCTAAAAACTTTAAAAGTTGATGTACAGAGAAAGTTATAAAATGAATGTGAGAAAGTTCTGTCAGATCCCACGGTGATATTCCTTGATCATAAGAAAGGGGCTGCTAAATGGGCATGCCTTGTTACCAATCTCAAAAGTTATTTGGCAATGGAGATATTAAAGAATTCAATCCATGAATTCACACAAAAGGGACTGGATTGAGTTGCGAACCAGTTGGTATTCTCAAAAATTACTTCGATGGCTCAGAACCAAAAGGAACTATCTGGAAATGTCTGATTCAAACGGAACTATCTTGTATTGAATTTGATACAAGATAGTTCCGTTTAAATCAGACATTCTCAGATAGTTCCTTTTGGTTCTGAGCCATCGACTTGTTATTCATGAAGATGTGAAATGAGTGGATAGAGAGAATTGATGTTTGGGACGAAAAGTAACAAAATAAAATAAATGAAAGTAAAACAAATAATTGTATCATAGCTTCATGATTGAACAATATTAAGAACTAAAAAATGATCCTCCCAGTCCGAATAATAGTATTTTCCAGATTCTCCCTTGGATCTTTCCAACAAATAATCAATAATGTTGAAAACATCATCCACCTTAGAATTCATAAGTCATGAAAGCGTGGGGTGGCCAAGGAAGAATGCTGTACTTCTCTTTTACATGGCACCCCACGCTCTCATGACATATGATTTTAAGGTGGTAATGTTCTCGTAAACTTTGATCATTTGTTCGAATGTTCCAAGTGAGAATGTGGAAGATACTATTACA
The DNA here is from genome assembly GCA_029851415.1 of Eretmocerus hayati. Classification (NCBI taxonomy): domain Eukaryota; kingdom Metazoa; phylum Arthropoda; class Insecta; order Hymenoptera; family Aphelinidae; genus Eretmocerus; species Eretmocerus hayati. The sequence continues at coordinate 74,027,885 of CM056742.1, read as the reverse complement.
CGGACAGGGAGGATCATTTCTAATTCCTCAATATTGTTCAATCATGGAGCTATAATACATACATTTGTTCAACTTTTATTCATATTCCACATATTGTGAGTTGAATTATGTGGAAAGAAAAAACTTATTGTTTAATAGTAATTGTGTTTATATGCGGGGTTGGATTCAGGTGAATGCAGAATGAACTAGAGGAGAGGTTTGATTGAACTAATCGCAAAACTATATTGAGCAATATGATACATGCTCGAGGTGGTGGAGAGTGTGCGTACTGTTCGCGATCCACAAGAAGACTGACTGAACCGGAGCAGAGCGGGAGGCCTATAGCCGAGCGGCTGAATGTCTATATATATATATATATATATATATATATATATACTGCAGTCGGTTCTACTGCCGGTTGAGCATCTATTGCCACTTGACGGCTTAGCTAATGTGTGCGTGAATGTATGTGTGCTGTCGCGGACATTGTTCGATCGGTGCTACATAAACATCCTCCCACCTCGAGAAAAAAAAAATAGATTTCATTGAAATGAACAAAGGATTTCATAAAAGTGTGGAAAATTAAGAGTTCACTCGTAGTGAAAAATATAGAGTCATTATTCAATTTCATCTGGAGGAAATAATCCAAACTGTTCACTGATTTCAAGAAAAAAAACGAAAAATTCATAGATTCTAAGAAACACTGCACAGATCACACTTCATGTGAACTCGAAGGATAAAATTGTCGAGGTAAGAAATAAGATAGTGTGGCATGAATGTAAAAGCAATAGATTCATGAGTTGTACAAAATCTGACCGTCATTTAATCGTAGAAATAGGACGATCGAAATCTAAATACATGACACACGGGTAACACAACTTTTTTGAATAGAAGTGTAATTATGATTAGGATACGCACTACCGGTCAAAAGTTTGTGCACACCTAGAAAAAAAAATTTTGATTTTGCTCACTCGACTGCTCGGATCTCCTTGGTCCAAAATAACTCTACTTGGGCTCATTTTGTAGTTTTTTCTCTAGTTGAATGGTATTTCTTCCACGCAGATCAATAGATTCTTGACAAATGAAACTGAAGCTTTGTAGAATTCATAAAAATCGAGTCATCACGCAAACCTCCGTAAGTCTGTCGGAATCCGATGCATTTAAATGATTTGGAAAGCATCCTAAAGTGAAAGTTAAGAGCTTCATAATCCATGTTTAAGAATTGTTCTAGCTCATTTCTGATCCGAGCTATGACTGTTTTTGTGAGGGAAGATTTTTCTCGAAGAAGAGTCCAAGAAACCACGAAAGATGAAGAAATCGAGCTGCCGGTGGTATTTCTCTGAGCTTTTCCAAGTTTTTTTCGTGTTGTTGATGAGAGGAACCAAGATCAGTGCTTATACTTGTGAAACAATGAGTCCGTTCATAATTTCAATGACTGGTCCTTTTTTCGAAACAAATCTTCCTCTACAAAAAGAGTCACAGCTCGGACCAGAAACAAGCTCGAATAACTTTTAAAAACGGATTTTAAACTCTTGATTTCTACTTTTAGATGCTTTTCGAATCATCTAACTTCATCGATTTCGGCCAGACTTGCAGAGGTTTGCGTAATGACCCGATTTTTAGGAAATTCTACAAAGCTTCAGATGGATTTTGCAAGAATCTGTTGAGTTGCGCAGGGAAATTACAAAAAACTCTCAAAGTGTTTGAAAAAGGCAACAAAATGAGCCCAAGTAGAGTTATTTTGGACAAAGGAGAACTGAGCAGTCGAATGAGCAAAATCGAAATTTTTTTTAGGCGTGCACAAACTTTCGACCGGTAGTGTAGTGCTGACATTCAGTTCCTTCTTGATATTATCGAGAATTCTCAGTAGTTCTAATGAAGATAAATTCACCTCGATCTCTCGATGTTTCTTGCATGTCTTGGACTTGATACTGCTCTTGACACTCTACACTTGAGTTGACTTCACAAGATGTGATGGGGATGTGTGAGCAAATAGGATTCCTCTTGTAGCACCGTACATGGTTGGTGATCGGAAATCAAATAGACATGGTCATTTCTGATACATGAGTGAGATCAAGAATAATGTTAGCTCCCGGTAGCTAGGTGTTTCAAGACCTATTAAAAATATTGAATCTTCATCAATGATGATGATTCATGATCTCCAAAGCTCTAATATCTTATTTTGAGTCCCGCTATACTACTGTTTATATTTCTATAGATCTATTGACTAAAATAAGAGTCCGTAGTACATTCAATATAATCTCCAACAGACTTCTCACTCTGGTGAAAATGACTCATCCTTGTACGAGATCTACTCCTCAGATGCAAATCCAATGGAAATCTAGAAATGCCTTTGGACAGCAGAATTTATACTTAAAACTCAAAATCAGTCACTCGTAGCTATACTTCCGATCAAAATCTGAGGACAACCAGCGGAAAATTCTGGAGTCTCAAAAGATCAATATCTTGCTATACCTTACTTCTTTCAGACTCTACTGAGACTCATTTTTCAGCTCTTTTCAAGCACTTTGAGCCGTCTATTAGCACTTTCCTTGACAGACCTATCGGTTTTTCGCCACGACTCTCTGAAGACTTGAAAAATTGAGCAATTTTCAGGAGTCGGTATCTGGATTTGCCAATCCCAGAGAGATCATGGAATCTATTTGAAACCAATGACATTTTGAAGTACGAGTCTCCATCTAGTTATAAGAGTTGTACTAACAAAGGGGGACCACGGGGTCCGGGTGGCCAATCTTCCTCAAAATTTTTTCACAGTTTGGTACCATCTAGAATATGAAGAATCTAGAGTAACTCCGTCATATGGGCCTCCTGTCCAGAGCTACAAGCAAAAACGTTAGAATTACCAGTATATCTGCCATATCACTTTGTAACATGGGCCTATATGAATAATGTTCATCTTATTGGCTGTATCTTTGGACGGGAGACCCAATTGACGGAGTTACTGTGGATTCTTCATCTTCTCGATAGTGCTAAACTGTAAAAATGGTGAAGATAGGTGATCCGGACCCCGTGGTCTCTCTTTCAGAGTTTTGAAGCAAGAAACCGATTGGTCCGACGAAAAAATTGTGTATGGACGACTTGAAGTGCTTGGAAGAAGCCTCGAATGCAGAGGAGACTCAAGTAGACTCCAAACGTGGTAAGAGATCGCAAGGTATTGCATTTTTGAGATTTCATAATTTCGTGCTGGGTGTGCTGACACTTTCAACAAGTTGTGTAAGAGCTCCAAAATTCCATCATGAGAGCAATAATAATGGAGATCGGGAATTGTAGATCTAATCGTGAGATCATTCCCGCTCCTTTTCCAAGTCCCTTTCTACTCATGGAATGCTTTTGAATTCTCACTGAGCACAAAGCTTGAGACCTTGAGGGATATCAACTACTGCAGCACAGTATTCACTATATACCATGGATGTGATAATCATAAGAATGGCTCACGTACCTCATTGGGTTGATTGTCTTCTGAGTAAAGTTCATCAAATGGAATCCTCCATGGAACTGCATCAATCTCTTGATCATCTTTTTCGGGAGAGCCTGTAGAATAGTCATGATCATTTTCTTGACAAATCAACACAATTTGAGTTGATGATAAATTTTATTTCACTCCCTAGTCACCATCAAGATGAGCGAAGTTATGAAGTTATCCTCTTAACTTTCAAGCCCGGGTAACATGTGTAAGGTTTTCCAGTTTCGGAACTATCGCGTAGTAGGAGGCATGAATTACTACCTAGGTTTTCAGTATTAATCGATGAGGAAAAAAACCAAGTGGCGCAAGAATATTAATAGCTCCAAAACATAGCAATTTGAAGTTACATCAATGACATATGATGAGAATGCATGTTGATATGTATGAAGAGCTCCGGAATTGTTTGAGTTTACTACTTTATTTCCTGTGAAATTTGCCTCAGATTTTCTTTGCATGATGAAAAATGGATCATTATCTCAATCTCATTCCCTTTCTCCACAACGGAATGAGAGCCTTTTCCGTCATTCTTCGTGTGAATTGGAAGTTTCTACTAATTTATACTCCTTACATCTCATTTTGCAATGGGGATAGAGTCATACCGTTTCGATTCGGAGCCTTTCCTATTACTCATTGATTGTAGACTCGGGAGCAAGCTGAACAATCCACACTCGACATCGCGCTGTTTCACTCGCACTCATGGAGCGAGGTACGGGTAAAAGAGACAGAAAGATCGTGAAGTAAGCTGTTGATGGACAGTTCAGCTTGCTCCTCAGTGTACACGGAGCTATTAAGTCAAATTACCTTCGAGATCAGAATCAAACAGATCCTCTATATCTTTAGTATCTATCCAAAGACCAGTGACCGCACTAATGACGTTTTCTCGATCACTAGTGACCCTCGCTCCTGTACTGCTTTGCTCTTCATTCTCCAATTCATCACTCTCGCCAAAAACTGAAGAAAAATTTTCATATGGACGCCATTTTGAGTGAAGAGTCTAGTATCGTCGAAATTTCATGCATCTAAATGCAAATTATATATACAGATGGATTTATCCAAAACCTCACAATGTTCCCCACTCCAGTACAGACTTTTCTGTGATTTATCTGAGCTCAATACAAAAGTTCATAATTAGACACTTGAGACATGGTTATATTGAAATGACTAAGGATTCGAGACTTCTATTTGCATCTCATGACTATGAGTAAACCTGATTCGATATTTAGGACTGAGTTATTTTGAAATTATGACGTTGACATGTGAAATGATTCAATTACAAGGACTACTCTTATTCTTAGATCTAAATTGAAATCGAAAAGTTCCATTTTCATATTTTTTGTCGACAACATTTTTTCGGGATATCATTCAAAGTGATCCTAATAGTGATTAACATCTTTCAACTAGCTTCACTTTCATGGTGAGATTAGCCAATTGATTGATAAGTTGGAATGAATTCTTGAAGCTGTTGGAAAATAGTAAGGTGAGTGTACCCAACTTGACCCTATATGCCGACCTCAGGAATGGGCATTCCTTGGCCTTCGGCAATTTTTTTCTACGTTTGTTATATTAGTTATGAGAAAATGAGTAGTTTGCATCGATCCCAAATCGTTTCTGGATTTCCCAGAGAATTTGAAGTGACTTTCCCAATTTTTGTGAAAACCCAGCCTAGAAATTACCGATGAAATTGCATTCTGTAAAACTGGTGCCAAATTTTTTAGTTCAATCTATCTCATCGTCCTTTAGCGCACTTCATTCCGTGTTCTAAGACCTTCAGCATCTGTTCTTCAGAATTGCGGAATTCCGATCCAAAGCTGTTTTTCTTCCCAAAAACGAAGATGATTTGTGAAACAAGAAGGCCAACATCGCGGTGTACCCAAGTGGCACCCATATATTCATCTCAAAATGCACGCAGTGCGACTTTTTCACCTCTCAGAACGTGTTACCGCGTGTAATTGGTCGGAGGTAGTGTTGGGGACCGGCAAAAAGCTCCAAATGTGGTTGCACGGCGATGAAAATGCTTCTTCGCACTTCATCGCCGAATAAAATCTTTTTTTAGTATTAGTAAAACAGGTAGAATCCAATGAATCGGAATTTGACGTCTCTGGCTCATTTCAATAGTCTCAAGACTAGCTTAAAAATGAGCTGGAGTACGATAAAAAGTATTGAAGGAGACCAGATTTGTTTACAGGATGGCTGAATGAGGGTAAGTTGGGTACACTTTGTTGTAAAGTCTAAAAAATCACTTTCTGGATACATAGAGATAGCTCGGCTTCAATTAGGTATGCGAAATTGAAATATACACCATTTTGAAAGTCTTGAAATTTGCATCAAAATGAGCTGGGATACTTCGAAAATCATTGAAGTCAACCAGAATTGTTCAGAAAATTGTTCACTGGAGGCATGTTGCGTCCATTTACCTTATATCGAGACACCGCGCTTGGATGAGTAGTCTCATCCGATATTTCGATGCACAAGGATTCAATAATCATGTCGGAAGTTGTGATTTTTGAGTTAGATTGCTATTAAATGTCTATGAAATATAAATTAAAGATCTCACCAAAACTAGTTTCATCTTCAAGGGCTTCAACTCTCTCATCTTGAACTTCTTCACAATCCATATCAACTTCGAATTCTGCTACGTCCTCATCTCCATCTATGGTTATGAGAAAATGGAAGACATTAACCTTTTTTTCACATGTACTTGAACGATTGATCATGGACATCTCGATTTACACCAAGTTCTGTACTGTCCCAGAATTTGGATATGAAATTAGTTGTACTCACGAGTGACTGAATAAATCTGTCCCAGCTGGATATACTTTGGCTTCAAACTGTAAGCGGCTTCCGTTACTAGCATCATGGGACTGAAACTGTTAGGTTTGTGCTCCAAGGCATACCAGCATCTCAACAGATCTGCCTCATTGAAGATAATGTGCTTCTTGCGTCTTCGTTTGGTCGTGCCCATAGTCTCTTTCTCGACGCGAAGATTGAAGTTATCAATCTTCAGGATTTCGATGAACACATCTGGAGATCAACATCGAATAGTTCGCCATTAACTTCCCTATATCAACTGCCCCTCCTAAGTCCCCATATATAACTTCCTAACATCTGCCTATATGGACGATACTAATGTCATAGGCTGTAGTTCTGAGAAGGAGGCCCATTAGAGGGAGTTACGCTGGATTCTTGATATTCTAGGTAGTACGAGACTGTGAAAAAAATTTGGTGGGATTTGGTGACCCGCACGTCGTGGCCCCCTTCCTCAGTACTGCGAATTTGCTGGGAAGAGTTGCACAAACCATAGCGGAGCCACGTGTGCGCTGGGCTGCCCGAATACGGGTTTTTCGTATTTTTCGTATTCGACATAGGCGCCACTATGTTGTGAAGTCACATACGAGGGCCAAACATCAGTAAATACATAAACAGATTAGCACTGCACTGATAAAATTCTCGTCTTTCTTTGTACAATGCCTCTTAATTTGAGTGCACATATGGATCAGGCCTGATTTCGATATACAGCGGATATTAAAGAATGGAAGCGACAAAATTAAGCGCGGAGCTAGATCCGGGTTGGAAAAATCTTCAGCTTTGCCCATTATTGGACTGGAAAGATCATCCAAAATAGGGAATTGCTCATTACAAATATTCAATTGAGTCTCGAGAGAGTTGGATTGAGAACATTAGGCGTTCATTGCGTTTTCACCGAGACCGTGAATTGCGGGTTTATCACTACTGTCTCAACAACTCGAGCCGGAGTCTCCGGGTCCTGAAATCTCAGCAAAATTTTTTCAGAGTTCTGTATCACCTAGAAAATGAAAAATCTAAAGCAACTCTGTCAAATGGGCCTTCTGTTCTGAGCTACAGCCAGAAACGCCAACATTGCTAATATACCTACATATATCACTTTTTAACATGGGCCTATATAGGCAATGCTAATGTCATGGGCTGTAACTTCAAACAGGAGGCCCATTTGACGGACTCACTTTGGATTCTTCATATTCCAGGTGGTACGAAACTGTAAAAAAATTTTGGTGAGATTTCAGGACCCGGAGACTTCGGACTCCCCTTGTTAGTCCTTACATCAAAACTGGCTTTGAATCTAGGCGTACGATCATTAGGAATAACTCACCTACGAACTGCCATGGATGTGGTTGTCTATGTTTGAATAGGAAATTGAGATCTTTGTGCATCGACTCTTGCTCATTATTTGTCTTATCAGTTTCTTGAAGACGGAGAATCGTTCAACACCACGCCTGAAAGGAAATCGCGGAACAAAAATAACTCAGCACTCATCTCAATACCAGATACATTCATGGTGGTATGAATCTGAGTCATTAGATTCGCAGGATCGCAAGGGAGTCAAGTGATACATGCATCACAAAAAATCTTTTACAGTAGGGACCAGGCCACCGAGTGTATCAGACTATCCTATTCTCCATCGCGTGGTGGAGGATGGATTGATGAAAAGCTGTATGTGCAAGATTGTATATTCAGTTATCGAATAATGACTTAGTCATTCTTAGAGGACTGAATTCGCAATTTTCATTCATAGACAACTACTTGAATCTTTGTTCCACGAATATGTTCAATAGAACAATAATAATTCTTCAAAAAACTTCTCCGCTCGACTAAAAGTTCTCGAGTGTGTTGATTATCAGACAAACGAGCTGACGATTCTGCGAGGAAAGACACTCGTTTAATGTTGTAACCGCAGAATTTAGGAGAAATCGAGTCCTAGAAACAAAGTTTTTGATAGAATTATAGAAAGATAGTTGGTGAGGCATGGGACTCAACATCCATATATGACTGTCAACTGTGACTTGTTGAATCATGATCTCATCATATTTGGATGATTCAAACTCTGTCTTTTTTACCTTTTGAACCAATAATCTTCAAGATATTGGAATAATGGGTCGAAGTATTTCCCATGTTTTTGCTGTGCTAGCTCTTTGATCTCCTCGTAAGTTTTCTTAATCGCGTCAGAGGGGAGTAACGCAAGGGCCATCAGCATTCTGATGATTAAATGTCTTTCGGGATTATCCCGAAGATTCCGATGAGTAGCGCATCCTTTCTTAATAGCATTTCGTTGAAGAGCCTATACAGGAATGAGATTTCTTTCATCATCATATCTCTTTTTACTACTCATTCATTCCACATTCAATGACCTGAGGGAATTTTTTTCCTGTCATTTTACATTGATCTGTTGATTTCGAATCTTATTAGAAATTTTCGGAACACAGTTGATTCTGATTCATATTAACAAATCGAAATGTCCACTAAAAACTTCAATTTCATCATTTTCAAATGGATTCCAATGCAACTTCATATAAACCGATTGATAGAGAAGATACCGAAACGAACAAATAGTGACAAGCTTGTGAAGGGAGGTATTCGGGAATGGAGAAAGGTCATAGCAGTTTTAACTTGAAAACCCACAATTGACATATAAATGACGAGGTACAGATGCAAGATCTCTAGTTTCATTTTTGGAAGATACTCTACAGAGTCTTGATAGAGGCTGAAATTGATCACTTGACCGATAGAGAAGAAAGCCGGAGCACGAGAAATCGCTATACGAACGCACACACGCACTCACCCAGACAAAGAGCAGAAAAGATCAGCTCCTCATAGGTTTGTCCGAAAAAGGGTAATACCCTTATTTCACAAATATATGAGAAAATATTGTGATAGTTATCGTCTATATCAGGAGAAATTTTGACAGGTAATTACAGTATGATGGTGGATTCTATTCAAATCAACAAATGCCGCTGTGAAAGGATCATTCTGCTGATTCCTTTTTGCAACATATTTCATGAACGTGATATTGACTAACAGACATTCTAATCGAACTCTGAAGCAGAACACTTGTTTAACAGTAAATGCAATGATTTAGTGTGCGCAGCGTGCTCATACTCGGTATATTTCCGGAGAGTGTCTACTGCGTATACAGCATGAGCTGCTTGGTGGATATGTAGAACCGATGTCAAAATTGTTCCTCCGTTTTGTATAATATATGCACACACTCTAAAATTGATCTAGTTGTGGCGTCCCAGACGACGCAACAGTTGAAATAATATTTCTCAACGTGGAGAAATATTATTTCGACTTGATCAGCAGAGAACGTATAAGCAGGTCAGTAAATCAGCAGAATCAAAGCATTAGCCAGTAACTGGATGTTACACAGACCATGAGAAATTCAACTTTAGAGCTCTGCCAGCATTGTAACACATGTGTTACAATCTTAAGTAGAACACTTTCAAAATCATTCTTTTCAGTCGAATCATCAAAATTAACTTGTGTCCGCACGTATAAATTGGAACAACAACATTCATTCTTCGATTTAGTCTGTGACAAAGCTCTGCCCGGTAGTGGCTACGTACGTCTCAAAACTCACTTAACCACTCACCTAAGTGCGCGTAGAAAACGCACGAAAAAGTCAAGTTAAAAGTGCGGACACGTAAGCTTGATCTGATCCCGTCGAAAAGTAGGCCGACGTTATCCGCCTCAGCTGTAAAGGGCCAGCTCCGAATTCGCTCTCCGTCGAAAAGTAGGCCGACGTTATCCGCCTCAGCTGTAAAGGGCCAGCTCCGAATCTGCTCTCACCTGCTTATCAGTTCCTGCCTCGAAGAATATCATCTCTCGAGTAGTTCTGTAAGTTCGTCTAATTTTAAGTCACGCAAATTGTATTTAGATATTAAGGTTCTATATTTTGTTCAAGACATTATAATTTGGTTTAAATAAATCCAAAACTCATTTGCTAATTATACGCTATTATTTCCTGAAGATATTACGATCGAATATTAAAGTCAAATTGATCATTTCTAAAAATCCAAATTCAATCAATTATTACTTTTGTAATCTACATTCCAAATTCCTAAAATCACTTCAATCATTTCTTTAAAACTACAATTCATTTGATCTAATTTTGATAAACAAATATCTCTCAATCTGGAATATTCATACGCAACCAGAGACCAGCAAAATATATATATATATATATATATACATCAACGCGATAACAGAGAATAGGTAAGTGCAACTGGGCAGTCCGCCCGTAAGCTGTTCGCACGAACTCAAATAATTTATTTGTTACCCCGAGCCCTCCGCTCGGGTCCTAACATTTTGGCATCCCTTGTGGGGAACAGTTTTAGTTGCACATAACTCTTCTCACTCCCAAGTTCAACACACTGGAACTATCGACCATTACCGACTCAAACATATCTCTTGATTGTGACACACCTGACAGACACGCCGATCAACTACACCGACCGCGACTCACTGATGTGCTGATTCCGCACTTTCTCCCATCCAATGCGCCACTGCCAGTCATGGCTCTGAACGAATTTTTTCTAAAGATGCAATGATACCACATCTCACAAGAATGAATTCCCAATTTTTTGATCTAGACCTGCCAATATTTGAAGGCTATAATATTGACCCACATTTTTTCATACAAAAAATCACAGAAGCAAAATCTATCACTACTTGCGAAGAAAATTTATTAGTAGACTTTATTCTTAGCAATCTTTTTGGACCAGCATATCATGCATTCAAAAACTTCCGAATCTCCACAGTAAACGACATTGTGGAACACAGAGTAAAGTGTTTCTTATACACCCCATTTTTCGAAAAATATTGCCAAAAATTACTAGATTGTGGTCTAAAGCTCAGTCATGATCGTGATGCAAACTACGAAAGGCTATTCTCAATCCTTGAAGATGCTTACTACATTCTTACAAGTACTCACTTTTCATCTGACCCAGTATACTACAAACTTTATAAAAATCTCGATGAAATTGCCAAAAGTTTTTACTTTAGCAAACTCCCCCCTGATTCACAACTCCAAATTGTCCTTGTCCTAAACTCAAATTCGATCGCCAGGAAGCCATCCACTCTATACAAAATGCATTTATCAGTTTCGAATCCAACACAATTCTTCATAACCAAAACTGAGCTATCACATTTTTTGAAAACATATGAAAATTTATCCCATTCTCACCACGAGTCAATAACAAAAACTGACGTTTCCGAGCCCAAAGAGCCTCAAGTCAGTAATATTCGACAAGATCCCCAATCAACTCCAATTCTCGTTAACACTACAAACGAAATTTGCACCACTCGACAGCCTGAACTTGTAAACCATGAACAAGTGCCAATGTCTTCTGACATCATGCCTTATCGCAACGATAATAGAAGTGAACCAACGGATACCACGTGTGATAACATCTCACTCAACCAGAGTCCCGAGCAGATACATCTGCCAACCGACCCTGGCGGTAAGACGCCCATCTCCGTTGAAAACCCAAGCAATATTGAAAATGACATACTCCTCCATGTCTCAACCACACCACGAGACTCTGTGACACCCCTCTCTCACACGGGTGCAAAACGTTCCAACACAGTTACCTCAAGATTCATTAACCGGAAACGATCATTTGATGACAATCTCAAAAGTTCCTTCAAATCAAAAATACAAAGAGGGTTCCAACCTTATGCCATTTCAAAACGCTTATTGGGAAACACTCTTTCAAAGTACGTGTCACTCAGAACAGGTTACTCTGAACCATTTAGAAGTTCAATCCATGGAAAGGAATCATTTCAAAATATAAGCACCATCCAAGTACAACTAACACTTCGAACCCCTGGCGAAGGAATTCCGCCACAATCCCTCCCTTTTCTGTGTTCAGAATCCAGGAAATCCAAGCCGCCATCAAAATTATGCGAAAGTAGACTCCTCCGATTTCGGAGTGCCCATTGAAAGATCAAAATTCAATCCCTAATGATGGCGTATTGAGTTTTTGCAACTTGTAAAGTATGTTCCTGGACTCCATATGCTCGATGGAGATTAATCAATTCAACATAATTCTATCCCATATCCTTCAAAAGAACTCAAATCTCAAATCTTCAAATCAATGATCAAATAGACGACAAAATAAATTTCGCATTCCCAAGGATGGAGTATTATTGGTGTTAAAATTCCACACGACGAGTTCCGGAGAAAATCCGACAAGCACACTCTGACGACCACGTATCGTACATGTGGAACATCCAGGTGCATGTGTAACTCCCGGTTACATTGTAACACCCGGTTACATGAATGACCCGGTTACACGATTTCGTTACATTTGGAATTCAAATCACTTTGGCCACATTCTGTTACTCATTAGCTTTTGGCTGTTTAAATCAAGATACTTGACCCTCAGAACTGGAAAATCGGAACCATTCAGAATCTCTGCTGACAGACAAATATTCTACCGAAATGTAATTCCAAGTAATTCCCCGTTTGACTTCCAAATCTTTTTTGTAGAAAGCCCATTTCACATTCATCACCTCTCTCTAGATCTGTCGATAGTAGAAATCGACACAATCAAACCACACTGATCTTGGAGTATTCATAGAATAACTAACGAACATCAACCCTTCATCTTATTTAAGATTCACAACCTTTCAAACTCTCGGTAGTGTACCTCACAAGGATCCTGAAAAAGAAGGGGAAAAAAGCATTATCGACTCATGTAACAAGCTGTAACATGGTGTTACATAAGTAACAGACTGTGACCTGTAACATGGTGTTACATGGGTAACAGGTTGTTGCAGGTAACACGGTGTTCAAATTAGACTCTCTGTTGACATCATATGGCCTATGATGGTTTAAAAATATTACATTCATGCAGGTGCCCCCCCCCCCTCCATATATCCAGTTCAAATAATTTCTACTACATACTTCCGAGAAAAATGATGAAAAATTGAAAAACCGGAAAATCAAGAAAATGGGAGTACTACAAAGATACGTTGACCATTGTTAGTTCATTCATAGGTCTGACTTCTGGACACGACCTTATCTCTTGAATATTTTTAAATCAATGGGAATTATGTCTTTTGAATAAAATCCGTCGAAATTTCCTACTTCAAATATTTTATGGTTGATATGCCTCCATGAAATTCATCGTGACAAATTTAGTTTTTCCCCGTATATTAAAGTTTCAATATCAAAAAAACATGATTTTGTGAAAAAAGGAAACTTAAATTAACACATAGTCAATTTTACAAATTCAAGAGACGGATTTGCTCGGCCCTATCCACCTGACCGACATCCAAAGGAATTGAGATCAAATCAATCGAGAGTGATGGACCCCTTCGGAATCTAATCAAAGTCTTGAAAACTTCAATTTCCTATTCGGTGTCCTCGACATAGCACACTATCTTTTTGTAGAAGAATAATGCGTATAATCCCCATACGTCAAAATCATGCATTGATTCCGGCAAATCTTCAACCCTCCTATACAGTCCACATCCAAATCACTAAAAAAAACACCCTCGGCACGCTCTTCATTGATTCGCATGTTCCTCCGGCGTAAGAACCGCTTTGAGATCCAATCATCGAACTACATGAATGACACAAAGAAAAATACACACTAAAAAAATCACTTGTAACACAACTTTTAGATAAGGAAAATCCAACTCACATGAACCTAACAGATTCAGGTGACTACCGGGAACCGGAACATATTTTCAATTTCCATAATTTCAAGGAAAAATCATAATAATCTATACAAGTGCAATCGCACAAATATTCACGTCCAACGATTTGAAATCCCGAAACTGTACTGAGACTATGACTAAAAGACACTATTGAACCTGCACTTGACACCACGTTGACTTGGGAGAACTGCGTTGAAGTTGCTGACACCAAAATTCTTTATTTTATACACATTGCAATAATCTGATGGCACCTCCAGTTTTGACTTCTGAGCACAGGCATCAATGAAATCATACGAATATAATCCCAAAATCAAGGGCCTGTCAAATTTTATTCATTAATCGGAACTGACATTGTGACTAGAAAATCGGGAGATTCTCTATGAAAACACATATAATTATGTCGAATTCAGTCCCGCATAGATATAAGAATTTGCAATCCGAAACAAAAGTTGATGATAACGATTATCAATAAATTTACTCAATTTATTTCTACATAGATCTAGAGATATGTGATCAGATATAGAAAATAATTGTAATAATTATCCATTAAGGAATCGTGTGGATGAACGTCCACACCACATTTCGGAAAATCTCAATAATCATTTCCAAATTATAGCGAGCATCAACTCCTTGTTAACTTTTTAAAAATGATGCGATTTTCACAAGAAAAATGAATATATACACAAATTTTCATAAAGACAACAAAACACAGGATTGCAAACTTTTTTGCAATAGATCATTAATAGATTCCAATAGAAGATCCAATTAATAGTGTGAAATTACCAATCAGTTTTTCCTCATAAACTTTCTATTTTGGAAACATACCATACTTCCAGAACATTGTCAACAATGAATTGTTGCGAACCTTTTTGCAATATATCATCAACAGATTCCGAAATTCAATTAATAATGCGAAATCATCGATCGATTTTTCCTCGTAAACACCCTATTTCGGAAACTACCATATTTGCAGAACATTGCTTACAATTAATTGTCAAGATAACTACACACTCTCATACAATAACACCATCCTACATATACTATACGAAAGTTTTCTAGAACTTCTCAAGATCGACAGTGACGAACGTGTAGTGGACCTATTACTGCCCTCAGGATCAGGGGCATGCCAAACTGAAGACTTTTTGCAATGATGTGATGACGCAAACTACCTGTGAAAAGCGGAATGTGAGTGTCTCCATGTGTAACATGATTTACTGTACAGCTGAGGAGCCTCATACACATGGTATAAGGTCGAGTGAACATGTAACACACTCAATGGAAAACATCCAAACCCTGGATGTGTGTAACATGGAGTTACAATACGTACAGGTGGGGCGCCAGTTACATCGGCCCCCTCTCCTCAATGCTCGCCATCAACTCCGCCACACACGTCGGAAGTAACACACAGCAGCTTGTTACACGCCGTTGAGCCTTTGCTTGCAGCCAACGCAGCAGACAGCGCATCACGCGGTATTTTACCGATGATTCCTGTGGGGACCCCCTCTCCTCACCACCAAAGCGATCTGCATGTAACAGAAAGTCATACGCCAGTTCCCCCTGCTAACCCCACTCAGCACCGCCTTTCCAGCTACTCGCTGTGCAGTATGGAAAAGCTGAGCGATGCAATGCTCACGGAATCCCCACAGGCCGTATTGCACTATGTGGAAATAATTTCAATTCCCCTCTCCTCTCTTACAATAGCGGCATGCGAATTATGGCATCAGAAGCGGGAAATTCTCAACTGCATCGTACGGCTCCGATCACATTAATCAGCAATATTCTTCTGAAAAAAGGAGCAACACATCATCCGCGGGCGTCCTTCAATAGAGAATTCGCAGCAAATCGAGATGGTTATGATCGACCCTGGTCACGGTGTGAATAAATCTGCGACGAATATTCCAGACATCCTAATGCAAGGAGAACCAATAGCCACGCTACCAACCTCTCGATATCAACACCAATCGAGTCACGAATCTTCAGTTCAGTGACATTAGCGATGCAGAATCTGACGGATCGTCATACTACCCGACGGAAAGGCAAACCAGAGACGGAGGACGCAGGAGTGCAGGGATCGAAAGAGGGCCGTAGCAACGACCCCAACTGATGTTATTTGTGTGAACATCAACACAAAAAGGATTGACTCACCCAGTGATACATGTCCAAGGGGTGCACAAACGCCAAGGCAGATGTATCGTATATGTTGAAATTCCAAGTTACAGACTTCACTTGCACTAAACGCAAGAATCGCCCTCCAAAATCATCAAATCCGCCTATTGGATGAATAGACACACACACACACACACACACACACACACACACACACACACACAATTAAAGTATTATTATGTAATAATTATAAGTTAACATAATTGGAAATTTGTATTTTTTTTAATCTAATTTCTGCCGCCCCCGTGACATTCTCGGGACGAGAATGGACTGACAGGGGAGGTGTGGCGTCCCAGACGACGCAACAGTTGAAATAATATTTCTCAGCGTGGAGAAATATTATTTCGACTTGATCAGCAGAGAACGTATAAGCAGGTCAGTAAATCAGCAGAATCAAAGCATTAGCCAGTAACTGGATGTTACACAGACCATGAGAAATTCAACTTTAGAGCTCTGCCAGCATTGTAACACGTGTGTTACAATCTTAAGTAGAACACTTTCAAAATCATTCTTTTCAGTCGAATCATCAAAATTAACTTGTGTCCGCACGTATAAATTGGAACAACAACATTCATTCTTCGATTTAGTCTGTGACAAAGCTCTGCCCGGTAGTGGCTACGTACGTCTCAAAACTCACTTAACCACTCACCTAAGTGCGCGTAGAAAACGCACGAAAAAGTCAAGTTGAAAGTGCGGACACGTAAGCTTGATCTGATCCCGTCGAAAAGTAGGCCGACGTTATCCGCCTCAGCTGTAAAGGGCCAGCTCCGAATTCGCTCTCCGTCGAAAAGTAGGCCGACGTTATCCGCCTCAGCTGTAAAGGGCCAGCTCCGAATCTGCTCTCACCTGCTTATCAGTTCCTGCCTCGAAGAATATCATCTCTCGAGTAGTTCTGTAAGTTCGTCTAATTTTAAGTCACGCAAATTGTATTTAGATATTCAGGTTCTATATTTTGTTCAAGACATTATAATTTGGTTTAAATAAATCCAAAACTCATTTGCTAATTATACGCTATTATTTCCTGAAGATATTACGATCGAATATTAAAGTCAAATTGATCATTTCTAAAAATCCAAATTCAATCAATTATTACTTTTGAAATCTACATTCCAAATTCCTAAAATCACTTCAATCATTTCTTTAAAACTACAATTCATTTGATCTAATTTTGATAAACAAATATCTCTCAATCTGGAATATTCATACGCAACCAGAGACCAGCAAAATATATATATATATATATATACATCAACGCGATAACAGAGAATAGGTAAGTGCAACTGGGCAGTCCGCCCGTAAGCTGTTCGCACGAACTCAAATAATTTATTTGTTACCCCGAGCCCTCCGCTCGGGTCCTAACATAGTGAATATATTTCTTCCTTACTTGAGTGAAATGAAAGTAACAGCCAGTCAATTCCGCTTCCGGATATATATTCTCCCAAGCTATTTCTATGGCTTCCTCAAAATCAGCGATGACTTCTTTCGGATTCATTTTTGGCCATATTTCTTCTCTCAGAACTTTCAAACAAGCTTGGTATGCACGAGCAGTTTTGAAAGACATGAGAATCTCTACCCAGGGGAAGCACTACAAACTGGAACGTGATAGGAAACCTAGAGATTACCGAGAATTCTAATCCCATCCCATGCCTCAGTTTTGAGTTTAAATCATTCGATCAATTATGCGCAAGCCTTGGAATAATTGGTTTGAAATTCATACTGTTCCAAACGATATACGCAAATGTTCTACAACTAGGGACTTTTATTGACTTTGATTCAATACTGATTACACAGGAACACATAAAAATACCATTTTCCAGAGACCGCACCTATGAATTCTCGCTTTGGATGGGTGTTGGGAGGATGCGCGAAATTCTGAGGGATTTTGAACGGATCCTTATCCCCCGAGCAAGCAAATTTAAGCGTAGAAGAGCTATATCATGATGCGGATTCGGAAATAAAACCTGAGAATTTGCTGTGCAGAGGCTAATCATTGAGAATGTTGTACTTTGATCATGGTATCTCAAAATCAAATTTCAGTGTCGAATATTCTGTCATAAGGGTCAGAAAATAAAGCGATGGCATCGAGGAACTTTTAGGGTTCTACAAAAGATTGATCAACGCCCACAGCGATAACTTGGGTGAGGATAGTGCTACTCACTTTGTCGTAATTCCGTGCCATGATTGTAAACAACTGAGTCACGCCATGGACTTTGGATCGAGCCAGGAAGGTGGCATCATCTTGCAAAACTTTACATTTCTCATGTTCTTCCAGAGTTTTCTCATCGTACAGGGCTAAGTGTTCAAAAACTTTCTCTCCTTTCTTTGTTTGGACTGTTTCCGTGATGACCTTATAAGATAATTTCCTCTTATTTGGTGGGTCATACTCGAGCAGCTTTTGACCCTCAGGAGTTTCGAAGAATTTGACGTAATCCGTCGATGGTTCTCACTTTCCCTGTGCCTCTAGTCCGAACTTTTGAGCGCCATAGTTGCATTTGCCTCTCGACTTTCTCAAAGGGGAACTTTATGGCAACATCCGCGTGCCTGACAAGTGAAATTTGGAAAATGAAACATCAACTCATCAGGACCTCGAACGAATGGCGGTGATCAATTCACTCAGAAATCATTATTCTTTAGATATTATTCTCAAGAAACGCTTGCACGGTACAACTCATTGATTTCATCAAACGAGGCCTCCATCTGGATGGAAACTCTCTTCTAGGAAATCAAAGCACTTGAATTTCGGTGAAATTGTGCCTGAGTGCAGGAAAATCGCGAGTTCCGATTCACACGTTCACTGCGACGCACTATAGTCGTCACATTCCAGCTCTGGCGAAAAATCGCTTCAAAATTTGTTTCAAGCTATCGGGATGAGCCAAACGGCATTCTCTTCGTAATCGACAGGGCTAGGAGATGTGTTAATCTGATTTTGTCTCAGACAAAGGGGGCAGGGGTGGGGGGGGGGATGTTGAAAGCGAAATGGGGTTGAAGATCGATATTTCGCCGGAATGAAACTCACGCGTGGCGAGTCAGTAGTTCTACTGCCGATCCGCAACCACTTGGAGTACCTTCTAGAGATAGATGGCAGTATTTTAAACTCAACCCCAAGTCTGAGAATCACCGCAATCAGCTCTGAGGTCGATTCTGAGCTGAGGAGAGGTGATAAATGCTGCAAATTAGTCGATTATACTGGATTCTGAGTCGAAAATGATTCTACTGCCAACTCTCAACTTTTTTCAAAACATTCCTCCATCGATTCTCAGGATTTTGAGTCTGGGCACAGCTCTAAGTATTGCTGCGGGGAAATTTGAGATCGGTTCAGATTTATTTTGTGGCGGGAAAAAGCTGCAGAACAGTGCAGATTATTCAAGAAACGGTGAGTTCTAGGTGACGAATGAATATACTGCCGATCAACAATGACTCGGGGTACATTCTAGGGATGCGAAACAATATTTTGAGCCAAAGCTCAGGTCAGAGAGTCACCGCAATCGGTTCTGAGGCCGATTCCAGAGCGAGGAAAAGTGATAAGCGCTGCGTATTCGTCGGAAATAGTGGTTTCTAGATCGGAAACCTCTCTGCTGCTACCAGAAGAAGCTTTCTCGTGCATTTTACCATCACTCACCAGGATTTTGAGCCCGAGCACGGCTCTGAAAATTTCCGTGGACGAGTTTGAAATCGAATTCGATCTCTTCCGAGTCGGGAAAGTCTCATTAGCACAGGTTTCGATCGAGAGTGACCGATTTCAGCTCGGATTTTGATATGCTGCCGAGTCGAACAAACTTTGATTGAATTCCTAAAGTGCTGATCAGAATTTTGAGCCTAATCCGACGCGAGAAATTACTGCCGAGAGATTTGAGAACGATATTCGTCCAGAAAAAGCTGTCCAGTAATGCAGATTACTTAAGGAATGGTGATTTTTCGGTGAATAAAAATTATACTGCCGATCAAAAAAAACTTGCAGTACATGCGGAAGATGTTAGGCAATATTCCAAGCCGAACCCCGTGTCTGAGAATCACTGCAATCAGCTCTGGGTTGAGTCTGAGCAACGAAAAAGCAATGGAAGGCGCGTATCAGTCGCGAATAATGTTTCATAAGTCGGAGACAGTCCTGCTGCCACCCCAAGAAGCTGTTTCATGCATTATACTTCAAATCCTCCGGATTTTGAGCCCAAACATGACTCTGAGAACAGCCGTGGTTGAGTTTGACATCGTTTCTGATCCAATTTCCCTGTCAGAAGCGTATCTCCAGTACCAACATGAATCAAATATAACCGATTTTAGCTCGGAAATCGATATGCTGCCGCTTCGAAAACACTTGGAGTGAATCTGTCCAGTATGAGACTGAATTTTGACCTTAATTCATATGCCAGGAATTGCCGCAAGGAAATTTGGGAACAACATTCGTTCAGGGAAAGCTGTCGAGTAATGCAGATTATTCAAGGAATGGTGATTTCTAGGTGGAGAAAAAACATACTGCCGATCTACAAATATTTGCACTACATGCGGTAGATAATAGGCAATCTTTCAAGCCCAACCCCGTGTCTGAGAACCACTGCAATCAGCTCTGGATTGAGTTGAGCAAGGAAAAAGCAGTGAAAGGCGCGTATCAGTCGCGAATAATGTTTTATAAGTCGGCGACAGTCCTGCTGCCACCCCGAGAACCTGTATCATGCATTATACTTCAAATCCCCCGGATTTTGAGCCCAAACGCGACTCTGAGAACAGCCGTGGTTGAGTTTGACATCGATTCTGATCCGATTTCCCTGTCAGGAGCGTATCTCAAACACTGGCATAAATCAGAGATAACCGATTCTAGCTCGAAAATCGGTATGCTGCCGCTTCGAAAACACTTGGAGTGAATCTGTCCAGTATTTAGCTGAAATTTGACCTTAATCCGTAGGCCAGGAATTGCCGCAAAAAATTTGGGAACAACATTCGTTCAGGAAAAGCTGTCGAGTAATGCAGATTATTCAAGGAATGGTGATTTCTAGGTGGAGAAAAAATATACTGCCGATCTACAAATACTTGCACTACATGCGGTAGATAATAGGCAATCTTTCAAGCCCAACCCCGTGTCTGAGAACCACTGCAATCAGCTCTGGATTGAGTCTGAGCAAAGAAAAAGCAGTGAAAGGCACGTATCAGTCGCGAATAATGTTTTATAAGTCGGCGACAGTCCTGCTGCCACCCCAAGAATCATTCGAATGGGCTCTCATAAAATTTCCCAAAATATTGAGCTGGAACGCAACTCTGAGCATCACCGTAGAGAGTTGCAAGATCGACATTGGACGATGGAAAGATGTTGAGTGGTGCAAATCCGCTGAAGAACCACGAGTAGCAGTGTAAAATACTGACATGACGAGAATTTTCCCACGAGAGCTACCGACTTTTTGCTCGAAATGACACTGATGATTGGATTATAATAATCCGAAAATTTTTTGAGAATATTTATACATGTTGATACAATAAAAAGGTCATCCATGTGAGGTCTGACGGCAATACCACGTAACAATCAAGTCGTATTGATCAAAAGGTAATTTTATTCCCAGTATAGGTTATGTTGCAATATTATGAAATTGAGCCAAATCGTCGCACTATACGAAAATCCACCCGATACTTATCAATTTCCTCTCACTAGTACATGGAGATGAAACAATTCGACGTTCTCTTTGAACTGAAGGAAATTTGATATTTAGAATCGGGGACGTATACAACGGAACCAACTGCCCGAACCAAATTTTCATACGGTGTTGAGTTTACTTATGACATTTTATGTGGATATACGTTTATGTTCCAGTATATACGTACTTTGAGAGCTGATGAGGCCTCACATACAGTTAAGTCAGCTCATGTCCATAAGCTTGCACTCCTATGTACGGGCTCGGTCCCTCAATCCGCAATTCACTGATGTATTGGGACTTGAAATATATGGGGATGTATCAATGAGCTGTGAAATAACGTTATTAATCACATTATTCCTTTCCGAAGCCCAAAATCCATTATGGAACATGGCCGAAGTCTCGATTCCTTGCGTAAACTTGTGTGTTTTGAACACTGATATTTTGTCGACCAAGACTTCGGCAACCCCCACTTGATTGACATTGTTCTTCAGTTCTCTCAGGCTGAATGTTCATCTTGAATCTTTCTCCGGCAATTTTCGCACCGTATTTCTAGCTTAGACATCTGCTGGACAGTCCCGGATCGAAAGGTATATGATCTTGGATGGCATGGAAAGTATTTTACACTGCTTTTCATGGTTCTTCAGCGGATTTGCACCACTCAACATCTTTCCATCGTCCAATGTCGATCTTGCAACTCTCTACGGTGATGCTCAGAGTTGCGTTCAAGCTCGATATTTTGAGAAATTATAGCAGAGCCCATTCGAATGATTCTTGGGGTGGCAGTAGGACTGTCTCCGACTTATAATCCATTATTCGAGATTGATACGCACCATCCACCATTTTTCCTTTGCTCAGACTCAATCCAGAGCTGATTGCAGTGATTCTCAGACACGTGGTTAGGCTTGAAATATTGCCTAACGTTTTCGAAATGTAGTGCAAGTATTTGTAGATCGGCAGTATATTTTTTCTCCACCTAGAAATCACCATTCCTTGAATAATCTGCATTACTCGACAGCTTTTCCTGGACGAATGTTGTTCCCAAATTTTTTTGCGGCAATTCCTGGCCTACGGATCAAGGTCAAATTTCAGCTCAATACTGGACAGATTCACTCCAAGTGTTTTCGAAGCGGCAGCATATCGATTTTCGAGCTAGAATCGGTTATCTCTGATTTATGCCAGTGTTTGAGATACGCTCCTGACAGGGAAATCGGATCAGAATCGATGTCAAACTCAACCACGGCTGTTCTCAGAGTCGCGTTTGGGGTCAAAATCCGGGGGATTTGAAGTATAATGCATGAAACAGGTTCTGGAGGTGGCAGCAGGACTGTCGCCGACTTATAAAACATTATTCGCGACTGATACGCGCCTTTCACTGCTTTTTCCTTGCTCAGACTCAATCCAGAGCTGATTGCAGTGGTTCTCAGACACGGGGTTGGGCTCGAAGAATTGCCTATTATCTACCGCATGTAGTGCAAGTATTTGTAGATCGGCAGTATATTTTTTCTCCACCTAGAAATCATCATTCCTTGAATAATCTGCATTACTCGACAGCTTTTTCTGAACGAATGTTGTTCCCAAATTTCCTTGCGGCAATTCCTGGCATATGAATTAAGGTGAAAATTCAGTCTAATACTGGACAGATTCACTCCAAGTGTTTTCGAAGCGGCAGCATATCGATTTCCGAGCTAAAATCGGTTATATTTGATTCATGTTGGTACTGGAGATACGCTTCTGACAGGGAAATCGGATCAGAATCGATGTCAAACTCAACCACGGCTGTTCTCAGAGTCGTGTTTGGGCTCAAAATCCGGAGGATTTGAAGTATAATGCATGAAACAGCTTCTTGGGGTGGCAGCAGGACTGTCTCCGACTTATGAAACATTATTCGCGACTGATACGCGCCTTTCATTGCTTTTTCGTTGCTCAGACTCAACCCAGAGCTGATTGCAGTGATTCTCAGACACGGGGTTCGGCTTGAAATATTGCCCAACATCTTCCGCATGTACTGCAAGTTTTTTTTGATCGGCAGTATAATTTTTATTCACCGAAAAATCACCATTCCTTAAGTAATCTGCATTACTGAACAGCTTTTTCTGGACGAATATCGTTCTCAAAGCTCTCGGCAGTAATTTCTCGCGTCGGATTAGGCTCTAAATTCTGATCGGCACTTGATGAATTCAATCAAAGTTTGTTCGAGTCGGCAGCATATCAAAATCCGAGCTGGAATCGGTCACTCTTGATCGAAACCTGTGCTCATGAAACTTTCCTGACTCGGAAGAGATCGAATTCGATTTCAAACTCGTCCACGGAAATTTTCAGACCCGTGCTTGGGCTCAAAATCCTGGTGAGTGATGGTAAAATGGACGGGAAAGCTTCTTCTGGTAGCAGCGGAGAGGTTTCCGATCTAGAAACCACTATTTTCGACGAATACGCAGCGCTCATCACTTTTCCTCGCTCTGGAATCGGCCTCAGAACCGATTGCGGTGACTCTCTGACCTGAGCTTTGGCTCAAAATATTGTTTCGCATCCCTAGAATGTACCCCGAGTCATTGTAGATCGGCAGTATATTCATTCGTCACCTAGAACTCACCGTTTCTTGAAA
Organism: Eretmocerus hayati; assembly: GCA_029851415.1. Lineage (NCBI taxonomy): Eukaryota > Metazoa > Arthropoda > Insecta > Hymenoptera > Aphelinidae > Eretmocerus > Eretmocerus hayati. Next base: position 74,003,557 of record CM056742.1, on the reverse strand, counting down.
AATCTGCACTGTTCTGCAGCTTTTTCTTGACGAATATCGATGTAGAATTCTTCTACGGCACTTTCTAGACTCGAGATGGGGCTCAAAATTCTATCCAATGTTCTACGATCCCACTCGAGATGTTCCTGACCTGGCAGCATATCGAATTCTGTGGTAAAATCGACCATTCTCGGATGACTGCCATATCTCAACAGACATTTTAGCCGCAAAATAGATCGGAATCGATCTCAAATCCTCCCTCAGCAATTCTCAGAACTGTGTTTCGGCTCAAAATTCTGTAAATTTATGGGAGAATGTGTTGAAACGGGTTCTGAGTCGGCAGTAGGATTAGATTCGACCCAGAATTCACTATTCCCGACTAATTATCAAGGCTCGTCAACTTTTCTCGGCTCAGAATCGACCTCAGATCGTTCGATCCCGTACATGAGGATGAACTTAAAATACTGCTTCCCACTCTCAAGAAGTACCCCAAGTTATTGAAGATCGGCAGAACACTCTTTCTCCACCTAGAAATAACGATTTATCTAATATTCTGCGCGGCCAGACAGCCTTTCCTGGACGAATATTGATCTCAAATCCCTCTGCGGCAATTCCCAGACCTGAGACCAGGCTAAAAGTTATGTTTAATGCTCTAGAAATACATCCAAAGTCTTTTTCATCTGGCAGCATATCGCATTCTGAGCTGAAATCGACCATCTCGAATGTCCCTTCAGATCTGAAGAGACAATCCCGCCACAAAATAAATCTGAACCGATCTCAAATTTCCCCGCAGCAATTCTTAGAGCTGTGCCCAGGCTCAAAATCCTGAAAATCGATGGAGGAATGTTTTGAAAAGAGTTGAGAGTTGGCAGTTGAATCATTTTCGACTCAGAATCCAGTATAATCGACTAAGTTGCAGCATTTATCGCCTCTTCTCAGCTCAGAATCGACCTCAGAGCTGATTGCGGTGATTCTCAGACTTGGGGTTGAGTTTAGAATACTGCCATCTATCTCTAGAAGGTACTCCAAGTGGTTGCGGATCGGCAGTAGAACTACTGACTCGCCACGCGTGAGTTTCATTCCGGCGAAATATCGATCTTCAACCCCATTTCGCTTTCAACACCCCCCCCCACCCCTGCCCCCTTTGACTGAGACAAAATCAGATTAGCACATCTCCTAGCCCTGTCGATTACGAAGAGAATGCCGTTTGGCTCATCCCGATAGCTCGAAACAAATTTTGAAGCGATTTTTGGCCAGAGTTGGAATGTGACGACTATAGTGCGACGGTGACAACCGGCATTCCCGTCCGAGATAGCGAGAGAGTGCGAATGCGTGATTTTGCATCTATAAAAGTCAAACCTCTTGGAATGTTATCAGTTTGACATCTATTTACAAGATCCTCGTGAGTTATTCGAAAAGACTCTATGAATTCACCATTTATCGGCTATTTTTGTAACATTTATCGGAATTTTCGCGAAAACTGAGTTGTTATCGAGAAACTTGTACGAATCAAATCAAATACTGAAATCGGCAAGCATATATGTTCTTGGCGTCATAAATGATGAGTTGAGACCGCAACATGAGCCAGCGGATGTGTCTACGTCGATTGAAACACACTAGATTCCTAACAAAAACGAGTCCCACCCACGGGACCCGTCGCACACAAAAGAAGACGCGTAGATCCAACCAGTGGGACCCGTGGTAGTGAACGTGTTGAGCAACCCATGGTCCTCTATTGAACTTATTGCAAACAATTTTTGCGGTAGTTATCGATGTTACAATTTTATGCGTAAGAGAAGGGAAAGATTTCATCCTTGAATGATTATGCTGGGGAATTTCGTTTTTGGGTTCAGGTAGTATTTTATGTGAGACATAAAGATCTGGCACCGATGTTGGGTTACTTGCACACAAGGGTAACTGCGTACCGGAGTACATCTATAGCACCAGTAGCATAGACTTTTGCGATATTGACGAATCTTTCTCACAGTCTGGCACAGAACAGGTATATTTGGATATGATATTTTTGCCATCGATGGATATTTGATACCCGTGGGAAGCTGAAAACTCCAACAACGCCCTATGCATCCAATGCCAGATCTGCTCCCTTCGCCGGCCACCTTCAGAGAAAAACGCCTGTGCGCAGGCAACCCAGAAAGCGGGTCAGATCCTCATAGTCTGATATACGTCGGGGAGAATTTTTGTGTAGTACTTCGAAGGTTTTGATCGCAAGAATAGGATTGGTCACGTTCCTGGATGCCATGTATGATATCATTATCAAATCTGATTGCTTTGCTTGTCTACGAAAAAACTCTTTCTTCGAACGATTTAATATTTCCTTTGAAATTCAAGATCTGTTCAACCACTTGAAGTCGTTAAGAATACTTTTAAGCTTTGAGCAGTTACCGGAAGTCCAATAATAATCAACGACGACAAGAGCGTTTTTTGTAATGATCCAAGGAAAATCAAAACCATTATCCCTTCGAAAACCAGTCTGTGAGCTCAAAAATGGAATTCAATGTGATCAACACCTCGTTTCCTCCTGTGACAGGTTGTTTCCTTCAACGAACAAGGAAATACCCAAGATTCAGTGTAGAGATAAGGGATATAATTTACTTCTTTGCTACTTCATAGTAGATCGACCTGATGTCACTTCTTTGAGTCTGTACAGCTTCCCGAAGTTCAGCATAGAATTCATCTTTCTTTTTGCCATCAAGTGAAGGTGGGTGGTTATGCAACCCCGTCACAATCCTCTTACCGTTCACGTATATTTTCAGTCCACCCCGGCAGCCTTTCGACTTCTTACCCGCTTGCATGCATGAAAAACACCTATCCAAAATGAGATTATGAACCAAGCGTGAGACTTTGTGACACAGAATTGCGTGAATTTTTTTTCTTCTGGTGTATATGAACGAAGGTTTCTAAGCTTTTGGTCCCAAATTGAAGGGGTAGACAGAGACATTTATTCTCTGACCTCACTTCACGACAGGAAAGAATATTCTCCCACAGAATCGAATTGACACACTTCTGGACTTGAGGGGTAAGTTTTCATGCACAAGAACGCCTTCCATGAAAAAACACTCACATCCAGGCTATTTCTACATGACGATTTTCAGAAAATGACTTGTGGGTTCACTTGAATCTGACCGCGAAGTGAACGGGAACAAAACCGGTAAGATCCGCAATTTTTCATTTTTAAATCTTGACCGACTCATTCTGAATTCAAAAGTATCCACAATAGCAATCCATCATCGTGATTTACTCTGCCAATAACATGAACCATAAGAAAAAAACAGTAACCTCTCATTCATACGTGTTTGACAAATACAAGTGCTCAAGTCGTAATCGAAATAACATTTTAAAAAACTGGCCTCGCAGCGAACGTATTGAAAATTAACAATGGGCCTCGTTCAACATGACTACCTGAAGATGAACGAATTGACCATCCCTAGCTAGAAAATGAGTGATTTGATTCATTCTCCGAAGCATGCTGAGTATTCACAATTTTTTGCGCGCTTTATTTTACAATCTGAGGGCCAAATATCAGTTGGTTCCGATCATGCCCAATGTTGACCATTACTGAGCCTAACTCCAAAAATAATCTCAGTTTGACTATCATGAATCAAAAGTAGGAAGAACCCCTATTTTTGCAGAAGACATGTGGAACAATTGTCACTCCAATAGTCACCTTCGCGGACAAAAACGGATGGTTGAGAGAAAGCTTGCAAGAACGGGGAAGCACACAGGTTAGACATTCGTGAACAAGTTGGACTGCAACGGCTATGACGGTCAGTGACCGTTATTTCATCGCAGTTCACTTTCCGAGGTGTGTCATTACAGGACACCTCATTTTCATGGAAAAAATCCCAATTACAATGAGAAAGCGCCAACCTTGTAAGTCTCGAATTCATCTCAAAATCTTAGAATCGTCTTCTTTGATAGATAATGAAGGTATCTTCAAAAGGTTAATTCCATGGACCTCCTATGCTGAGTAACGGATATAGAGATTAGCATTGCTCGTGTAGGCTCATGCTGTGAGAAAAGTATTTAGATATTCTGATAATGCCCATCTCCATAGCTGTATAAGAATAGGAAAAACCACAAAATTAACCCTTGACTATACCTGTAATTTTGACCAAAATGAGCCCAGAATTCCGTCAGGATCCGCATTTTACAAGGTTGGACCTCTCTTTGTGAGATGAGAAAGAGATCACCTACCTTGTACCACTCCCAGTTTTCTTATCAAAGGAGGATGCACACTTTGTATGGGAAAATGGCCCATGAGCGGTAACCTCTAATTCTTTTTGCGTCGTGTAGAGCGGGCCGCTGGCAATAACGAGGGCGTGTTTTGGGAGGTGTCACTACTGGGGAACTTTTTAAAACCAGGAAAATGCTTAGGGGGTAGTTTTTTTCGCAGAACGAACCTAGCTGGTGCAAAAACGTCGAAACTGAACAAATGCACGATCCAATCATAACGAATGAGGGCTCGATCGATTCGTCTTGATGAGGAGCTTCGTGTGCAGATGGATTGATACCAGCGCAATGGAAGTCATGGACGTGGAGAGTGGTTGTATCGGCTTTGGAAAGAAACAACCCCTAAGAATCCAGACCTATTCATCGGTAGAACTCAGACTTGCACGATGGGATCTGGATTTTCTTGGTTGCATTTTGTAGATATGGTCCGGCCACGAGGTTATGACCTACTCGGAGACCAGCGCTGGTTTCGGAGGGGGACAGATGGCCGGAAAACCATTCCCAGTAGTAATATACGAGTTTAGTCAGACACAGATAAACCAAGGGATGATAGGTGGGATCCTGAGAGTTTGCACGACGCGATTGTGACGGGGGCGTGCTCGTTTTGTAGCTCAACAACAGTAGCAAGTGTGGGTATTCTCGAAATATCAGCGCTGAGTTGCCAACGAGAGCTGCATCTCAGAATGTGAGTAACCTTGAAAAACCTCCCCTATTGATGTTTCGACATTTACCCAGATATACAACGAATGCACGATGGGATCTGGATTTTCTTGGTTGCATTTTGTAGATATGGTCCGGCCACGAGGTTATGACCTACTCGGAGACCAGCGCTGGTTTTGGAGGGGGACAGATGGCCGGAAAACCATTCCCAGTAGTGATATACGAGTTTAGTCAGACACAGATGAACCAAGGGATGATAGGTGGGATCCTGAGAGTTTGCACGACGCAAATGCGACGGGGGCGTGCTCGTTTTGTAGTTCGACAACAGTAGCAAGTGTGGGTATTCTCGAAATATCAGCGCTGAGTTGCCAACGAGAGCTGCATCTCGAAATGTGAGTAACCTTGAAAAACCACCCCTATTGATACTTCGACATTTCCCCAGATATATAACGAATGCACGTTGGGATCTGGATTTTCTTGGTTGCATTTTGTAGATATGGTCCGGCCACGAGGTTATGACCTACTCGGAGACCAGCGCTGGTTTTGGAGGGGGACAGATGACCGGAAAACCATTCCCAGTAGTAATATACGAGTTTAGTCAGACACAGATGAACCAAAGGATGATAGGTGGGATCCTGAGAGTTTGCACGACGCAATTGCGACGGGGGCGTGCTCGTTTTGTAGCTCGACAACAGTAGCAAGTGTGGGTATTCTCGAAATATCAGCGCTGAGTTGCCAACGAGAGCTGCATCTCGGAATGTGAGTAACCTTGAAAAACCACCCCTAAGGATGTTTCGACATTTCCCCAGATATACAACGAATGCACGATGGGATCTGAATTTTCTTGGTTGCATTTTGTAGATATGGTCCGTCCACGAGGTTATGACCAACTCGGAGACCAGCGCTGGTTTTGGAGGGGGACAGATGGCCGGAAAACCATTCCCAGTAGTCATATACGAGTTTAGTCAGACACAGATGAACCAAAGGATGATAGGTGGGATCTTGAGAGTTTGCACGACGCAATTGCGACGGGGGCGTGCTCGTTTTGTAGCTCGACAACAGTAGCAAGTGTGGGTATTCTCGAAATATCAGCGCTGAGTTGCCAACGAGAGCTGCATCTCGGAATGTGAGTAACCTTGAAAAACCACCCCTAAGGATGTTTCGACATTTCCCCAGATATACAACGAATGCACGATGGGATCTGAATTTTCTTGGTTGCATTTTGTAGATATGGTCCGTCCACGAGGTTATGACCAACTCGGAGACCAGCGCTGGTTTTGGAGGGGGACAGATGGCCGGAAAACCATTCCCAGTAGTAATATACGAGTTTAGTCAGACACAGATAAACCGAGGGATGATAGGTGTGATCCTGAGAGTTTGCACGACGGCATTGCGACGGGGGCGTGCTCGTTTTGTAGCTCGACAACAGTAGCAAGTCTGGGTTTTCTCGAAATATCAGCGCTGAGTCGCCAACGAGAGCTGCATCTCGGAATGTGAGTAACATTCAAAATACCCCTATTGATATTTCGACATTTCCCCAGATATATAACGAATGCACGTTGGGATCTGGATTTTCTTGGTTGCATTTTGTAGATATGGTCCGGCCACGAGGTTATGACCTACTCGGAGACCAGCGCTGATTTTGGAGGGGGACAGATGGCCGGAAAACCATTCCCAGTAGTAATATACGAGTTCAGTCAGACACAGATGAACCAAAGGATGATAGGTGGGATCTTGAGAGTTTGCACGACGTGACTGCGACGAGGGCGTGCTCGTTTTGTAGCTTGACAACAGTAGCAAGTGTGGGTATTCTCGGAATGTCAGCGCTGATTTGCCAAAGAGAGCTGCATCTCGGACTGTGAGTTACCTTGAAAAACCTCCCCTATTGATGTTTCGACATTTACCCAGATATACAACGAATGCACGATGGGATCTGGATTTTCTTGGTTGCATTTTGTAGATATGGTCCGGCCACGAGGTTATGACCTACTCGGAGACCAGCGCTGGTTTTGGAGGGGGACAGATGGCCGGAAAACCATTCCCAGTAGTAATATACGAGTTTAGTCAGACACAGATAAACCAAGGGATGATAGGTGGGATCCTGAGAGTTTGCACGACGCGATTGTGACGGGGGCGTGCTCGTTTTGTAGCTCAACAACAGTAGCAAGTGTGGGTATTCTCGAAATATCAGCGCTGAGTTGCCAACGAGAGCTGCATCTCAGAATGTGAGTAACCTTGAAAAACCTCCCCTATTGATGTTTCGACATTTACCCAGATATACAACGAATGCACGATGGGATCTGGATTTTCTTGGTTGCATTTTGTAGATATGGTCCGGCCACGAGGTTATGACCTACTCGGAGACCAGCGCTGGTTTTGGAGGGGGACAGATGACCGGAAAACCATTCCCAGTAGTAATATACGAGTTTAGTCAGACACAGATGAACCAAAGGATGATAGGTGGGATCCTGAGAGTTTGCACGACGCAATTGCGACGGGGGCGTGCTCGTTTTGTAGCTCGACAACAGTAGCAAGTGTGGGTATTCTCGAAATATCAGCGCTGAGTTGCCAACGAGAGCTGCATCTCGGAATGTGAGTAACCTTGAAAAACCACCCCTAAGGATGTTTCGACATTTCCCCAGATATACAACGAATGCACGATGGGATCTGAATTTTCTTGGTTGCATTTTGTAGATATGGTCCGTCCACGAGGTTATGACCAACTCGGAGACCAGCGCTGGTTTTGGAGGGGGACAGATGGCCGGAAAACCATTCCCAGTAGTCATATACGAGTTTAGTCAGACACAGATGAACCAAAGGATGATAGGTGGGATCTTGAGAGTTTGCACGACGCAATTGCGACGGGGGCGTGCTCGTTTTGTAGCTCGACAACAGTAGCAAGTGTGGGTATTCTCGAAATATCAGCGCTGAGTTGCCAACGAGAGCTGCATCTCGGAATGTGAGTAACCTTGAAAAACCACCCCTAAGGATGTTTCGACATTTCCCCAGATATACAACGAATGCACGATGGGATCTGAATTTTCTTGGTTGCATTTTGTAGATATGGTCCGTCCACGAGGTTATGACCAACTCGGAGACCAGCGCTGGTTTTGGAGGGGGACAGATGGCCGGAAAACCATTCCCAGTAGTAATATACGAGTTTAGTCAGACACAGATAAACCGAGGGATGATAGGTGTGATCCTGAGAGTTTGCACGACGGCATTGCGACGGGGGCGTGCTCGTTTTGTAGCTCGACAACAGTAGCAAGTCTGGGTTTTCTCGAAATATCAGCGCTGAGTCGCCAACGAGAGCTGCATCTCGGAATGTGAGTAACATTCAAAATACCCCTATTGATATTTCGACATTTCCCCAGATATATAACGAATGCACGTTGGGATCTGGATTTTCTTGGTTGCATTTTGTAGATATGGTCCGGCCACGAGGTTATGACCTACTCGGAGACCAGCGCTGATTTTGGAGGGGGACAGATGGCCGGAAAACCATTCCCAGTAGTAATATACGAGTTCAGTCAGACACAGATGAACCAAAGGATGATAGGTGGGATCTTGAGAGTTTGCACGACGCGACTGCGACGAGGGCGTGCTCGTTTTGTAGCTTGACAACAGTAGCAAGTGTGGGTATTCTCGGAATGTCAGCGCTGATTTGCCAAAGAGAGCTGCATCTCGGACTGTGAGTTACCTTGAAAAACCACCCCTATTGATATTTTGACATCTCCCCAGATATACAACGAATGCACGATCGGATCTCGGATTTTATGGGGCTAGTTTGTAGATATCGATGAGGCGCAGCCTATGGACCAGGCGGGATATCAGCGCAGGAAGCAGATTCAGCGGGAGGAGGAGAATACGCCTCCCAGTAGTAACAGACACGATGGGTCAGACATACGACCTGGAGAGAGTATTTGAGATTTGGAGAGTTTGCACGATGCGATTGAGACGAGCAAGAGCTCACTTTGAAGCTCGACAACTGTAGCAAGTGTGGGTATTCTCGAAATATCAGCGCTGAGGTGCCAACGAGAGCTGCATCTCGGAATGGGAGTGACCTTGAAAAACCACCCTCATTGATATTTCGACACTTCCCCAGATATACAACGAATGCACGATCGGATCTCGGGATTTCTGAAACCAGTTTGTAGATATCGATGAGGCGCAGCCTATGGACCAGGCGGGATATCAGCGCAGGCAGGAGATCCGGCGAGAGGGGTGGAATATGGTTCCCAGTAGTAACAGACAAGGTGGGTCAGACATACGACCTGGGGAGAGTATTTGAGATTACGTAGATTGCGAGATGCGATTGAGACGGGCGAGAGCTCACTTCGAAGCTCGACAACTGTAGCAAGTGTGGGTATTCTCGGAATATCAGCGCTGAGTCACCAAGGTGATGTATCTCTCAGGATGTATGTGATAGCGGAACAACTCCTATTCAGATTTTGATAGTTCCCTCGTATTAAACGGAGGCACGATTGTATCTCGGGTTTCATGGGGCCAGTTTGTAGATATCGATGAGGCGGAGCCTATGGACCATGCGGGATATCAGCGCAGGCAGGAGATCCGGCTAGAGGGGGGAAATATGGTTCCCAGTAGTAACAGACGAGATGGGTCAGACATACGACCCGGGGAGAGTAATTGATATTTGAAGAGTTTGCAGGATGCGATTTAGACGAGCAAGGGCTCACTTCGAAGCTCGACAACTGTAGCAAGTGTGGGTATTCTCGGAATATCAGCGCTGAGCCACTTAGGTGATGTATCTCTCAGGGTGTATGTGATAGCGGAACAACCCCTATTGAGACTTCGACATTTCCCAGGAAAACAACTCAAATAGCTCAAATTGTTCAGGCGTGAGATCAATTTTTGTGGAAAAATCATCAGATCCGTGTGACGCTACGGTGTTAACCTCGTTATCTTTATGGTATCGAAGAGCGACAATAAGCATGTTCGTGCGCGAGCTAATTTATCCTCCATAGGTTTTGAGAAGTCGAGGAATACATATTATAATCTTCGAAATTCAATTCCGGGTCTGGTACATTTTCGTCCTCTCAATATCCAAAATTCTCGCTGAAATACTAATATTCAAAACGAATGCATTCAATCAATTTTCTCTCTAGTAGAGATCGAATCCATCGGATTTTTTCTGACTGTGGTTAAGTTCACCTCTATAAACTCAATTTCTCTCAAAAACTACGTCTTCCATACCCTCGGTAAGTTCAGGGTGAGGATCTTTGAACATATATTTTGAGGACCGAAATGAGCTCAAAAAGATATCAATTTCATTGTCAGATACTCAATTGCGTTAGCAATAGTTATTGAAATCCTTTCGTGTTTGGTAAGGCAGACATCTCAGCACCAGGAGATCTTGCACATCAGCATTCAGGACTCAAAACTGGCGAATGCGTTACTTTTGGAGAATAGTTTTGCTCCAACAAAGTTTGATTCTTAAAGTATCACTGAACTTACTCAGGGTATGGGAAATGTTGTTGTGAAGAGAAATTGAGTTTCTGGAGACGATCTCGACCACGTAAGGAAAACACCGACGGATTGGGGTTTTGCGTGAGCGACGATTGATTAAATGGATTTCGTTTCGCCTTTGCAGCGTCTAGCGCGCAAAGGGTCGAAAACAGTTCCTGGACTAAAGGTATCTTCCTAGTGTTTCTCTGGATTACGATATGGGGCGGACTGATGAGTTGCATTGATGTTCTGGCTTCGCCAATATCCAGAGCTAAATAATTCAGCAATTGTACCTTTATTTTGAGTCCTACAAAATGACCCCGTTTAGACCTGGGCACCCTGATCGAATCCAAAATATCTGAAAATGACGCGTAGCCGTTTTCTCACTCATACTTCTATGTTTTAGGATTCACGTGAGTAGTTTTGTTGAATACTCGCTTCGCACAACAAAAAAATAACAAACAGTTTCTAGGTGAAAATCAATTTTGAAGTGATCCTCGCCACCTATCTCTACCCCTCGTCGAAAAAACTCGAATTGATTCGGATTCTACGCAAAAAATACGAATCAAAATGCGAATAAAAGAGTTAGTTTTATGGTGTCCAATCTCAATGCGTACGGTAGCCTATCCAGCTCTCAGACTAATGACTTCCAAACTTGAGGGATGAGTCATGTGAAACTAGTTTTAGACTTGGCTCGACGTAGAAACAGCAGTCTTACGAAACTACAGAATCAGTTACGTAATTCATTGATCTTCTCATTCCAAGGTATTCTGAATCCGATAGAATATACCTGAATCTGTATGTTACAGTCTACGTAATTCGGAAAAAACGATAAGACATCATAATTACACATATTGAGAATCTCAGGACCGAGTGAGCGGAATGTTTCAGCTTCCTAACAGGGGCCTTATTCTAATACATTTCCCCCGCGATGGGGTGGAAGAAAACTCAGCACCCGCAATTTCCGCCTGCTTCAAGTCTAGTGAACAAACTGGTCTGTTACTATCATTGTTATGAGAGTATCATCTGAATATACCTTATGGCGTATTCTTTCGAACTCACAATTATTTTTCAACATCACACAATTCCAAAATTGGTCCAAAAGTCATCTTAGAATGAACTTAAATCATTTCTAGATCGCAATCAAAGAGATAGGTTTCAAAGCGGAAATGTTGTGATCTATAGATGATTCAATTTCATGATGATATGACTTCTGGACTAATCCAAGAACTGCATGATGTTGGAAAATTTTCACGGGTTTGAGAGGATACGCCATCAAGTATATTCGGATGATATTTTCGTAGCAATAAACATTACAAAATAGTTTGTTTACTAAATTTAAACTTGGCGGAAATTTGGAATTCAGGGTTTTTTCCACCTCGTCGCGGGGGAAATGTATTAGAATAAGGCCCCTGTTAGGAAGCTGAAACATTCCGCTCACTCGGTCCTGAGATTCTCAATATGTGTAATTATGATGTGCTATCGTTCTTTCCGAATTACGTAGACTGTTACATACAGATTCAGGTATATTCTATCGGATTCAGAATACCTCGGAATGAGAAGATCAATGGATTACGTAACTGATTCTGTAGTTTCGTAAGACTGCTGTTCCTACGTCGAGCCAAGTCTAAAACAAGTTTCACATGACTTGTCCCTCAAGTTTGGAAGTCATTAGTCTGAGAGCTGGATAGGCTACCGTACGCATTGAGATTGGGCACCATAAAACTAACTCTTTTATTCGCATTTTGATTCGTATTTTTTGCGTAGAAACCGAATCTATTCGAGTTTTTTCGACGAGGGGTAGAGATAAGTGGCGAGGATCACTTCAAAATTGATTTTCACCTAGAAACTGTTTGTTATTTTTTTGTTGTGCGAAGCGAGTATTCAACAAAACTACTCACGTGAATCCTGAAACATAGAAGTATGAGTGAGGAAACGGCTACGCATCATTTTCAAATATTTTGGATTCGATCAGGGTGCCCAGGTCTAAACGGGGTCATTTTGTAGGACTCAAAATGGAGGTGCAATTGCTAAATTATTCAGCTCTGGATATTGGCGAAGCCAGAACATCAATGCAACTCATCAGTCCGCCCCATATCGTAATCCAGAGAAACACTAGGAGGATACCTTTAGTCCAGGAACTGTTTTCGACCCTTTGCGCGCTAGACGCTGAGAAGGCGAAACGAAATCCATTCAATCAATCGTCGCTCACGCGAAACCCCAATCCGTCGGTGTTTTCCTTGCGTGGTCGAGATCATCTCCAGAAACTCAATTTCTCTTCACAACAACATTTCCCATACCCTGGGTAAGTCCAGTGATACTTTAAGAATCAAACTTTGTTGGAGCAAAACTATCCTCCAAAAGTAACGCATTCGCCAGTTTTGAGCCCTAAATGCTGATATGCAAGATCTCCTGGTGCTGAGATGTCTGTCTAACCAATCACGAAAGGATTTCAATAACTATTGCTAACGCAGTTGAGTATCTGACAATGGAATTGATATCTTTTTGAGCTCATTTCGGTCCTCAAAATATATGTTCAAAGATCCTCACCCTAAACTTACCGAGGGTATGAAAGACGTAGTTTTTGAGAGAAATTGAGTTCATAGAGGTGAACTTAACCACAGTCAGAAAAAATCCGATGGATTCGAGTTCTACTAGAGAGAAGATTGATGGAATGCATCCGTTTTGAATATTTGTATTTCAGCGAGAATATTGGATATTGAGAGGACAAAAATGTAACAGACCCGAAATTAACTTACGGAGGTTTTAATATGTATTCCTCGACTTCTCAGAACCTATGGAGGATAAATTAGCTCGCGCACGAACATGCTTATTTTCGCTCTTCGATACCATAAAGATAACGAGGTTAACACCGTAGCGTCACACGGATCTGATGATTTTTCCACAAAAATTGATCTCACGCCTAAACAATTTGAGCTATTTGAGTTGTATACCTGGGAAATGTCGAAGTCTGAATAGAGGTTGTTCCGCTATCACATACATCCTGAGAGATACATCACCTAAGTGGCTCAGCGCTGATATTCCGAGAAAACCCACACTTGCTACAGTTGTCGAGCTTCGGAGTGAGCCCTTGCTCGTCTCAATCGCATCCTGCAAACTCTTCGAATATCAATTACTCTCCCCAGGTCCTATGTCTGACCCATGTCATCTGTTACTACTGGGAACCATATTTCCCCCCTCTAGCCGGATCTCCTGCCTGCGCTGATATCCCGCATGGTCCATAGGCTCCGCCTCATCGATATCTACAAACTGGCCCCATGAAGCCCGAGATCCGATCGTGCATTCGTTGTATATCTGGGAAAGTGTCGAAATATCAATAGGGGTGGTTTTTCAAGGTTACTCACAGTCCGAGATGCAGCTATTTTTGACAAATCAGCGCAGAATACCCACACTTGCTACTGTTGTCGAGCTACAAAACGAGCACGCCCCCGTCGCAATCGCGTCGTGCAAACTCTCAGGATCCCACCTATCATCCTTTGGTTTATCCGTGTCTGACTAAACTCGTATATTACTACTGGGAATGGTTTTCCGGCCATCTGTCACCCTCCGAAACCAGCGCTGGTCTCCGAGAAGGTCATATCCTCGTGGCCGGACCATATCTCCAAAATGCAACCAAGAAAATCCAGATCCCATCGTGCATTCGTTGTATATCAGGAGAAATGTCGAAATATCAATAGGGGTATTTTGAATGTTACTCACATTCCGAGATGCAGCTCTCGTTGGCGACTCAGCGCTGATATTTCGAGAAAACCCAGACTTGCTACTGTTGTCGAGCTACAAAACGAGCACGCCCCCGTCGCAATGCCGTCGTGCAAACTCTCAGGATCACACCTATCATCCCTCGGTTTATCTGTGTCTGACTAAACTCGTATATTACTACTGGGAATGGTTTTCCGGCCATCTGTCCCCCTCCAAAACCAGCGCTGGTCTCCGAGTAGGTCATAACCTCGTGGCCGGACCATATCTACAAAATGCAACCAAGAAAATCCAGATCCCATCGTGCAAGTCTGAGTTCTACCGATGAATAGGCCTGGATTCTCAGGGGTTGTTTTTTTCCAAAGTCGATACAAACACTCTCCACGTCCATGACTCCCATTGCGCTGGTATCAATCCATCTGCACACGAAGCTCCTCATCAAGACGAATCGATCGAGCCCTCATTCGTTATGATTGGATCGTGCATTTGTCCAGTTTCGACGTTTTTGCACCAGCTAGGTTCGTTCTGCGAAAAAAACTACCCCTTCAGCATTTTCCTGGTTTTAAAAAGTTCCCCAGTAGTGACACCTCCCAAAACAGGCCCTCGTTATTGCCAGCGGCCCGCTCTACACGATGCAAAAAGAATTAGAGGTTACCGCTCATGGGCCATTTTCCCATACAAAGTGTGCATCCTCCTTTGTACAAGTAGTCTTCATGCCACTCTCGACATGACTTTTGGAACAGTTCCGGGGGACCAGTTCCCGAGACGGATCCCACGTTCACACCCGGCTCGGCACTGCTGGCATCGTTGACCTATCAACATCAAGATCAAAGCTCTGATTATACGTTCTACGTAGGAAAAGTGGAGAGATACATAGGTCATAGAAGTATCCGAACCTCGCTTTGCATCACCGAAGCTTCATCTCTGATGTTTCCAAACTTCATTCGCATAATGTCACGGATTTTCTCAACCTGCTGCTGTGCAAGTTCACTTTACCGCTGTTCCTGGTCTTTCTCAGATGCTGGTTGAGAATTTTCTATCTGCTCTTGAAGTGATGGCTGAGGTTGTGCTGACGGAGGCAAGACTGAAGGAACTTTTGAGTTGAGCAAATCGATGATCTTATTGACTTTGTCAGTGTCGAGGTATGCCTCTTAATCCTAAAAAGTGTTGGGGAAAAAAAGTTAGATTCACTCCAATAAATATTATAATAAATTGAATATTCAATCAATTTTCATTCATTGATAATCCTGATATTGAAGGATACCAATAAAGAAATCTTCTAAAAATTGCAAATACATCACCTATAGATAATATTCCTTCCTTTTTCTTGCGCTATCAATCCCTCTCACATTGATTTTATCGAGCTCCGATAAAACTTCGTTAAGCGCTTCTTTTGGGAACACATACTCTAACTCGTTTCTTGACTTGGCCTTGCATGATGTGACAAGCTGCTCCAGTGAACTCACATACTTGAGAATATGATCCATTTGCTCTAAAAATTTGGCGGAGGAATTGTATCATGATTCTGGTTAGACCATCGTAATGGAAAACCATGTGGACATAGCTCGTGAGACTAGTGAAATTGAAGAATTTTCTACTCAGAGAATTTTCATTTTGCTAATCTATATGATTGGTTGCTACCAATCAAAATTCAAGGAGGAATTTAGACAAAAAGTTCTTCGATGCATGCAAAACTCTGTTTCAAGAAGGAAAGGTGCGGTGGTATATTTCCCACCTGTGCATTCGGATTTCCGATCTTTCACTTGGACAAATGGAGTAGAACTAGGTAGTCTCGAAGGTTGTGCTTCATTCAAAGTTCCGACTTTTGGCTGCTCTGAAGCTGGCAATAGTGAGGTATCGTCTGGGCTGAGATGTTCTGGAGGTCTCCGTGACTAAAATTTATAATAGTGCTAGCTAGTACCATGTGGTGGTGCTCATATTCGATTCACAAGAATCACAGAGATTATTAATCAGCCATATCAAAATGCACATTGGAAGGCTTAGAGTGGAGGATTAGTTGCTTGTTGTGTTGTAATTATTTTATATTTGCACTCCATTCAAAAACTTGGAGGGGAAATTGTTGATTTTCAACTACCTAAACGCATCTGAGTCTAGCATCCTGGAGAAATGAGGAGTACATACCGTCAAGGTTTGAAATTCTCATGTTCGGGTCCCTATCAGCCTCGCTACCAGCTGCGGATCAGCTTATAACGGACATTTTCCGGAAAATTTAATCAGAATCCGAATAAGCTGATCTGAATATTCGTCAGGTTCAATCGCATTCAAGTTGGATACAAAGTAATACCGCTAGATTTCATTGAACCACAATGATTTCTCGATTGATTTACAGTTATACTGACGTATTTCCATCTAACATATCAATCATGACGACGAATTTCAACCTAACATACGGATGTGACTCAGGGATAGAAAAAACAGAAAATCTTGATGGCGAGTATCCGTATTTCCTGGGATGTGGTTTAACTTCGAGCACTCTCGATTCACTACATATAAAATTCACTATGTGCGTAGAATAGGGAAAATGCAGAAAAATTATATACTTCTCAGGAAGTTTTGAACCATATTCCGTATGAAAAATAGCAAACGTCAGAATTTAACACAACATTTCCTTAGATAGTGGAGTGGACTAAGAACGGCTTTTCCCGAGGATCAATGCGCGCTAGCGTAGGAATTTTGTGTTTGTATATTATGTAAATATGAAGGAATTTTCACAGCACTGAGGAATGAGACTTTAGGTCTCAGTAAGAGCTATCAATCTGTCATCAAAATTATTACAAGTTTCAAATAAATAGAAGATAGATTTGGCCATAATATTAATCCTAGTCTGGGTATGTGCAATCTGTCCGATTATCATTCGAGTCAGCTATTCGGAATGTCCGATAAGATTCAAAGTGAAGGCCTCGTTTCTGTCTCTCACAATGCGATATTTACTGATATGAGCGATTTTCGAGAATAGCTATATCGCGTGAAACTAATTTCTCAACTTGCAATTGAGGGGGCGCGTGGAAAAAGAGCGTAACTACAAAGGGGTCATTTTGATGCAATCAATAAAAACTGACTCAAACCGCCAGAGGCGTATTTGAACGAGTTGGTCTGACTTATTTAGAAGGAGATAGATTCTCGAAATAGCCCAACCCGAGCCGGGGGATAAAATTTGATTTTGAGCTTTTTTCAGCAATTTCAAAAAATACAGCTACGCCCTTTCTCTGAATACAGGGCCAAATTTCGGCGCACCTTCCTTACAAAAAGTGGAATCAAGTCCCGAAATCAGGTCCAATCACGCTGAAAGTTCAGAAGCATGCTAATGGGCACCTACTGAAAGATGTTTCATAGCGGTAAAGTTGTTCGATCCGAGCTCAGCAGTTCTGTACTCGCGTAAAGCTCAATATGGATGTCCAAAAATATGGAAGTTCTAGGGTCACTATATGAATATTTAAGAACTCATTTTGTATGTAGAAGGAGATGTTCTGATAGTTTCAATTCATAAAAATGAGTTTCCGTGCCGAGGGGAATTTTTTGAAAATTTTCTCATATGTGATTATGCCCTCTTCCCGAATCGCGCCGAACTTACGCCTTTTCTCCGAAAATTCACGCCCTTTTGGTTTTGGCCACTCAGCGGCTTACGCCCTTTTGGAATTTGAACATGTTAGTCACGCTCTTTTTCCGTGTTTTCGAAAAGTTATTGGCAAAGTTGCGAGGGCAGAATGGCGTTTACGCCCTCTTGAATATCATTTTCTGCAGTCACGCCCTTTTGGATTTTTCCCTCGCAGTTACGCCCTCTTCCCATACTCCCGAAGCGTGATCGAAGTACTTACGCCCATTCGGATTTTTTGTATGCAGTTAGACTTTTTTGGGAATTAGTGGTGGAGTACATCGAAGTGAATTTTCAAAAGTTCACAAGTGATTATCTTTATTTTCG
The DNA here is from genome assembly GCA_029851415.1 of Eretmocerus hayati. Taxonomy (NCBI): domain Eukaryota; kingdom Metazoa; phylum Arthropoda; class Insecta; order Hymenoptera; family Aphelinidae; genus Eretmocerus; species Eretmocerus hayati. The sequence goes on along the minus strand of CM056742.1, from coordinate 73,985,544 downwards.
TGCATTGAAAGAAAAAATTTCCCACGGTCATCTCACTCATGATATCTCGGTCCAAGATAGAGCTATCCTATGAATTCTACCAAAAATTGGAGAACTGAGTCCATACTACTGTAGTTTGCTTATAACTTTGAACTGTTTCAACCTATTTTAATTTCGTGAACGGCATTTGAGATGTGACTCAAAAACCCATCGGCTGACTTTTGGTCGGAACCCTTCACGTCTTTTCTCACTGCCTCCTGGCTAGAATACTCACAAATCAAGATTTTGATTTCTCTATCCTTCTTTTCCAAACTGTATGATAATAAACCGCATGTATGTGAGTTCTCAGCTTCTGCTCATACTTCTCGAGCACCCTGGAGCTTTTTATATTTCCTAAAAAAAATCTCAAGGAACTCGAGGAAGGCGTTTTCTCTCTACGAAATCTCCTCAGATAGAACTGCGTGACCCCATTGTACTTGTAAGATTGAATCAATCGGAAACGAATCTTTCCAATATCATTTTGGATAATGAATGCTCAAATTGAGTGAAAAATCGTTCAGAAAGAGAATTTCGTATCAGTAATCAGCATCTACTCGCAGGAGATGCATTACGTAGGTACACTCGGGAAGAAGATGAAATGCAGTGCTTCGAGATCCACTGTCGCACTCGCACTCACAGCACGCATCGCATCAATGCACTGCAGTCCACCTCCCTCCCGAGTGTACTCAGGAAATAACCCATGCGACTCTTTCTACGTCTCTGGGACTACTTTTGATCGATAGCTAGTCTGCTCTTCTCGAAGAACCTCTTTTGCAGAATATGATCCGGAGCAGATAGACTAGAGTGGCAGGTCAGGGACGAAAAATGAAATTCGTGATTATAGGGCCCGTGATTCCCAGGCTAGCTCAAAATTCCCTTCAAGATTTGGATGCGTACGTTTCTGGTCCTACTGTATCAAATTGAGTCAAGCAAGTGGTTATTTTGAAGGAGAATGAATCGTTCACCGATAAGAGACCGATTTTGGCCCACAATCTACGTATATGCGCAGAGAAATCACATGTAACGAATCATGGCTCAATTCTCTGGAGTATCGTTCTATCAATTGTTCATTTTCTGGACATCAATGCGAGTTTCGGCCATTGAAATGAGTTTGGATAGATACAATCATCATTCCCTCTTTTTCTATGGTTTAAGAGCTCCAGATAAATTTTCGGAAAGAGACATTCTGAGAATATCAGATCAATCATCAAATAAAAATAGTTCCAGAGACGTAGAGAGATGCGCGTGCGCTTAAACATGAATAGATGACATTGGCGTCCAAAATGGTCAAGATTATTCAACTCCTTAGTTTAATAATCGTGAATATTCTGCGATCGTTATTCTTTGATCATTTATGATCAACCACGGCGTTCGATTGGGGTGTGAACACTTTCCTGGATGATTTTATGAAAAAAGTGCCTAATAAAGCACGGGTCCGCCGAATACTATCGAGATGGAATATGGTTTTGCATCGGTGAAAAATGATGAGCGAAACGCGATGTTACAAAACGCGCTCTGTTTAACAAGATATAAGTAATTTACGGCTTCACAATGTCTGTTGGAGATTCAATTCTAAATTTCTAATACCAAATATTTCGGGTGGTTTGATTCACTGCAGGCTGGGAGGCAGTCAAACTAGTATGAAGAGATGAAAATTCGAGAAATGGCCGTAACTTCCATCAGTTGATGAGCAAAAGGGCATAGCTCGCAAAATTTTATGGATAAAATGGCGTGAAGGCGTTCACGCTCTTTTCAAGGTTCGAGGTTTGTAAACACATTTGTCCAAACGGGTTTCATGGGTAGCTACAACACCCCTCAGAGGGCCCAAAAAGCGAAAGGGCAAAAAAGGCGTGACTGGCATGCGCCCTTCTTCCACGCAGCCCTTTAATCGATACAGCTCATCTTTTGTTCCGAGGCACTACGAACATTTTGATACAATGAGTTGGATTCATGAAAATTCAAAAGATAATATGAATGATGGCATTTTTGGTTGCTTCAAAAACCTATTGAGACTTGCCCTGTCCAGTGCGCCAAAAATGCCTCTCTCTATTTTTTTCGTGAAAAGTTGTTAATTACCGCGACATAGATCAATTTGTATCAGAACGTCTCTAAATACTGATCACGTGACGTGATTTCCTGGCCGAAAACAGTGACATAGACCACGACTGGAACTGTGATGCAATTTCACTCACGTCGATCGAACGCGGTAGTTGGCTGAAATTCAAACTCTTCTTCAAGAAAGTTTCCAATGTTGGATTTTGTAGACCGCATTCGATCCTGTCTGTTGTAGCAACAGGAGTCATAGGGGCCAGCGGGAAGAATTCTGTACTGGCTGCAGATTCAGTAGTGAGTGCCGAAGCTTGCGCGCAGAAACTTTTGCTGACTGTCCAGACTGTGGCTGTCCCCGGAGCTTGCGCATGTAGAATTTCCGTTGCTGTAGCAGTCTGCGCCAGAGCTCGCTGTTGGAAATTTTTATTGATCAGGAAATAGTTGGTGCCAGAGCTTACACAAATATACTGATCTCATCGCGAAATTTTCTAAGTATAAAACAGTGAGCCAGATCATGCCACAAATTGTGATAAAATCTCACTCACTGCCTTGAAATTGTGTAATTGACAGAAATCCAAACTTTTCTTCGGGCCACTCTTCAATGTCGGATCCTGCGAACCGATATTTACTCTGCCCGTTGAACAGACAGTAACCGTAGGAGCATGCGGAACAGAGTTTGTGCTGGCTGCAGGTCCAACAGTGAACGCTGAAGCTTGCGCGCGGGAACATTGGCCTGCCACGGAGACTGAACCTGACACCAAAGTGTGTGCGGGGACATTTGTTGCCGTTACAGCAGTCGACGCCATCCGCTGCTAGAAATTTGTATTTATAAGAGAAAAGTCGATGCCAAAGCTTGAGGAAGGATACTAACTTCGTCTCGTGACTCTGTGGCTACGAGACAGTAACATAGACCATGAGTGAGATGAAGATGGAAATTTACTCACTCCGATCGCATGCGGTAGTTGGCTTGAACTCGAAGACCGTCTTAAGCCAGTTTCCGATGTTGGATTTAGCAGACCAAACTCAAACCTGCCCGTTGAAACAGCAGTGGCCGTAGAGGACAGCGGAAAGAAATTCCTGCTCGCTCCAGGTACTGCAGTGAATGCTGGAGCTCGCACGTGGAAACTTTGCCCTGCCGCGGAGACTGTAGATGAAACCAGAGCTCGAACGGGAGAGTTAGGCGCGATTTGAGCGGTCGATGCCGTGATTCGCTGCTGGAAATCAATGAGAGAGAAGCTGGTGGCAGAGCTCGTGTGAGATTCGTGACTTTGTCTCGTAAGTTTGAGGCTACGAAACAGTAAATTCAACAATAACTGGAATGATAATACAATTTAACTCACTACGGTCGAATGAGGTAGTTGGCTGAAATTCAAACTTTGAATCGGAACAGTCTTCGTTGTTCAATTTCGCATATCGCAGCTCACCCAGCCTGTCGAAACCATGGTGGTCGTAGAAGCTTGCTGGGAAAAATTCGTGCTGGTACCAGGCACAATTGCAGAAGTCTGAGCTTGTCCGCAGACACTTCCGCTGGCCACGGAGACAATGGTTGAACCCGAAGCTCTCGCGGGAAAATTTGACGCTGTTGTAGCAGTCGAAGCCAGGACTCACTGCTGGAGGTTTTCATGTATCGGTGCAAAAATTGGTGTTGGAGCTTGCAGGCCATGATTTAACCCGGCCGGTGGAACGAGAGTTGACGGAGATGGCGAGTTTCCCCGAGTCCAGAAAAACGCATTTCTCCCTGCACTCACTGATTCTGTATCGTCATCCATTATCCGGTCCTTCAATTCGTTTCACTAAAATTTGAGTTTGAGATGTTGGTTATACCCATTGTGTTAACCATGTTTTTGTGTGGTTAGGATATTTTGATATCGAAATCTTCCGTCCGCATTCAAAATATTGACGAACTAAACCAAAACGACTACTCAACCGAGCGGCGAGCAAATAAAAGTCACGACAACCGAGTAGGTGAATTTACACACGTAAAAATTTACCGAAAATCAACCTCGTACGATGCCTCAAATTTTGGCCATAAAATGAAAATATACGCATACTTACCTCCGTTTTACATAGGAGAGAATTCCAGAATCATTATGCTCCTCATTTCACTCTTCACTGAAACCTCCAACTCATTCAACTACTTTGGTTTATTTGAAAAATAACTCGCGACCATCCAACTTACAACACAACATATAATTGCTCTGCAGACCGGAAGCAAGAGGTTGATTGTCTATGTTTACAAATACGGGATGTAAACAATAACATTTTCTTTTCCAGTCGATAGAGAGATTGTTTACTCCCCCTCTACGGGGTTGCTACGGAAACCGTCAGACGGACAGACACTCGGCGACTTGTCACCGCGGCGGAATGTCCGTGACCCGGTTTCTGGGATTACCTTATAAAATGCTCCAAAATGAGTAGCTTTTTTGTCTCAGAGTGAAGAATAGAGATCTGTTTTCCATTCGTCACAAAGCGAGCGTTCAAAAGTGATTTTTTGAAGAGAAAGAGCGAACTTTGAATGCATAGGGCTTTCTCAAAGCAATCAGAATTAATCCAGTTGAACAATGCAATGAAAACCAGATTTCTGGAATTATTACCCAGAATACTGGGAAAAGAGTATCTCTCCATCCCCATGATGTAAGATGAAGATATGCTTAATATGTAAAAGATAAGCGACAACTGTGATTTTTTTCTCGAGAAATTTTCAATTCAGAACGCATCAAGTTCAATGAAAACCAGGTTGTCGGAACTCCCTCTTAAATACTCGAAAAAGAATATCTCTCTATTACCATGATAAAAAATGAAATTTCGATTCCATCTTGCAAAAATCTTATTAAAATCTTATCTTCGTGGGAAGTTTCAAAATTTGCACGCATGAGGCTTACATATAGCGATCAAAATCAATCTAATTACAATCAGATTTCTGGGACTATTTTCTGAAATACTGAATGAAGAGTAATCCTTTTTTCTAATGACAAGAAATAAAGATCTGGTTTGATTTCGTAAGCAATGAGCGACGTCATTCTTTTCGAGAAGAGTTTTCATTTGACAACCAAATTTATATATGAATTTTCATCTGAGGAATTTTCAATTTTATCAACAAGTATAGTCCGGTACACAGAGTCAAAATTTATTTTTTTCAATTTATCGATGTATCGGGGCCCTATAAAATTGTACGAATCAGCATTCAGTAGGAGATAGAAATATACAAGAAGGTAAAACACGCCCCAACAGTTTTGGCCTACTTGAATATTTTTCAACGTATTTATTAGACCACGCAAAATTACCGCTATCACTTGCAAGAATAGAAAAATGTCAATTCTTCGTGGGATCCTCTTTGGAAGGCCTTTCTGATCTTTGGAATGCATGTTTCCAAGCCAAACTCTTATGCGAAATTGTTCAAACCAAAATTGTTTAAACAAAGTGTGAAAACCACTTTTTTCGATCCAAAACAATTGTATCAAGGTGATTTGGGATATTTCAAGTGGAAAGTCACTTTTGGCATTTTTCTCCAGGAGCCATTGTTTTCGAGATAGGAGCATTTTCAAGTTGGAATAACGCGAATTTTGCGATTTTCGAAATGATAAAGAAGCAACATCCAAGCAAAATAGCAATGTTCCCAGTGGGCAAATCTGCTCATTGGAATGTCCTCTACGTGATCCAATAGTAATAACTGATGTTTCCGGCCAGGAACAACTCGTTTATGCAATGCTATGTTTTTTGTTGGGATGTTATAGGAAATAGACTAAAATAGTGTTCAACACTTGGACGAGATTCTTTTCCATTCTCACGCGATAACTCTGACCCAAGCTCTAAAATTCCTGGACTGAGTGAAAAGAGCGATGACAAGGAAAGATTAATCATTAATCATATCTCGAGTTATTTTTCTGGCCCAATTTTTCAGATCAACGGGCTTCTTTGACCCGGGGCTATCCACAATGCAAATCAGAGTATTTTCGATCCATTTTACCTTCTTCATTCCCCTTATGAGCAAATTGCTGAGTTTGAACTTTCAAATGATGAGATATATGTGATTGTTAGAATTGAGAACCGGAGTTATAATCTCTAGAGAGATCGAAATCGTTTCAGTTGGAAAGGAAAAATTGAAGTTATTCAATTATTGTTCAATTATTTATCTGTTTATTGCTTTGCCTTTTCCGCATCGAAGAGGGTTAGGTCACCAAACTCTGGTGTGTTCTACATTCCGTTTTTTGTTGGGTCCTCTTTTCGTGAATGTGAAGAATAAAAATCAGAAAAAGTATTTCGAAGAAGAAAGTTCTAAGTTTGAGGACTAATCGAATATAACAATAAAAGAAGCAGCTGATTCAGAACTTAGGCAAGTTGATACTTCTTCAAAATTTTGCATCATATGCATGTTATTTGAAATTCGCGCGTCTCAAACGCAATATTTTTTCAATCGCATCAGGATATCGCCTCAAGTGACAACAGCGTCTTTATCCTCGCTCGAAGGCGTTTCTGGCAAGGCGTCAGCACAGCGCTGGTTTCAAGGTAGGCTCGCTCTCTATCTGTTAGTATAATCAACTCATTGTCGAGTGCTCTCATTGTCACTGGATCCAGCCGAGGGTCGCGAGCAATCGCGAGCTCTGCCCGCACCTTGACGTCGACGTCACGTCGTTGGTCGTCGGCTATTATATACGGCTACATAGGCAGGCAATTAGACACATCATATACTCCCAGGACAGTTCAGACGATTTAATCAATCATATAATCGCGCTTCTCACAAATTTTCATGGGTCAACGAGAATGAATTAATGTAGTGGTAATGAGTAAGTTCAGAGCACGGTTCAGAGTGATTCCACTGGCTGCTCCAAGATTCAATCAGCTGTTGATAAGTCTAAATCCGATCATTCATTGAGAAAGAAATCAGGAATACTTGAATACTTGACAGGCAGGTAAATAGTTAGTTAACAAGTTGCCCCCATCAGTGCTATTATATGTCATTTCTTTGCTGTGTCTCATAGATGAGCATAATGAATACTAATTCTTAGTGCTGGTTATATGATATGTATCATCAACCATTTGAACTCGTAAAACTCCAGGTCAGTGCAATAACTTAGTCAAGCTAATAACCGTGGATAAATGACCTTGACAACTCCATAATTGTTGAATCACTCACAAATGCATGATGAACTACATATGTGTACATTTCACATGGTCGTGCCAATAGTTGATGGATAATCCAAATCAATTGTTTTAATTTAGAATAAAAGATTTGAAAAATTTGTTTCAAATAAAAGAAACATCTTCAGCTCTTCATTATCCAGAAAACAATCTCTGATCTCATTTTTATCTCACATCCATCAATTATAAGTAAGACCAACTGCGAAAGTACATATCTTGCATGAGAGATTACATCGGAATCCAAGCTACCCTAGGCAAAAGTAGAGCTATACAAATCTATAGGAGAAGGAAAAGTTGCTCTTCATTTAGTAGAGGAGATACAGTTCATCAGAGCATGATTAGTAAATTGTTAGCAAACTTTTCACTATCTATGAGGTATTTGTGGCCATGAACAGAATGGAATGTATTCTGCCATTTCTGAATAAGATATTGGCTGTTTAGTTGCTCATGGATATTGCGATTGAAAGTGTCACTTCTCTGATGGACATCGTTGTGTAATCCTCATGCCACTGGGCAGATGCTGATCATTCATTTCAAGACTTTTGCGCAAAATTAGACAGATAGTTTGTTTCGGTTTCTCAAACTGTACTTTGAATATTCTTAACGCCATCCAAGTTCTCAATATTGGTCCCCTACTTTTTCCTCTCTCTTTCTCAACATCCTCTGTACAATTTGAATTCTCAACTCAAAAAAGTGTTCGTCACTGGAGAAATGTTGAAAAATCTCTACCTCATTTCAAAACACCATCTTATCTGTTGATGGTGATTGGTTCTTCTTCTTGGAGATGGAAGGTTTGAGACCAGTCACTACTGGTATTGTTTCAACTTTAGAGATAGTAGCATGAACAGTTACTGACCTTTATCAAAAAACTAGTTTCACGCTCCAGATTCCATACTGTCTTCAATAAAAATTGTCTTTTGTGAAACACAGGTTGCTAAAAAATGAAGAGCAAGTGTAAATCCAAACATCTTATTCACAAAACATCTACACAATATTCCTTAATTTGTGCTTACAAATGGTTGCTGGCCCTCTTCTGTAGAGGTATGAACAATGCTAACATGATGCTAACATCATCTTCCAATTTAGTTAGCAATGGAGGGAACTCCGACTTTTTAATTGGTTCCTTTGATTTTGAGGGATTTTCCAATTTGTTCAACATTTGCTGCGTCATGACATCTTAAACATGCATGACGCTGTGCTCAACACTAGTGAGGTATTCATAATCTTCATTGATTTCTTCAATTGTAACGTCTGATTCTACTTGTGCATCTGGTTTCGTACTAGACTCAGCCTTAACAGGTAAATTGGATGAGTTCTGTCCAAGTTCACTTCTTTCCTTTCCTTTCTTTTTATTCCCTTGTGGTGAGTCACTGACTCCATTGTTCAAGAATTTCTCTCCAACTTTTTTTTCTCATAGAAAATATGTCATCGGTCTCTTCACCAGCTATAATGAGAGGCTGAAACATTTGTATTGGATTATTAAATAGCAAAATTTACTATTATCAATAGGTTGCTTGATTGTATACAGGCAAACCTTTTGCTTTTTGAAAAAAAAGTCTCGAAAGACTTGAGGCTTCTTATAAACGTAACCCAGAGGTGTTTTCCTGAGAGAATGCCACTGTATTTTTAGGCCTTGGATAATTTTTTAGTGGAAGCTAGGAGATACCCAGATAGTTTCCAAGATAAATCCCCCTTTAGATAGGCATTTGCTGCATCAATGTAACTGATGGCAAACATTGAGCCATGTCTTCTCCGTGTAACTTTCACAATTCCATCACCTATGTCACATTTTCCAGTAGAACCATGAGATTGAGTCTCTTTCTTACCCAATTGAACAGTGATAAATCGCTTTTCTCCAAAATTTGCTGGGATATACTTGACTGGAAACATGAGAATGTACAATTAGTACTCATTACGCTTACATGTCAAAATGACTGTTTTCAACAATCCAATTGTCTATTTTTTGTGTCTGGAATGACTATTTCTTGGTCAGCACTGATGTGAATAGCTGACAATCCATTGGGGAATTCAGCTATCTCTTGAACTGTAAAACTTTTTCATGACAAAAATATTGAGCAGAAAACAATCCCATTCTCACAAGCAATAAAGAATCCTTCAGTGAAGCTACGATATTCTATCCCAACATATTTAAGATGTCTATTCGCTCCGAGACGCGCGCTTCTCAAATTCAAAACGGGCGATCGTGCGCGACCCGTGGCCACCGCATTCACTACAACTGGCGTAATGTGCAGCAGACGGCGAATCTTTGTAAGGGTCAAACTCGAAAACCATCGCTCAAATGTGGAAACAATAAGCAAGAAAGTTGTAGAACTTGTGAAAACGAAGAGTTTGAGCGGTCGTGAGCCTAAATCCGAGCGAATTTGAACTAGTTGAGGCGATTTCGAGATTTGGCGTGCTTTTAGCATAGGCGTCGCAACCGCCACTCAAGCCGCGGGCTCGCATCTATCCTTTCGAGCTCCGTGAATCTTTCGATATTGCTCTGATTGATATCCACAACAGCTCAAAATCTTCGTAATTGAATGTCCAACAACTTTGTCGCTTACTGTTAGCAGGTTCAAGCTACGGTTTCCTCCTAAATTCACGAAAACCCCGTCTGCGCCTATGCTGTGCCTCGCTGTGCACGCTCAATATTGTCATTGGCATGGCGCAGCATGGCGTCACCCTAGCAGTACGCCAGCTGTACTTCCAAAGTCAGCCACTACGTGGCGCTCCGCTGAATCTCGGAGCGAATATATAGGAAAACAATTTTGATCACCACCTGAATATCTCTCCCCACCGACCAAGGTGTTCTTTTCATTTTCAATTATGTAAAATTTGTTGTTATTCCTTGTAAAAAAACAGTGATATTCAGTCTCACCAAATATATTTGATGTCTGAGCTTCTACGATGAGATTTGTGATTTCGTACATGTATTAATAACCGCTGCTGAGAAACATTTTGAGATTGAGAAGTTGTGAGTACAAACCAATTCTTGTTCATTCCGATAACTACTCACATATGATTTTTGTAATCATTCACATAAAACCAAGGAAGCCTATATCTAGCTTCGAAAAATGAATGAAGTACATCCTACGGTTCTGAAATTTACAAAATAGTGATTAAGAAATACTCGAATCAGTCTGTGAACAGATCATCGGCTGATCGATCCAAGATCCAAGATGCAAGATGCCCATAGCACGAGGAGTTATGACCACGCAAAAGATCGTTTCCATCACCTAGACTACATTCCGATACAATTGTGGAACAATAGGCCTTACACCCGTGTATCGAACCGTGTTTTTCGATAGTGTGCAAGAAAGTGGAAAATCAGTGCGGAAAAGAGACGTTTCCGCACAGCTTGTCGGAAAGCGTATTTTGAGTATTTCAACACGTTGAAATCACTTTATTCGACGTACTTCGACGTGACAGACGCGTTTCGAGTGTGGAATCCTTTGAAATTAAAAAACCAAGAATCGCTAGACAATTTTAAAACATTCTTCCTATCATCTTTAGAGTTCACAGACCTGTATGGTACCTTCACAGCAACTGTTGAGCGGTTCCTTGTAATAACGAAATCCCACTTACATAATTCGGAATCTCCGTGCAGTACTGTTGCTTGACTTTTATCATATTTATCATAGTTCATGAGTGGAATTCCATGGGAGTGGAGAAAGAATCGTGGAAAAGGTTATCCAGAAAATTTCAAGCACACTGCACTTTCTTAGCGATATGCTCGTGAAATTGCTTAGTGATCGAATTTCGAAATTTCGCTAAGAGCATTTCGATGTTTAGACAAAGACCAACAAAATGAGTTGAGGTGCGTTGCAAATGGTTGTGTTGATTTTATTTGGTATGGATTTGAGTGACTAACAGAAAAATTCAGAAGTATGAAAACCACTATATATTTGCTTGAGAAAACGCCGGAATCGTTCTAGACCTCCAGTCCGAAGCGCTTATTCCCTCATATTGTGATATAACACAACTACAAAAATTGCGCAGCAAGATCTGCGAATGCGTGCGTAAGAGATCTTGAGTGCATGGGGCCAAATTAGGCATACTTACCTTACCTCATTCGTATACGAAATGACTAGTTCTAAAATGACTATAGAGTTGATCTCAAAATGGTTAGTTGTATTAGATTCGATTCCACATGTTTTAAAACTTCCAAAAAATTTATTGTACGTGCATTGAAACAAAGAGCAGAATATTCCAGACGCCTTTGCAAGTAGTTAGTAAGTGTTGCCGTGTTAACAGAGGTTGGCATTGGATACAAAAGGGAAACTGCACAAGGATGCAGAAAAAGAGAGAAGTATCAGTACTGTTTTTCGCAACTACAAAGTCAAAAGTATTGAGAATATCAGGCTGCGTGATGACGATATTCGCAAACGTTTTTGAAAGTTTCGAGGGTTACAAGAATGATTATCAGAAAATTACTTGAAAAGCTTGGTCTTTGCCACTACTCAAGCGGAGCGTCGCAATGAACATAGATTTATTCAATCGAAGAAATAGTTCTACTAGCATACGTAATATTGATATATTTTGATATTTTCACGTAATTTCGTAGTATTACGATTAGAATTCATTCAAATATCTTCATGTATCATTCAATGGAGCCGGACCTGAAATTGCGACGGGTCAACTTCGGAGAAATAATGAAGAATATATATTTCTAATCATTCATTTAGCCTAATTGTGACAATACCAGCTTTTGCGACGAACGGCATTTCGGTTATCAATTTTTCTTCATACCGTGAAAATCACGGCACAGAAAATCAATTATATTCCCAGTGTGCCTTGTTATGCGGAAATTTGAATCATGAAAATGCTCATCAGATACTGTAGCTCATCAAAACAACTATAAGATTGATCCTTAGTAGAATTTTATTACGTCCCTTCCCTTCGGAGCTACGAGCCCTGGAAGGCAAACTTATCATTACGTGCATGGATCCTCATGAAGATCCAAATCTTGCACCGGTTTATGCAATTAGATTATGTCTCGGATGTGACCTGAAGAAGTAACCCAGAAGCGAACCTTGTCTCCCGAGAAAAAGTACTTTAGAAGTACACTTAAGTGTGCGTACTTCAGTAATGACCACATATTAGCTTCTATTTGTACTTTTTTATAATTCTTTTGTCATTACTCATGAACTACGCATACCAAAATCTTGAACCAAGTTGCTCTTATGGAGTTGCTTAGTATGGAATTTATAGATTGTTTTGAGTCTCCAATGAACTGAAATCTGTGCCCACAATCTAAATAGAATCCTTGACTCAAGCAACGATACAATCAAATGAATTCTTTCAGGTACAGCGGTAACAAAAATGCACCAGTTATGATGGCCTATGAGAGGCAGCTCTATGATATAATCAGCTCAGCAATCAGAAGTAGTATAATTCATTCCTCGCAAATAATTATTTGGGTGAATGTTATCGAAGAATCAACTCCTGCAAAAATCTCTTCACCCGAAATGAATGCACATAGTCCAAAAATGTGTACTCACACATAGTACAAAAATGTGTTTTCAAGGGTGGAAGTGATAGTCCAACAAAAGTCCCACATAAAAAGTATACTTATGCAAGTATATACAAAATGTGAGCACAAGCAGAGATATTACTTGCTGACGCATAAAAAATATACTTTAGAGTATATAAAAAATGTGAGCAAGATTCTTATTCATGGCAACATCGGTATGCTCTTGCAGAGAGCCGTTCAGCCGTGAGGTTGTATATATCCACGAAGATGAGGTTATTTGCGGTTACGTTGATTCTCATGTCGACATTTCATCCTATAGGCAACATCCCTCCCCCCTCATAACTCATATATAGGACATCTTACCCAACCTTCCTTACTCTCAGCATGGTCCGCTCGGTCGATAAAAGTTGACTTATACATGCCCATAAGCCGTCTAGATACTGTAGATATGAGAGTCGAGTTCGATGTTTCACTGGACTCACTATGGAAGGTGATGTTACGAAGTCGTTGCGTTGTGTGCGTGATGTGTTTAGGGACGGCGCTTCTGCATCTGAGTAGAAATCTCCGGTTTGCTGGTGTTTCTGCTATGCGGACGATCGTTCTCGAGTACTTGCTCATTGTAGTTGCTACATGTTTGCCATGATATGATGAATATCTTCGTACTCATACTGACATCTACACAAGGGGCTGTTAATAATTTCGACCCGTGCCAAGGACGCAGCTGAACTGTGATGATCTGCTCTTATCCTATTTACAGTCACAATAATATCTCGCTCAAGTTTCTTGTTGTGGAACCATGTTTTACTGACATTCTGATAGTGGCTAGTGGGATATGAAATTTCTTCCGTTTGAAAATTGACTTGTGTATATCATCTAGCGCAGAGGCATTGAAATATTCATATAAGTCGATGAAAGGTACCACTGTTATATCTAGAGGTATTTTTTCTGTTGCTTTCTTTGCTAGGCTGTCGGCGTTTTCATTACCACTAATTCCGATGTGAGATGGAATCCAGTGCAATTTCAGTATATATCTGCCATCGTTAACATTTTTGGATTCATGATACAATTTTTTGATGTCGAGAATGTAGCTTCTTGTTTTTATTTTGGTGGTTGTGGATCCTAGACTTTGTAAGACACTGAGGGAACCAGGAAAAATGAAGACATTCGTGCCTTGGGCTTGATTAGCAATCACTAGGGCATCTTTAAAAGCAACGCATTCTGCTGTAATCACAGAAGCTTGTTTGTCAATACTTTTACATATCTCTATTGAGGGATTACCACTAACAACAGCCAATCCGCACGAATTGGACTGTTTGATTTTGCTTCCATCAGTGAAGAGCGTATGTGTATTGTTTTGATTCAAGTAATCGTTTAATACGGCATTGGGACTTGTACACACTCGAAGAGATTGGCCCAATTTAATGTCAAAAAGAATAACGACGTTTGGAATTTCATAATCGTGGCAATACAGGCTATAGTTTGCGCACGTCTCTAGTTTACTTGCCCGTACCTTTAGATTCTTTAGACATAGCCCGAACATACTATTTACCTCTCTTTCATACTTTCCACTGATATTGCAAAAGCTACGAACGTTTCTCGCCGTTGAGCTACCTAAGTTGCTCATCATTCTGGAGAGATAACAATTTCCTAGAAACTTGCTCCTGTGTTCAATCATCATTAGTTTTGATTCGCCCACTACTAGTACAATGGTGAGAGTGCTCCTTCTGTAGCCTAAAGCTATTCTGATGTCAGAAAACGGAATCTTTTCTCGTTTTTCAATGAACGTCTTGTTGGTACTAGCGTAAATGAATGAACCGTAATCAATCAAAGATCTGACGTAGCTCTTATACAGTATTAACAATATTTCTGGATCTGATCCCCACCACTCGCCACAAAGAAATTCAATCATATTCAAGGCTCTCTCGCACTTTCTTCCAACCTCATTCAAATGTGGCGTAAAGGACATCTTATGGTCCAGTGTAATTCCCAGAAAGCGCCTGGAGGCACTCGATTTGATGATCTTCTCTGTACTCTTATCTCAACACTACCTGGTTTAATATTCTTCTCATTGAAGTGCAAGGAGACTGTTTTGCTTCGGGATAATTCTAACCCTAATGCTAGAAGATTCGGACGAATTGTTTCGATTGCTTCTTTCAGTAATATTTCTCCTCTCATAGGATCTTTGCATTCGATATACAAAGCGATGTCATCTGCGAATTGTGATACAATGACCGTTTTTGGAAGGTTATCAATTATGCATGCAACATATAAGATGTACATTAGGGGGCTCTAGACGCCGCCTTGATGTATGCCTTTGTTCACTTTCAGCACGTCTGCATGAATAATTCTATCGCGAAGTAAGAATTCGATGAATTCAAGAACTCTTGTAGAAAAACCTCGTTGTGAAAGTTTCTCTAGTAGAATATCGATATCGACATTATCAAAAGCTCCATGTACATCGAGGAAAGCAGCTAGAACTTCATTTCTCTGAATAAAAGCCTCATCAACTTTCATTGTTAGACTAATTATATTGTCTATGCATGACTTGCCTTTCCTAAATCCATTTTGGTTGCTAGGGATGAGATTGTGAGTTTCTGTCCACCATTGCATCCAATTTTTGAGAAGGGTATCGAATAGTTTGCATAAGCAGGATGTTCATGCAATGGGCCTAAGATCTTCGTCTGATTTGCTGATAAAATGAACGAATGAGTGCTTCCAGCTTTCAGGGAATTCACTTTTGCTATGCATTTCATTGAATATGTCCAAAAGTAAAAGTTTCAGTTTGAATGGAAGTTTTTTGATGATTTCAAAATTGATCCCATCTATACCGGAGGCTGATTCTTCACTTTTTTGAGCAAGCGCTGTGTTACACTCAACAAAGTCATAGGGACGATCAAAAAAGTTATTTTCTGAGAGGGGAGGACTAAGCTGAGGATCAGTCTCGACCCAACGAGGACTGATTTTTTTAGCCTCTTCGGCTGGACCATTATTCTGTAAATTTTTAGGTGAATAGGTCGGTTTGACTTTTATCCAACTTTTCTTGAATATCTTGCATTTATCCCAAACATACTTTGAATTCGGTCGAAAATTGATCGTGCTTGCAAAATTCCGAAGGCATTCTTTCTTTTTCTGCTTAAAATTTCTCCTAGCGAAACTACAGTATTTTTTGTATTGAATAACATCTCTTAGCTCATGTGTCATTCCATATTTCTTGAAAGCGGCTTTCTTAGGTCTTTTAACTTTATCACATTCTTCGTCCCACCAGGGAACAAGATTTCGATTTGGGCGATGCCATCGCATTTTTTTTACTGAGGAACTAGCCCTGACAGACTCTGTAAGCACCTTTACAAATTCATCATATTTTTGGCTTGCTGAAAGTTTTTCGAATTCAAGGGATGAAAAATATGGGTAGGAATTTCCAGCGATTTCAGCGAATTTCTCCCAGTCTGTGCGTATTGATTGAAGTTTGAATGTTCTCTTTTCGTAGCAAGATTTCTCAACATCAACATCGATATATATGGGGAAGTGGTCAGAACCCTAGGTCTCATCGGAAATATTTATGTTTACTATATCAGGATTCTGTACTGTGAAGGGAATCGAATCCAAGTTCGAGCGCCAGTTTTGACGTACATCAATGTAAGAGAATGAATCATTATTATGCAAGAATAGGTTGTTGGTCTCTGCTGCTGCCTCTAATCTCTCGTCGTTTGAATCAGTTTTATTGCAATTTCATGAAGTGTTATGAGAATGAAAGTCACCCATTACCAAGCAATTTGGATTTTTTACGTTCATAAAAATTTGGTTCCAGTCATGCTATTGAAGAGTGAGACCTGGGAATCTGTAACATGCTATTACATCAAGAGCGGGGTCCACATTGTTGATTCTAATACCACAAATTTCTACAGATTCGTCAGGGGATGTAATATCGTTAATCTCTACATACGCTAAAGATTTCCTAATAAACATGACGATACCACCTCCTCGTTCTAGGGGTCTGTCCTTCCCGAACGTCAGGAAATTTGAGATATTGATTTCTTCTCCATCTTTATCTATCAACCAAGACTCGACGCAGACCAAGACATCAAATTGATCTCGTTTGCTTTGTAGTTCTCTCAATCGCTGGTTGACACTCCTACAGTTCCAAAAAGAATTTTCAGTCTTCTGTTTGTTGCCATTGTCACTTTCCTATAGCTCACTTTCAGAATCACCACAGATTCAGGAAATATCACTCATGTCACTTGTATCACTCTTACTCCCTTGTTGGTCTTGCTTGTCCAGACGAGCTCGGATCCTTTTTATTTGGCCTCTCAGATTATTCCCGGCGGAATCACACACCTTCGCCAGCATGCGTACGAGCGCCAGAATATCATCAGTGTGCTCAAGTACTATGGAAGTTAAATCGGACTCTCCGTGACTAACGCACAGAAATTTGACAAATTGGTCGAAGTTGAGTGGTAGTTTACTTTGATCCTTTTCGATGTATGCTTTAGCTTCACCTAGTTGAGATTTTATCTCGGCCACGGTCAAACTAGATTTCAATTTTTTCGCGGGCATCTGAGGTGGTTTCATAGAACGTGAATCTTCCGATATTGCAGCATCAGAAGTACTGGTTGTAGAAGTTGTCGTTGAGCGCGTTCTCTCACGTTCTTACCCGGTGGTAGGTGGACAGGATGCAGCCTCATTGATTTGATTTGTCTCAATGGAATTAGAGCTTTGATTCTCGTTTGTGTTTCGGTTTTCTTCAATAGGAGTGGAGTCTTGTTTGTTCTGAGTTATGGGTTGAACGTTCTTGCGATGGCCCTCTTCTTTGCACAAAAAACAGGTGCGTGTCTCAGCAGACACACACACACACATATATATATATACAATGTGACCACGATATTTCTGACAAAACATACATGCACAAGCACAAGGCATGGGAATAACCTCCAAATTCTGCCAGAAATATTGTGGTCACATGGTATATATATATATATATATATATATATAGTGCGGTAAATTATCAATCTCGATGGTGATGTGAGGTGGTAATTTCTTGATATATTCAGGTTGCACATAGGCTTGCCTCCGGAAGCTCAACACGTGTGTGAGACCCACATCGTTCACATTGTCTTTGACGTATGTAATATTGGAACACGATTCTACTCCGACTATTTGAGCTCTTCGCAAATCATTTGGCGTGTGATGAATGGATGAGCATTTGAAATAAGTATCCTTTTGACTTTTGAGATAAGTGGTCTGATTTTTAGTGTATGCTCACCAATTTTGACATTAGCTCGGCCATTTGTGAGTTCATCAGCGTCTCCCTTTGTCTTCAAGTATAAACATATGCGGCCATTGGAAATTCTCGATAAAAATTTAATGTTGTTCGGAGCTGTTACGGTAGCAACAGCGCGTACGTAATCGGTGACTGGAATTCCTTCAATCGAATCCAGAATTATTGCCTGATCTCGTGTGATTACATCTTCTTCTTCAGCCATTTGTGAGTAAAGTACGCCTGTTGAGGTAGATGCGGAGGGAGGTAGAGAACGTTGGTTTTGAGTAAACATCGTTGTTTTGATTTTTGAGTGCCCCTGCGGTCAGATGCACTCAATGTTCTTTAACACACTGCACTTGTAGCCTAGGTTTTCAGGAAAAGCCGAGGGTAATCACAGAAAATCCAGAATTTGCTACTTATCTAGCATCACTCACATATCAATCAAAGGTAACCAGAGTAAATACACGTGAGCGCGCAGTACGTAAACATTTCCGTCTCAGTTAACGGTTCAACGCGGAATCCCAAGTCCAATACTGGAACTGACCAGCACATATATTCTTGGCATCATTAATAACGAGTCGAATCTGCGACATGAGCCATTGGATGTGTCTACTTCGTTAAATGCACAGTAGAACCCGAACAAAAACGGGTCTAACCCGTGGGACCCATCGCAGTGAACGTATTAATTCAACGATGTTCGGAAGAGGTACACAAACTTAAAAATCACGTGAGCTAGCTGAGTATTTTTCCGTGCGTTCATACAAATGTAAACACAATTTGAGGACTACACAGCTGAATTTTGCGATACATGGTTGGTGCGTCTTGTTCTCGGGGGTGCTGTCGCGAGTTCGCTCATGAAAAAAATCACGAGCTCCTATAGATAAGACGCACCCTTGTTTTCTAGTGAGGAAACGAATTTTTCGGCGCGTCTTATTATCAGGTAAATACGGTAAATAATCGAGCGATATATTTTGTATCTGACTAAGGGTTGCTCTGTGCATTCCTCGATAATTCATAAGCACGAAATGATATCGAAATTACTCAATGGTCTAGCGATGGATCACCCTCATTCACCACACACCTGCCTCGAAAAAATTCATTCATGATTATCGCATGGGAGGGAAGAGAGAGGATCCGGCGGAAGCCGAGGGAGGGAGAGAACCTCTTACAGTTCTCCTGGAGTAGTCAACTCCCTGGGTGCTCATCTTGCACCTTGGCCGGTGACGCTTGTCACCTGCTGCACGTTGCAAAGTTACAGAAACCGTCCGGGTCGGCGCCATCCTTCAGCACATCGCGACGGGTGAGGTGTATCGGTCCTCGCGCTTGTCACCGCACGCTTTCGCGATCCGTCGCAAACTCATAGTGGGCAAACTTTCCAGCAGCTCTTTGCCGTTTTTTCCCGCTTTCCTTCGAAATTCTATCATATTGTGCACACGTGTGCGTGTTGCCTCCGCGCGATGTGATGATCAATCTGTACCGTCACAGGATAATTGCGTCGATTTCGATGGAATCCCTCTCCGTTGTGAGAATCACTTCAGACCTAGCCCCTGGTGAAAATGATGTCAAAGAAGATTCGATGAAGAATACCGAAAGGGATGTAGTTTCTCATATATCTCGGAGTTTGCCATCAACGTCCTCAGGGGTTGATTCCATCTTGGGAGAACGATGTGTTCACACCAGATTGAGGGAAATCTCACTCCTCGTACTTACCAAGGGATAGGCTAAGACAATTGATTGAGCAAAATTTTTAACCTCGGTGTAACAGCTTGGATATGAAATCGAGGAGTGATATTAACCCCTCGGATTGATGAGGGAAATACAGAAAGACCTCCGTATTCGCACAGGTTACGTTCCGGGTGAGCCGCGCGAATAGGGAAGCATCAGCTTCATGAGATCCCAGGGGTTACGTTCCGTCGATCTAAAATATTCACCGATTGAAATTTCCCTTTCGAGAAAAAGGACTGATAAGTGAGAAACTATCATGTTACCAGCTGCCACGTCCCACGCCTTGCGCACAATCTCCATTCCTCATTCCCTCTCCTACGCCATAGCCTCGGGTGGCCCATAAGCTTGAGCAGTTCGTCACGCCACCGCCAGGTGGCGTCCATCCTCGCCCGCTATCAAAACAGGACACCGTGTTTTCAAAACCGGTGCCTCAACCGACTTCTTTGACGGCCCCTCCGGATGGACTTCTACAGCACTGACGTGCTCGGGAGACCACCGGACGGGTACCCACACCCAGGTCCACTTCTACAGCGCTGACGCGCTCGGGAGTGTTCAGACCTAGTGGCAGTCCACATCGGTCCCTCGGGCTGATGTTTGCAGTTTCTTCGGCACTGACGCGCCCGGGAGCTCTTACGTCGCTCGGGCGGACTTCTTCACGTCGGAGACCACCCTCGACCCAGGACCACACGGAACCGGAAGCTTGAAGCGAGTTCTTCGGACCTAGCATGACCATGGACGACGCCATCTACTAGCCGCCCCCAGGGATCGGGGTCTCAACCCAAGGAGACGGGATCCGCCAGCCACTCACTCTTCACGACGCGCTCGCTGGAGCAGGCGATGCTGGCCCCAATGGCGCGCTTCCCACACTTGGGGCTTCGATGAAGGTTGCAGGAGCAACTTGCACGCTGGTTGGCCCATTCCTGATCAGCTTCCTGGAACATCGCCAAGATCGACGGACCTCCGGAACCACCAAACGGCGACATCAGCCCTTTTCAGGGCTAACCCCCAAACCTCAATCGGCCCTTTTCAGGGCCACCAACCTTCTAACGTATGAACCACTGTTGTGGCCCACTCAGTTGCCTCGTGGCGCAAGCCATCCCGGTAACAATCATTCACTCATCCGTCTCATCCGAATGATTTGTCAGCAAAGGTTGTTCAAATCGATGGGTAATATCTTTGTGAATTTCAAACTTCGCGTTAGGATTGGGTCATGCTCCATTGCTTCATCGATGGCCTTCTCTAGAAGTTTGATGATTTCGACGATCGATTTCGAGCTTAGATCAGGGTTAGTAGTTCCTGCAAACTCTCTTGGATCTTCCGGCTGATTTGAAATTTCTAAGGTATACATTTTCTTAGGTATACCTTCATCGATCCAAAATTGAGCTTGTGTCTCATTTCAATGCCAGAATTGAATGATAAAATTTGACCACCAATTTCGAACCTTTGATTTCCTTATTACGAATAAGCGAATTTTCATGCGCGATTATGGAAAAGGGGCCGCAAATGCCAAATCGTGAATGAACGAATTAATGAACGCATACGGAGGTTTTCCTTGTAATAGACGGTCATACATGTTCGCACCATCTCTCTATCGCCACTCTCATGCTTACCTTGTAACGACCGATGTTACTCACACTGCACGGGAAGCTAGCCTCACGCCCAACCGCTGCTGTGAGATTTCTCGAAGGTGATGTGAACTCTGGGATACTAGCTGATTGAGACGAATCTGGAACAATGAACAAGAATAATCTGGAGGAGAGCTGAAGATTCAGTCATTCAAATATCATGCGTTTGTTGGGTCAAACGGACCAATCTACTAATACATTGTGATTCGTCCGTCCCCTTCTTTCCCACCACTTGCCATTCTTCAGATCAGACAACAGGATACACTGAAGCATATAATGTAGGATATAGAGTTCCGTTTGGACTGGGGCTCATACAGGGCAACCATTACTCGCGGTAATTTGATCTTAGAATCTGGAGCACATTGACGCAATATGAAGCTCCCACACATGATGAGTGTAGTATGTGACATCTAACCCTGGCTCCGCCATCACCTCGACTGATATCTCGCTTGGGGCCCAGTTTCGTGAGATAAGCCCGCCACTCCGAGATGAATATACCAAAAAAACTAAGCAAAAAATCCTCTATCCAATGTTACGGCTCATTCAATTTGAACAATTTGACCATTTAAGCGATAAATTTTCAAAGTGTTGAAATATTAACCCCAATCAAAACACAATAAACGCTCACTACCTCGCGAATATATGCAGTAAGAGAACCCACGTGAGCTCTATTTGAAGCTTTTAATTTACCATATTGGATTGAGCATCAGGACTTATCATTGTTGACGCAAAATTGTTTGAACATACTAGGAGGAGTCCGCGTGTATGAGGTATGGACAGATGCCTACTGGTGAGGGCTATGCGCACCATGCGTGTTCCCCCTTCGCTGCCTCTCCCCTGCCGGCCTATATCTCATACATGGGGACTTCTCCCAGTCTGTTTGAACCATTTTGCGTCAGTAATGATAATTTCTGATGGTCAAATCGATATGGTCAAATTAAGAACTTCAAATTGAGCCCCCGTGGGTTATCCTACTGCATATATTCGCGGGGTAATGAGCGTTCATTGTCTTTTGTCGGGAGCTAATATTCCAGCACTTTGAAGATTCATTGCTCAAATCGTCGAATTGTCCAATTGAAAGAGTTGTACCATTGAATGGAGAATTTTTCGCTCGATTTCCTGGTACATTCATCTCAAAGTGGCGGGTCAACTTCATGTAGCTCTTGGAACCTCAACTGAAACTCTTCTCCTACTTACCTCCCTCCTCGCTATTCATTGACCAGTATGATCGTAGATGACACACCCTATTATGAGGTTACCAGGTACCGAAGGTGAGCAGCGTAGCAGTGAGCAGTTATATGAGCAGGTACATTTCTCACCTTTTCATGACCTTTTGTGCATGCCCGATATGGACGTGTGTGCTGTGTGCAGGGATCCAACATGACCCAAGTATCGCTTGGAGCAATACCTAGAATACTAGAGAGTCAACCATGTGGAATGAGCTGATGAGGAGAAAGAAAGACCGTACAATATTTGCCCAATTGAAGAAGGAAAATAAGCAGATATCAGTGACTCGGGTGAGGAGTGAATAGTTAGTGTGACGTGGTGAGTCTCGAGCCTCTGGCTCGCGCCTCTCCCCGTCACCTGACGATGCACCAGGTGCACCGTCAGCGTTTCTGACGGAGCTTCGCCCGTTTCCCCACCAAGTGCGATGTCGCGTCGCGGACCCATCGTGGCGGACGACGGGCCTCGCCGCGGCAGACCGCTCTGACCAATCTACCCATCCACACACTCTCTCTCACTTCTTAATTATCTCTTATATTAAAGTCACGCCTTAACTGAAACTCGTGTTCTATCTGGAGACTTGAACCCCTCACCACGTTACATCCCCCTTTTGGTGCTAGGTGGGGTAGTTTCCCGCGAGTTAAAATTTTTTTTTTTCTGAAAAAGTAAGAAAAGTTTTCTTGTGAAAAATTTTTCGGATTCTGCTAAATTTTCGCGAGAGTGTCGTGGAAATAAAAAGTGACAAGAGATAACAGGAGTTGAGAAAAGCAGAATCCAGCCAAGCCGCAAGCAGCCAAGCTGAGCATCGTACCTGCCCACCCCCCCACCCGTCAGCAGAAAATCATCGCTAAGGCTTATCTCCGAGCCAGCTGCACGAGTGGACGAGTAATGCAGATAGCCGCATTATACATCGTCGTGGCCTGCTGCAGCTTCGTAGCGTTAATACTAAACCATTTTTCTTCCTTATCTCGTTCCAAGGAACGACTCGATCAGAATCGCATTTATACTCAACCAAGCTTCTTTGAATTATTAAAACCAAAATGTCCAAAATGCTCGGAATTTTTGGAAAATCAAAAAGCAAAGAAACGGTGAATTCAACTGGCACCTTGCCAAAACCGACTCATAGTCGACCTGAAATGTTCGATGAAGATAGACAAGAGGACCAAGAAATTTTGGACAACCGTGATCAATTTTATTCGAACATAGATGAGTCAAATTTTGATTCAAATGGACAAAATGGAGCTTGGGGTATGGATGCGAATTTGACGAATAATGGAAAGGATGGAGATGTATATGTGAATATGAGCCGGTGCAATAGTCCAAACGGACAGTTTGCTGGTCAAGCTTACCAGCAGTGGCGCACAGCCGCACCGATAATAGAAGAATCGCCGATCCGAGCGCAACCGATCCGGGTAAATCAAATCAGGCCCCCTTCACATGCGAATATGCAGGTGGCTTCTTACCCAGAAGCATTTTATATGACAGGCCCAAATGGTCAGCTATTTTCATACAGGCAACAGCAGCCTCACGAACCCACCATTAGAGTCAATGATACATTTTCTCTTAACCCTGAATTCCAAAATATGTAAAGTGGGCCCATCGTAGAAAAAAGTGGGATCGCCCCGAGTTTAGGTAATAATGTGGACGCTACGCGGAGTCAGAACAATAGCCCGAGGGCAACCACACCGGTGGTCGCGGCCCAAATTTTGCCGATCCATAATCCGACTCCATGGGATTTCCCACAACAGCGTCCCATAGCCCCCCAGGTGATAGATTTTCCACCTGGAGTGAACGGTTTTCCAAATGGTTTTTCGAATCAAATCCCAACAGAATATGTGAAAATTCGTGAGAGTGCTGCGCCTACGACGAACCCACTGCCGAGACAGAATGTACCTTCTTTCGAAAATTTCCTCCGAGGAATGAGTTTTTCACAAATGGCTGAGTTATGGAAAAAATCAAATTTGGGTGAAACACAACAGGACCAACATTTTAATGTACAAGAAATTCCGAGTCATTATAGAGAGGTGCCACTGACCACACAATGAACTAATAGAGTACACCCAAATTTTCTCCAACGAAACTTGCGTCAACAGAATAGTAATGAACAAAATTTTTCGCAACAAAATGGGTTCCAACAGAATTTCTACCAACAAAATAGTCAGGAACTGAATTTTCCTCAACCAAATACTTGTCAACAGAACCTTTCTCATCAAAATGTGGGCAGCCCACTGAGAGTTCATTTCCAAAATACACAAACGCAACCCAGCCAAAGTGGATCTCATCCACAAGAACGATTATTAGTAACGCAAAGAGGGACGGATGTCCAACTATACCATACTTTGAAAGATGTGGGAGAATTCAATGGAGAGGCGGACGCACTCTCTGGATTCTGCTCGGCAGTGCGATCGGCAAAGCTGATGGGTGGAACGGGATCGGACCATATAATTCTAATGAACGTCGCGCGAAAATTGAAAGGCACAGCGAGGTCATTATTTGGCTCAACAATTTTAGAGTTCGACACAGTTGAACAATTTTTGAAAGAATTGGTAGAACAATTTTCACCTATCGAATCGTTAGACGACATTATGTCTGAGTTAAAAAGTTGCGCCAAAAGGAAAGACGAAACATTAGAATCATGCGGGATACGCATTCAGAAAATATTACGGAGATTCAAAAGCACCGCAAGCTCAAAGTCACAGTACACGCGCTCAGAGATAGAATCTCGAACGCGAGACGCTGACGAAGCAGCATTAACACGATTTATCATAGGCATAGGCACGGAGTTGGAGAACGCGGTGCGAAGCCAGAAGCCAAGTAGCATCCGCGAGGCGGTGAAATTTGCGCAACAAGCGGCGTTGCAACGTAAAAATTACCCGAATTCGATTGAAGGGGCAACACCGTGTATAGCCCATCCGCAGGCAAATATTAGAAGGGCAAATTCTCAAGTAGTCTGTCCATATTGCAAACTGGTCGGCCATGTAGAGACAGAATGCTACAAGAAAGAGAACGACTTGAAAAAGTGCCAGTATTGCGAAATACCTGGGCACGACGCGAAAGTCTGCTGGAAATTAGAGGCCGATTTTAAAAGGGCCAACGTATATATTGATAGACCAAGTACGAACCGTGGCAGAGGGGGTTATCGCGGCAGAAGTAGAGGTGGGGGCCCGAATAGAAATTTCAATGGTCACAATAGCGGCACGGAAAATCGTGGAAATAATTTCCCACCAAGGGGAGATCAAAATCAAACACCTGCGAATAATTATGCCGAGACCCAAAACCAAACCCCACCGCAAGCGCGACAAGCCCAAAGCCCACAGCGCCATGATGATGCCCAAAACGCCCAAAATCACGCTGAGAATTTGAACTAGAAGCACGCCCATCACGATCCCCGAGCGATGGGCGCATCAATGACGGCTCTGGTACGTCATTGATGGATCAGGAAATCGACTCATCTTCATTGGAAGAATCACCGTCCACAGATGAGTCAGAGTCAATAGAATCGGACGGAAGTGATAGTAGTGAACAATCTTCTACATCGTCCCAAGTAAACATCAGAAAGACAAGTATAAAATTTTTAAAAACTGGGAGAATTCCACCAATTGTCAATTTTGAAAGCCCAGAAGTGAATGATGAAAAATGTAAATTATACATCGATTCTGGTGCAGACGTATGCATTATTGAGTCGAGTAGAGTTAAAAATCTTGCAGACATTGATAAGTCAGAAATATTGAGCATTAATGGCGTTGCAAAAGGAGAATTTTTTTCAGAGGGAATGATTTTATTGAAAATAAACGGCATGCAGTGGCAATTTCATGTTGTCCCCGACTCCATTTTGTTAGACTGTGATGGTCTAGTCGGTTGGGATTTTTTGACACAGTACGGCGGTAAACTAAACCCCAAAGCCCGCTGCCTTGAGTTTGGAAATTTTTCCATCCCTCTTATATACAAGGAAAAAATAAAAGTGCTGCCTAGAATGAGAAGACTCATTAAATTCAAGATTTTGAACGATACTAAAGAGGGCTGAGTCCCGCGCATACATGTAAAAAATGGAATTCTCTTTGGAAAATTTATTGCCCAAAACCACAATGGATATGGCATAGCAGAGGTCATAAATATTTCATATGAAACTATATATATTGACACTCCTGCAGTTAAGTTGAGAAGATTTTCAAAAATAATTCTTTGGGACAATGTAGAAGAGAAAAGCATCATTGGGGATGAT
Organism: Eretmocerus hayati; assembly: GCA_029851415.1. Classification (NCBI taxonomy): domain Eukaryota; kingdom Metazoa; phylum Arthropoda; class Insecta; order Hymenoptera; family Aphelinidae; genus Eretmocerus; species Eretmocerus hayati. The sequence continues at coordinate 73,958,812 of CM056742.1, read as the reverse complement.
GCCGTACATTATATCCGCCGGTTATACACAGGTGCTGACCCAGCGAATGAGCAGCTTCGCGAGAGTTCGCAGAATATAGATAAAAGCGCGCGCGACATAGCCTCTGCAGAACGCGTAGAAAAATTAATGCAACTCGTTGATATCGAAGGTTGCTCGCCGGAGGAGATTGAGCACGTACGCAGGCTAATTAGCATCGACCCTTGGCGATTTGGGCTGAAAGGCGAACCACTCCAAGCAACGCCAATTATAAAACATAAAATCAAGTTGAAATCGGGCAAACCGTTCAAAGCCAAAAGATATCGTTTACCCCCAGCCTTGAAAGGCCCTTTAATTGAAGAGGTGAAAAAGTTACGCGATCTCGGAGTGTTGCGCCCATCCAGATCGCCATGGAGATCAAATTGCTTTCTAGTACCAAAAAGCCCAGACAAAGACGGGACGAAAAGGTCTCGGTTTGTCGCAGATTTCCGCCCCCTCAATGAGGACACGATAGGGACTTGTCAGCCGTTATCATTCACAGCCGATATCATTGATCAGCTGTCTAGCGCGCGATATATCACAGTAGTTGATCTATTAGACGCCTTCTACCAAATAGAAATGCATGAGGAGTCAGCACCTTATTCGGCCATAGACACACCCCTGGGCGGAATGGAATTCGCGCGTATGGCTCAAGGGATGGTTGGTAGTCCCGACACCCTAAATGAGGCAATTTTTATGGCATTTTCCTCCCTCACCCCCGACGAATTCGCCAGTTATTGTGACGATCTGTTCATCTGGGCAGAAACCTTGGAAGAACATGGAATTAAATTCAGGAAATTCATGGCCTGCATTATTGAAGCTAATTTCACAATTTCACCAAAGAAATGTCAATTCTTGAAAAGAGAGGCTAAAGTTTTGGGCCACATAGTTGGCAATGGTCACATTAAACCAGATCCCAAAAAAGTAGAGGCAGTCCATGAATATCCGGCACCCACAAACATACGAAAAGTCAGGCAGTTTCTCGGATTGACGGGGTACTATAGGCGCTTCATCGAGAATTATGCGAAAAAGTCGAAACCATTGACCGATCTCTTGAAAAAAGAGCAAGATTTTGTATGGGGCGCGGAACAGCAACGCGCATTTGAGAGTCTACGCGACGCATTATGTTCAGAGAGCGTACTCGCAAGCCCTGCGACGGGCAATGAGAGTTATATCGTATTTTGTGATAGTTGTGATTATGCAGTGGGATCTATTTTGGCTATTGGGACTATCAACAAAAATAGACCAGTTGCCTACGCGTCGAAAGTTTTGAAAGGGGCCCAACTCTCGTGGCCAATTTTTGATAAAGAAATGGAGAGTATCGTGCACGCGTGCGAGTCCTACCGTCCATATCTGTACGGCAGAAAGTTCACAGTGGTAACGGGCCACGAACCATTGAGCCATTTTCATAAAACGAAAAATGACACGCGGTATAACCGTCAAAAAGCGAAAGTACGCGGATTCCATTTTGATTTAATTTTTAGAGCTGGCCGATTAAATGAGGCAGCAGATGCTTTAAGTCGAAATCCTGTTATCAAAGAGGGCGAGGTGAACCCGGAACTACCACGAGACGAGCTCTATGCATTGGCAGAACGACAAGAGAGGGAAAATCCGTCGTGCGAGGCCGATTGTCCGCCTGGTCGCGTATTCAAAACACGCGCGCACCGCGTAACGGGCGCCGAAAAATCGAAAATTTCAGAAACAGAATCGACGGATACCGAAGCGCAACCAGCAAAGAAAAAATCGGTAGAAAGCCCACGCGAAACCGAATCCGAAATTGAGTCAAGTCAGAAGCCAGAGAGGCAGAAAAAGCCGAGAAAATTTTTTCAAAAAACGCGATCATCGCAGCGCTTGAAAGACCGATATCCGCATCTCGACATACTCAAGCCATCTCACACGAGCAAAACAGCTGATGCGCGACATTCATCCGAGTTAGCAGCTATCCAAACGAGCGAAAGCGCGAATAAGAACACACACGGAGAGCCGACGCAAAATTCGGATCATGAGTCCATAATTGATCAAGCTCAGGCCGCGTGCATAGACGAAGCAGGAATGGAAATGTCATCTGAGTCACCCCTTGAAACCATTACGATTCCAATCAACTCAGATAAAAGCACACGAAATTATTCACAACAAATTTTGGATCATGATTACACGATGAAAAATAGTCAAAAGAGTCAAAATATTGAAACAGTCGAATCTCGTCCAAAAATCAAAAATATTGAAATTATTCAAAAGGGTATTCAAAATCCAAAACTGGACCCCCAAGTGACGATAGAAAATCAAGAGGTGAATATGACACTCCCAGTCGAACAGTCCGACAAATATTTTGTCGATTTTCAAATACGCGATGTGAGTGGTAATTTAATTGCGCGGGGCAACGGGGGCCCTTTAGTCTTAACAACAGTACTCGAGCAATTTCAAAATCGCGATCTGCATGATGATGGCACAGAACGATTCATACATCATGATGAAAAGCTGTGCAGCGAAACGATACCTCAATCCAACTCGCCGTGCGATAAGCCGCATTCCAAAGAGAGAGAGAGTGAGCCACCACAACACTTGCCGTCGGACAAGCTTGAACGTGGCGAACTCTCAACTCTCATACCGCCCCAACCATCATCAAGTAGAGAGATTGCCGAGCAGTGCAGCGAAGAGATCGCGCCGCACGAAAAAATCAACGCGCTCGAATCAGCAGCAGAGGCTCAGATTGATTTCGATAACTTTGGGAATTCGCCAGGAAATTCACTCGAAATAGAACCAATTTTGGATGAAAAATTCCGACATTTTCAACCATGCAACACTTGTGCGGAATGTCACATCAATTTTGAAAGAGTCACGGATATTCCAAATTTGCCAAAGGGCAATTGCCTATTTTGGTCCCTGATTAGAATCGAGAATTTGGAAATTAACGCTCGCGAAATGAGAAATGATCTTTTGACAAGAGGTAACCTCTTATTGGAATCATGTATAGAAGCTGATACGACAATTCAAATTCTCACGAGCGAAGAAGAATACGGCAACGACGATTGCATATTCTTATATTCGCGGATATATAATAAAAATGTATGCATTCACGTGGTAAATGAATTCGGAGAACTGTCGTTTATACAGACAATTTCGAATGATACAGGAGACTTTGCCCACCTGCACTTGGACATGCCGAGTGAGCATTTTACTCCTTTGCTGCCGATTCCGAGCGTCGTGAACGGAAATTCTCATGAAGTCGGCGACGAAAATTGCGAACTCGACAAAAACCGACCGGACGCGAGATCCGAACCCGAGAAAACTCCGAGCGCAGAGAATAGGACTTTAGCCGCAATTCAACACCAACCGCGTCTCGAGAGTCACATGATGCAGGCGAAAGCTCACCCGTCAGCGCTTGATAAATATCAAGTAGCGCAAGCTCGGCCACCGCGTGAGAAGCCACCGTGGGCATTGGGTGACGACGAGCAAGCGCAACCATTGCAAAAAATTTTTGCAATTGACGAACACCCGTTTCGATACAGAGAAAACGTGGCATTTTTTGCCTCATGCGATGGCCATGCTGAAACAGAGACCATCGCATCTCTGATAGAAAGAGACTATATCCATGCAAAAACTATGCAAGGGGGGAATTTTGAGGTTGGAAATGTACATGAATTTCAAGCTTGGAACATAAGCACTTTTGCATTATTTGTGAAAAATTACATCGGCGAAAAGCCATTACAGAAAGACATAAAAATAGTCTTGAAAAATTTGAGAAATCTCATCCTCAAAAGAGGACTGAAAAGTTTAGGCCTGGTTCAAGATAACCAAGTGTTGTCACCAACTATTCGGCCAAAAATAATAGAAATGGCCGAACAGATTTTCAATGGCAAAAACATCAAAATTGTACTTTTCAAGCACAACCTCAAAGTACCCTCTGATAGCGATAGATATAAGCTTATCACGGAATTCCATGCGTCGGCAAATGGTGGGCATCGTGGCATCAATAAAACTTATAATTTGATCGCACAACATTATTATTGGAAAACAATGCGCGAGGATGTCAAAAGCGTAGTTGAGGGCTGTAACGGATGCGCAGTCGATAAATTAGTAAGACAAAAAGTACGTCTACCTTTGAGGCTGGTGGATACACCAGCACGCCCTTTTGACAAAATCGCGATTGATTCCTATTCACCTCCATGCCCATCAAAGAGTGGCTATCATTACATATTGTCGGTGCAAGATCAGCTGACTCGCTATGTCATACTGATCCCGACACGCCGTGCTACGGCACACGAAGTAGCCAACGCATTACTTAATCGAGTAATTGCGTATTTCGGACCACCAGGGTCGATTTTGAGCGATCAAGGTAGACACTTTATGAATACAATATTAAATGATTTTGCAGACGCCTTTGGAATCAAAAAGTATTGTACATCTCCATATTCGCCGATGAGTAACGGAATGATTGAGAGGATGCACGCAACATTGACTGAGTTCCTCAAGGCCTTCGCTAAGGACCGTTCGGATTGGGACAAGGTACTACCCATGGCCCAATACTCAATCAACGCCATGGAGAATGCATCGACCGGACACGCACCTTTCACACTCTTGCTGGGACACAAGGTCAGACAACCTGGACCACACAGGCAGCAAGTGGAAGCGCCGACGTATGACGACTTCATCGAAAACAGAAGGACTGAATTGCAGCAAGTGCAAACTCTAGCTGCACTGCATGCAAATTTAGCACGATATAGATATAAACATTACTATGACATGAAAGCTACAAATACGTGCCATTCTCGTGAGGGTGAACTGGTCTATGAGTTAAAGTTACCTGTCAAAAATAAGTTAGCCCCTCAATATACAGGGCCCTACGAAATCGTTCAAATCAATTATAAAACAAAAAATGTCACATTGAGAAATAACTCCGTCACGAAAGTGGTGCGCATTGATCAAATTAAGAGATGCGCAGAAGCTAAAATAGAAATGGCAGAAGCCAATTACCAGGCTCAGAAAGCCAATGTTTTCATTTTGTATTCTAACGCGAAAGAATCAACGCCCATCATGGTGGTCCTGAGCCGGAAAAATACTCCGGCCCAGGCACGAAATGTTGAGGATATCTCTTGTTAAATAGAAAATGCGAGCTCGCCCTTGACCGTCGTAGAAAGTACTCCGGCCCAGGGACGAGCCACGCACGCGTCATTTCCGAATTGACTATTTGGCGTCGAGCATAAATAATTTGAAAATTCAAAAATAACAAAAATTACGTTAGTTCAAAAATTTTGCAGTGCGGACAGGCCCACGCAATCGAGTAAATTCATCACACCCCTGGTGCACACGCCAGGACTCTTGGTGGAGCGTATAGCCCAGCTGTCAACTTCCAGTACAACATGGAAAATTGTGCAGCGGATTGAGCTGACCCAACTATCTGAATCAGCAACCACCTTGAGAGAAGCGTGGAACCAACTGAGTCCATCCTGTCCAGATAAACTTCACGTTGCACAACTAAATGCCATCCACCGGCAGATCGGCGAGACAAGCAGGGATGAAGAGAGGATGATGGAGACTCTGGCATATAAAAACCCCCGCCAACGGAGAGCTTGGCTCCCTTTTATGGGAAAAGGGATGAAAATTATTTTTGGCACACTCGATGAGCAATCAGAGAGTGAGCTCAAAAACATTATAGAGACGAGAGCAAATGATACACGTAAAATTGCCGAACTTTTGGCCAATCAAACCGAATTGATTGAAACGGAACTTACGAAAAATTCTGAAAAATTAGGAAAACTCCAAATAATAATCAGCAATTTAGCTGGCAATGCAAACAGGATCGACAATGAGTTATTATGCAGCAACGCGATTCAAATTATTCAGGCAGCAGACAATACTTACATATTCAACACTCAGTCACTAATTGAGATGGTATCATTTGCTTCTCAAGGCTCTATCCACCCGCACTTCATGACACCAGAGCTGATCGAAAAATCAGCTGAGATCATCAGAAACGCATTACCAGAAGTGAGATTCCCAAGGACCAATAACAACGAGTCCATCTCTGAGATTACAAAAATCTCAGAAATTTCAATCGTGCTGATAAATCAGACGCTTATATATTCAATGGGAATCCCACTCCTGGATCTAGCAGACTACACTCTATATAGAGCATCAGCTCTCCCAATTTTACAAAAGGTCCACGGAAGTGCGGGTGGCACATTTGCTTATGTATACCCAAAATGCCACAACTTCGCCCTTGACTTAACAGCTAACACCTATATAAACTTACATCGCAGCAACCTCGCCGAGTGCAAGGAACTCCGAGACAGGATGGTCTGCAAAAACCCGCCACCTGTCAGGGAGCTCATCGCAAAAGCATCCTGCGAGATCGAGATCGCATTGGACCGCAATATCACGGACATCACCAGCTGTGACATTCGTGTAACAAAAATGCATGACGCATATTGGATGCGCCTTCACGAGACAAACACCTGGGTTTTTTCAACATTGGAGGAAGAACGAATCTTTATTCAATGCCGAGGGAACGAACACCTATCAACCCCAATCAACGGCACTGGGCTGCTGAGGCTACCCCCAGGATGCATGGCTATTACCCCAAACGCACGCTTGACAGCTTCAAAAAACATCGAGATGAGCCATACATCCCCCATATATCAAAAGCTGGACCTAAACATCACGGACCTGCTTCGTAAAAAACCAGAGAAGCCCAACACGCCACGCATCCACGACATCATGGAGGAAATTTGGCAGGAAGAGCAAGGAGGACTCAGCCCGGCGCATGTCGAGGCACTGGAAGCAGCACCGAGCTTGCGCGACATAATCGCAAAAGCTCGGGACCTGAGTAAATATAAGGCGGTATCGCACAATTTTATGAAACTACAGAAAAATCTACCATTTTACCTGGCCATAGCATCGGCTATAGCAATGTTCGCATTTATAATTTTGAAAGTCGCTGGAAAAATTATGGCGCCATATCTCACAATTTTTACAAGCCTTCGCCCGCTATTCTGTGCAGGGAACACTCGTGGAAACGCAACTGAAAACGACGGGGAGGAGAACGCAGATGAGGGAATCCCGCTGCGAATATTGCGCCAAGTGGTCCACGTGGCGGACCACCCCAACCCAAACCACAGGGATGAGCCCACACCACCCACGATCCCTCGTCGAGCGAGCACATCGTCGAGCACACCCGCACATCACCTGTCAAAACGCCCGCCGTCGGATCACAACGGACGACGAGCACATAGCCAACAGCGCGCATAAAGTGCCACAACGCCCGCCGTCGGATCGGTGAGGACGACGAGCGCAGGCACACCATCAACATGAGAGAATGGAGAACATCTCACCTGTAAGTCCAGCACCGAAAACCCTCAAGAGAATCACCATGACAACGGTATTTAGAATAAGCGAATATCAGGCTCACGAAACATGTTCTTAAGAAAACACTCGTTCAGTAGCACGTCATTTTACAAATTAACAAATTGAGGAGAAATCATAACATCTCTAAAATCGTCAAACTTTGTTTCTGCGGAATAGCTAAATTCAATGGAAAGTTAACATTCTCTGAAAATGTCAAGAACAAATCCGCACTATACAACTAGGAATCGACATTAAGAGCAAAGGGTGGGGGAAAGAACACACTGCACAAGTACACAAAAAAAATTAAGAGAGAAAAGATCTGGAGTTTATTGAAAAAGAGAAGAATTACAAGGGGGTAACAAAGCGCGGAAAATTAGAGAACCGGCAGGTCAATATGAACTAGTAACGCAGTCCGGGCACAACAACGAATGGACGCAGTCGTAGTACAGGCCGCCGGACATTGGTAATCGAGTCTCTTTAGGATAATTTTCTTCCCCATACCAATTGCTATGTTTAAAAAGGCGCGCAGGCCTTGCGAGAGTCGCCCGTGATACACCAACATGAAGAAGTCCTAATAACATAACAAAGGGGAAATAGTTTAACAGTCGGAGAGATTTGGAGAACGGATTCGCGAATGAAACTCACCCGATCACATCGCTCACACGTGGCCTCGGCGTAAGCATTTTTCTTGCCCACGAGAGACAGTCGAACACTGCGCACGCGAAGGCAGGACCGGACAACCGAAGGGTTACCGATCACGAGACCTGGACACACATAATCACGTGCGCCAATCTAGAAAGGAATAACACACCTTTAATATACAAAACAGGAAAACCACAACCGATAGACAGAGTATAGGACTCACCACACCATGGTCCGGACAAACAACAGGCACCCGCATGCGACCGCCGGAGATCATATAAAAACGACCACCCCCAGCGACCCCAACACCATACCATGAGGTTTGGGACACGACCCGGAAAACCGTAACCGCGAAAATCTAGGAAAAAAGGGAAAACAGGAAATAAAAGGCTAAAAAGACGCAGAAGAGCTCACACTAGACTCACCTGTCGACACCCATCGCGACGACACATGAGCACCTCACGAAGATGCCCACGTTCAAGCACCCCGTACTTGAGGGGACCGTCAACCGCGTAGCTGAGCCACGCAACATCCTCATCATCGGGCGCATCGTCGGCGGACCGCCTGGTTCGCAAAATAGCGCGCCCAAGCTCCAGCAAAGCTTCGTCAGTACACTGCGCGTAGGATGGCAGTGAGGCAAGGGCGATACCTATAACACACAAAAAAACACACACACTGAAAACACCATTTCAAGATCACCAAACTATCACCAAAAAAAAAAAGAAGAAACATTTCAGAACCCACTTCGGTAGATACGATCCATCAGAGTGACCGACGACTGAGGTGCAGAACGGTAACCGGCGGAACCTGTAACTGAAAGAATTTCCTTTTACCACGAGATGTACAACGTCCACGTAAAATCACTATCAGAAAGTATAGAAAAGAAAACACACCAGCGCGAATCCGTCGCCCGAAAGCGACAGCGCGAGCAGGGATCACGTCACGTTGATGAGAACGATACATAGTGAACGCGGGTGGAGACAAGGTGAGACTTAGCACGACGCGAAGGTTTCTCAACAACAGCCGCTTTGGCACTGACGATCATCGTCAACGACGATATTCGACATCCAGAGCCTGGACCGAGTCAGGATCAGAACGGCAACCGTGCGTTGAATCATACATAGTTTCAAAGTATTATAATATACTTACTTTGTTATTGGCAAAGAGAAAAAGTCAGCAAAAGACCGGCAACACTGCCACATACCAAAGCCAGCAAATCTAAGAAGAGTATATAATACTCCATTATAGGGGCTGAATACAATGACTGACCCCGTACAATCTCAAAAAGAGAGTTACTGTGCGAGATCAGCTCAAAAAGTAAACAGTGCGTCACTCGGATCGATCTACGACCGACCCGCAAAACTGAAATTTTTTTTTCCCAGAATTTTCAAAATTTTTCAAAAAATTTTGTTGGGCCAGCATCCTTATCATGTAAGGAGCCACCCTTTCAAATTTCAGCTCGATCGGACGTTTTGTTCCGGAGCTATAACTTGCACCGCAGTGCACCCGAATTACACACGGCAAGACCACTTTTCACCGCGTGACACATCACCCGCGCCACAAATCGCCGAAACTCAGCACAAAACACAGCAGATCACCTTCACTACACACACAGGTACCCAGTCAAACACGTACAGAGTCATTTTGAACCCCACACTGTGAGTGACCAATAGGCTCTGGATCTCGGGAGAGAGCCGATGGTCAAAATTTATCTTAAGGGATGGGTACCTCGATAGAGGTGTACGTGATATTCTTGGATCGATATTAGGATCAGAATGTGCGGATCGGTGGGGAAGGGGGCTTTATTCGGCCATATTTCCCGTATACGAGAGGACTTCAGCTCTCGCAACGCGAAAGTACGGATCGAATATGGGATCAAATTTTATCCCTGCATACCAAGTGGACTTCAGCACTTTAGCATGTCGAAATAAAATTCGATAGGGAATATAAATTTTTCAAATACAGTTTTCCACACGTGGTTTAGGTATAGATGGAGACTTCAGCCCTTCCACCCCAGACACACGAATGGATCTTTTGGGGGTTGAGTTTTACACAGGGATGAGGTGTGGACTTCAGCACAGTCCCATCTCCAGATAAGAATCAACAATTTCGCCTTCACCTAAGTGCCTGTGCACGAGAAGGGACTTCAGCCTCCACGAACACAGGTTACCCAGGTCGCATAGTCAGATTAGACTTTCATCCTAAGTTCGAAGGGACTTCAGCCTTCGATTTTCAAGAGGATCGTCTTGGAGCTTCATCGAGAGATACTCAGTAAAACACATATATGTCTATTCAACCAAAAGCATTTATTCCAGCATTCAATACACATCGATATATATATTGAATAGCCAGAGGACTTCGTCTCGATAGAGCTCTCTGAATCCTGACTAAGCACAAGGTCCCCGCAATGGGCTAATGAGCCTCTATTTATACTCAGTCCTCTGGCTTTACAGTATATCTATATTGTATGAAGATATTCTAATAGATGATGGAACGTTCGGAGAACCCATGTCCCGTAAAAAATCAGGTTTTGATCAATGATATCCACATGATTCGTTTACACCATTGGATTCTGTATCCCAAAATCAATTAAATTCAGTGCACAAATATAACAGAGTCGTTTTTATTTTATTGTGATGAACCAAAAGATAATTCTCTGGAATGTTCTAGAAAAACGTGGCTATTCATCTATGCTCGAAAATCAAAGAAAATTAGTCAAAATTTTTAGTATTTTTGCTTATTTGTTGTATTTAATCATATGACTTTTCACATAAAATAGCCAAAACTTGTAAAACTCAAAGATATTATCTACAATATTTACACGGTGCTTGATTTTGCAATTATTTTCGAATATCAAAAGAAATCTCACGTATATTCAAATTCTTAGAAATCTAACGAGTGCAATTTACTGAAAAAGTTGGGAGAAAACGTTATGGTACGTTTTTCATTGAAAAAATTAGATTGTAAAATAAAAAAACGAATAGCAAATCAATTGTTTTCTGAAAAAACTTATATGTACTGGAAAGCTCAGAAAATAAGCTCTGTGATGGTATAAAAAAGGTTTTAATTTCATACAGTTTCCTATGAAAAATTCCTCATAGAAACTCGTGGAATTTTCCAAGTTTCTATGTGTTAGTGCATATATATGAGCACGCCCATATGCGAGTATTTACATTTCGCATCAGTCAGAAGGTGGAAAGATCGCTACTATACCGACTCAGAGGCGCGCGGAGATTTGAATATTAGATGAAAATTAATAGACAGTTCTATCCTGGATTATCAGAAATAAAAACCAAAATTTTGGGGTTATGGCACTTACAACACCTAGCTCAAAGTCGAAAAAACGGCCAAAAGTCGAGTCATTTCGTTCAAAAAAGACAACTCCAGAATTTCGAAAAGTAGAGTCCAAAACCGCATAAATTGTTGCGTATCATGATTAGATGAGGTAGATAACATCCAAAACTAACTGTTTTCATCATTTGTATAGCCAAAAGAAATGCAGAGAAGCTAAAATTTGAATTTGAGACGTTATCAGTTTTCATCGAAAAATAGCTGAAAAATGCGTATTTTAACTGAAGAAGTCGATATCTCGACATGAATTTTGCTCAAATCACGGTTGTGAACGGTTATTACTGTGACAAATCTATATAACTAAGTGTACTAATAGCTATAAACACCATTAGAAGCCCCAAAAATGAGATCACAGCATTTTAAAGGAAAAAATGTAGGGTTTCGGCTCGAAAATCTTTGGTATGCGAAAACTCAAATTTCTCACCTCAGAATTCAAATTTCGAAGTGTAATTGTAAAAGATAGATTGATTGATGTGATACCATGAAGTAAGAACAACGACAGAAACCCATGATTGATTAGAAAAATTTTGAGACCACAATGTTATATGGTCCAAATTACATTCAAAAATTTGCCGTCGGCACTAAATATGAGTGCGTATTTTGTTATATATCGAAAAGTTATGATGATATCAACTTGAAAATTGGTATGAATACTTCTCATATCGTATACTAGTAGAATCAAAACCGACCGACTACCCAAAAATTTTCAAATCACCACAATAGAATGGAAACCCAGAAAAATTACAGTTTCTCGTGAGTAAATCAGAGTATCCAAAAAACCGTCATAACTCGGTCAATTTTGATCCGATTTTGACGTTCAAACGCTTAAATTAAAGGTCTTTCCAAGGACTATCTGACAATTTGATTAAAAATTCCCAGAAAAAGCAGATTTTGAAAATTGTCACAGTGCAAAATTCACAATTTCATCTTTCGAGAGAACCATTTGCCATGTTTTTTGAACCAAAACTCCATGTAATAATTGGTCCGAAAATATTATAATATTAGAATCGAAATGAGAGTTAAAATCATCTCAAGAAAGAAAAAGTATTTCTTGCGGCTGATGGAAAATGATCCCACAGCTGCAAGCGATAAAAATTTCTCAATGCGATAGCCAACTATAGCAGTATATAGCTATATATAGTATACCTATTGTATACCAGAGAAGCGAAGGAACGCATAAGGAAAGACCGATAGAAATAGTCGAGCTCTTTTCTCAGATCATTATTGAGCCAAATTTCGGATTTAACAAATCTCACGTTTGAAAATACCCAACTATGGACAATTATATTAGGTATATTGTTTGTTTATTGTATAATTTATTAATAACATTCTGGGTATTGTTCATACAAAAATGAACCTTGTTGGGAAACTTTTTATCGATTAGAGATATAGAATCTCATATGAGTAACAATAGGTTTAGAGAATATTGTTTATAAATAATTTATTGTTAATAATTTTTCTGAAATTTTTATCGAATATTTTCCATAATTTTGAAAACTTTTGTAAAACATTTCTCATACTTCTAATGATAATAATTGTGAAAAAAAATCACATTTTGTAAAATTAGAGATAAGAGAATGAAAGTATTTAAGTCTAAACGATTATACCGAGAGAGAGTTCGCGATATAATATGAAATGTATACGCGACAATCACGAACAACGACACTCTCGCTCTACCAAGAATATCACACGCACATATACTAACACGCGTTCGCTCGCGCGAACGCTCAGCAACACATATGATTTTTCAAATCATATGACTCGAAGGCCGTTCAAGAGGCCACAGCTGACTTAGATATTGTAATATAGGTCACCGCATCGGGACGATGCGAGTCTCCGGCCAGGCACGCCTGTGACGTGGTGAGTCTCGAGCCTCTGGCTCGCGCCTCTCCCCGTCACCTGACGATGCACCAGGTGCACCGTCAGCGTTTCTGACGGAGCTTCGCCCGTTTCCCCACCAAGTGCGATGTCGCGTCGCGGACCCATCGTGGCGGACGACGGGCCTCGCCGCGGCAGACCGCTCTGACCAATCTACCCATCCACACACTCTCTCTCACTTCTTAATTATCTCTTATATTAAAGTCACGCCTTAACTGAAACTCGTGTTCTATCTGGAGACTTGAACCCCTCACCACGTTACATTAGTACAAGATCGGAATCGTGTGACTTTGGCTGGGCAGAAGCGTGACAAGCAGACGACGCGCCTTAGCACAGGAAAATTGGTTGCCAAAGATCAGTCCCTACCATCTGTTGTGCCATTGAACCGAGCTCATGCTCCCTCCCCTCGCTTACTCGCATACAGGACTCTATCGTGTATGTCAAATTTATCTGCTACGCATACATCGTCATGTTTAGGCGGGTCACGCTCCACCTAGGGTGATATATGGAATAAGAAGTCCGATTAGTGAATAGCTCGAGCTAGATTTGATACTTCTACCTGATTCAAGATGGGAATTGAAGCTCGAGACTTCGAGGATATGTATCAATTGTGGCATTGCCGATTCATTATTGTTGGTCATAACAATATCCAGCATGGGAGCAACAACATCATGAACAAATAATCTGGTTCGATTGCAATATCCAAAGAGAACGCAAAAGGTGTCAGATACATCTAGGATATTTTTTTGATGGTTCTTGGAATCTCCTCATGTAGGTGAAGCTAGTATATTATCCAACTAATTTGTTGATATGATTTGTTTGAACGATTTTCTAGCGTCTCAATTAGCGCAAGATCAGTACGACTCTGATTTATCGTTGTCGGTGTTGATAGAGAAATTCAGTTTGGGCGGGAAAAGCAAAGATGGTTCAGCTTGCTTCCAAAAGCCACTGAGATGAATGGAATATTAGATATGTGCAGGTTATTCTCTTTAAAGATGCCCCTCAAACTGCTCTTTAATGTGAAATGAGATCTCGATTGTTCAAATAATTTGAATGAATAGTTCATCCCTCAAGATTTCCTTGGACAAGTGAGAAATGATGAGTTGGAAATGAATCAATTATTGTTGGTTTAGGGAATTGATCATTGCAATATAGTGAGATGCCATCAGATTTGCTGATCACCGATTCATTCTTAAAAGTGATTGCTGGAACAAAATCCCCAAAGATTGAACTAAGAGGAATCTCATATGGAATTGGATGGAGGAATCCTGGATTTAGATGGAGTATCTTTCAGAATATTGGAATGAAAACGGAATCTTCATAATTCGCAGAGTAGCAGGAATGAGTATGATCCCACTATATTGATCGTTGTTGGTGAGGACATCCATCGTAAATGCAGATCACAGAAGAGTTTTTATTCGAGGTTGACTTGGGAATCCATAGTGTTACGGGAATTCGTAACGTGATTTCCTTAATACTGCACCTAGGAAGTTCTGGATCGACAGGTAGGTAGGTTGAAATTGGAGTGGAATAAATACAAGGGGAATCCCTAGAGCTGCCTTCATTGATCCCGAAACAGAAATACGAGAGAGAGACTTCATAATATACTGGGGTTGATTCTATTGGAGTGGAGTCCGTCAAGGGCTGAGGTATTCGACTCGGAATGACGTTAATGAATGATGTGGTCAGGTCGGTAGGTGAGTTCGAACTGAGTACTAGAAGCCCGGCGCGTGACTCAAAAGACAAACGTACGTGCCGGGATCTCGCGGTGTACTGCGGTTCTAAGCGCCCCTGTCAGTACTTTTGAGCTCTATTTATGCTCTCTCAAACCTTGCGTTCCTCCTCCGTTTGCAGCTAGGAGAGATGCAGGTGAGGCACGGCAGCGCTTTGTACTTGCACCCCTAATCTAGACTCGCGGTGTCTTGGAGCTCTTCCTAGCTTCTCAAAGCCTCCGCTCCTCCTTATGCCTATACATTTAGATACATAGTATATCTGTAGATTACAATACAAGGTACATCTATACGTCAGAATGCCAGCTATGTCTATGTTGTATACGCCTATACATTGTAGTTCTGTACGCGGAGTGTGTATAGAGCTAGTTGGGAACCGACTAGGTTCCTGGCAATAGAGATCACCACAATCATCAAATATGTGTCTATTACCCTGTAAATGGTCATCACAGCTCCTTCTTAACCGAAAGCCAAGTTTTTGATGGGCATGTGAAAGGCAACTTTCACCGGCATCACGAATCAACCAACTATCGAATTCTGACACGAGCTACATGTAAGAAGTAGAAAAAGTAATACCAGAAAAGTGGAGATAAGGGTCAGGCTTATCGTTTAGGAGAAGAAACGAGTGGATTCAGTGAGGATTGCGGGCGATTAAAGGGTTCATACTGCCAAATAGTGTTGAGTGATTTTTGACATAACTCTTCACGAGTATAAACGCCTCCGTGACATTTACTGAATTGACTCAAACCTTTTTGCTCTCTCAAAGAGGAAGAGTTGTATTCGTGACAAGAGATTTTTCTTCAATTTTTTTATTCAAATCCATTTTACATTCTAAAGATTTCCACTTAATGTAATTCAGCCTCAACCATTCTCTTCTCCTTGATGAAATCTCTCGATTGTAGGTCATCCTTTTCCCTCCACGATCATCCCCTCCACGCAAAACATTTATCTTCGTCCCTCACTGTCTGTGTGTGTGTGTGTGTGTGTGTCCGTATAAGCATTACTCTAGCTTTTCAACACTTCGACCAATCGTTCTGAGATTTTTATGAGTCATTGAGGACCACCTCGGGATGGGTTGCACCAACTTCACCTCAATGTATCGAACAGTTCACGAATTATGTATCTTGAACAACAAAAATGAGAAAAATATCAAAAATATTATTATTTCATTCACGAATATTTCTTCCCACAACTTTCATATCAAACTCTCTGTCACTTAAACACTCATTCATTGTCCATCCTCTCTCTTTTGGTTAACGTGTATTCCCTATTTTTATTCATTCACATGATTCAAATCATAAATTCTTCACCGTATGAATCAAAACCACTATTTATTTTTTCCTCATACATTTTTACCAAATTCTGTATTAACTAATCGATCTATCATGCCAATATCCACATTTTATTATCTCACTCTAAATTTTCTTAGGAACTCATTCTAGAAGATATTCTTCAAAAACTGAATCCAATTTTCATATTTTCATGTTCAAAGACGCATGAGTCGAAAACTGTATCATAGAATCAGGTGTAAATTCTTTCAGCTCATCTTTGGCTTGTTGTCTATCACTCATAAGAATTTCAAGCGGCCCTGTTGAAAACTGTGATATACAATTACACGTCCATCTACGTGTGTGATTACACGTTCATTCTTACCATATTCAGCTTGTGAAAAGTGATATGAATATGACAGTGGGATAGTGAGTAGGTGAAGACGTGGAATTGTATTTGGGAAAAGGGGTCAGAGAATGGCCCATTTTTGTCTCATCGAATTCCATGCACTTTCGGACGGGTAAATATACATCCATCTTTGACGTCCGAAACGATGTGGAATTATATGTACCAAACTCGGAATATTGGAAACCTATTTGGTAGAATGTGATTGAAAGTGATTTCAGCGATATAATTCAAAGAGAGGATCGATCACGCCCTATTGAAAATAAGTGACCTTGAGAGCGAACATGGAATTCTCTGGAAGAAATCGGCCCTGAAGGTGGCCGCCACGCAATATGGCCACCGTGATGAATCTATGGAATATAAGAAATACGCCTCGTCAATCGAGAATTGATTGGCGAAACGTGGATGATAATTCAGCTTCATTGGAATGCTGCTCTTGGAAGGAAAAAGGATTTTCAGAATTCTTGGGGAATTTGGAAAATCCATTTTCTTATATTGTTACTTCGGTTTAGTCCTGCGGAGTGAGAGGAATTTCCAAGGAGTTTTGGGAAAATTTGAAAATTCATTATTGATAGTTTCAGTTCGGCGGAGTGCTAGAAAATTTTGCGAGATCCCACAGTTTCAAGGATTCTGTTTCTATATTATCATTTTGGCAAAGTGCCGGAGATTCCTGTAAGATTCTGGAAGGTCTTAGTGATTTTTTTTCTACATATTGATCCTGGTGAAGGTTAGGAAGATTCCGAAGATTTTCAGAACGTTTAAGAAATCCATTTTCCATATCCTCATTTTGTCGCGGGAGGATCCTCAAATTCGAATAGAATTTAGGATTCTATGTTCTACATTTTCATGAGTAATTTTGTAGATTTTTCGTCCTCGATGTTCAATATATGAGACCAAATAATCATCTCATATATGTTCTACATTTTCATTTCGGTGAAACGCGGGAAAACAACCTTGAAGTTCTTGCTGAATCATGAGCTGCTATGAATCATCCTCAAGCGAGGATCACTCGCCTTAACCGCTTTGGGGGACATCCGTAGGTTCGTTGATTGATTATACTTGTACTCATCATATCAGTCTTGCCTTGTACTTGCTTCTCAACCCGAAAGTCGAAGGCCCGCCGTACGCTCCGGCGTCGCTGCTGGTCTGGGTCTTGTTCATCACCTAGAGAATTCCTAATCCGCGCACGCGCCACAAGATTGCATCGGCTCATGCTCTACGCTATTCACGCCAAGGAAACCACCCCGCTCCAGTCGGGGCGCAACGTCCGAATAAACCCGAGATAAACTTAATTGATTCCTCGGGCACTCGCCCGAGCTGAGTAGGCGCGTTTGCCTCGAAAAAACTGGCGTGATTTGGCTGATCAACTTGACCGTTTGTCTGGTCCGCGCAGACATTTCTGTTTGACCGTCGTACAGAAATTCAAATCGAGCCCACCTATAGAAGTCACTGTCAAAACATACCCACGTTCCTGTCACTTCCATAATTCTATTTCTAGATCATGATTAACTCGAGGAGGGCACTTTTGGCCCAGTATTTTGTGAGATACAGCTGTACGCGACAGACGAACAAAAAGGTCTACGCGGACGGGACTACGCGGGCATCCGTCTGTTCTCTCGAGGCAAGCACGCTTACTTAACTTGGGCGCGTGCTCAAAGATCGGAAATAGTTTATCCTAGTTCTCATCGGACGCGGCACCCTGACTAGAACGGGGCGGCTCTTGTCGGGTGAATAACATGAAGCATGGGCCGATGCGATTTCGTGGTGCACGCGTAGACCAAATATTTTTCAGAAGATGGAGAAGACACAGAATAGCGGCGAAACAGGAGCGTGTACATCGGGCCAATAATATCCAGGTCAAACAGCAGTCACGAGGTAAAGCTGATATGGTGAGTACAAATATAATGAATAACCGATCCTACGTAGGGCCCCTAGTGCGGTTGGGGCGAGTAAACCTCGGTTGAGGATGATTTATAGCGGCTCATGATTGAACAAGGGTCTCAAGCTCTTCCCGCGTATCACCGGAATAAGAATGTATGAAATTGGCCTCTCAATTTTTTTCAAGAACTCGAGAATTTTCTCGCAATGAAAAAATAAAGAATGGATTACTCACACTTCTCAGAAATTTTCGTGATCTAGCTGACCCTTACAAGAATGAACATATTTTATTTATTTTTATTTTATTTTTATTTTATTTCATATACGGCCCTTTCAGGCCAATTAATACATAATTATAACATATCGGCGCTTTCGTGTTTTTTTTCCTTTTCGCAACAAAAATACTTGGATAATTCATACTTGCTAAATTTTCAAAATAAATCATACATATTCCATCATTTTTCATGTACAAGAAACTGCTATAAGAAACTTATTCCCAATAATCATTAATCTTTAAGGATCATGCATATCCCACAATGCATCATATTGCAAAAAAAATCATTACTCTCATGAAACCCAAGCTTATTAACGAAATAATCTAATTACCCTATAATAAGTATTCTAGAATTTCATCAATTAGTATTCAATTTCACACAAAATTATTCAGTGGAACTATCATTCATACCTGAAAATCTCTTCTCTAGCCCTGTATTTTAACTCAGAAATTGTAACGTTACAAGTGTATTCAAACCAATCACGTTCTTCATTTGCTAGATGCTGCATTCTTATGAGGGATGAATCCCTTAGATTTTTCGCATAATTCCATAATCCTCTGGCACTTTGCCAAAATAATGATGTGAAATCAAAATCCCCGCAACTGCGGGATCTTTCAAAATTTTATGGGACTTTGCCAAGATGAATATGTAAATGATGAATTCTCAAATCTCTCCGAAACTTCTTGAAAATAGTTCTCACTCCGCGAGAGAAGGAATATGGTAAATACAATGCCTAGAACATTCCAGGAATCCCTCGAATCCTCTGGATTATAGCCAGGATAATGATAGACAATATAAATTCCCAAAATTTTCCATGAATTTCGCAGAGTGATTGTCCTTCCAAGAAGTGCATTCCAATCGAAATATCATTCTCATCTTGCCAATCACTTCATAATCGACGAGTTGTATTTGTTCCATCCCATGAATCCTTTACCGTGGCCATATTGCGTGCGTGTGGTGGCCATCGGAGCGGCCATTGATGGGACCGATCTTTCCTGAAGAATTTCATGGCTGCTGTGACGGTCACCTATTACCAGTAGGGCATGATCCCCCCTCCTCTAGGACGACCCGCTGGTATCACTCTCAATTACGTTCTCACGAATAGTTTCTTTAATTTTGAGTTTGGCTGATGTAACTCCACATCTAATCGGAAGTAAAGATGGACGTCCATTTACACGTCACAAAGTCCGTGGAATTTTGATAGATGGAAGTGGGCCATTCTCTGACCCTTCTTTCCATATCTAATTCCACTTCTCTATCTAACCACCTTTTCACTATCGTGCCCAAATCCTTCTTTACAACCTTAATATGATGAAGACGGACGTGTAATTACACATTCAAATGGACGCGTGATTGTATATGACAGTTTTCAGTAGGGTGGTCGATCGGAGAGTTGAGGAGAAACCGTGAACAAAGAGTAATAAATGATTGAATTTCAATTCATCGGCTTTTGCCAGTAGGATTGTGTCAAAAAATTTCGCTGACTCATGTCATAGATCGAGTTGAATTATTTCAACTCGAACTATGCACCTCCAAGCCTCGTATGATTGCGAGGTTAACTTGGAGGATTTCGATGGAAAGTTTAAGGGCGAGAAGAGACATATGGAAAAATTTTGACTCTACGCTAGATAACAGTGCGTTTCGCCATTCCTCGTCAGATCTGGCTTGTCAAGGGGACAGACGATCTGCCGAGGTTAGTCCCCGACGCACTTGGCCTGAATGGCCGAACGTTGAGCTCTTGAAAGGCGTTATATATGAAAGTCTTACATGCGCAAGCGCTTGCGAGAAAGGTGATTTTAACCCGCTATTTCCATATGAAATGGACTCGACAGATTTCCAGTCTACTGTCGGATATATATCAAACTGATATAAATATATATATATCGAACTGATAAATACAGTACTTGATCGTATCGATCGAGTACAAATATTAGTTTGATAAAAATTAATGAAGTGCACGTCAGAATGTCTGCAATTTTCACTCAAATCCATTTTTCATTCTAAAAATCTTCACTGAATGGGATTCAGCCTTAACCATTCTGTTCTCCTCGGCGAGATCTTTTGATTGTAGGTCGCCCTTTTCCCTCCATGATCATCCCCTCTACGCAGAACATCCATCTTTATCCGTCATTGTCTGTGTGTGTGTGTGTGTGTGTCCGTATGTGCTTTATCCTATATCCTCAACACTTCAATCGATCCCTCTGAAATTTCCATGAGTAATAGAGGACCACCTCAAGGTGTGTTGTACGAATTTACACTTCATTATATCAAACACTTCACGACTTATGCGTCTTAAACAACAAAAATGAGAAAAATATCGGAAATTCTATTATTTTATTCACAAGTATTTCTTCCCACAACATTCATATCAAACTATCTGTCACTTAAGGTAGTACTAGCGGCCCTCGAATGACCGTACAGAAGATTATGAAATTTGGCACAGTGGTAGATTGCTACCTTAAACTGTCTCAGTCAAAATTTCAGAAGCCTTCAGAGTCAGGGAAAAAAGTTCTGAGCGTTTTTGTAAAAGCCCTTCAATACGGCGTCTTATGGGAAACGACGAGTGGAGTAATATCTACCGTACAGATTTTCACGAGAGTCGGTCCACAAGAGGAAGAGTGCACGAGAATCACATAGAAACCAACAGATTAATGATTCAGAGCCTACGAAAGAAGATCTAGGCCCAAGTGTCACCCATTTCTGCGGTTTCGGGGTTAGGTTCTCGTCTGCTGCGTGCATTCACTATACCTACATCGCGGGCGAAAGAGAGTCAAGCACGGGTATATTCTGCACTTGGACTCATTAGTACCGCTAGTACTACCTCAAACACTCATTTATTGTCCATTCTCTCTCACTTGGTTAAAAAGTATTTCATATTTTCATTCATTTACATGATTCAAATCATAAATTCTTCACCATGTGAAAGAAAACCACTTTTTATTTTTTCCTCATACATTTTTACCAAATTCTGTATTCACTAATCGATCTATCATGCCAATATCAACATTTTATTAGCTCACTTTGAATTTTCTTAGGAATTCATTCCAGAAGATATTGTTCACAAACTGAATTCAATTTTTATATTTTTATTCTTTAAGACGCATAAGTCGAAAACTGTCTCATAGAATCAGGTGTCAATCCTTTCAGCTCATCTTTGGCTTGTCGTTTATTACTCATAATGAAAATTTTCACTCAAATCTCGTGAAAATTGATATTCGTTAGGGAATGCATATGTATGTATTTTACTTGAATACATGGTCAAATTTTGCCATGAGAAAGCATTCTGATAATCTTCTTTAGCCGCGTTTCTTAAACGGAGGATCTGGCCCTATAATCTCCACTAGTCTGGCACTACTCTTCTCGAGATCGGCTTCAAAACATTTAGAGAATGATCAAAATCATAGACTGTTTTGGTACCTTACCGAATCGACCACTTTCTGCTTAGTCGTTAAGTTGGGTCAAGTGCTCGACCATCCACACAGCTGGTGTTGATTGTTGTTGTTGGTTGTTGTTGTGGTGTACAATGAGCCGTTTTACCCAAATGGTATTTTGACGCGAGTACTAGATCCCGTGTACCAAAAGTGAGCCTAGACTTCAGGCTCACCAGGTCAAAGTTGTTCATGTATAGGAGAAGATCTTTTGAAAGAAAAGTTCTAGCAATGTTGGCTATCCTGTTTTTCGAGACTATCATTCGTTGCAATGCGTCCCTCGAGAGGCAATTGATGTACAGTGTACAATGCGGATCACAGTGGTTGTAGTTCTTTGCCTTGAATTGACAACATAATTTTAACTCGGGATAGCAGATTATGAGGCAATGATCACTTGCTGACATCCAGGGATAAACACTCGCAGGTATGAATCTGTCTTTCGATTAGTCCAAGCTCCTGATGTTTTGAGTATCTATCCCTCTAAGGTAGTTCTTTCTATACTGAGGATATGGTGATATATCTCAGAACAGACCTGTCTCAGGATGTTCCTGACTCTAAATCATTCCTGAGCTACATCTAGTTCAAGTCCCCATTTGGAATTTTTCAAGTAACTTGGTCAAAATAATGAGAGCGAGTAAAGTTGAGAGCAAGAATGAATCATTCATCATTGCAGTGAACTTCAAACTGGGTCTGCTAGAATCCCTATAATCCACAGGGGTAAATCCAAATGCATTTGTTGGAATCGGATAAAGAGTGGCCACGGTCGTATAAACAGGTCTGGAAACTGTCATATCACACTTGGCTCTCTTAACCGGGCTCAAAAGTTTCCCGTATCCGTCACTTTCGTGTGTGGCGCTACGATCGAGTAGTGGAGTGTTTCGATTTGATTGCCCAATGTAAACAATAATACAGCTCATCCATTGTGATTTTTAATTGTAAATTCCATAATATTCAATCTCGGCGAGTATGGGCAGATACGGGAACGGAATACATTGCCGATTCATTTTAATTTTATTATGAAAGCTTTTGGCATGTTCAGGACCCAAAATTCTCCCAAGCAGAAGCTGATGTATATCCACCAAAGCAAAAAGATCGGTATGAGCGGGAGCAGAAGCAGATAGATTCTCATTAATTGAATAAAATGGATGTAATAAGTACAGGTGAGCGCAGAAAGTTTGCTTGAATTTAGCGTGTTCTAATCTCCCGTTATCTATTTACCGGCGATTGAGAGACGTGAAGATTTTCATGATAATCGCGTGAGAGTATTATCGACTTTTTTGTGCGAGAACCTCGTACTTCATACATTTGCTTACGCAAAAAATGTTGGTGTGCTTTGTGATCTTTTCTCAAGATAACATACAAAATACCTAGATTCTGAAATTCAAAGATGAGGGTTATTCGAGAGTTTGTTTACATTTGGACGTAAACAATTCACTACTCGATCGCAACGCCATGCTCGCGGTGGTGAAAATAGGTATTACGCCTCGCCCCAGTGAGAGGACCACTTTTTCATGCAGGAGTTTCCAGACCTGTTTATACGACCGTGGGATTGGCTCAAGGTGTTGAATTTTTGGGACCAAGGGTTGGAAAGTTAGATAGTAAATTTCATGATACCAGGTATGGTATTTGACAGAATTCAGGGAATTACCACCATATGTGAACCTTTCAATCATCCTTCATAATTCTCACCATTCAATTCAAGGTTCCAACCAGGGAATCTCTACATTATCTGGTCAAATTTACGCGCCTGAGTCACTTTGAGAGTAAAAGTTAAGTCTTGAGTAATGGGAAGAGCTCCAAGTTGTGTCTGGTGACATCTCAGTAATTTATAGGGGTGCTTCCATGTTGAATTGTCGGAATCTATCGAAAATTGGCTGAACCTTCGAGTTTTTGTGACTATGAGATGGAAAGCCAGATAGTGGATTTTGTGATACCAGGCATGTTTCAATGAATTTAGGAACCTCGTTATCATATGTTGGCTTCTGAATCAGTTCAGATCAATCTCACTACTCTATCCAAGCTTTCAACTAGATTATCCCACGATTATCTGGTCAAAATGGCGCACCCGGGTGACTTTGAGAGCAGAAGTCAACTCTTGGCTAGTGCGAAGAGCTTCAAATTGTATCTGCTAATATTCCAGTACTTCGGAGGGGTGATTTTATGTTCAAGTATTGGAATCCATTGAGGATTGACTCAGATATGGAGTTTTTGGGACCACCCAACGAGGACGATGCGTTCCCGGAACGTACTTCAGAAGGTTCCGGTGGGAACCAGGGAACGTTTCAGGCAAGAGACTGTGGACCGTAGGGGCGCCATTGCGGATACGTACGAACGTCCGCAAGTGGAACCGTTCCTCTCAGGTTGTCTCATGATCGCCGGAACGTTTTATACGTTTCCACGTGACAATTGTTAAACAAACAATTTTCAATCATCCTTCCCTTGTTAACTCTTGTCCGATAGATTTACACTTTCATCGATCCCCTATATATGGTCAGCCTCATTCATGTTTCAGTCCAGCCGGTGGAATCGCATCAATCACCTGCGAGTGAATGAATTGAAGGATCCAATCTATTTATTCATTCAACGAAAAAATTTTAAGTTCTTGGTTGCACGAGCAAGGAATACGAAACCATCACAAAACTATTATCAACCCTGCCCAAAGAAATCGGATGATTAATCAACTTATTAATCGGCTGATGAATCGCCTGATTAATCGGCTGATGAATCAGCTGATTAAGCATGCCAAAAGATCACCCAAAAAATCAGCTGATAGATCAGCTGATTGATCAGCCAACTCATCAGGGAATCGTTTACCCAGAATTGCAAATTACTGAATATTCATTTTACTTCCTGGAACGCACCTGAAGGAGACTGAAGGAGAAGAGAAAGATGAAAATGGCCCAAAAATTAAAAAAAATCCCACCGGCCTTTCCACATTTCACACTTGCCGCCGGTGGTGGGATTCGAACCCACGACCTTTCGGTTAGAAGGCAGACACCTTATCCTCGTGGCCAGCGAGTCAGGTTCCATGATGCCCCATAAAAGCCATACTTCAAAGGGTTATTCCGATCCGTCGAAGATTTCGAATAGGACGACTGTTCGATATTTCTTCCCGGTCTTGGTAAACAATAAGGAACCTTGGAAAATGTATTTCCAAGGATCTGGGAGTCGCTCAATCCAATGAAAAATCATTTTTGGCCTTGGTGAACGATGAAAAAATCCGGAAAAATATATCTCGGGGGTTTTGAGGGTTGCTGAACTCGAATCCGATGGAATTATTCCTCTACAATTTGTTTAAATAAAGTTGTTTGGATAATTTAAGCGGGAAAAACCTTTCCAGCCCTGGTGAAAAATTGGAAATTCTGGATGAATACATTTCGAGGGTTTTGAGGGTCGCGGGACTCGGATCTGATGAAATTATTACTCTACAATCTGTTCGAACCAAGTTGTTAAAATAATTAAAGCGGAAGAATTCTTTTCGGCCTTGATGAACAATGGTAAAATTCGGAAAAATATAACTCGGGGGTTTTGAGGGTTGCTGAACTCGAATCGAATTAAGTAATTACTCTACAATTCGTTTAACCGAGCATGATTGAACAAACTTGATTCAACAAATAAAGTTGAAAGTTGGAGGATGAGCTCCTAAGATATGAGGCCGTGGGTTTTGGAAGATGCGCGATCCGAAGCTTGAAGAACTAATGCTCTACAATTTGTTTAAAAATTTTTTCAAACAATTCAAGTTGGACATTGCATGATAAGCTCATCAAATACGTCCTCAGGGTTTTGACGATGCTGGATCCGAATCTTGAAGAATCATCGCTCTATAATTCATTGAAACAATTGGTTTAAGCAAATCATATGAATTCCGGGAACGTCTTATTTCATTGGTAAAAAATAAATCGAGCGTTTTTGACGCCAGAGAAATCACCTCGGAGATGATTACAAATGTGAGAAATTAGTTCGGCCGCAAATAAACCTGACAGTTTACTTGCTGGGAAAAAGAATGACGAAAGATGAAGGTCTTTAATGGGTCAATATCTGTTTCGGTCCCTTACTATTTGTATATACGATAGAGATCTTTCTCTATATTTATGAGAATGATGAGACACTCTTTTTCGAACATTCGGGAAGGTTAACCTAGAGGAGGATAGAGAACTGCATTGATTTTGATTGATTCATGTAAAGATTGGACGTTGAAAGGATGAAAATTCAATCGCAAATTATCGAGCTCGTCGCTTGATTTTCGAGAAAATAATAGAAACCTTCATCTATATTTCAAAGAATAATGAGACATTGTCTTTCAAACATTATATCAGGTTATGCCAAAAGAACCATAAAACCCGTATTGATTCTGATTGGTCTTTGTGAAGATTGGACTTTGGAAGGATTAGGATTCAATCGAGAAATATCGAGTTCGTCGCTCACACTGGAAGAAATATATTGAAATCCATCACATTCTCTAGTGCGATTTTTTCGAATATTCAGTAAAATTCGTATTGCATCCTTGATTCGATACGGAATGTCCTAAATGTTTCAAGAGAATTTGAGAAACCTTTCAGAGACGATGCATTGAAATATTAGGGGAGACTCGAGATGATGAATATTGCGACGATTGAGCCGAAAAAAGCCATTTGACACTCAAATTGAACAAATTCTTATTCAGATTTATTATTTGACTATTCAGTTTTTTGAAAAACTCATTTTAGTATAATCATGGATACTATATAGACACTCCAACACGAGTGTCGCCGGTACGGGGCCGCAACAATGCTGTCCACTATTAAGATATCAAAGTTACACGCCACATGTCTTCAAACGTCTATTTGGCCAAGCCCAAATGTTTGCCATGTGAGAATGAGTTGATTGTTAAATGTATCTGTTTCAGACGATCTGACACAGACAATGAGGATTGTAATCCAAGTTTTTGATATAAAAGCAGTATCTTGTACTCTCGAGGATTTTGAGGAGAAGAAGACTGTATATTGAAGTATTGTAAATGGAATGGAACAGAATTTCGAGATAAGGATTACGCAAATCTCTTCGTTTTACCAAAATTAATCACGCAGAACAATCATAATTTTCTTTTCTAAGATTTCCTTCCACAAGAATTTCGCACTGTCAATGGTAATATTGGACAAATTTTAGTATGGATCTGCAGAGAAAAAGATTTAAACGTGTGATGTATTAGCAACCTCCCCCAGAAACCTCACGAAATTTTCTCTGGATCAAGAATGCTGACATATTCTTAGACGAATATTGCAGGAATAGTTGATAATGATATTTAAATTCCTGGAAAAATTATACAAGAAAACTCCTACGAATCTATTAGGAATATTCCAGAAAAATCTCAAAAACGTTTCGAAAACATTTCAAAAACATTTTAGGAAAATACCAGAAACATTCCAAGAATTTTCGAAAGCAAGATTGCTGAAGAGATGTATCTGTGAACCATTGCAGGAATATTCAAAATATTAGTACATTACGCGTCGAGTTCTGGAAACAATTGTTCCTTCGGGAAACCGGGCTGGACGTGGGCGAAGGCAACGTCCAGCTTGGTTTTCCCGAGGGGAAAATGTTTCCGAACGAGACGCTTATGCAGTTTTATACGTCTGTACGTAGAAACATGCTGTTTCTACTTATGAACGTATGAATGATTTTTTTATGTGTGGCACTGGAATATTTCTGGAGAATTTAAGGAATCTTTCTGAACTTTTCTGCGTGAGGCTGCTGAAAACTTGTCAGTTAAATATCCATGGGATACTTCAAAGCCATCCTTTTGGTACGTTGCTTTCAAATCTTCTAGCAACCTTTCAGAAACCTTACAACATTTTCTCTGGATCAAGATTGATGACATATTGCCAGTGAAAAATTGCAGGAGTAGTTGAGAATGATATTGAATCGAAGAAGCTATACGATAGAACTCCTAGGCATCTTCCAGAAACCTTCCAAAAATGTTTCAGAAACAAATCAGGAACATTCCAAAAACGTGCCAGAAACCTTTGAAAAATCTTTCAGTAATATTTTAAGGAGCTTTGTCACATAGGAACTTTCCAAAAAGCTATCAGGGAACTTCCAAAAATTTTCGAAGTAAGTTTGCTGAAGATTCATATATGCGTATTGTCGCGATACCTTACACGTTTTGTACCCAAAAACTCAGAAGTTGAAAATTGATGCCCCGTATGTCTATCCCAACTTTTCACATTCCTTCCCGCTCATTGAGAGATATTATGTGATAAAACATATGCAGAAGTTGTTTTTGCAACGAGTTAGAACGGTACATGTCATTTTCACATGCATAAGACACCGGGAAAGTAGTACACGGATTTGACATTCGCGATTTTTGACAATTTATTGTCCTAACAAGAAATCCAGACGCAATGGGGCCAAACGGCCTAGAAATTCGTTTTTATATTATTTAATCGAGTCGCAAACACATGCTTGCGAGCAGATCATTTCATTTCTTTCTCCTTTCCGTGCTATCGAGTATCCCAGGAAACGAGTTCAGAATGCGCGGAACTGACATGCATGGAACTGACATTTTGCCCTTGAATTCTTCCGCAAAAGTAATGCAGTTGACGTAGAAATTTTTCCGCGTAGATTTTATCTATTCTCATCACATTTAAAATCGTTTCCGCCTAGATCAATTGACTTTTAGTGGGTAATCAGGTATGCACGGAACAGACAAAATCGCGAAAGAGTTAATTACATGGTTACTCTTCGGTCACGAATGTACATCCAGTATTCAGAACACTGATTCTGGGCATTTTCTCGAGCTCCGATCTAATTCTTTGACATCTTTCCTTGAAATTTCGTCCGCGACAAAGCGACCTAGAGTGAATCAAAGTTGCGCGGTGAGCACTTTAAAAAAATGTCTCATTTCATATGAAAATCCTATAGAAAGATTGAGGCACATGGTTTGGAGACTATACTGAACATTGGGGTGATTCGGAGCTTACTCGTCGAATACTTCTGCAATACTGTTCTGAAATTTCATGGCAACCTTTCATACACGTCACGGAATGAACTTCTCCGAATCAAGATTTTTGATAGGTTGCTGATGAATTATTGTGAAATTAGTTTGAAATATTTTCGAAATTTTGGATTGGGCCGAAATTCCTGAAGACGCTGTCAGGAAAATTTGAAAATCTTTCAGAGAGCTTTCAGTAAGTCCGCAAAGATCTTCGAATATGAGATTGTTGTAAAACTGTTGAGCAGTATTCCACAAATATTTTCAAGTCATATCCATGGGCCACTGAAATATTTCAGAAACCTTTAGAAAATCATTCAGACAAATATATCTCAAACATTCTGAGTAACATTCCATGAAATATTTTCAGGAGCTTTCCGGCAAGTATTTATGGGATATTGCATTACAATAAAATATTACAAAAACATTTCTTGGAATGTTTCTGCGAGGTTTGTGGGAGATTCCATTGGAATATTACAATGGAACATTACAAAAATATTTCTTGAAATGTTCCTGCGAGGTTTCTGGAAGATTGGAACATTCCATTCAAATGTTTCTCTGAAATATTCCCATGTTGTTTGGAACACTGGTGTTTTGAGACCGGCCGGGGCACAGATATTTGTTTCAGCAACGTAGTGGTCAGGTCACCAGATTACTAACCAAAGTTTCCCCGGTTCAAACCCCACCACCAGGGGACATGTTGCAAAATCGAGTTACGTTTTACAGAGAAATATCGATAGGGCGTCACTTTCACGTGATGAAGTGTAAGATTCGTACAATCTCAGCCAAATTTTTACTCTATTTAACATAAAAACTTTCATTGTACAAACTTTCACGGTATTCGAGACACGTAATCATGTAATATTCAATATAAATTGTTACTTTCCAATGAACTGTGCTAAAGATCGATTCAATATTGCGCATTGAATATTCAATATGTCCAGTGAAAAAATTCACAATCCGATCGTACTGAAAAACGGGAAGGATTTTTTTCGAGAGTAAATTTTGAACAACTAAAAGACATCTTTATTTATATTTGTGAGGGTTATGAGATACTGACCACGAAGCGTTCCCAGAGGTTATCCCAGAAGAATCGTGAAAGTTTGCATTGATTTTGATTTTTTATGTAAAGATCGGACATCGGAAGGATAAAAATTCAATAGAAAAATATCGAGTTCGTCGCTTAGTTTTCGAAAAATAAAAAGAGATCTTCTGTGACGGTTGAGTAGATGATCTCAAACATCATCTCTCTCTCTCCAGTTCCTAATCAATGTAATCATATAACTTTCTTACAGAATGTAGCAGAGCATCCGAGGAGAGAGCAGTAAGTTATACATGTAAGAGAGAGAGAGAGAGAGAGAGAGAGAGAGAGAGAGAGAGAGAGAGAGAGAGAGAGAGACAGTGAAATCACGCGTTAGTCACGAAACCATCAACCTTTGGAATCGCCGCACCGCGCCCCTCGTGTCCAAGCTTATCAGCTGACCGGCATCGCGCATTGCGCCAAATTCAGACTCTGTTCGCCCGTCTTGCCGAGCAGACCATGTTGCCGCGATCGGAGAAATATCCCGCGCTTTCCGCAATTTTCTCGTGCCCGCGCCGCGTGTGCACTAGCTCCTGATTGAATACCCTGGCGACGTGTTCGAGAGGATGATCATCCGACGCACAGTGGGGCTGAAAATCGATTTCAGGACAAGATTCAGCGCCACGCGGATTCTCAACCAATCGAAATGATTCAAACGGGATCTATTCCGTTTTTTGACACTCTACGAGATTCCTTCCCGGAGAATTTGATTTGGGAAGCTGCGGAGTCACAGAATCGTGTTAGTCGATCAACCAAAAATCGTCGAAAATCGAGTCTCCTCGATCCTGGCGGCAATGTACGATTTTCTGGTTGGGCCGAAAATACATGTTTTTGGTCTC
This sequence comes from Eretmocerus hayati, assembly GCA_029851415.1. Lineage (NCBI taxonomy): Eukaryota > Metazoa > Arthropoda > Insecta > Hymenoptera > Aphelinidae > Eretmocerus > Eretmocerus hayati. Next base: position 73,927,710 of record CM056742.1, on the reverse strand, counting down.
ACTTGATGAGGGAAATACTCTCATCATTGCAGAACTCCGGCAACCTAACTTTGAATCAGGATTTCAGGCTCAACTACCTTGGTAGTAAACCCCAATCATCAAAAATCGACTCTCCTCGATCCTGGCGGTAATGTATGAGGTTCTAGGCGGGCTCAAATCATAAGTTAGAGATGCACAATGTGTGAGCCCATGTCACAGGAATGCGCGAGCTTGATCCAAGGGCTTCAGAACTCTGCAATATCTCCCCCACTCACTTATTACTCGAATATCATCGATATCCACGACCTCTTGGAGCATACGTCGATGTAGCCTCACAAAATGTTTCTCCAAAGTGTCAACTCGACCTCAAATGCTTTTCGAACACTCCCACCTGGATTTGGGGATGATTGCAGTGAGGAGGAACTATTTATCACTCATCAGTACAAACTGATACTTCTTGCTTTTCGTCTTGATCGCCCTTCAACACGATCCTGGGCCTCCAGAGCTTCCTGAATTTAATTCTCCGGGCAGGTATCTTGTAGAGTGAGGAAAAACGAAGAAAAGCCCGTTTGAATTGTTTCGATCGGCTTAAAATTCGCGCGGCGCTGAATCTTGTCCCGAAATCGGTTTTTAGCCCCACTGTGCGACGGTCCAGATCAACCTTGCGTGCGACCGATTTCTGCGCCTTGGACATCGTCCGATCATAGAACAATTACAATGCGAGCCGCCGATAGAGAATATACATTTGTGAGTACAGCCTTGAATTGCTCTCTCTCTTTTTGGGCTTCACCCTTTGCTCTCTTCGTGCTCGCGCTCGATGTGCCTCATGTGCACCATGTCTTTATTATTTGAATAAACTTGTATCTTTATTATCTTAAAATCATGATTAGTCATTCGGCGCGCTCCATACCCAATCTCTCTCGCGCGCGATAGCAGCAATATATATATATATATATCTATATAGATATGCAGTAGTAGCAACAGATGCAGAGTTCCAGTTACAATTATTATATACAAATTTGCTAGGCATTGCACACAGCCCAGCATGTGCGGCTAAATCAACTAGGCGAATCTAGCAGCCGTCACATTGGCGCCCAGACCAAAGGTCCTGATTAAAATTTCAAAATCCAAATCATTAAAATCATATTACGTGCGCCACATTGGCGCCCAGACATAAAACTCCTAATATCAATCAAATTCATTCTTCTGCAAGCTCTCTGCAAATTTTTCTTCCTTCAAATTCGGAATTTATTCCAATTTCGTGCGTTACATTGGTGCTCAGATAAAAGTTCCCGAAAATTCAATTAAAATCAGTTTGTGCGCGTCACATTGGCACCAGACAAAAGAAATCTAAAAATCATTAAATCATTTGATAAGTTATCTTCTCTGTGCATTCAAATTTTTACGTTGCAAATTAGATTTTTGTTATATTGTGCGCGTCACGTCGGTGCACAGAGAAAAATTCACCAAAATCTCATTGAAATTTCATCGCGTGCGTCACATTGGCGTCCGATCAAAAAATCCGAAAATCAATCCAATTCATCCTGTTGCTGCAAATCAAAAATTTTCCCTTTTCAAATCGAAATTCAAATATATTAGTCTGCTGCACCGAGAAAATTGGATATTAGAGTTGTCCGTGAGCGAATAAGATACATGTGTGTGATTGTCGCGCGATCGGAATCTAAGCCCAGTTCGAAGGGGCGGAAAGTAAACAAAGTCGCGGTCAGACGTTAGCTCGCGTTTCGAACGATTTTATGTCCGAAAAATTTTATCATAGGAGTGAGAGAGATGGACAATCGAATCGTCCGATATATAGCTTCTCATACTCATTAAAAGTATTACTGTAGTATTCATGCAGTAATGAATATGAACAATATGTATTGCAATTGATGTGTGAATCAGTGAGTGCACAAGCCAATGCGTGGCATAAGTATAAGCATACGCGTATATATAGGTATAGTGTGTCACATATGTATTGAGTAGAGTAACATTACAATCGTGCGTATATATAGTTATAGCACAGTGTGCAGTGTATGCGAATAGTACGACTTGATGTCAGCGGATATCAAGAGTGTATGAAATTTCCCCAAAATTCACGAATCAAGTGCGAAAGAGTCTCCGGGTGATATATATACGATCGTCCAAAATGAATTAAGAAATTTTCAAATTACCGACGCGTTGTGTTAATGCGGATCACGTCATTTTCGTCCGATTTGGATTGGAAAAAATTCATTCAAAATCAATAACAATGATATTTGCTCAACATAGTTTGTTTTCAGTGCAAAATATCGAGTGTAAAAGCGAATTGTTGTTATTTTCGCATGAACAATGTGGTCAAACCATGGAATTTCGTAGATTTTATCGTCCGAAAAATCGTAAAATCCCCGTATGTATGAGGAAATGTATGCTAGTATGTGTATGGGATGGCATTCGAATGAATACTCAATACACATGCCGTTCAAATAAGGTCATCGACCGTTCCTGAAATCGAAATCGTACAATCGAAATGTACAAGTGTAACTCCATAAGTTACAGAATCAATGTTGACGAAATCAATAGTCAACTCAAAACGTGAAATAGAGCCAATTTCCAATCAAATTCGAATCAATCGTTCCAAAAATTTGGAAATTCCTCAATTTCTAGAATCAAATTATGAAAATAAGTTTATATTCAAAATGATCTTCTAAAATTTTCGCTATGAATTAAATCAATATCCTTTTTCGCAATTGTGAATCTTTCTGAAAAGACAAGCCGATTATTTAGTGTAGTTTGGTTGGTCATGCTTAGTTCACAGACTGAAGACACCGTCCTCAATCTCTGTGCTCAAGATACAGTCGACTCAAATTGAATATTTCTGGTGAATGTTTTGACAGTTAGGTGATCGATTGAGAAATTGGAATGATCTTTTACAATTTTTGTAGTCATTTTTCTTTCTGACATTATGAATCCTAACATTTTAAATTCAGAGGACATACCCTCACTATTGAAATATATTACAAATCTTTCGGACGATGGATGGCGAATTATGCTCACGAAGCTTGAGCTAAAAAATGTAACATTGACACGTTTGTTGCGACGCCTCGCAGGCAATCATGGAATCAATGATTTTGTCGAAAATAAAAATTTCCACAGCGACGCTGCGCTTAGAAATCACCGAGATGCGATGCTCAATGAATGGGTTATGGACTTCGAGAGTCGATTATCGCGTAATCAAGGAAGTGAGACATCCGCGCGCGCGCAAATCACCACCACTAACCAGAAACAGAAGATGACCATGGATTCCACCAACCTGAAAATTTTAGTCAAAGTTTGCTTATACCTTCCATTTCAACTTCGAATCGAGTTCCTGTAGATAATTTCGACAAGTTGAGATTACATCCAAATTGTGCGAATAGTTGTACGTGCTCATTGTGTATGCACGAATCTGCAACAGGTACGCAAATCATTTCTACCCCCATAACGGAGACTGATCACCTCCGGGGAGGGGAGATCCGTATTGTTCAAATTTTTTTTCGGACGAGAGTCGAAATATTCAAATGTCTCATTATAATTTTTCATCATGTTATGATTCATTAGAGCAAAGACCTTATTCGTCTGTATTGACGGAAATTCACACTGCTTAATCAAACGCAATTTCTGATTCATTGCCAGTCGTTGGATTTGACTATGTCGACCAATTTGGGCATGAATGGCGTGAGCCATGGTGGATAGGCTCGAATCATCATTTTGATTTCTCAAAATCCCAATCACAGTGCCGAATCACACCTAATTGTGCGCACTATCTAGTCGAAAATTCCATCTTTTGCCAGAAGAATCATGCAGTTGCAGTACTTCGAATAATTTATCGGACATTTTAATCGTCCGAATTTCCTTTGCTATCCTTAGCAAGAATAGTACCAGAAAATCCACATATTTGGATGGACCAACTAATTCTCAATCCTGTCATGGATTAGACTTCTATTTAGCAAACCATCGAAGCCTATCATATCGCTTGGCATCTAGCCAATCAGCACAATCACTCGTGCGGGCTGAATTACAATTTTCAAATGTCAATTTGTGCAATAGATTCTCAATTTATGTCGAGAACGTTTCATGCGACCGATTTTTGGTAGCAAATTTCGCACATGCTCCTGAAAAAATCCCTGAGTCTTGCAAGTTCACACTGACAAAGAGCACGATGGGCCCTTCAAGCTCTTCATCTGTCAAATCAGCTGCTCAGAATTCATTCATCAAGGAGGCAATTCTTACATCTCATGACATGGCTGATAATGCTAGATCAGAAAGTCAACATTCTAATGGCTTGGATCCATCTGTAGTCCACATTTCAGAAATTAATCTCGCAGAAGCAAATGAGCACATCATCGGGCTTGATTTTCCTCGTTCGTTTGATGGACACAATTATCTCGTTTCTAAAATGATCGAGACGGACAGTAATGCTCATGATTGCATAGCGCAGAGAGGTCGTTTCTATCAAGTTATAAATTCAAGTATAACCTTAGCGCAAGGAGTGTATCAGTCTCTGAGACAATTATCCTCAGAACTTTCATCAGCGCATCAACATCTATTATCGACATCAATATCGATATTTCAAATTACGAAGACGTGCAACAAATTCGCGTATCATACGCATGAAAGACACACAAAGATAGGTCAAAATTATTCGACCGAAACACATTCGGAGGTTTGTTATCACAATGTCTCACTGCACCGGATTATGTTTTCCACGCAGATTGAGATGTTCGACGAACGCATTTCTGAAAATTTTCTCCAATTGGACAGTAACTGTTCGTCCGAGTTAGAGTCAAGAAGGATTCATTTTTTTAGTTCATCTGAGAAATCGCAAATGATTCCAAGTGGACTTTTGAGGTCATTTCGACCGAGGCATGTCAATTTGACCGACTTAGAACGAGAGGCTGGTCCTGGAGGAGGAGAATTTCATCGAACCAAGGTGCAGGAGCAACCAGTACGAGAGGATGACGTCCGTATACCACGAACCGAAGCTGAGATCGACATCATTCCTGCGGAAGATTCATCGATGGACGCCGACGGGTTTGTGCGCGCGAGTCTCACTCGGTGTGTGTTGTGTCCGTTCGACTTTGCTCCGATCAGTACTATTACTGCCAAGACTTTTTCAGTGAAGTGTTAAATTTAGATTTTCTTTCAAATGAGAGAAATTTAGTATTACAGTCGAATTAGGATCGTTAGCTAGGTGAATCGATCGATAATTATTATTTTTATTCTGCATTGTTTTGTCTGTCAAATTTTCTAGCCATGTTACTTTCCCCATCACTTCATACCAATGTGCCCGTTGAAATCAATAAAATAGGTTCCCGGCCGATCCGTAGAAGAGTGAATGGATGATATTAGTACATAAGGATTGCTATTTCAGTAGGATATTTTCAGGTCTACGACCGATCAGTAATTCGTATCTATTTATTCCTTGAAATTTTTTCACATTAGTCGTCGATAATCAGTACGAAGACGTACGAGTTGAGTATTATTCTAATTCACAATATTGAAATCGAAATCTGATAATTTATTTTGTATCCAATCAATCAATCAATCAATCAATCAGTGCAAATTTTTGTGAAGCACAAATTCGACAATTTTTGCCAATCAGGATATTTGTTAATTTTCTTCATAATCTTTTTTTTGGATAATTTGTCATTCAATCTCATTATCATCGTAGTTCAATTATTCTTTTTGTTTTGGAAAAATTTGGAAAGTTTATTTGTACGATATAATTATAATCATTTATAATCTAAAGTTTGAATGGATGGATGTTAGCGATAAGTCTAAGTTTCCGTTCAAGAGAGCAATCGTGTAACTTTACCAGAATCACAATCATTCATTTAATTCATTTTTTCCCTTAGGAAATCTCTTTTCAATCTCATCTTTCACATTTTTTGTGAAGAATTAACAATTCCCTTTTCTCTATTTCAATTTTCAAATCTGTCTACGTTGATTTCGGACAATTCCATTCCATCCACGGCCCAGATAGAGAGAGAATATTTCTCGAGCTGCTAAACAGCGCCTGGGGGAGGGGTGTGACGGTTGAGTAGATAATCTCAACCATCATCTCTCTCCTGTTCCTAATCAATGTAATCATATAAATTTCTTACAGGCTGTAGCAGAGCATCCGAGGAGAGAGCAGTAAGTTATACATGTAAGAGAGAGAGAGACAGTAAAATCACGCGTTAGTCGCGAAACCATCAACCTTTAGAATCACCGCACTGCGCCCCTCGTGTCCAAGCTTATCAGCTGACCGGCATCGCGCGTTGCGCCAAATTCAGACTCTGTTCGCCCGTCTTGCCGAGCAGACCATGTTGCCGCGATCGGAGCAATATCCCGCGCTTTCCGCAATTTCCTCGTGCCCGCGTCGCGTGTGCACCAGCTCCTGATCGAATACTCTGGTGACGTGCTCGAGAGGATGATCAGCCGACGGTCCAGCGATTCCTGCGCCCTGGACATCGTCCGATTCTAGAACAATTACAATGCGAGCGGCCGATAGAGAATATACATTTGTGAGTACAGCCTTGAATTGCTCTCTCTCTTTTTGGGCTCCACCCTTTGCTCTCTTCGTGCTCGCGCTCGATATGCCTCATGTGCACCATGTCTTTATTATTTGAATAAGCTTGTATCTTTATTATCTTTAAATCATGATTAGTCATTTGGCGCGCTCCATACCCAAAGACATCTCTATCGATATTCAAAATTGAATCGGGAAAATCGAGTACGTCGCTTGGTCTTTGAATAACTCGAAGACATCTTTACTATATTAATGTAGATGATGATCTATTTTATTGTTTTAAAACATAAACGACCGAATAGATAATTAGCGATTGGATTTTCATCTTTCCAATGTCCAATTTTCACATGAACCCATCAAAATCAACGCAATTGTCTATGGTTCTTTTGTGCCAGCCTTCCCAAATGTTCGAAAAAGATTGTCTCATCATTCTCATAAATATAAAAGAAGATCTCTATCTTATATACAAATAAAGAGGAGCCGGAACATATAATGCCCCTCACAGACTGGTATTTATAGTCGCGAGTCAAATCAAATGAGCTCAGATATTTTCATTGCGTTCGAGTTCAGCGACTCTCAAAACCACCGAATTATATTTTTTCGGGTTTTCCACCGTTCACCAAGGCCGAAAACAATTTTCTCGCTTGAATTGTTTCAACAACTTCGTTTAAACAAATAGTAGAGTAATGATTCCATCGGATCCGAGTTCCGCGACCCTCAAAACCCTCGAAATATATTCATCCAGAATTTCCAATTTTTCACCAAGGCTAGAGGGATTTTTCCCGCTTAAATTATTTAAACAACTTTGTTTAAACAAATTTTAGAGGAACAATTCCATCGGATTCGAGTTCAGCGACCCTCAAAACCCCCGAAATATATTTTTTCGGATTTTTCCATTGTTCACCAAGGCCAAAAATCTCGCCAGAAATAATTTTTCATTGGATTGAGCAACTCTCAGACCCTTGGGAATACATTTTCCAAGGTTCCTTATTGTTTACCGAGACCGGGAAGAAATATCGAACAGTCGTCCTATTCGAAATCTTCGACGGATCGGAATAACCCTTTGAAGTATGGCTTTTATGGGACATCATGGAACCTGACTCGCTGGCCACGAGGATAAGGTGTCTGCCTTCTAACCGAAAGGTCGTGGGTTCGAATCCCACCACCAGCGGCGAGTGATAAATGTGGAAAGGCCGGTGGTTTTTTTTTCATTTTTGGGCCATTTCCATCCTTTTTTCCTTCTTCAAACTCTTTCAGGTGCGTTCCAGGAAGTAAAATGAATATTCGTTAATTTGCAATTCTGGGTGAACGATTCCCTGATCAGTTGGCTGATTAATCAGCTGATTTATCAGCTGATTTCTTGGGTGATATTTTGGCATGCTCAATCAGCTGATTTATCAGCCGATCAATTAGCTGATTAATCACCCGATTTTTTTCGGCAGGGAAGACACCAACCAACTAGAGTATATCAAAATGACTTGGTTGAAACGGCGCATCCGGGTAATTATGAGAGCGGAAGTCAAATCTTGCCTAAAAGCAATGAGCTCGAAGTTGTATCTGCTGATATCCCAGTACTTCAGAGAGGTAATTTCATGTTCAAGTATTCGAATCCTATGAAGATTGACTTAGCAATGGAGTTCCTGGGACCAAAAGTTGGAAAGTTAGATGGTGGAATTCATGATTCCAGGTATATTTCGATAAAACTCAGAATCTTATAGTCATGTACTGGCCTCTGAATCAGTTCTAATAAATCTCACTACTCCATCTAATGTTCCAACTAGGGTATCCCAGAATTATTTGGTCAAAATGGCGTACACGGGTGATTTTGAGAGCAGAAGTCAATCCTAGGCTGATGCTCTGGATTCTAAACTGCGTCTGCTGACGTCCCAGTTCTTTAGAGGGGTGATTTTATTTCCAATCAGTTGGATCCATTGAGAATTGGCTGAGCTGTAGAGTCTGTGTGACTAAATGTTGGAACGGTAGATAGTAAAATTTCATGATCCCAGGTATGTTTTCAAGAATTTCAGAATTTCATCATGATGTGTTGTTCTCTGAATCATTAATTGTCAATTTCATTATCCTATATAAGTTTCCAACTAGAATATTCTCCAATACTTGATCAGAATAGCTGTATTCATTTGTCACTCGTCTTATATTATCACTCATGAAGTACACATCCCGGAATCTTGAAATGAGTAACCTTCGCAGCGTTGCTCAGCTTAAAATGCAGAATTTGTTTCGAGTCTCAACCAAGTGAAATCTGTGATCAAAATCAGAATGAAGTTCTCTACTCAAGCAAGTCCTCTATACAATCACAATAAATTTTCAGGTACAGCGGTAATATTCATGGATCAGTAATAGCCAACGAGAGGAATTGATCATGACATTTGTATGACATAATCAGTACGATTGAAAATATTATGATCTACTCTTTGTGATAACCGCATCCACAGAATAGCACAATAGAGGTTTGCTTACGAGTAGTTGTTTGGAGTAATGCTCATCGAGGGATTTAGTCCTGCAGAAATCACTCCATTCAAAATGAAATTACATAGTGCAAAAGTGTGTACCAACACATAGTACAAAAATGGGTTTTCAAGAGTGGGAGTGATAGTTCAACAAAATATAAATGCCACATGCAAAATATACTTAGATACAAGCATATACAGAATGTGAGCATAAGCTGAAGTGTAACTGGATGTCACATAAAAAAATACCTCAAAGTATTGAAAAAATGTGAACAAGATCCTTATTTATTGCACCAGTCATCAACCATAGTTGGATGTCACATAAAAAAATACTTGGGAGTATTTGAGGAATGTAAACGAGATCTTTGTTTATTGCACCAGTCACATACCATAACTGGATGTCACCTAAGAAAAATGCTTGAGAGTAATTGAAAAGATGTGAACCAGATCCTTGTTTATCGCACCAGTCATCCACTATCAGTATGCTCGGGCAGAAAGCCGCATAGCGGTGAATTTATATATGCATAAGGATGAGGTTATGTCAACTCATGTGTTGACATATTCTCCTCCACCGCTGCCTCGCCCCACACTCATATATATGTTACGTGCAAAGTCTGAAATTGTGCACTCCGGGGAGTGCACAACGATGATTTGTGCAAAGCCCGGTGGATCGGACTTTGCACAACGCGATTTGTGCAGAGTCCGATATGCTGAGTTTTACACAGAGGATCACTGTGTATTCTGCGATGTATAGAGGTGAGTCGGGAAATTGCTAATAATAATAATTCAAATCATGTTTACAGCAGTCAGTCTCGCGAGGCCAATCACATCGACACTTATTTGAGTTACAAAATTATCGATCCAAATAGCGCTGATTCGTTTCGGGATGATTTCAATTCTAAACTCAACTCAATCATATTGAGGGATAATAAAAGTTTGATTAAGAGTGCAGTCGTTTATCAAAATCTTATCGCAAGTGTTCTAGCTGCAAAGAATAAAAAGAATAAATCGTCGCTTGACTACAGGAGACTGGCACGATACGATATATTGACTGTTGGCGATACATCACGATTGATCATGCCAATGAAAGCAAGTGACGAAAGTGACGTAAAATACTACGTGCAAAGTTCAGAAATTTTGATATTCTGATGAAAATCCACGTTGAAACGGGACATGAAGGATTCCACAAGATTAATAACGCCGTGAAAGCCAAATATAATAATATAACTAGGGAAGCAATTTTTTACCAAGCGTTATAAGTATTTTATCTTCAAAATATCTCGCTATATTCAATAATTATTCTCGTGTGAATTGACGATCGATGATTTTCGCAGAGACTATTGTAATTTTTATCTTGTAAGAAAAAATTGTCTTTCATTGTTTAATTCTCATGACGCGTTTCTCATATTAAACGTATTCACAATAAATTAGTATCAGCATTATTCATTTTGATTTTGAGGGCACCGTTGGCATACTATATCGAGTACAATTTGCTCGAGTATTAGTAAACATTGGAAGAAGAATCGACTCTTCATGTCGCTCATTGTGTGTTAGACATTTCCCGACTCACCTCTATACATCGCAGAATACACACTGATCCTCTGTGTAAAACTCAGCATAACGGGCTTTGCACAAACCACCGTTGTGCACTCCCCGGAGTGCACAATTTCGGACTTTGCACGTAACATATATAGAGATCATCTGACCCAACCTCCCTTACTCTCAGCATGGTCGGCTCGGTAGGTAAAAGTCGGCTTTCACATGCCCTGAAGCAATTTGTTCGAATGACTTCTCCAAGCAACCCATATCAAACGTTTTCCCTCTCTGTATATGACATCGTCCGTGACTTAATTGTACAGATCAACTGACAGGCGAAAAGGACCCCGCTCCGAGAGATAGGATTTTGGCTTTCGGTTAATTTTGTCGGGGAAGAAATATGTTGTCAAGCACAAAATTCTGAACAAAAAGTTCAATGGGCTCGAAGACGGAAAATGGCTAGTTTTCTCAGTATAAATCAAATAAATACCAATAAATGGGAGGTTATGAGGTTATCTAGAACAACAACAAAGGCTTGTCTGCAGAGTTCAAATTTGAATTGAAAATGTACAATTCGAGTGTGATGTAGCTAAAAGGTCATCACTTTGGTAATTGAAACATTTTATCTGAAACCTTCGATACAAGAAGCAAATAAATGCATGCAAAAAAGTGATAATGCGTGATTGACAGAGAAATCACAACGGCTTGTATTCTCAACAATTACATTTCATTTCAATCAATGTAGCAGCTAACGCTGGAGCTAGATCATAAGGCTGTGCTGACTCGATGCAACGAGTACATGATCTTGAGAGCACAGATATGGGGCGGGAGCGGCTTTTTGACATCAAGATCAACGCATAGCATGAGGCTCGCGCTTCGAATAGTTGATAAAAGGTGTCCGATAGTGCATGGCTGCAATCAAATTATATGGAATGAATCAAAATTAATCTTGGATCGCGTGAGACTAGTGTCTGCCAAATATTTCGAGGATATGGAGATCGAATCTCATATTGCCGTATCTCGAGATCATATCGCGTAAGACGCTGCGGGGTCGAGAGCAAGCGACTATCAAAATCGAGCTCGAAAAGTCGAGTGGAGGCTGTTTTTGAGGTATTTCAAGGTCGCTGAACACGAATATGACATTGCCTTGCCTCCTAATCGTGTTGCGTGGGCGGCTGCGGGGACGGAGGCGCGAATTGACCGAGATCGAAGCTCGAGACTTGAGTAAGGGTGTTTTTGGGGTATTTTGGGGTCGCTAAGCACGAATTTGAGATCGTCCAGCCTCCAAGTCATGTTGCGTGGGCGGTTGGAGGGGGGGGGTTTAGGGTCGAGTAGAGGCACCACTTGACCAAGATTGGAGTTGGAGAGTTGAGTAGGGGTTGGTTTTGGAGTATTTTGGCATCGCTGAGCACGTATTTGAGATTACACAGCTCCCGAATCGTGTTGAATGGGTGGCTGCAAGAGCAAGGACGCGTGTTGAACTAGATCAAACTGGAAGAGCCGGCGGGGGGGAGGTCCTTGATATCTCGAGATCACTGGACACGAATCTCAGATCACTCAGCCTCAGAACCGTATTGGGTGGGCGGCTGTGATGGTGAATTCGATGTAGTTTCCTGACAATGATCATTTCCTGAGATAGAATCTGACCAGGATTGTAAGCCGAATTATGGCATCGGGACCAGACCACGAGCATACGCCAAGTATCTTCATTGACCGAGGGGTCGAGCGATATCCTGTTGATCGGAATTCCGATTCACTAGGTATGTAATCGCAATTTTCGATCACGGAATAGGCCACAAATAGTTTCAGGCGTGAATCTGGGAGAGAGTGGTGACTGCAAGGAGAGTCGAGAGCTGAATCTCTATTCTGGCCAATTTTCCAGGCGGAGTCTCATCTCATCATGCGCGAAGCATAACCACTTCACAACGACCATGACCAGAGCGTGATGTGATAGCAGCGGGATTGGGTAATGACTTAGGGAGTGTGATACTGAAATCTCAGCTCTGTAACCGGAAATCTTAAAAAGCAGTCGATTCTCATAGATGAGTCAGCACAGCTTCATGATCCAGCTTCAGCGTTAGCTGCTACATTGATTGAAATGAAATGTAATTGTTGAGAATACAGGTCGTTATGATTTCTTTGTCAATCGCGCATTATCATTTTTTTTGCATGCATTTATTTGCTTCTTGTATCGAAGGTTTCAGATAAAATGTTTCAATTACCAAAGTGATGACCTTTTAGCTACATCACACTCAAATTGTACATTTTCAATTCAAATTCGAACGCTGCAGACAAGCCTTTGTTGTTGTTCTAGATAACCTCATAACCTCCCATTTATTGGTATTTATTTGATTTATACTGAAAAAACTAGCCATTTCCCGTCTTCGAGCCCATCGAACTTTTTGTTCAGAATTTTGTGCTTGACAACATATTTCTTCCCCGACAAAATTAACCGAAAGCCAAAATCCTATCTCTCGGAGCGGGGTCCTTTGCACACAGAAGTGCACTGCCGGTCAAAAGTTTCAAGACACTAGAAATTCTTCATTCCAATTTACTAAGTGGGACTTCTAGGCTCCACTTCACCGAAAAGAACTTCATCAGGGCCCATTTCAAAGATCTTCCTACGTCATGCAGGATCAAAAGGCGCGGCAGCGCCTTGCTCGCAAGTATGAAAGAGAAGAACATGTGAGAAAGAGAGAGAGCGCGCGCGAGGCCGCCGTGCCTTACATACGCTGCGTTGGGCCGTTTCAACCTCACACAGTTTTTCGAACTTACTCATTTCATGCTTTTCTGGGTTCAGGGGGGTCTCAATCCCCCTGAACCCATTTTTTCGATCCTCAACAAGGATATTGGCGAGTCATTTCGCCTCTGAAAGCGTCTCGTGCCAAAATATCTTGCTCACTAATTTCGACCCTTCCCAATTTTTTCGCGTCAATATTTCAGCCACGTTACGACACTCGAAATCGAACACAACCGATTGTTGGGGTCGACCACGCGGGGCGATCGACCGCGAGAACACGAGCGATGTTTTGATGCAGCCGCATGTGTTAGCAGATGGCGTTATTCCGCTGCAGTAGTGTAACATGTTGTATGAACGTTTTTGAATATTGTGATTATATTATGTAGAGATAACAGCAGACATTGAATGCCAATTGATGCCAATCATAGCACCGCCTGCAGCGAGCTTGTAGATATCAGCTCTCATTGTTGGAGGAATAAGAGCCACCTAATATTATTGTGGGTTTTCTTGTCTGGAGTGATATGAGAATGATAGGCCAAAATGTGTGTCATTCTCGCTGTTGTGCAGTGTCCAGAGTTGATCTTCAAACATATTTGGAGAATTGAGGATTTGATCGTGAGAGAAAATGAGTGCCAGTATCAATCTACATTTCAGCAGTGTATTGACTTACAGTTTCTTCAATACTTCAGACAGACCCAACTGTGGAGCTATGAATTGTGCATCTCATAGAGAAGTTCAAAAACATGAACCATTCTAGTTGAAGAAGAGTGCGACCAATAGAATATCCTTCGTGTTGCTTTTTGTGTCTCAATAAAAATCTGTCAGTGTCCAACACATCAAGAGGGATCGTCTCTCACATTTAGGTGATGTGAGACAGGTCAGTCTAATTGACGACTGTCCAAGAACAGTTGTTGTGATATAAAAGCACCGATTTCTGGCGCTGAACTGGTAATTTTTGAATATCACACTTTCATTGCATAATACTCCAATCCAATGGTCTCAGCTAGACTCTTGCTTATATGGTATATGGATTTTACTTTCTTGGCGTGTCACTTACATTCTTGCCATTTACTTTGTGAGCGTGATGGCATAGGTTGATTTCTGAATAGGATTAGAAAGTTGTACAGGGTTCTTCTGTTTCATCAAAAGTATTATGAAGAAACAAAGGCACATTTATATTACTCGTAGTTGGAAGTGCGCGTTTTAGACGCGTCGTGGCGGTACTGACCACGCAACTAAAGTGCATGCTTCCCGTGCGTGTCGAACAGAGAACGATGATGATAACAACCGCGCGTCTATGCTGCGCGCGCATCTTGCTTTAGAGCCGTTGTTCTATATATATTGCCGCGGCCGCCGCCTGTGTGTTTTACTTTCGCATCGTTGTTCTATATATGTTCGACGATCGTGAGTCGTGTGCTATCATCTCTATATGGTATGCGTGTGCTGCGTCAGTATTTATCTTTTTTATTGGATCTAAAAAGCGTTTTTCATTTATACATTCTCCGGGAATCTCATTGATCGTCATCCAAGATGAAATCTTACCCTTTTGAATAGTATATTATGTACCGAGTTCGGGAAAACACGCTTTTTCGAACGAGGTACATACAGTATTTTCTTGCTGGTTTTCGAGCCGTCTAAGCAATGTCATGGAAAGCTATACAGACACGAGTCATTTTTTCCTGTTTTATCCATATCCTTCGAGCATCTCATTAATCCTCATTCGAGATAAATTCGAACCCTTTTGACGAAATTTCCAACCAGTGCCATGAAAAGCTATTCCAACGAAAATCGTTTTTTTCATGCATTTTTCACAATTTTTTCTCAGTAAAACTATTTAGAAAATAGTAGTTTTTCCCAAACATCTCTCAAAAATTTGTTTCAGGCAAGGGGCTCCTTTGAAAAATTTTAAGAGTCGTTTTTTCATACATTTTTCAAGCTATTTAGGAGAGAGTCGTTTTTTCCATACATTTTTCAAAAATTTTTTTTAGTCAAGGGGCTCGTTTAAAAAATTTTAAGAGTCGTTTTTTTTCATATATTTTCCGGTTTTTTTTTCAGTCGGGGGCTTCGCCCCCTGCACCCCCCTCCACCCGCCCTGTGCCCTATTCTCATCTTCGATCACGGAAGTCGTTCACCCAGTAAATGATCATCATAAATATACTGAATATTGGTACAGACATTTTCGTTGATCCGCATTGAATATTTAAATTCATAGTGGCATCTGCTCACAAGATTTCGTTCGTAAGCATATTAGACACAACGACGCTCCTCGTGGTATAGATTCTGATATATATAGAACAACATTGCGAAAGTGAAATGCACGCACGCCAGACAGATATCTGCAATACCGGTAATCATGAATTCCAGCTTCAGCTGATCATAATACTAGGGAGGAAGGGGAGGGTAGAGAGAATAGATATAGAACAACGATACTAAAGTGAAGATGCGCGCGCCGCAGACGTCTGCTAGCAGTACGGTAGAGCGAGGAAAATAAGAAGGATTTTACACGTGAAAAAGGGTTGAATGATGGTTTAATGGCAATACCTGGTTGCGCACTTTCCAGTCCTCGTAATATAATAGTACATTTCGATACAAGGGCGTAAAACGTTCCATTCGCGTCCGAGTGATGGGTTTCCGGCCCGAGCCGCAGGCGAGGGTCGGAATTATCACGAGGATGCGAATAATAGGTTTTACGCCCGTGTATCTAACTATACTTTTCGATAAACTGTGAGTAAAAGTCGACAAACTGTGCGATAAGTGCACTTTTACGCACAGTGTATCGAAAAATAGTATATATATCACGTGCGAAAGCCGCGGAAGTAGCCACTTTCGCACTGGATGATATAATATACTATTACGCTCTTGATGGGAAGTCTTAAGTTCAAATTGAAAAAATGATTGGTTGAGAAGTCAATCACCAAACATACTGGATTCATACATCTATCTAGAAGTATCTTGAGGATCATTTCATCAGAAATCTAAACACATCTCACATAATGCTTTTGAACCTTCATTTCCCCCAGAATGAGTTCGCACGGATTGCTCCAACTTCTTGATGTGTTAGGAATTACTAATGTGCTACGTGGAATTTGTTCCATTCTTTGGTTCTTGGAAAATGTCGGGTAACAGATGTAGTGTCATCATTCTATGTTTCATTCATCAATTAGTTATTAGTCATCCACTTTGATAGTTAGCATCCTTCCTTGCTGAAGAGTGAACGAACCAACTGAGCGGGGTATTTTCACAATCTAGAAGGTCCTCGTGATTCAAAATATCCTCTTGCAAGCACCATCACAAGTGGGTTAGGAGTCTTGGCACCAACCTAAGTTGATTTCATGAACTAATTCCAAGTCCTGCTCTCAAGAATACAAAGTCTTACTTCTCCAGATTTTTCTTTGCTCATGATCAGAAAATATTCATCTTGGAATTAAGCACACTATGTGTTAATTAGGAGGATGATTTTTACAGATGAGATACAAAGAAGTTTTTTGTGTTTTCCTACATGCTAATATTTACAGCATGTTCTTCAATCTGAGAATATTCAGTCATTATCATAGCCAAGTGTTGAAATCTCCCCCCCCCCCCCACTCCACTTTTTCCAAAAGTAACTTGGCGAGTATGGCCATCCTTTCCCCTTATCACTCCATCTGGAATCAAAAATTGAATTTCAACTCTTGGGGGTCATGAGATCAGGGAAAATATGTCGAGTAACTATTCAGCAGAATCTAAACGTGAAACTGTTATTTGGTACAATAAATCTCCACACAACAAGTGCGATTTACTGGGATTGATTGGATACCACGATACAAGGGAGCATGGTCAAGACTTACAATGCCGACATACCGGCGATAGCAGCATATAACAGGGAGGGCGCAAGCTGCGCAAGTACAAAAAAAAAAGATGGCGTCAGAGTACTGTAGGGAACACTGAGGGGTTTTCACTACTAATAAATGACTCTACACACACTATGAGCAGAAGGCTCGTGCGTTTTGTCCCCCACCTACAACTCGGTTCATCGTAACCGAACTCATCAGCAGGGCTGGAGTTGCAGGTGGTGCCCTGGACGCTTGGCGATGAAGCTTATTTGCGCACTTATATACTAACTGAGGTCTTTTGCCGTCACTCGCGGGAAAGGAGCTGGAACTGTTGTCCATCTAAAGTGCGCATGTTGGGTATCTAATTACCCCACAGTACCCGAGAATCTGAATATACATGAAACCTCATATCGTAATACTCCCACTTTTCATGTGTTACTCTAAAATCAATAATCCTTGGGATTTGGTACAATATTGAGCAGATCGCGAATATAACAGGAAGGCTTCTTTAACAAAGGCTTGGTGAAAATATCCGCTTGTTGCTCTGAAGTGTTGACATAATCAAGATGAAACAAATTTCTTTGGAAATTTTCTCTTACGAAACAATACTTCACATCAATGTGCTTAAGTCTTATTGTGAAATTCTGGATTTTTAATAAGCCTCATGGCACTTTGATTGTCAACGAGCAGTCAAGGCTGATCTAGTCGTTTGGTATGAATTTCTGAAAGCAATCTATTCGACCTGTTGAGATATGTGTACATTCAGCTGTGATACTGACATTAGCAGAAGCTATTAGGTAGTAGTGTAAGGAAACTGCTATACCGACTTTGGCGACGGCGCCACGAGAGGATGAATATGAATATTAGCGAAGGAGAAGCGCTGCGCCAAGTGCGAGAGATCGGATACGAACGTTGTAAGAGGAAGATGTATAAGGGAGCGTGGAACTCGGAGCAAGTATTGAATAAATATTATTTAGTGAAACAAGTGTTATTGAAATTGAAGTCCACAACGATCCAAGAGGAAATACCTCTTTTCCCAACATGGTAGCAGAGCGTGGTTGTAAATGTGGAAAAGTTTCACTGATCATTTGATGAGAAGCGGCATTGATGAAGAAATTGAAGATACGCCGCAAAGTTAAAAAAAAGTGGAGAATCGTTAATAAGTGGAACCGAGCTCCAAGAGAATAAAGAAGTTGAAGAATTAAGTGAAGAAGCTCCCAGTGAAGATACAGAAGAAATGGCAGGAGATTTTACAGTGCCAGTTTTTGACGGAAAAGATTACAGTAGTTGGAAAAAAAGAATTGAAATGCTCTTGAAACTGAAGAAGTGCCACAAAGTGATTACGAGAGCAAAAAGGAGTTCTGATGCAGCAGATTGGGATGATCAAGATCTCAAGGCAGTGAATTACATTTACAGTGGGATGAATGATAAACAATTGGAGTTTGTGAGTGAATTTGACACAGCCTACGATATTATAAAAAAATTTGATGAACTATGTTTGACCAAATCAACGGCGCTCCAAATTGTCTTAAGAAATCGAATAGAAAAGTTACGTTTGAAAGACTATGAGAACTGTGAAGAATTTTTTGGTGATTTTGAGAAAATGATCAATGAACTAAAAACTGCTGGGGCCTTATTCTAATACATTTTTCCCGTGGCGGGGTGGGAGAAAACCCAGCACTTCCAATTTCCGACTCGTTTACATTTAGTAAACAAACTAGTTTGTAGCATTCATTGCCATGAAAATATCATCAGGATATACTTAATGGCGTATCCTTCCGAACCCTCAAACATTTTTTAGCACCACACAATTCTAAGATTGGCCCAAAAGTCATCTTAATATGAGATTGAATCAGTTTCATACCACAACATTTTCGCTTACTAACCTGTCACTTTGATTGTGATCGAAAATTGATTCAATTTCTTGTCGAGATGACTTTTGGCCCCACTTTAGGATTGTATGATGTCAAAAAATGTTTGAGGGTTCGGAAGGATACGCCATTAAGTATATCCTGATGATATTTTCGTGGCAATGAATGCTATAAACTAGTTTGTTTACTAAATGTAAACTAGTCGGAAATTGGAGGTGCTGGGTTTTCTCCCACCCCGTCGCGGGAAAAATGTATTAGAATAAGGCCCCTGGGGCACAAGTAGATGAAAAAGAAGAAGTGAATTATATTTTGAGGACATTTCCGGAAAATGACAGTCATATTGGTGATCTGATTGATGTATTGCCAGAAGAGGAACGCGCAACAGAGTACGTGAAAAGTAAGATTAAAATGCTAAATTTATCAAAATCGAGTGAAGAAAGCGCGGGCGCAAAAGCGAGCGCATATAATGCGACAGTGAAACAAGAGCAAACTTGCTTCACTTGTAGCAAGCCCGGCCACATAGCAAGAGATCGCGCAAGCAAGAATTCGCAAAACTCTATTCAAAGAGGAAGAGGCGCACCGAGAGGAAACATGAATCATCGCGGCAGCCGTTCCTTCGGCAGAGGGCACGTGCACCAATACAACCATAGAGGTAGAGGTCAACAACGAGGCGGTTATCACGGCGGTGGCGGTTACTATGCCGGCCACAATCCTTCTTATGGATACTGCAATCACCATCGTGGGGGTAGAGGAAATACTCCTAATCAACATCAGCAGCAGCAACAGCAACAGTATATGGGCCTCAATACGTTCAATGTAGAAGTGCAGGTAAACGCGCTAGTATCGACTTATAGTGGAGAGACAGATTTTAAAGATGAGTCAGCTCAAAGAATTGATTGGCTTTTGGACAGTGGTTGCACTGATCACGTTATCGATTTTGAGGAATATTTTTACGAGTTCAAAAATTTGCTAGAGCCAGTAAGAGTAAAAGTTGCTGATGGAAAATTTTTGAGAGCCACAAAAGTAGGAACAGTCCTGAGTAGATTCCCAGTATACAATGAGTTAGTTTTGATCAGAATGACTGATGTAGTAGTATGTTTATTGAACCTTTTGGTTATACAAAGCTTAAACTCAATCGACTAATCTCACTCGATTAATTTTCTTCTTCACTCTAGTTATGTCTATATAAGTATTCTTGTGCTCTAATGCTACAAACGTAAACTAAAAATTGCATTCCCTCTCCTCGGCTGTAGAATTTCTACAGCTTATAAATCAATAGAAATTATACATTTCTTCCATATTTTTTGGCCTTTCTTTTTACCCTCTTCTTTTTGCACCCCAATGTTCTCTTTTGTGGTCTCTTGCCTTGTATCCTGTCCTTACCATCCTTTCCTTTCCCCTGATATACCTTTTTATTTTCCATCTTCCTTCTGGGCTTATAAACTTTTCTACTGTGAACTCCTTCTCGCCTCTTTCATTCATTGTCTCCAGCACCTTCTCCTCTACTTCTTTTGTATATGTTTTCACTACCCATGCGTCATGTGCGTAGCTTCCCTTTCTGTTTAGACCTTCCAAGGCCCACTGGTTGTGATCTTTCCTGTGCGTTCCTTCATCCAGGTTTCCACTTATTTTCCTTTGTAGGCTATTCCTTTTCTGTTCACTACGCGTCTCTCTTTTCTATCCATATCTTCTGTTTTCTCCTTTTTTCTCCTTAATTTTCAGTGTCTTTTCTTTCATTATTGTTTATTGCCTTCCTTCCATCTTCACTCTTCTCTTCTCTTCCAGATTCAGAATCTGTATAGTCTTCCAATTTTTTTGGCCTTGCACTTCTCTTTCCAGCCCTTTTATTTCTTCATCTTGTCTCACTATCACTCTTTCCAGCCTTATCACTCTCCGCTTCAGTTTTTCCATTCCTCTTTCTTTTTCCATCTCTGATTTTCCACTTTTTTCTTTTTGGTTGCTCATTTTTCTCCCCACGAGTTTCTGCTTGTTCTGCTCCGATCCGCTCTTGACCTCGTCGCTCTCTCTACTTCTCCTTCCCTGCTTTAAAGGTGTCACCACATGTATGTTCACCTTTTCACATTGTTCCTGTTGATTGCCGTCCTGATTCTTCCCCTTTCTGATCTTTCTTCCTCTTTTCTTTTTCTTTTCCATTCTATTTCTTTCAACCATGCTATCCTTTTCCCTTTCATGCTTAGCGCCTCCATCCAGTTTTCTCCTATCTCCAGCTCCTCGCATTCTTCAAAGAGGTGTCTCATTGTTTTTTCTTCTTTTTTACACAATCTGCACTTTCTTTTTTGTTAGTCCATCCAGTATCTATTCCCTTTTGTTTTACTTCCTAGTCGAAATCTTGCTATGGTGTTCATGTTTCTTGTCACTCTTTCTTCCTTTGATCGTACATATAGCGGGCCCTCTTCCTCTCTGAGTAGCCATTTCTTCAATTCTTTACAATATTCTGACTCTCTTACTTTGCTGATTGCTACTTGCTTGTCGCTGTCTCTCTTTATTTGCTCTACTTCTTCGGTGTAGTTTCTACCCTCTGTGATTTTCTTTCTCAGCTCTCCTTCTGACCATCCCCTCTCATTCAGCCATCTTTTCCTCTTTTCTTTCCTCTTCTTGGCAATGAGTCCTTTTTCAATTTCTTCCCAGCATTCCTTTCTGGTGCTTCCTTCTTCTTCTTTCCTCAGCTTTTCCTCGTATCTCAGTGCTCTCGTCCCTGCTTTTATTGCGATCTTATTTTCATCTACCTCTGGGAGGATGAGGTATCCCGGTGTCGTTCTGTCCAGGGCTAGAACCCACTTGATGTATTTTGATTGCACATTTTCTATCTCTTCCTTTTCTTCCCAGCCCCAGATTTCTGCTCCGTACGTCATATAACTTTCAATTAGTGCTTCAAACATTCTCATCCTTTTTTCCCACTTTTGCTTGAACAGTTTTTCTTCAATACTCCAGATTTTCCCCAGTGCCACGTTTGCTTTTTTGACTATCTGCTTAATATTTCCATCATCTTCGTTATTCTTCTTGATAACGTATCCCAGGTACTAGTATTCTTTTACCCTTTTCAGTTCCTTTCCTTCGTACAGGAACCTTTATTCCTTTTCTTTTCCTCTCCCTTTTCTACAGACCATGACTTTTGATTTTTCCACGTTCAACTCCAATCCTTTCCTTTTCATTATTCTGCCGAAAGATCTTATCAATTCTTTTAGCCCTTTTTCATCTATTGCTATAAGACAGTAGTCATCAGCGTAACTTAGCTCTTTTATTTTTCTCTTTCTATTTATTATGCTTCCCCCTCCTTGAATTTCATCCAGTTTCTAGAACGCGTCCACCGTGCCCACATTGAAAAGTGTGGGACTCAGGGGGCACCCTTGTCTCAGACCTTCTGTTGTATAGAATCTTCCAACTTCTTTCCCGTTCACCACTATGACGCTTCCTGTTTCTTCATATATTTCTTCAATCCTTTCCCTCATTTGCTCATCCACTCCCAAGAACTCAAGTCCTTTCTATACCGCTTCTCTTTTGATCTTGTCGAATGCACCTTTCAAGTCAGCAAACATCAAATACAGTTTACGTTTTTCCTTTTCTATTTCATTTCCTATTATACAGTCTGATTCATTAAGTGTGTACATGCCATGACCGGGATGTGGGAAAAAATTTGTATTTTTAAACGAGCTATTTGTAAAAATTCGTAATAGCTGTCAGAATTTGTAACTTTTGATAGGAATATGATTCATAATCATTACATTTGAAATTTTTGAAAGCGGGTGCCAACTTCACATGCGTAATGTTTCACCTTCCAACCATTACATAAAAAACACGTGTTTATTATGTAATGATTATTGTTTTGCCATGGAGGTTATGTGTTTAATTTGCGCGTAGTGTTGTGATTTGTGCAATTTCTTCACATATAGTGATTCTCGTTCTGTTTTTTGGCTCTCTCTTCTCTTAATCTGCCCGCGGAGCCCCGCGAGAAGGAGAGTGTAATAACGTCATCTCACAGAACAGGGGGTCATAACAATGTCTTACGCACACAAAAGCACAACTTCCACACCGATACGGGTGCCTCTACATACGTGTGGAAGTTGTGCGTTAGTAGTGGAAAGTCGTGAGAGCGGGTAGAGGGCTGTATGGCCCATATTTGGCATCTCTTCCCTCCCAGTGTCAAACAATATAGGCTTTTTGAGCAAAAATTGCTTGAATCTCTGCTTTAAAGTCCAATTGTGAGAATTCAATCTAATGAGATTTGATTATTTAATTTGTATTTAAGTTTGAAAATTCAAAAATTTAGATTTAATAAGTTAATTTTTCTGTTCGTTTTTACGCACTTAGAATTGTTGTTCATTAGCATGGAAGTCTAGACCACTCGCTTGACACTACGCCCACGCGTTGCGTGCATAAGATGCGAGTGATCTGGTTTTTTAGAAAATCTACAGATCGATCCACCGAATTCTTTGAGACCACATGCATGTCCGGTTGGAATTTCAAATTTTGACCGAGGATTGTTTTTCACAATTTCGATGTAATTTTTCGATCGAAACAAAAGGGGGTTTCCGTTGTTTCTCGAAATAATCGATATTTCTCGAGTTGCGAGGCATTTCGACGAGAAAATTCAGAATTTTGGCAGGAAAAAATGTATCGGCTTGTCTATACGGCCGGACTCGCGTACGCGAACCTTCGCGTACGCGAAAAGAGAATTCTGGTGGACGACGCATGTGACGTCTTTGCCGAAAAATCCCTAGGAAATCCATCGCGTATGCGAAAGACCGCGGGCCCTGGGCCCAGCCTTCGCGTACGCGAAGAATGGAACCTTTCGCGTACGCGAAAAATTTTCTGGTTCGCGCACGCGAAGACTTTTGCGAGGCGACTTTCCCAAATTTTTCGCGTACGCGAAAGGGCCATGGTTTCGCGTGCGCGAAGACTTTGCAAGGTGTCGGTCCGAATATGGAGAACAGGCATATTTTCGCGTACGCGAAGAAAGAAGCCTTCGCGTACGCGAAGAATTCCTGATCTCGCACGCGCGACAAAAGCGTGGAATTGATTCTCGCTTCAATACGGACTACGAGGGCGAAGGAAGCCCATTCTTCGCGGACGCGAAGACTTTGCGAGGTGCGCATCCACAAATTCGACGCGCTATCGCACGCCACAGAACTGAAATTAATTGCTGCAAACTCAACCATCCGGTGGATTCGATTCGTTCTCATAATCCACGACTGTGCTGCAAAGAATAAATTCAATCCATCGATGGTTGGGTTTGCAGGAATGAATTTTGGTCCCGTGGCGTGCGATAGCGCGTCGTGGCGTGAAATCGTGGCGTAGTGCTTTGTCTGTCATCACCCTTGATTAAGAGCTCAAAAAGCACACCAGATGCAATCACATTTCGAATTCCTCGAATTTTGTGCTATCCATAGTATGCGGTGGACAGGGAGAGACGAAGGGTTAGGAAAAATGTCAACAAAAACTGCTCACAAGTTGTTCTCCATCTTGGAGCCGAGATTATGAATTCATTTTGACTGAAAAGGCGAGAGTGAATGACATACAAATTTCGCGCACGCGAAATTATTTGGGAAGGTGACTCGTTAAGGCTTAGAGTACGCAAAATTGTGCTCCCTTCGCGTACCTGACAATTGAGTAGCTCGCCTTTCTTGTTCGCGTACGCGAATGTGGTCTACACAGACCTGCTGGTCACTCGCCCACGCCAAATTAGTTCGTATTGGAGCTCTGCAAAGCCTTCGCGTACGCGAAAATTTTTGGACGCGCACCTCGCAAAGTCTTCGCGTAGGCAAAGAATGGGCTCCCTTCGCCCTCGTGGTTCGTATTGGAGCGAGAATCAATTCCACGCCATTTTCGTTTATGCAAAATCAGGAATTCTTTGCGTACGCGAAGGCTTCTTCCTTCGCGTACACGAATATGTGCTTGTTCTCCATATTCGGACTGACACCTTGCAAAGTCTTCGCGTACGCGAAGATGGGCTCCCTTCGCGTACGCGAAAATTTTCGGAAAGTCGCCCCGCAAAAATCTTCGCGTGCGCGGACCGGAAAATTTTCCGCTTACGCGAAGGGAGCCCATTTTCGCGTACGCGAAAAATTTTCCGGTTCGCGTACGCGAAGATTTTTGCGAGGCGACTTTCCGAAAATTTTCCCGTACGCGAAGAATGGGCCCTTTCGCGTACGCGAAGGCTGGGCCCAGGGCCCGCGGTCTTTCGCTTACGCGACGGATTTCCTAGGGATTTTTTCGGCGAAGACGTCACATGCGTCGTCCACCAGAACTCTCTTTTCGCGTACGCGAGTCCGGCCGTATAGACAAGCCGAAAATGTATATAGTCTGATAGGAATCGATGGATCGGCCTGCAGATTTTTTCTGGTGTGCTTTCTGTGGTTTTGAACGCAATGTCGTATGGGTTCGGTGATCTGGCCAATTGTACGCGAACCCGGAAATACATGTGGATGACGTATTATTTTTCCGAAAAAGTGACTAAGCCATCGATTTTAGATCGAAAAAATACTCATAAATCAGAATCTCCCACCATGATTTTTCAGACCAGACTTGAAAGTTTGGGGTGCACCTCCCCTTGAATGTGTAACTACCAAACCATGATCATTTGCGTACGCTACCCAAGTGAATGGTATTCGCGTATTCGCGTACGCAAATACGCAGAATAATGGTCTCGTCCTGAACATTTTACGTGACCAATCAACCATGGATATTCGCGTACGCTACTGGGGGTGCAGATTAACGCGCGCGAATGCATGGATAGATACAAGGACATTTGGTGAAGAAAATATGCAATTGAATGGGAATGTTGATCAAAAATTTGCTGTCACGGAATCAAACTATTATCTTAAAAAACAGCAAAAAATGAGTATCAGTAACCCTTTCGCTGCTCAGTATACAGCCCTCTACCCGCTCTTACGACTTTCCACTACTAACGCACAACTTCCACACGTATGTAGAGGCACCCGTATCGGTGTGGAAGTTGTGATTTTGTGTGCGTAAGACATTGTTATGACCCCCTGTTCTGTGAGATGACGTTATTACACTCTCCTCCTCGCGGGGCTCCGCTGGCAGATTAAGAGAAGAGAGAGCCAAAAAACAGAACGAGAATCACTATATAAGAAGAAATTGCACAAATCACAACACTACGCGCAAATTAAACACATAACCTCCATGGCGAAACAATAATCATTACATAATAAACACGTGTTTTTCATGTAATGGTTGGAAGGTGAAACATTACGCATGTGAAGTTGGCACCTGCTTTCAAAAATTTCAAATGTAATGATTATGAATCATATTTCTATCAAAAGTTACAAATTCTGACAGCTATTACGAATTTTTACAAATAACTCGTTTAAAAATACAGTTTTTTTCCCACATCCCGGTCATGGCATGTACACACTTAATGAATCAGACTGTACTTTTGAGAATGTATACCGCGTCCATCGTTCTTCTACCTTTCCTGAAGCCCATCTCTTCGTCTCTCAGTTTCTTTTCCTTTTCTAATTATGCATCTAGCCTTGTTCTTATTAGCTCTGCGTAAATCTTGTATAGTGTGTCCATAATAGTGATTTCCCTGTGGTTTTTGACTTCTTTTTCATCTCCGTTCTTAAATATAAGGACTACTCCTCCTGTTTTCCATTCCTCCGGGAGATCTCCGCTTGCCCAAATTTCATTTATGATTTCTAGAACGTTTCTCTTCATTTTTCATTGGCGAACAGCCATGCCTCGTTTTCTATACCGTCTAATCCGCTGGCTTTTTTCTTTTTCAGTTTTCTTATCACTCTATCCAGTTCCTCCTCTGTAAACTCCTTTCCTTCCCATCTTCTTTTCTTCTTGTTCTTGATCCTTGGTTTTTCTTCCTGTCCACCCAGTTGTGATTGGAAATGATTCATCCACTGTTCATCTGTGATACTGTTGCATACTTCTTCTTTCTTTTTCCTCTTCCTGTTTATCTGTTCCCAAAACTTCTTTTCTGTCTTATCCTCCAGCATTTCTTCGATCATCCTGTTTCCTTCTTCTTCTTCCTTCCTTTTCCTGCATTTTTCTATATTCTTTTCTTATTTTGAAGTACTCCCTCGGGTCTATCTCGTTGTTCCTTTTCTTCTCGAATGCCTCAAGGACCTGTTTTTTCTTCTCCCAGCATTCATTGTCCCACCAGCTCTGCGACGATCCCTCTCCCTCTGTTATTTCTTCCACCACTATAGCTTTTCTGATTTTTTCCTCCATTTTGCCCCATTCTTTCTCTGTTCCCCAGTTTTTGATGTTTCTTTGGTATTTCTTTACCGCCTCTCCATCCCACATATGTATTTGTTTCTTCACTTCCTCTTGCATAACGCTCCTTGTTTCTAGCGACAGTTCTAATGGTAGATGGTCCGATTTCAGGCTTGTACCAACCTTCATATTCACCATTTTTTCCCTTCCTGCTTTATTTGTGATTACATAGTCTATGACTGTATTCCCTCTCGCTCCTATATATGTGTATTCTCCTTCCTCATCACCCTCTATCTCTCTGTTTATTATCATTAGTCCATTCTTTCCTATCTCATCCAGCAGTCTCTGTCCTTCTTTATTGATCTCACCGTCTTTTGACCTTCTCTCTTCCTGTTTGCTTGGGTCTCCTCCTCTTCTCCCTGTTCTTGCGTTCATGTCCCCCATTATTATTACTTTTTGCCCTCTACGTCTTCCCATTCCCTCTTCTATTTCCTTCCAGTTTCTGTCTTTTTCCTTATTCATGTAGGTCCCTATGATTTTCCAGTTATCTTTGTCTATTTTCACTTCTTTACTAATGATTTCTCCATGTTCCTCTTCTCTGTCTCCTCCTGTCTCATATGATGATCTAACTGCTAGCAGCATTCCTCCGCTTGCCCTTCCTTTTTTCTCCAGTTTTGTGGCATCTCTGATTTAACAACTATATCTTGGCATTTGGTTTTCTACATATTGTCTGTCTTTCTTTTCATTCCATGTCTCCGTTAGGCAGATGATTCCAAATTTCTTTATGTATGTCCAATCCTCCTTCGTTAGTCTTCTTGTGCCCGCCACATTCCACGCTAGTATATTTACATTTTTCCCTTGCTCGTTGTTACTTTTCTTTCCATTCTCTTTCTATTTGAAAAATCTCCTGTTCTTCCTCGCTCCATTTATATATTCTGCTATTTATTATTAGAATATCTCCTTTCACTACTGCTTTCTTTCCTTGTTCTTTCTCTGCTTTAGCCCTCTCCTTCATTTTTCTTCTTACCTCTCTTTGCTGCCAAGTCATGTCTCTATCTGATTCTCGTTCTGTTTTTTGGCTCTCTCTTCTCGTAATCTTACCGCGGAGCCCCGCGAGAAGAAGAGTGTAATAACGCCATCTCACAGAACAAGGAGTCATAACAATGTGTTACGCACACAAAAGAACAACTGCCACACCAATACGGGTGCCTCTACATACGTGTGGAAGTTGTGCGTTAGTAGTGGAGAGTCGTGAGAGTGGGTAGAGGGCTGTATACTGAGCAGCGAAAGGGTTACTGATACTCATTTTTTGCTTTTTCTGAAGATAATAGTTTGATTTCGTGACTGCCAATTTTTTATCAACATTCCCTTTCAATTTCAACATATTTTCTCCATCCTATTTTCACCAAATGTCCTTGTATCTAAAAAATGGTTAGACCATTTTCTTCCTCTCGCCGAGATCTATCGATTGGAGATAATGCTTTTTCTCCAGGAAGCATCCCAAACCTGAGAGAGACTAATCTTTGAGGCCCTTTGTCCGTGTGTGTGTGTGTTGTTTTGTTGATTCGACGTTTTCTTTTTTATACTCAATCTGATCAACTTTTGCTCTTCTATGAGTTGTAGAGTATCACTCAGGGGAGAGCCCAGTAATTTGGCATCTCTTTCCTCCTAATGTCATACAATCTAGAGGCTTTTTGAGCAAGAATTGCTTGAATCTCAGGTTTTAAAACCCAATCGTGAGAATTCAATCTTATCGAATTTAATAATTTAATTGGTATTTGAGTTTGAAAATTTGAGAATTTAAATTTAATGAGTTAATTTTTCCGTTCGTTTTAACGCACTTAGAATTGTCTTTCATTAGCATGGAAGTCTAGATCGCTCGCTGTAAACTACGTCTACGCGTTACGTGCATAAGATGCTAGTGATCTGGTTTTTTAGAAAATTCATAGATCGATGACCGAATTCTGTGAGACCACATACATGTCCGGTTGGAATTTCAAATTTTGACCGAGAATTTTTTTTGTCACAATTTGATGTAATTTTCCGATCGAAACAGAAGGGGTTTTCCGTTGTTTTTCGAAATGATCGATATTTCTCGAGTTGCGAGGCATTTTAACGAAAAAATTCAGAACTTTGGCAGGAAAAAATGTATATGGTCTGACAGGAATCGATGGATCGGTCTGCAGATTTTTTCTGGTGTCCTTTCTGTGGTTTTGAACGCAATGTCGTATGGGTTCGGTGATCTGGCCAATTGTACGCGAACCCGGAAATACATATGGATGACGTATTATTTTTCCGAAAATGTGACTAAGCCATCGTTTTTAGATCGAAAAAATACTCATAAATCAGAATCTCCAACCCCCCATGATTTTTCAGACCAGACTTGAAAATTAGGGGTGCACCTCCCCTTGAATGTGTGACCACCAAACCATGATCATTCGCGTACGCTACCCAAGCGAATGGTATTCGCGTATTCGCGTACGCGAATACGCAGAATAATGGACTCCTCCTGAGCATTTTACGTGACCAACCAACTAGGGATATTCGCGTACGCTACTAGGGGTGCAGATTAACGTGCGCGAATGCATGGAGTACTCCAACTGAATCACGCGTGTGGCTATTGAACCAATGGTATCGGCCCAAGCTCCCAGGAACAGGATAATAAATTCGCTCACTTGTATGAGCGAATGTGGCAACTCCTCCTGGTGCTTGTGAATGATCACTAGACCATGAGCATTCGCGTACGCTACCCAAGTGAATGTTATGCGTTTCGCGTACGCGAATCCAAAAATGAGAGGGATTTCCCTGAAATTCGCGCATTACTAAGTAATGATGGATTCTCGCGTACGCTACAAGAAATGCAAATTCGCCTACGCGAAGTCACGCAAGTTCCCCATACCATGGATATCTGCGTACGTTCCGAAAAGAATGACGGAATCTTATACGGACATCAGCGGATAGACTCCCTCCTTCTGAAATTGTGTGTGACAACCAGACCATGAGCGTTCGCGTACGCTACTGAAGTGATTTTGATTTGCAAACGCGAATTCGCGTGTGACTACCAAAGCATGGATATTGGCGTACAAGCCAAATCATGCTGATTCGCGTACGTTACCTGAATGATGCCGATTCGGGTACGCATGTCCTCGTGTGGCCACCAAATCATGGAAATTCGCGTAGGCTATCGGTTATGATGTTGGCTTATAAAATTTGTGCGTGATCACCTAACTATGGATATCCACTCTTGCTACTAGGGATACAGATTTGCGTACGCTACTCAAGTGATTCGGATCCTCGTTTGCCAATTGAAAGTGTGACTACCGAACCATGCATATTCGCTCAATCTCCCAGAAAAAATATGATACTAGGATTCGCGTGCGTGAATAAGTGAATGCGACAACTTTTCCTGGTATTCGCGTGTCATCACCAGACCATGAGCACTCGCGTACGCTACCCGAGTGAACCATGTTCGCGTACGCGAATACACAAATCAAAAGACTTCTCCTCAAATTTGTACGTGCCTCACTCATCGTGGATCTTCGCGTACGCTACTAGCGATGCAGATTTGCTAACGCGGAGGCACCTATGGAACTTAACTGGAACTGGCGGGTATCTACCGAATCATAAATATCCACCTACGCTACTGGGCATGTTAGATCTATGTAGATCGCATAACAGAATACTTTCAACTTTATTGATCCACTCAAAGTCGAAGTCGCTTCAAAAAGATGTATGGAAGAGTGAATGGAAAATTGTCACTAGAAAAATTACACTATTGCTCAGTTATCGCAGATCTCGCCAAGAGAAAGCTTTCTGCTAATTCCTTTTAGCAGCGTATTTAAATAACAGAACTAGAGCTAGAGAGATTTTAGAGATTGTGCATTCAGATGTGAATGGACCTCATGCACCTATTGGTATAAATGGAGAGAAATATCTTGTGAGTTTCATTGATGACTACAGTAAAATAGCCAGAGTCTTTGTTATAAAAACTAAATATGAAGTTTTTGACTGTTTTGTGACCTTTGTGAATGAGGTAGAGAATTTAACAGGTAAAAAGATAAAAACTTTGAGGTGTGACAATGGGTTAGAGTATTTAGATAAAAGAATCTATGATTTCACAAGAAGCAAAGGTATAGTAATAAACAAATGTCCACCTTAAATTCATGAATTAAATGGGACTGCAGAGAGATATAACAGATCCATCATGGAGATAGCAAGATGTTCATTAGATGAAGTTAAACTAGAGAGAAAGTATTGGCCTGAAGTCATTTTGACAGCTGCTTATTTGAAAAAGAGAACATTGGCAAACACTTTTGAAAAGAAAACACCTCTTGAAATTATGTTTGGTATAAAACCAAATGTGAAACATTTGAGAATGCATGTAAGTAAAGTTTTTGTTAGGATACCAGAGGCTAAAAGAATTTCCAAATGGGACAAGAAGGCTGAATCAGGAATTTTAATTGGGTACACTAATGTTGGATATCAAGTTTTGATTGATGACCAAATTAGAATTGCTGCCCATACTGATATTGTTGAGAGTAATACAAATTGTATTGGTCTAAATGAATCAGAAGATGAGCCTCACTCAGATTCTGAAAATTATGATGAAAATTGTTCAGGTGAAAACGAAAGAAGAAGTGAAAATAGGTCAGCAAATGATGTTCAAGAGTTGAGGAGATCAATTAGGCAAAGAAAGCCAAATTTAGATGAGAATTTCATATATAATCATGTAATCTATGTGAATTATTGTAGCGCTGATGTGCCAGCAAATTTTAAAGAGGCGATGAGCTGTCCTGAAGCTGAGTCTTGGAAAGAGGCAACAGATAGAGAAATGTATTGTTTAGAAAAGAATGGAACTTATGAATATGTTGAATTGCCAGAGAAGGCAAAAGCTTTAGATGTTAAATGGATATTCATAAAGAAACCAGGAAATGTTTACAAAGCAAGGTTAGTTGTTCAAGGGTACCAACAAAATGAGATGATTGAAGATATTTATTCACCGGTAGCAAAAATGATGACTTTGAAAATCTCATTATCTTATTGTTGTCAAAATGGATTTGATATTGAACAAATGGATGTAGAGACAGCTTTTCTGAATGGTAAAGTTACTTCAGACGTGTATAACAAGCAACCGAAAGGTTGCCGAGATGGTACGAACAGAGTTTGTAAACTTATAAAAGCACTTTATGGATTGAAAGAAAGTCCTAGGAAATGGTATGATTGTTTTGACGAGTTTTTACAAGAACTAGGCTTCAAGAAGAGCAAATATGATTTCTGTTTGTATCATTTGATTTTGAAGAATGTGACAATTTATATAATAATTTTTGTAGATGATATGCTTATTTGCTGTAAGAGCAAGAGTAAAATCAATATAGTCAAGAACTTGTAGAGTGAAAAATGAAAGATTTGGGTCAAGTCAGAAGTTATTTGGGAATCAATATTGAGTATGACATAGAATCAGGAAAGATGACTTTAGATCAGGAAAGTTACATTGAATCTATTGGTAGAAAATACAGAATTCAGGATGCTAAGACATATGAAACACCGATGGAAGAAAATCTCAAACTACACAAAACTGAGTATGAAATGAATAATATTGGATACAGGAATTTGATAGGTGCTTTGGCATATGTAAGTGCTGGAAGTAGACCAGATATAAGCTATAGTGTAAACTATTTGAGTAGATTTCAAAATTGTTGTGACGAGACACAAGTATGCTTTGAGAGTTTTAAAATATCTCTATAGTACAAAAGACCTGAAGCTGACATTCACCAGAAAAGAGAGTTGTGAAGTTTTAGATTGTTATGTAGATGCTGATTGGGCAGGCGACTCAACAGACAGAAGGTCTACTACTGGTTACGCTTTAAGATTTTATGGTAACGTCATTCATTGGAAATCCAGAAAACAAGGAAGTGTTACAAAAGCTTCTACTTATGCTGAATATGTAGCTTTATCCGGAGCAGTTAGTGAGATCAAACTTGTGGAAGGAATTTTGGAAATATTTGATTGCAATAATGATGAGCCAGTTAACGTATATGAAGATAACTCGGGTGCTATAAGTATAGCTAGATTTGGTAACTACACTAAGAATTCTATGTACATAGAAGTTCACTATCACTTTGTGAATGAAGCATAAATGGATGGAATAATTGATATGAAGAAGATAAATTCAGAAAATAACATAGCTGACATTTTTACTAAAGCACTTGGGAGAGTCAAGTTTGTGAAATTCAGAAATTTATTAAATGTGAAATAGAGAAACTGAGAAATGATTGTGAGTCAGCTGTAACAGCATAAATGTAAGGAGGCGTGTTGAGATATGTGTACATTCAGCTGTGACACTGACATTAGCAGAAGCTATTAGGTAGTAGTGTAAGGAAATTGCTATACCGACTTTGGCGACGGCGCCACGAGAGGATGAATATGAATATGTGCGAAGGGGAAGCGCTGCGCCAAGTGCGGCAGATCGGATAAGAACGTTGTAAGAGGAAGATGTATAAGGGAGCGTGGAACTCGGAGCAAGTATTGGATGAATATTATTTAGAGAAACAAGTGTTATTGAAATTGAAGTCCACAACAATCCAAGGAAAAATACCTGTCTTCCCAACACGACCAAATGATTTCCTTTACAGCCGCAGCGGCAGCAATGAATTCAGATTCTGTGGTAGAGTGAGAAACACATTTTCGCCTTTCGGATGACCAAGCAACGGTGTTGTTACCAATTTTCAAAACGTATCCGATCATGGATCTACGCATTTCTATATCTTTGGCATAATCCGCGTCACTGAAAGCTACAATTTCAAAATTACTATTACCTTTGGATAACAGACCGTAATTGACAGTGCCTTCCAAATATTTTAGGATTCGTTTCACTGCATTCCAGTGAATTTTATCTGGATCAACTAGGTATCTACTAACAATACTCAAAGCGAATGCGATATCAGGTCGCGTACACACCGCAAGATAGTTCATTGAGCCAACCGCTTCACGTTACGGTGCTCGTAGTTTCGCAGTCTTTCTTTTCACATGCACTGATACACAAAGTTCTTGATGTTTGTCCATGGGAACTGCAACTGGATTGGCATTAGCCATGTTGTAGAGCTCCAAAATCCTCTTTGTGTAGTTGGTTTGGTGGAGGAAGATCGACCCATCCTCGAGTCGTTCGATCTGGAGTCCTAGGAATTGGGTCACGTCTCCAGTGGTAATTTCGAAATCAGTCTTGAGATGTTGCATCAGACGATTTGCGTCATTTTCATTCTTGGCGACCAAGAGTCCATCGTCTGAGTAGATTGCAAGAATGATAGTTTCGTCTTCATTAGTGAAAACGCAAGGATCGGACTTGGTAGGTGTTTATCCGAAAACAGCGAGAGACTCAACGAGGCGATCATACCAACATCTTGATGCTTGTTTTAGTCCATATAAGCTCTGAATAAGCTTGCAAATAAGTGTGGTTCCATCTCCATATCCTTTCGGTTGAACGATATATACGTCTTCTTCAAGTTTGCCATTCAGGTAGGCTGTTTTCACATCAAACTGCCACAATCCCATACCTTGGGAGACAGCCATCGCTAGTATTAAGCGAATCAAATCAAATCTGACTAGAGGGCTAAACGTTTCTTCATAATCAACTCCGTATTTTTGGGAGCAGCCCTTCACAAGCAACCTTGCTTTGAATTTGTCGATGGTTCCATCTGTCTTCCATTTTATTTTGAAAACCCACATGTTTTTGAGCGGAGTCAATCCAGGAATCGGTTCAGTTTTAGTCCAAGTCTTGTTTTTGAGATGTGCCTTCATTTCTTCATCCATGGCTTTTTTCCATTCCATGGCATAAGGATCCGCTAAGGCTTCCTCGTAGGGCTGAGGTTCTGTCGGTTTTTCTGCCAGCATGACAATTGAGTCAGGATCAAATCCATCACGATACCTACTTGGCCGTTCCAAATCAGCTCGGTTCCTGAGAACTCGATGATTGCCATTATTCTCCTCAGGCCTTTCTTCAGCTTCTTGAGGTGGATCTGGCTCATTTTCTGAATGATGCTCGGAACCGATGGATTCTTCTCCTGTTTCAAAATGAGAGGGGTCTTCACTGTCCCCATCATACGAATCATCAGAATCTCTTCTCTATTCGCCATTTTGATCTGGATTATCTTCATCGTCATTTTGAACTGGATTACCGTCGACATTTTCTTCTGCTAGAATAGCTGGTTCATCAAGTGAGACCGTAAATTCTTCATCGGACTTATCACGCGAGGAATCTGCAAAGGATTCTCTTTCGTTAAAAATAACGTCTCTGTAGATTTCTACCTTGTCAGTGTTGGGAAACCATATTCGAAATCCTTTCACGTTGTCACTATACCCGACAAAAATGCCCTTTCCTGCTTTCTTGTCCAGCTTTTGTCGTTCTTGTTTGGGTATGTGAACATAAGCAATAGCACCAAAAACAGTCATCTTACCCAGGTGTGCTATTTTTCGGAACCAAAGTTCATACGGAGTTTTGTTGGGCTCAGAACTTGTTCCAGAGCGATTGAGGATATAGACTGAAGTATTGATACCTTCTGCCTGAAGTTTCAGTGGCAAATTCTTTCCATGGAGCATTGTCCGAGTACTCTCCACCAATGTTCTGTTCTCCCGTTCGGCAGATCCATTCTGCTCAGGTGTATAAGCGACGGTCCTTTGATGTTGGATTCCACGGTCTTTGAGTAACTTGTCAACAGCAGCATTACAGAATTCTAGCCCATTGTCTGAGACAAATGTTTTGATGTCTTCACCTAGCTGGTTCTTTGTCAAAGCCAGGAATTCCTTCAATTTTTCAGGTACTTCACTTTTCAATCTGAGAAAATAGACAAATCTGAAATGTGAATACTCACCTTTCAACAACAGAAAATGGATGGATCCATTTATAGACGGTTCTTGGAATGTTCCACATAGATCCGCACTGATACGCTTACCAGGAGCCTTTGACTTGTTCTCCTCGTTGCGACTCTTTGGAAAAGGTAACTTGTGGGACTTACCATAAACACAAGGTTCACAAAAGAATTTCCCTGAATTTTTGACTTTTATGCCTTGGGAATTCAGGTACTTCCTTACTTGAGCAACATTCTGATGTGCCAGCTTCTCATGCCAAGATTGAAGGTTAGTTAAAGCAGCTAAGTTGGCTGATAGCTCAGAAACTCCTTCGTTGGAAGTTGGAATTACCTTAAATTGCATTACGAAGAGCCTCTTTTGCTTTCGAACTCCCACTGCAACAATATCTCCATCTTTCTCAAAACATACACCAGTGACAGTAGCTACTCCTGTGAGTCCTTTATCCAAAGCTGTGCCAGTTGAGAACAAATTGAAACTGAGATCTGGGACATACAGAACCTCTGAAAGGTGTCTTTCGTGCCAGCGAGATCCATCAAATGCCAGAATGTTGACATCTCCATGGCCACGTGCCATCATAGAATCTCCTTCTTTGCCTAAACTTACTGGTTCAGGATGAGAGAAGTACTTTAGATTCACAAAATGGTTTTTGTCTTTGGCCATGTGATCAGTTGCACCAGAATCTAAGTACCAAGCATTGAAATCATAACCTGGACTCTCGACGCATAGTGATGCATGAGCCAACAGAGCCTCTCCCTTTTAGTCCGGTCTCCGGTGGACCTTTTGTTGGTCCGTAGGGCTCCAGCGAGGTGACCACACCAATGTGAAGAGGGCATTTTCCTAAAAATTTTCCACTCTAGGTGGTCATTGTGCGTTTGTTCAAACCGGAGGTATGAATTTTTTAAATAATCAATTTTGAGGTCGTATATGTCCATCGTGCTCCAGTGCCCACCATATGTTTATTTGGAAGCTTCTTCAGCGTAGATTGAAAAAACGTTGAGGTGGGCATTCTAGGTCTGTTGAAAATTGGAGAATTTGGGGGGTAAAAGGTCGATTTTTCGCCAAAAACTCAAGAACAATGTGCTTAATCGAAATTTTACAAGAATACTTTTCTGTTCATCTCTTTGAGATCTTTTAATTTGTACGCTTGTGTTTTTCCTCAGAAATGCGTCATTTCTGAGATACTGGTCCTGCAAGATGTGGAAACTGTAGTTTCGAACTTATTTTGGCGTGTAACTCGAGAATGATGCGCTCAATCGAAATTTTACAGGAATACTTTTTCGTTCATCTTTCTGAGATCTTTCAATTTGTATTCCCGTGTTTTTTCTCAGAAATGCGTCATTTCTGAAATACTGGCCTTGCAAGATGTGGACACGGGAGTTTCGAACCTATCTTGACGTGTAACTCGAGAATGATGCGGTCAAATTTTGCAAGAACACTTCTCGTTCATCTTTTTCAGATCTTCCGATTCATATTCGAGTATTTTCTCCAGAACTGCGTCATCCCTGAGATATTGGCATTGCAGCATGTGGAAACGATACATCCGAACGTGTCTCGGTGTGTGATTGGAGACATGCGCTCAATATAAATTTTACAAGAACAATCAAGAGGCGTGGTAGCGCCTTGCTGGCGAGTATATATAGAAGAAAAACTCGCAGCGCTGCCGTAGCCTTATATACGCGAAGTTGGGGTTTTTTAACCTCTCGTTCTGCCTCGATCATAGAATATCATGGATTCTTGCGCTTATCAGACACGATGTGCCCCAGTAATTGCGAGTTTGATCATTTCTCTATCGAAATACTATTTTGTTCCGTCGATGAATTAACTAATGGCATCGTTCCACGACCGACAAATTTGAGACCCTCCCTGACGAAATTCATCGTGAATTTTCGTCTTCAGCCACTTTCGAGATTCGACTCATCTTGAAGTCGACACTGCGTCGGTGTGACACAATCGGCCTTGTGTGCGTGAATGAGCGACCATATAGAGCAAGCTAGCAGACCATATTCACCATTCAGTGCCATTCAGGTTCTGTTCCAGATGAGTGTTTACTCTCTGCACGTGTATCGAATATACAGTGAAGATTTAATACAAATTGATGCCAATCTCATTGTTGGTCTTCTAGTAAAAAAGAAGCCACCTGATGTATGCTTTCTTGTTTGCAGTGATTTAAAAATGATGGTTTGATGGCCAAAATTTGTGCCATTCTTGCTGTTGTGCAGTGCAAGGTGAAATGTCATGAATAATCTTCAAATATATTTGGAGAGTTTATGATGCATGGGTGCCAGCATTGATATACATTTTATCAGTGAATTGATTTTTGATTCCTCCGATACTTGAGATAGACCTAACTCTGAAGCTATAAGTTGTGTATCTCAAGTTGATAATCTACTCTATAGTGAGAGAATTACATTGCAACCATTGTATTATCCATTCAAGCTATTCCTCATATCTCACCAAAAACTTATTCAGGTCCAACACAAGACGGATCGTCTCTCACATTTAGATGTTGTAGGACTGGTCAGTCCTATTAGTGACTGTGGAACAATTGTTTTGATATGTGTGTTAGTGAACTCTGATGCTGCTCTAATCAATTGTATATACTTTCATTGCATATCATTGTACATCTTAGTCTTGGCTACACTTTTACTCTTGATTTATGGGTCTGAGCTGTTTTGACGTGCCGCACTTACATTCATGCTAAAGACTTCATCAAGAGCTAGTGGGCATATATCAATTCCTAAATAGGTCTAATTAAGAGTTGTTCAGGGATCATCTGATTCATTAAAATTATTATTGAGAAAAAGTAGCACATTTACGCTCTTAGAGAAAACTGGTAAGTTGAACTTGGAGAAATTTAGGGCGAAGATGTCAATTAACATAGAAACTGGATCCATACATTCATCTGGGTGTACTTTGAGGATCATCCTGTCTGGCATCAAAGCACTTCTCACATAACGCTATTGAATCTTCATTCTCAAAATGAGTTCCCACGCAGCACTTGAATTTCTTAATGTGTCACGGTTAATCAATGTCCTAGTTGGAATTTGTTCAAGTTTTTGGTTTTCAAATAGTGTTGAGAAACAGATGTATTGTTATAGTTCCATGTTTCATTTGTTAGTCACCCATTAGTTGGTCATTTTGGTGGTTGGGATCCTCTCCTCTTGGAGAGCGGATGAACCAACTCGTGTAAGGAATTTTCAAAATTCAGAAGTTTCTCATCAACTGAA
Organism: Eretmocerus hayati; assembly: GCA_029851415.1. NCBI lineage: Eukaryota > Metazoa > Arthropoda > Insecta > Hymenoptera > Aphelinidae > Eretmocerus > Eretmocerus hayati. The sequence continues at coordinate 73,888,478 of CM056742.1, read as the reverse complement.
AACCTTGTACTATCAAAAGTAGAGATGAGAGTCTTTGCATCAACTCAAGTTGAATTTCATAAACTGATTCCGAGTTTTGCTATCAAAAACAAAAAGTTGTACTGGTCCAGATTCTGTTGCTTGGGATTCAAAAATATTTATCTTGGGACATAGCACACTGCTGTTCATTGGAGGGATGATTTTCAAGAATAAGATATGGATGAGTGTTTTTGGTTTTTCTACTTGTTACTGTTCACAGCTTATATTTGTCAATCTGGGAATTTTCAATCACTGCCATAGCCAAGTCCTGAAATCTTCCCCCCTCCCACTTTACTTTTTCCAAAAGTCTAACTTGGCGAGTATCACCATCCTTTCCCCCCATAACTTCATCTGAGATCAAAGTATGGATTTCAATTCTTGAGGGTCATGAGATCAGGGGAAACATGTCGAGTAACTTTTTACCAAAATCTAAACGTCAAACAAATGAAGAGAGATTGCAAAATATTGATTTCAATCCTTGAGAGTCATATCATGTATATGCTTTTAGAAGACGCGTTGCAAATAGGTTGTTGAATATATCGTCGGTTGGGGGTGAACAACAAGTAGGAGGGAGGGTATATGTATATTGAATATATCATATTCAATTAGAGTGATGACTTTTGGATTATTATAGTTTGTCTGAGTTGCTGCAATTTCCTACAATAAGATACAGAGAAAAAGAACTATATGTGTACAGGATGGAGACTTGAATTCATCTATCTCATATCAGTGATTCACACAAAACTCTCGAATTTAACTAATAACAACACTATAACAATTCTTCCTCCATAACAAGATTCTGTTGACCATAGCTTGATGGTTGGTCTTGATTCTCTCAAGTTGTTATAATGGAGCACTCAAACTTTGATATTTTCTCCTTCATAACTCTTTTTTGGTCAAATTTTTATTAGGACCAGACACGACAAAATGTATTTCACGCAGAACTCTAATGACCATTGTTGAAATTTGAGAGTGGTATGTTGTATTCCTGAGTTGTTGAAAGAAGATAATTCTTGACAGATTCATAGCCTTACCATCGACCTTAAAATTATAATTCCCGACACACAACACATCAAAAATCACTAAGAATTCCAAATTCAAAAATGGTAAAGAACTTAACAGATACAAAATATCTTCACACTACTTTGATATCCTGATGAAATCTTACACTGAAACAGCACCCCTCTCAAAGGAGGAGTTTTAACCTTTGTGCATGAATTCTTCAATCTTGATTAGAATGTTTTGATGAGTTGACGTGCGCATAAGCTTCGTCCATTTTTTGGAAATCGATTCCGCACTTTTTCGCAGTACAAATCGAGCATTTCGGGTCGCACCTCGTGCCTACCAACTACGTCACTTCGGATGTGACCAGCAACAGCATCACTCGGGTTTCTCCACCGAATATATCGAACCAATCCGTCATCGCGGCATGTGACCGCAATGCCAGTCACTTGAAATTTCAATAGCTAGAATCCAAACATCTGTCAGGTGGAAAACCCCTGTGACCGAAACAAACATCACCACTGCCGGGTGGAAAACCCCTGGGACCGAAACAAACATCACCACCGCCGGGGAAAACTTTCGTGACCCTTAATTGCATCACGTGACCCTCAATTGCATCACGTGATCTATTTTCCTATCACAACCGTGTTGTTCCACGCGTATATAAGTCCGCGTTACCGAGCCCTCTTTACCAGTCGCCTCCGGGCACTGTCGTGGACACATCCTCCACGTCAGTCGCTCCCGCCGCCGCTCTTCGTCTTGACGCCGTTACTCTGCCCGAATCGCTGCTGCTTCAGGATCCGGTGCGCGCTTTCTCGCCACCCCGGACGTGCCGCGACTTCCGCGAGTTCCGCGACCGTCTCGAACTATGAGTCACCGCGTGTGTGTGGTTTTCGTGTTCAGCACTTCGGTTTCTGAGTCGCAATTAGTGTTGAAAAACATTCGTATTATTCGTCTCCCTGCCCCCGCACCCATTCCAGTGACGACCTTATAAATTCTTGGAATTCCAATCAAGCCATTGCCAAGTGTGTCAAATCTTTCAAACTCACGCATCTGAGAGCGCTTCAGGCTGCAACTGCTGCCCAGCCATCTAGCGACCCTCGCGCCGATCAGCCTAAGGCCGAGCCGTCGAAAGGGTGAATTTTTTAAATAACTCATTGACAGGGATCCCAAGGACTCGCTATACGCGTTTTCCCTCAAGATCCACCTGTCGGGCACTGTCAGAGTTGAATTTGAATGAAAATTTATTCCAAGCAAGATCAATCTATTCCTGCTATTTTCTTTTGTACTTATCGACGAGTTCCAATCATGATTGATGATATTATGTATGATTGGCGATCGGTCTACCGTGAGTTCAAATAAGTGAGAAATCAGCTGCGTTGCGTCTGAAGATATCTCTTAAATCATATAGGAACCCTGGGATAACACATGGTCGTAAACCCGCGAACTTTTGAATTTAACATTTTGAGAAGAGGGTATAAAAATACGTTTTTTCCTGCATAATCACAGTCGTTCGAGGAGAATAATAGAAGTAATAGTCCAAGAGCTTTTGAAACAGTTCCATAATAGCTCAAGAAATGTAATGGAAATTTTTTTGAAAAATCTATCGTTCGGACTAAAACCACATGGATATCCTTTCATTGTTTTCCGAGTATCGGTTGATATTGAATTTGAGTTGGAGTTGTAAATCATGATTAAAATGAAGAACTCTCGGAATGCTTTTTGGTCGTCTGTGCGTGAATGAGCCATTTTCACACTGTTTTTCGCTTTTCATTTGCTCCCAGAAGATCGAAAAACCTAGTAGATACTTGGGCGCAATGGTTTTCACTTCCTCCTGACTATTTAGACCGTCGCCTGTGGCTTGGGCCTAAAAAAGTCACTTGAACTGCGAAAACCATCATTTGCGCCCTTGTATCATGATATATTATATATAGAAACAACTACGCAAGTCATTTTTAATGAATATTTTGTACTCTCCTTATTGCAATTTATCATTTTATTAGTCTAGGGCGACCTAAAAAGGATACCATCGGAAAAGAGATCAAAATGTCAAGTTTGCGTCGCTTAGTTTTTTATTTTTTCGACCTTTGTAAGTTTGAAGCACGGTGGTGAAACTCATCCGAGATTCGGGTGGGTGATACGTCAAATATCAGGGTATTGTTGATCAAATCCCATTGCTACAAGGGTCTAAAAACCACTCTCTGTGTATGCAATGAACACATACATTTCGTGACGCGATTTTACTTGAAATTTTACTTCCTCAGTTTTCTTCGATAAGAGCAAATTCACCTACTAACACATTATCACCCCGCAATCACGAAGTTTTGGCAAAACTACTCATATACAAAAAAGTCGAAATATAAGATTTCACTCTTTGGAGCTGTGAGAGGTCATTTTTTCGAGTACAAACTTACACATATTGGACTCGTATTTGATGGAATTTTTATTAGAAACATATTTTTTTTTTAGAAAATTACAATTCCATTAAAACACTCAGCTCAGAAACAAATCCCATTTGATTTACAAAAGCATTTTGAGAAGCCAAAACGCCTATATCTGAAGCAATTACAAGCCGAGCAACGCGAGGCAATACGCTAGTGAAGAGATAAACGAGAAGTGTTCTTGCAAAATTTAACCGCATCATTCTTGAGTTACACGCCAAGATAGGTTCGAAACTCCCGTTTCCACATCTTGCAAGGCCAGTATTTCAGAAATGACGCATTTCTGAGAAAAAACACGGGAATACAAATTGAAAGATCTCAGAAAGATGAACGAAAAAGTATTCCTGTAAAATTACGATAGAGCGCATCATTCTCGAGTTACACGCCAAGATAGGTTCGAAACTACCGTTACCACATCTTGCAGAGTCAGTATATCAGAAATGACGCATTTCTGAGGAAAAACACAGGAATACAAATTGAAAGATCTCAAAAGAGTAACAGGAATGTATTTCAGTAAAATTTCGATTAAGCATATTGTTCTTGAGTTTTTGGCGAAAAATCGTCATTTTACCCATTTATCAACAAAAATCGACCGTTTACCCCCCAAATTTTCCAATTTTCAACAGACCTAGAATGCCCACCTCAACGTTATTTCAATCTACGCTGAAGAAGCTTCCAAATAAACATATGGTGGGCACTGGAGCACGACGGACATATACGACCTCAAAATTAATTATTTAAAAAATTCATAGCTCCGGTTTGAACAAACCCACAATGCCCACCTAGGGTGGAAAATTTTTAGAGAAATGCCCTCTACTTATTGGTGAAGTCACCTCGCTGGAGCCCTACGGACCAACAAAAGGTCCACCGGAGACCGGACTATTTGGTTTACTTTGGCTTTGGCTAGTACTAGCAGAACTAGGCTGGCTTTTGAAATTTGCACAGCCACGAGCAAAGTGTCCAGGTTGCTTACATTTATGACAAATAATTGGATTACCTTTGTTCGTAGGATCTCCAGAGTCTTTTTCAGGGTCTTTTTTCATCTCATTCTTATTGGACTTCCAATTATTGTTTTCCTTATCTGTCAATTTCACTGCTGCCAATGCTTCAGTAGTTCTCTCTTGGCTAGCAATCCTAGTTTCTTCAGTGAGCAGTCTGTCGACTAGGTTATCAAGATTACGCTCATCTGCAGGAGTTGACTCCCAAGCAGAGATGAAATGATTGTATGTTGGAGGCAACGTCATAAGTATTTTTGTGATGACCATGCTATCAGAAACTGGCTCATCCATCAATTTCAATTTGTGAGCTAGATCTTTCAACTTTGATATATGAGCAGCCATACTATCATTTTCATCCTTCTTTACCTGATACCGTCTCTGTTGGAGCATGTGAACACTTGTTTTTGACTTCTGCTCATACAGATCAGGGTGATGACAGATAAAGCGCTACGCCACGATTTTGCGCCACGCCACGACGCGCTATCGCACACCACGACCCTAAAATCAATTCCAGCGAACCAGACCATCGCTGGACTGGATTTATTGTTACAGTACCAGTCGTCGATTACGAGGATGAATCAAATCGATCGATGGTCGGGTTCGCTGGAATTAATTTTTGGGTCGTGGCGTGCGATAGCGCGTCGTGGCGTGGCGCAAAATCGTAGCGTAGCGCTTTATCTGTCATCACCCTTACAGAGAGCTGACCACATGTCTGCTGACTTTGTGCAATTCATCATGTGCACCAATTGACTGTCTGACACACTCATGGCAATGAGTTTCTGTGCTGCAAAGTCCAATTTCTCCCACTGGGCGATTGTACGGCTTTCCTCTACAGTAGGAGCTGCAGCAGCGGGTGATGGCATCTGCACTGTGCCAGTAGCCACACCAAGAGCTTCTCTGTCTCTCAACAGAACAGTGACTTGAAACTTCCATTGAGACCAATTTTCTGCACCCTTTAGCTTTGTAATTTTGGCTGATTCTGACTCCATGATCAATTTCTGAGATATTTCACTTTTTGCACACAGGCTAGGATAACCTCAAAAATGAACGTTACTAGTTGAGACACAAATCAAAGCAAAAGATTACTTTTGGGCACAAAACTATTTCCATTACTAGGATAAGGGGCCCATAACCTGTTATTTGGTACAAAAAATCTCCACACAAGTACGATTTACTGGGATTTATTGGATACTACGATACAAGGGAGCATGGTCAAGAGTAACAATACCGACATACCGGTGATAGCAGCATATAACAGGGAGGGCGCAAGCTGCGCAAGTACAGAAAAAACAAGATGACGTCAGAGTACCCGAGAATATGAATATACATGAAACCTCATATCGTAATAGAAACGAATGGAAGAAGAATGGAAAATACCAATTTTAACTCTTGAGAGTCGCGAGATCAAGAAAAATATGTCGAGTAGTTACAGTACCTTCCAAAATTAATGGATCATGCATGGTCTCACTGAACCCATGATAACTTCGAATCCGTTCATCGTATGAAAATTTTGGAAAAAAGATCTCGAGGATCACAAAAAAATCTATCGATTCATGTGTTTCAAACACTTTTCAAGAGTTTTTTGCCTGCCCGTAATCGACATTGAAAATCTAAAAAAATTCTTCTTCAGTGGATCACCTACAACTTTAACGGGAAAGGTTGGATCACAAAAATTCTCACGGGATCTTGTATATCGTTCAAAAATCTGAAAATTTGGTCCGTTGTAACATTTTCGTACGACCCTCCCCGTCTGACTTACGAGCTCCGAAAGAAAACTTCGTATCAACATAGGGTGCTTATGGAGATCCCGAAGCTGGTATCTATTTCGTTTCGTCTTGCTCTATTCTAGCGCGAAAACTCATCAAAAAAATATCACGCCACATGGTTTCGACGTAAAATGATCTCATCTCCCATAATATTCTATCAGATTTTGTCTCAGATTTGAGATGACAACAATTTCCCAAGTTTTGTTATGAAAATTGATTGATTCCATATTTCGGCCATCCTAATCATATTCGAGACGAAATCTGATACATTTTTCTGAAAGATGAGATCACTTTACGTCAAAGTCATGTGGCGCGATATTTTTTTGATGAGTTTTCGCACTAGAGTAGAGCAAGACGAAACGAAATAGGTACCAGCCTCGGGATCTCCATAAGCACCCTATGTTAATACAAAGCTTTCTTTCGGAGCTCGTAAGTCAGACGGGAAGGGTCGTACAAAAATCTTACAGAGGACAAAATTTTTAGATTTTTGAATGATCTACAAGGGCAGGCAGAAAACATTTGAAGAATAAAATGTTTGAAACACATGAATCGATAGATTTTTCTATGATCTTCAAGATCCTTTTTTCAAAATTTTCATACGATGAAGGGATTTGAAGTTATCATGGATTCAGTGAGACCATGCATGATCCATCAATCTTGGAAGGTACTGTATTTTGCAGAATCTTCACGTGAAACGCATGGATAAGGACTGATAGGATTACAATTCGATTTTTTCGGTAATTTTGACTCATCCATAGTTACTCACCATCTCTACTGATTTTCGAACTGAAGCGATCAGTGCTGGATTGGATCTCCTGGTTTCCGGTTTCTTCCCATGGGTGTGAATAGATAATTATTCTCAATATATCTGGTAGATAAAAGAGATGGTGAGTAACTCAAGTTGAGTCAAAATTACCTAAAAAATCAAATTGTAATTCTATTAATCCTTATCCATGCGTTTCACGTTAAGATTCTGCGAAATAATTACTCGACATACTTTCCTTGATCTCATGACTCTCAAGAGTTGGAATTAGTATTCTTCATTTTCTTTTCATTCGTTTCACGTTTGGATTTTGCTAAATAGTTACTCGACATGTTTCCCCTGATCTCATGACCCTCAAGAGTTGGAATTCAATTTTTGATTCCAGATAAAGTGGGGGAAAGGATGGCCATACTAGCCAAGTTAGACTTTTGGAAAATGTAAATTTGGAAAATGTAAAGTGGGGGGAGGGGGTTTCATTATTCATTTTCATCAATACAGATCTGGGTCCTCCCAATTTGAGCTTCAAAAAGTGCAAATGTTGATGATTTTCGTTAGAATCTCCTGGCTTCGGTAGCTCAGAGGTACGGGAATATTCTGGAATTCATCTCAAGAGACCTGAAAATACAAGTCAAAAGCTTCGAAATCCGTCTTTGGACGCCCGTACTACACGATACTCCTACTTTGAGGTAAGACATTCTCAATGAAGGGAGATTTTGCGCGAAAACTAACTCTTACACGTAAAAGACAGACAAATGCGTTCCAAGGGGAACACAATTCCGGGTCCTGGTATCTGTCTCCTATAATCATGATCAAGAGAACGGAAAACCTTCGGAACATGCCCCAAGAAGTGAATTTCTTCGTCATTTTTGATAAGGGCGCTACTTTTTTCGCGAAAAATCTCCAGAGAAAATGTCATAGCTTGGAGTAGGAGTAACGTGAAGGGATGTTCAGAGACGGATTTGGCAGCTCCAGACTTATTCCTTCAGGTCTCTCAAGGAGGTACTAGAGTCGGGTAACGTATCACGAGTAGCTAGAGCCCGGCGCCTACCGACACAAGCGTCAGGGTCCGAGACGCACTCGCTCACCGACACTTACACACAATCCAAGCTCGCACTCGCGCAAGCGTGCAGCAGTCAAGTAACCGCTGCACATCTGTTACGAGGTTGTGAGAATTATGGCTATATATATATATAACTATCCGAGCACTTGAGTGGCGTGGAATATTTTTCGCCACTGGTTCTCGGCTTGGCCACCTCCTCTCGAGCATATGGATATACTCACGTTTTTCGAAGCTTGGATCGATCGAAATCCTCGTACTTTCAATCGAACGTTCGTGGATGTTATCTTAGGGAAAACTGCACTCTAGCTAGAAAATTCTAAAAGAGCATGCTATGGCCACACGTTACTCATATAGGAAATATATAAGCAACTGAAAAATGCACTTTGAACACTTATCATGGAAATTAAGCTTGAATTTTGTCTGTTTTATGGATATTACGACTACATCGATCAAATCGCTCGTTCTCAAGTTTGGTACGTGATAATTACATGTACCTCGGCTTAAGTTGCAGGTAATCGAATCTATCACTCGATTAAATCTTGGAACAGGATGACGCCATCGCCCGAGACAAGTATTTGATCGATTGAAGGTCGATTTTTATGAAATCGACAGCTAAAATATATCATGCAGGTATTCACGATAGCTGGTGCAATAAAAGTTATTCTTATGCGAAAACTACTGAGAATGATGCATATAATATGTATATAAGTAGCTCTATGTATGAAAACTCGATCGCTGAAGGAGGGCCTGAAAATATTGGAACATATATCCTGGGGATTGAAGTTTTGGCTATTTTCTCATGAAAATTCGATTCGTTCGCTTGACTAACATTGATTCGAGATATTGTTATGATGTGAAAGATCTTAAGAATTTGATGATTCTCGAATTTTCTGAATTATCATTTCAATGGAATTACTCTCGAGTCTTGAATTATCGAAGACGTGACTCTCTTCTTTGATCCGTCATTTTGAATACGTCTGTCTGTAACATATTTCAATCAACACGCATTAGTTCTTATTCGTGTAATAATGAGCCCTACTCGCGTGTGCCGGGTATTTCAGAGCCAGATGATTTTAATTTCGCGATTAGTGGGCCAGATGAACAGATTTCATGCGTGCTGGTCAAAAACGCGGGATCGCGGGATAAATTCATCAAGAACCCTATAAGGGACCGAACCGGCATCAGATCACTGCGCTATGTCGGCTTCACGTGGGTCTATTCCCCATCCTGGGTATTGAGACGATTCGCCCGGCTCTGCCAATCGGATCTGATGCATTTCGTTTGCCCACGTATGACGGGTATAAAAGTTCTTATGTCTCGCCCTGAATCATTATCGTTGCCAGGTTAATAGGCAAGCGGGAAGTGGCCAAAAAGTCGCTCCGTTAACGAAATAGCGACCACGGACGACCTACTCGCTAGAAAAAGTCTTATTTTATGTTCTCGAAGATGCTGGATACGAATATGAACTTCGTTCTTCTCTCAAATTGGGGGAACCATGTCAAAATCGACTTTGTAGGTGAAAATGAGAAATTTGAGATTCTTAAAATTTTCGTGTTCATCTCGCTTGATCTCCGAGGTGGATGAATATATCTCCTTGAAATTTTGGATGTACTATTTTGAACTCATTTGAAAGGCATTAGAACGAGTCCGGAGTCTTTGAAGCATTTCCCGCCTCCATGGGAAATTTTTGGAAAATTTTTCTCCGGAATCGTCATATTCATCTTCAAAAGCAAAAGTTGAGTGAGAAATTTTCCAGAATCGCATTCTCTCCTATACGATTTCGAAGTTGAGGACCTGAAGGAGTTTTTCGCATAGTTTTCAGATCGCGAAATTCAACGAGGGAAAACTGTCACGACTCTTGATACGTAGGCTCCACCGAACGAGACTAGCGTGGGCTTAGTGTGATGAATTTTGAGCATGCTACGCGTATGTTAAGATATATCTAGATTTCTACCGAGGTTTTCCAACCCGCTGCATCGATTCCGCTGGGTATTTTGTTCGAAAAACGGAGCGTTTGATTATTAATAACAATTTTGATTGCAAAATTACAGTTCTTGGCAACTATTTCGGAAAATATTCACTTTCACGGAAAAACTCGAGAGACCAAAGTTGTAGATCTTGAAATTTCCTACGAAAAAGGTCCTCACAAGTTTCCCGGAAAATCAAAGTCCGAGACGAGAAAAACGTGGAAACGCTCATGCTCGCACATGATACGGGCTGATACGGGTCGGGTAATACAGCGCTATTGGATTAGTAGGCACCGTAACGAATAACATTTTATGGCTAAATAATCAAAATCATTTCGAGAAGATACAAATGCACTTAAAAATGCTCACGTTTTAATCACGAAGAACCCGGACCATTCTGAACTTGATCAAGAGAATGAGTAATGCTTGTTGCTATGCGCTACTAATAAGGACATTGCTACTGTTAGTTCATGGAGATGCAACATCAGATATCCAAGTATCACGGTCTGGAAAGCGATCTCCTCGTACGCCATTGTTTACTTTTCAAGATGCTTCGGTTAGTTTTGTCATTAATCGTCAAAATGGCCGCAGCGCATCCGTGATAAGCGCTGCATAAGCCACCCGGTAGCCGGCGTCTTATACGTGCAAGAGCGTTTCCACGTTTTTCTCGGCTCGGAATTGGATTTTCCGAGAAACTTGTGAAGATCTCCTTCGTAGAAAATTTTAAGATCTAAAACTTTGGTCTCTTGTGTTTTTCCTTGAAAGTGAATATTTTTCAAAATAATTGCCAAGAACTGTAATTTTGCAATAAAAATTGTTATTAACAATCAAACGCTACGTCTTTCGAACAAAATACCTAGCGGAATCGATGCAGCGGGTTGGAAAACCTCAGTAAGCATCAAGACATATCCAAACATACGCGTAGCATGCTCAAAATTCATCACACTAGGCCCACGCTAGTCTCGTTCGGTGCAGCCTTCGTATCAAAAGTCGTGACAGTTTTCCTTCGTTGAATTTCCCGATCTGAAAACTATGCGAAAAACTTCTTCAGGTCATCAACTTTGAAATCGTATAGGAGAGAATGTGATTCTGAAATTTTCTCACTCAACTTTTGCTTTTGAAGATGAATATGTCGATTTCGGAGGAAAATTTTCCAAAAATTTCCCACGGAGGCGGGAAATGCTTAGAAGACTCCGGACTCGTTTTAATTCCTTTCTAATGAGTTCAAAATAGTACATCAAAAATTTCAAGGAGATATATTCATCCACCTCGGAGATCAAGCGAGATGAGCACGAATCAGCACTCATCTTCACTTGAAAAGTCGATTTCGACATGGTTCCTCCAATTTTAGAGAAAAACAAAGTCCATATTTGTGTTCAGCACCCTCAAAAACATAAAGTAAGACCTTTTCTAGCGAGTAGGTCGTCCGTGGTCACTCAACTAAGATTTTGGGCCACTTTCCGCTTGTCTATAACGATTATCCCGATCCAGAGAGGGTCGCGATCACCTCATCCCGCATGCTCACCGAGGCGGACCACTTGGGACAGCATTAATTTCTCACACTTACTTCGCGTTTCGGGGAGACGTGGTGCTCGCCGATACTGGCATGTTTTTGGGTATACGGCAACTGGCAACTGCTGGTGCTGCGTAAGAGAGCGTAAGAGAGTAATTCTTGTCTGTCCAGCCGTGGATATTGCCTCGAGCAGCCAGATCCCCACTTTGAGACCAAATACGGCGGCTCGAATCCATCGACCACATAGAAACGCGATTTCGTGCACACGATGAAATGAATTTACGCTAACCGATATTGGTTGCTCGATTAAAAGTAGTAGCATATCGATGGATTATCGGTACAGAGGGGGTATGCTACTACCTATATATTTGAATATATATTTTTAGTTATAGACATTTATGACGACCAATTTTACAAATATACCCACTTATGACGACATTTTCGGTTATGACGACCGGTCGTCATAACATTTACAAATATACCTACTTATGACGACCAAAATTTTCTTTACGTATACATGACTTATGACGACCGGAAACGGCTGTCTCAGAAAACTTCTGTTATCTCCTCGGCGGTCATCTCCCACGAGGGATGGTTAGTGTTTTGAACGCAAAACGGAGTCTCAGCACACGTCTGTCATCTCCTCGGCGGTCATCTCCCACGAGGGATGGTTTAGTGTTTGAACGCAAAACGGAGTCTGAGCACACGTCTGTCATCTCCTCGGCGGTCATCTCCCACGAGGGATGGTTTAGTGTTTGAACGCGAAACCACTGTCTAAGCAGAACAACTGTTATCTCCTCGGCGGTTATCTCCCACGAGGGATGGTTTAGTTTTTGAACGTAAAATCACTGTTTTAACCCCCGGTCGTCATAACATATTGATAAGTGTAACAACGGTATCTATACTGTCGGTCGTCATAAGTACTGTATAGATGAGTTTATATATATATATACATAAATGTAAGTAGATAGAACTGTACTGATTCTGCAGCGAGCTGGTGATAAATCCTCTACTGGAACAGGAGCCCACGACGAGGACCTCCTCATATCGAGGACGCCCCCCAGGGTAGCTCCAGTACGAGGATTCACCAGGTCGTGCCTCAGTACAGTTCTATATATATGTCGTAGTCAGTTTATTCAATTCGCCACTTTATAAAGTGGCTAGCGAGTTTATAAAGTAGCTAGTGACTTTATAAAGTGGCAGCGAGTTTATTCAAGAGTCATTCCATCGTTACTCTGCTCGAGTTTTGAATAAACTACCTAGCCAGTTTATAAAGTCACTAGCTACTTTATAAACTCGCGAGGAGCGACACCGCAGTTTATCTACTGACATCGACGACTCACATAAACACAATTAAGTAGTATTTGTGGGAGCTTGGTTTTCTATATCAACGTGTAATAATTCGCGCTCAAGTTAGTCCTATCTCGCGTTTCACCATGGCCCAGGCTAGCGAAATAATCAGCCGTGACGAATTCGAGGGAAAATTAAAAGACACGCGTGATGCTAAACGAGGTTCTAATAGCCGCATGTGGGATCGTGATTTCATCGAGAAGGTGATAAAAATCCTAAAGAATGGTGAAAATACGCCGTCTAATCACTACTTCATCAGAAAGTACGAGCTCTGTCAAATTGGAGCAGAATCTCATGTAATAGTGCGGCGAGAAAAGTTGAGTGACGATTTAATATATGTGGTGTGCATAGAAGAATATTACGACAAACTTTTAGAATCGCACACGAATACTGGCCATGGAGGACGGGATAGGATGGCTCATTATCTAAAAAATAAGTGCCGCATCCCACGTGAAGCTATTGAAATCTTTATTTCGTGTTGCCAAACATGTGCGCGGAAAAAAAGTGTTCCAAATAAAGGTATCGTCACGAATCCTATTGTATCACACGGCTTCAACAGCAGGATGCAAATTGATTTGATAGATCTCCAGTCTTGTGAATACGATGAGTTTAAGTGGTTATTAGTTGTTCAAGATCATGCGACAAAATTTAATCATCTGCGACCCTTGAAGTCTAAACATGCCCGTAATGTGGCCGAGGAACTTTACAAAATATTCTTGACTTTCGGTGCGCCATACATACTTCAATGTGACAATGGAAAAGAATTCGTTGCAGAAGTGATAAAGCAGTTGGTATCTAGGTGGCCACATTGCAAAATTATCCACGGTAGACCTCGCCATCCACAATCGCAAGGCAGTGTGGAGCGAGCGAATTCTGACATCAAGACAATGTTAGAGGCATGGAAAATCGACAACAAATCGGATGACTGGCCGCGCGGCTGTTACGAAGTACAGGTATATGCTTGATTATCAACACAACTCACAACCCAAGTAATTTCTCAGTTCATCGACATAAGAGTGATTCCGCGCGAAAGCGAACCATGAATTGCAAACATATTTAAAACTCTTTTTTTCGCCATCATCAATCAATTCGATGGTCCAAAAAATTTAAGCCTTCACTCCCTGTGGGGTGGGAGAAATTTTTTTCGTTTCTCTGGGGAATATTTTTTTGATAGAGTTTTTATGAAAAAATATCAATCTTTTTGGTGGAAAAACAATCTGAGACATATCTGCAATTCGTGGCCAGCTATCGCGTGGAACTACTCATAATTGACCACATACTTAAACATTTTATTGTGGGTTTCAGTGGAAGAAAAATACGTCCAAGCATCGAATTATCAATAGGACTCCGTATGAAGCTATTTTGGGACCAATAAAATTCGGATTATCATCCATGAATTTGCCTTCAGACGTCATCGCATCAATTGATACTGAGGAGGATTTGGATCTCATATTGGCACAGCAGAGTGATATTGAAATGCCTCGTACTATCAGGTAATAAATTTTACCTGTACATTGAAGAATTGTAGTTTCATATATATTCAATCTTATAGCTATCGAGATTTCACCGATATTGTGATATTGGTCATGTTATGATGAAGATATCTTTTTTTCAGTACAACTCTGACAGAAACTGAATTAGTAGACGATCTCAACCCTGGCCCATCACGTAACGAAAGGTAATCGCTCGTTTTCTTGGAAATGAGTGAATTCAACTCCTCATCACTTTCGCACCTTATTTTTCAGGTCATACATCCCTGAAGTTGAATCGGCTGGTAATTGTGGTACTACCTTGAATGATATCAGGTATAAAGATACATTTCCCATTTCGAGATACGATGACTCTTTATTTTTGACTTAACATGGAATGTGTCCGTTAGGCCAATCCAACCAACTCTAGGACCCGATCATGGTATTCACGTTACTAATTCGTCAGAAGATAGGTAATCTTATTGTTATATTGCCTTACTTTTACCAAATTTCGGTCTATTTTTCATAAAGTGAAATCATTTTCAGATCAGAATTCGCAATCCTAGAGCTAGATGATAATTTTCGAGTAAGCCCAATGGATACTCCTGAGAGGTAATAATTTGATAATAATTTCAATGGTGTAACAGAATGTTTAGAGAATCTTGTGCTTCATATATATTGCAGATCTGATTCACAAGAAACGAGGTTGGATCATAACTCTGTATTTGATGGAGAGAGTAGTCACAGGTGAGCCTATCATAACCATTATCAAGAGCACACATGGCTGTCTTTCACATCGAGTTTCATGAATGTTGTACCTCGATTGTTACAGACAAGATGAACAAGAGACATCTGAATCATGCAGCAGCGTTCAAATCGATACAAGCCACTGTGTTGTTTGTTGCAATATTTTGGGACCAGATGACATCGTTAAGTGCAGTAAATGTGACTCAGCCATGCACAGTCAATGTGGAAGTTTAGATTTACAAACAGAAAATTCGCTCATCTGTTTTCATTGTGTTAGAGGAAATCATTTGACTGAAACCCAAGACGATTGTCATCGGCGACAAAAAGCAGCGGCTGAAAAAATGGTCTCAGTCTCATCACAGAATTATTTGGCTCTTAATGTAGCTGACTGTATCACACTCTCTGTACCAAGCTTTGATCGGGCTCCGCTAGATCTCCCTCGTATCATCGGAGTTATTGTAGATATTCAAAATGGTGTGTACCAATTCGGAACCAAGGATGGTTTGATAAAAGGTTGGTTTCCAAGGTCTGACTTACAGAAAACTGACATAGCAGCTGTGTCCTTGAGCGACGTCAATTCGGAAGTTTTGCTCACATTAAGGGAAGCTACATCAAAGCAATCTACCAGTGGCGGTCAAGGAATGAAAAAATGCAATTGCGGAGCAGGTACCACACAATGTAAGACAAATCGATGCTCATGCTTCAAAAATGATATAAAATGTGGCTCTCGATGCCATCGTTCGACAACCTGTTTTAATAAGCTGTGTATATAGTTAAATCCGCTGTACAATGACAAAGCTCAGTGTTGATACTTATTTATTCTTGATTATTAAATGATTGACTTTATCTGTGAATGAAATACTCAAGTCTTCTCTCATTGATACATCTTTGAAACTACCTACTTCTCCAAATACTCATGAACAAACTGCGGGGTCGCTCCTCGCGAGTTTATAAAGTAGCTAGTGGCTTTATAAACTGGCTAGGTAGTTTATTCAAAACTCGAGCAGAGTAACGATGGAACGACTCTTGAATAAACTCGCTGCCACTTTATAAAGTCACTAGCTACTTTATAAACTCGCTAGCCACTTTATAAAGTGGCGAATTGAATAAACTGACTACGACATATACATCTTTTATGCAAATTAACCCTTGACCTGGTGCAGTTACCCGGGTGACTTGCTGTGCCCGCGGTTGCCAAGCGAATGAGCCACACGCAATTGCAGTTCAATGGTGTTCTGTAACATCTCGGGTACGAGATGTTATAGAACACCATAGAGCTCCATATGCTAGCAAGCATCGGTCACTACAGGCAGGTACGCGCTCAGCCTCGCGACGAGTGATGTCTCATTAATTATCTTGCAGGCGAGCGCAGCGTGGGCCGGGGAAATAAGTCGATCTAATTATCATGCGATCGCGAGCATTCTCTTTTGGAGAGAGGGGCCACCTCGTGAAGTGTGTTGCGCATCATGCACTTCAAACGAGCATTTTTTTGAATGTGATCAAGATCGTAATAGTAATATCCTGTGTATAAGCGCAAGCCCCTATACACAGAAGTATCTTTTGAGCAAGAAAGCTTGATGCTTGATACCGGTCAAGGGCACAGTTTTCAGAGGAAGAATCTGCATATCCATCATGGCTTCGAAGAGAGAAAGACAATATAGTCTCTCTTTTTCGAATATTTTACATACTCATGATGGCCGATTCAAACCCACACGAGAGAGAGACAATGTATTCCTCCCCAAAATACTCTACATATCTATCATGGCCACAGAGGAGCAGTGTATTCTCTTTCGAATGCTATGTCTACAACATCCGACGGCAATTCACAATAAACTCACCGTTGACTATTTATTTTTGAAAAATATTGATTACGTATTTAATATGATCATTGGGTACATCAATAGGTTTTCGTACATCATTCGGTATCAGCATTGTTGCCACTATCGATGGACAATAATTGCATATTACTCTGTACATTGTACACTCGCCGGACAAAATATCTGTACAAGCCATTTAGTGATTTTCACTTTTTGGGTTGGTATCGCCATGCATTCGTTCCATTTTCCGCGTTCCTTTAGCACGGAATGAGATAGGCCGTGCCAACCCAAAATGTAGAAATCACTAAATGGCTTGTACAGATATTTTGTCCGGCGAGTGTACATAAAGTCAACATCATTTTTCACGATTAAAATTTCAAAAAAATTGACTCCACATGCACATCTCAATCCGTAAGTGAGAGATGTGCCTGGTGGCAATAGTTGCATTACTTGTATTACGAAAATAGGAGGGCTCCCGATAAAGTCCTCCGTCTCCGGGTAAAAGCTCCATTCTTCATGCTCAATGATGGAGTATGTCACGGTCTGTGAAAATATTATCGTGTCAGATGACAACTCTACCGCATGGTGTAATTGAATTTCTCTACTCACGTGCCCGAATGCACATTCTGTGTGGTAAATCACGAGCTCTTTGTCGTTAACAATTTCACTGACTCTGATTTGTCGGGGTACATTAACATGGTGATTCATTCCAAGCAGTAAGCCGGGACATATGTATTCTCTTGTGCCGATCTAGATGGATAAAATGGGTATATTCTCTTGTTTTTCCATCAAAAATATTTGAAAGTAAAATTCACGATGCCACAATGTTGACAAAAGACTGGCGCATTCATATACCCTGATTCAGGCGTAAGGGATGTACCACCACCCTGTTCACGACTCAATCCAACCGTCCTCATTAATGTCGGATCTCGAAATACTGTGATGTTGAAGCTCTTTTGGACAAATTTTGCAAAATTAGTTTTTTGATGCGATTGATGAGTTGACTAATGAGAATGGGGAGTTTACCTCAAGACACTGTGTACACTCGAACCGTTTATCTAAGAACGATTTTTCCACAATGCCCCAGTCGTACTCTGAAACTACGACATATTCGTTTTCCATCCGTCAGTCCGGATTGCGTTGACCCTCTAGTCTATAATGCATGACCCATCTCCCTAATTCAACGATTTCTTCCCTAGCTATTCCGCTTCGCCGTGGGAGTCCCATTTTCCCAACATCTGCAATAATAATATACACTTGATCACTTGTTTCACAAAATTTTGCACACACTAGCATATCTTCTCACATTCATGAAGCATTTCACGACGTCTTGCGAACGATGGGTGGGACATTTTCTCTACTTTTTTTTCTCAAATCAATACCGCACGCTCACGCAAAAGAATCAGCGCGATGTCACCTCTGCGTATAGTGGTGAGGTACTGACCAGATCTATTCTTTTTTCACTCAACAGACCCCCATGCATACCTTATACCCAGCTCCCGCATGTCAAGCAGATGGAAATCAATCTTCCAATCGCTTAAGATGAATCTTGTTCAGCGTCGGAATAGGCTTCTATGGTCCACGCGCCACTCGTGCCTGTTTGTATTGTACCATCAAACGATGCAAGAGTGGTGCATTGGAGCTGGTTGCTCTCAGCATCTTCTCTCTTGAGCCTCTTTGGTAACCAGGCATACTTGAAGCCACCCGACGGGAACCTTTGCTGCGCGATCACATCTATCTTCTCACCTGAGTAAAGTGCGGCTAGTCTCAACATGGTTCTGAACGACTGATGTTTTTATTTCTCTCATCATTCAAACAGAATCATGTATGAGTTTGTCACCGATTAATTTGAGCAGAACACTCTTCTTTTCTCGGTCACGTTGTGATTTAGGCATATCTCTTTCAATTATTACACAGTGCATTTAATATACCATGGGGAGAATTAAATGTTCAGAGTAATAATGGACAGAGACAGCATTCCTCATCTCCTTTTTCTTCTTTCTTCAATTCTCAAACTTTCGGTGAAATTAACCATCTTTCCTCCATACCTTCTAGATGATCTCTATAATTCTGACTCAATCGATAGATCTTCCAAAGATATGAAAGCCAGCACGATTTGCAGAGTGTGATGTTTACGCCTGTCGTATGCCCCATATCTCATCTCGTGGATTTGCTATGTTCCCTTTCGATCCACCACGCACTTTTTCGATTTTGGATTACACTGAAAAAGTGCGTGGTAGATCAGACGGGTCACAGCCGGTTTGATTTTCTCTCTCTTATATTACACAGTGATATTTTCACAATATTAATTGTTTGAACAATCGATAGTAAACACTGATATCATGATAGAATAACTCTGATATATATCTTGGATACACGTGTTATTCTACACTGATACATATATCATCCATAGAAGATACATCAAATGTATAACTTTAAAACGCATACAAATTATTTCCATCACCCGGATGAACTTATTCCACCTTCCATAAGCGATACATAAGATTTATAATTCTAATACTATCATCCGTCACCAGTATAATCTTACTCTTCCCGTCTCAACTCAATTTCAATGTTGTATAGTATGTCGTCCAAGCAGTTTGCAATTATGCTGTGTTCCGCAGCACCATCTCTATTACTGTCTCTCAAAAATTGAATTACTTGCAATTTATCATCAAGCTGTATTTTTTTCTCTCTCGCACTCTTCTCAATGAATTTTCGCAGCGATTTGAAAGTCCTGGACAGATTCAAGTCCAAGTCCATGAACTCGATATACCTCATTTCTCCAAAACTGTCAACGACGATCATACTCAAAAAATTGTCTAGGGTCGAATAGATCTCAATGTTTTCGTGTGTCAAGGTGATTCTGTTATGATACATCCTTTTTTCATAATACATAGTAATATTCGAACCAATATCGCAGCCTGACAATAAATTTTGTTTACAATCGTCGTCATTTTTCAAATTTTGAAGGTGCTCGACGAGCTTTCCCCACGGAACTTTATTTAAAGCCAGTCTTTCTCGACCATTTCTCAAATATATTTGGAATAGTGATTTATTGTCATCCATGTTCATTGTTACCTCAATCCTCAGTGTTTGTCGACAAGCTCTGAGCAACTCGCTCACATGTTCCATCTCCTTTTCGCTATACAGTCGAACGGAATGAAAACAAAATGAAACATTAGTTTACACACACAAGCGCGCTCACTGCCGACTCTGTGTACATAAATATGTGATTTACCTAGTTTGAATGGTGATAGATGATGTATTTTCAATGTGGTAAGTTTCCGTTTACTCGTCTTCGTACTCCGATATATAGCCCTCGCTGTCCCCCTCTGCCTCTTCTTGTTCTCCACTATTGTTACCTGTCGATATTCTCGGCGATTGGGTCGGTGGCGTCAGAACGTCTGAGAAAGATAATCTTCTCTTCCGTGATGGTGTTGCACCGACGTTCGCTACGGGCAAGTAATGCGACAGCAATCCTGATGGCCCTGGATGCTGTGTTGTTGCTGAATTAAGAGACATAGATGTAGGTATATTCCTACCCCTACATTCACTGTTCCACACGAATTGAGCCAGGGACACGGCCGGTGGGCATGGTGGTATATTGGTCGGGGGTATCTCACTCGGTGCTGAAATCCAACTGCCTGATTTGCCAGACGACATATTCATGAATCAATCTTGCTGTTTTGAGGTAGATGCACACGTAGCCGACTCAGCACCCTCTTGTCTATCCTCTTCCTCGCTCTCGCTCAAACCCGACTCTTCCTCGAGCGTGCAGTAAAACTTTATTCTGTTGTACTTGCCGATGGGGCAGAACCTGCAGTAAGTCGTGCCACCCTTTTCATTCAATCTCTGCAAGTAATGATCCCTTTCTTCAGATATCGAGTCCAGAGTACACTTTGGTGCGTAAATTGAGAATTTTTTATTTTTTTTCGTTTTTCCGTCACTTGGTTCGCATAGAGTTAGAACGAGACAGTCGCCCCATCCACTATCCACTATCTTTGCAGCCAAAACGCGATAACGTATTTTTTATCGAGGGTATTGAGTTTTACAGTTGACGCAAATTTTCCCGCCCGATTCACACTTTGCCACGACATCGTGGATTATGTGGCAGTCATTCCCATGACTTTATATATAACCCTCATGATACAGGGAAGTGGGGTTGATTTGGGCAGACGCAACAATTGCTCCCATTGTAAATCTGCCGTGAGCGATCGGTGGGACAGATCAAGGTCTATCTAATGAATTTCATTTCCTGAAATACATGCCAAAGAGGAGAAAAATCAACGTTTTGGGATGCTGCGCGATCCACTGCAGACGCCTCATGTTATAATATGCGAAATAATCACTCAGACTTGTGCATAATTGTTGACGGAGATCATCAAAATTCGGAGAATTTTAATGCACTAACAAGAATTTTGATGAGAAGAGTCCAACGTTATTCTGAATCCAATATCTTTCCGTTTTGCTCTAATGTCGAGGAGCTCTCGAATAAATCCGGGAGCCTCAAATGCCTCTCTCTATGAGACAAAAAATCGAGCGGTTCAAAGCCAATATGAGCGCTCGCCAGGATTTTGTATACCCAAGTGCGTTCATGGAGATGCTTCCATGAGTCTGTATTAGAATTTTTAGCTTTTTTCATATGAGTAGGATCGGATTGAATGTTAATAATTTCATCCGCCTCACAAATTGTTGAATTAACAAAATTCATTCATTAGAAATCTGATTCACGAAATATTTAGACTAGATCCGTCTTGCGTATCCAACTATTTTGTTTCTCCGGTAAGCCTAGCCATTTAATGAGAACTTGATCACCTTTGCGTTCCAAGATCTTCTCAACGAGATAGACGCTCGGGTCTCTTACGGAAGCGAGCTCTTGCTCGTAAAATGCCCCCGCTATTCGTGCGCCGTTGCTATCTTGGAGTAAATGAGTGACTGGGTTTGTATTTTGCACTCGAATTACTTTGAATATTTCTGTGCCCCAATTGCCCGTGTGAGATTTATCGAATATCGATTCATTTTTAGATACTCTCACATCGTCACCCAGTTTGAATTTGTGTTTCTGAACACCATCCCTTCTACAGTATACTGTGGATAGGAGCTTCGAGACAATATTTCTCTGTTTTGGAGATTTTTTCCAGACGTCGAAAGGTTTCATGCCAATGGTTCGATGGATCGTGTGTTTATTATACTCATCCAGCACGTCTGGTAATACATCAATCCATTTGTAAGATCCGCGCAGCGAGAAAATTTTGTATGATTTTTCTTTCAAACTCCGGATCATTCTCTCTGCGAAACACGCTTTAGTCAAACTATACGTGGAATAGAAGTTGATACCGTTCTTTTCGACAAGATTTAAAAAGTCTTGTTATAAAATTCCTTACTCTTGTCAGCTTGCAAATTTTTAGGCACCCGGTTTGCTCTTTTAAGTATATTCTGAAAGGCTTTTGTAACATCTGGACCAGATTTGGATCTAAGAGACTCTGCCCAAACGTGTTTGGAGAACGCATCTATAACAACTAAGATATATTTGTAATTTCTATTCACTTTTGCGTACTGAATCATAACAGCCAAATACATATGCCATAATTCGTCTACATCTCTCAGTTCAACCCGTCGGCGAAGAAAATTTCGTCTAGCTGGTGCGTACAGCTCTCGCACAAGTTGAATCTCTTCTGGGCTGTACTCATTCATTTTCTTTCGCTAACTCTCTCTCCCGCCATTGTTGCAAATCGATTATTTTGATTTTATTATCTTTGAGATTTTCCATCGCTATTTGGAGCCCATTTCGTATATTTGCGTGATTTTTTTCGTGATCAAGATCTCTCTCTCTCTCTCTCTCTCTCGAAATTTTGCATCAATCTCGCCCACGAGTTTCTGAAATTGGTCGTGCCACTTTCAGCGCAATTTCACCGAGCTTGAGTCTGTGTATCGTGGAAGATGTCTCGTTGAAAATACCAACGCCCACGCCTGTGGAACCCCCAAACTTATCTATATCCATTTTGCCACTGACATTAATCAGACGAGTTCTACCCTTTTATACTTATCTCGTGAGAATAGAGAAGAACGATTGGGGAGTGGGGATCTGACATTATACATTACATATCTCTAGTTCGAGTAATTTATTGAACTGAGCTAGACATCATATTATACTTAAGATGAGCCATGAATTGTACACCTCTCAGAGTACACTTATATTGCGTATTGTCGTGATACGGACATTCTGAATATTCATAGTCATCTGCATAGTAATTCATCAGGTCGATGTTGTGCTCGCCGAATATATTTCTTATGATGAACTTCGGATTATTCACGAAAAACGCTGGCAAGATGCTTGTAGGCCACCGTTCTTTTTCTTCTGAAGAGACGTAGACACATGTTGCTTTATTCGTCGACCAAGCTTCTTCAAAAATTCTCCCAATCAGTTTAGTATTCGAGAACCAAGGTTTATTTCCTTTGTTCCATTTCAAATTATGTTCATAATTAGTTGCGTAGCGCACCCTCCGCGAATCTCTCCATGATAAGTCTGCAAATTCGAATGGTGGGTCGAATAAATAATCGGCTAGCCCACCCCCCTCACCATCACGATACCGAACATAATCGAGTACAGCAGCTTCCTTCACCACAAAACTTTTGCCACCGACGACGAATACTTCCAAATCGATGAATATGATGTTCGACTCGGTGTCATTTCGAAGAAGCAGATGTAGTTTTCTGTATCGCGAGGTATGATCTTTACCTCACCCGGGATGCTGTTTGCAATACTTCTTATCAGTAGGTGATTATTATAGCGGGTGCCATTATGGATCACAACGGGAATATTGTAAACATTTCGGTAGTTTAGATTACAAAATGAATGAGCTGCTGAACGAAATTCACCTGGAAGTAACATTTATGAGTTTTTTATGAAACAATTCCGATTGAGACCCGACCATCTTGCATACCTGTAAAATGGTTGTGATCTCTGACAGGTAGATTCTCTCCATTTGTCTTCTTATCGAAGGGTTTCTGGCAAATGTGGCAATGCGTGCAATTTCGAAATTTTTCCTCGTCTTCATCAGACATTATCAGTGGGATAGGGTTTTTGAGCTCCTGTGAATTCCATTTATGATGAGTGGAGTAGATTGGACTACTGTAAATTGCAACGAATTTATCTGATACTCACATGCTCAACTTGATGCGTATGTGCATTTCTTGCAGTTGTTGTGAGAACCAGTCAATACATTCTTTCCCTCTCTTGAAGCTATACTTGCATTTATTTTGGTCGTATATCGAATGTAGATAATAACCCACACTGTAGGCTACATGTTTCTGGAATGCGTTGTGCACTATCTTCAATCGGTAAAGCTTCTTCAAATTTATATCGTCAGAGTCCATAAAATATTTCTGGTTGGCCTCTTGTAGAAGGGCTTCGGAATCCCCATAGACTACGTAAGGGACGGGTTATCCCTTGTAGAAATTTAAAAATTTCAAGTACTTTTCATCCTCTGAAAGAGTAGTGATTGCGCATTTGTTCTTTGATATACATCTTTCTCTATGAATACTCAATTTCGATTTTGAGTGGAAAAAATGTAAACATCTATTAAACAGGTGAATTTTATGTCGACAGTTAGTGACTTGCTTGGAAATTAAGCGTGATAGGCTCTTGATGAAGCAATAATGATATTGATCATGAATTTGAATCAAGAGCAAATTCACATGTATCAATTTCTCATCGTCTGACAGATATAACGGGTAAAACTTGTTCTTCTCCAAATCTACGCCGTAGACATTAACAGAAATTTTTGGATTTTGATTTTCAAACTTGGGTATTGACTTGATTTTCACGGGAAATTCTATACCCTTCAAGTTCAAATGATGCTTGTAGTGGGGATAACTTGGCGTTAAATTTTGGCGTGCAGCGCGAGCCTTGTGCGGAAACAACCCTCCAAGGACTGCGTAAGCAAAGCATTCAGATTCGTTCGTTTGTGCGTTCACCACAGCATACTTATCTCTAATCCATTTGGGAAGCTCAATGTGACCAGATCCTCTCAACAAGTTCGTCTTCACAGCATTGATTTTCAATGACAAAATCTCTTCGAGCGCCCATCCACTCCCAGAATCTTCAAAATCCGATAGCCCGCGATCCAAAAATCTCAACGACTTGTCATACCACTTATTCAATTCTGTCGGGTACAGCAGATTTTCATAAAGAGTTTGAAAATGTTTTATAGACGAGTTTCCATCTTTAATTCCAAAATATGCATTGAACACCAAGTTCACTTTGACCGATTTATAATTCTTGATTATCGGACGTAAATATTCAAAAACGAGTGGTCTAGAATCATTGAGAAAAAGCATACAATCTCGATAAGAAATATTGCTAACAATGCCAGTTCTGATCCGATTCTTGAAGGCTGACTCTCCTTCGAAAAAGATAAGATCTCCCAACTCCGCTCTTGAACGCGAATGGAATATATTCTGCAGTATTATTTCCTTCGATTTCAATTCGTTGTGCGGAGTTTCCAGTCGAGCTCTACATCCTGTCGGCCCTTTTAAAAGAATTGTTTTGTGTTTCAAAATATCTGAAATACGTTTGATCAAAACTTGAAACTTCTTCCGCAGCACTGAGACGGGCTTAGGATCCAGTCGATTGAGGTCCTCAAGGTTCACTTTGTCGAATTTTAATAAAAGTTTATGACTTTCCTCGGATAGCGATTGGACGGTAATCGACATGTTCGTAGCGCAACTCTGCACTTTGACAACTGCAAATTTGTGAGCAAAATCCATCGTATTATACACATTCTACTTGCTCTCATCTTTGTCTCTTTCCACTCTCATCTTCTATCGTCTCGGCCAGACAATTGGTATGTAAAAATATTGAAGGTGAATCGAGCTACTTGAGATTCATTGTTGAACCGTCTCGGCTCTGTAAAGGCACATATGTAAGAGAATGATATGAACAACATTTATTGTCGTGGAGGCAGATTCATTTTCTTGCTCTCACCCAATCAAGGCTGTTCAATATTATCAACGGAAACATATCTATCATAGTATGGGTTTCTATAAAATACTCGGAACAATATTCTATCGGTCTGCTTATCGACAATTACAAATTTGCGCACATCTGGAGGAATGTTAAAACGTATGCAATAGTTCACATTGCGCAGCTCTCTGAGTTTTGGATCCAGATCCATCAATGCGTCCTTCGATTCGAAAATTCTTCTAATTCCACAATATTCTTGATACGTAACTGCTCGGGGATCAAAGGGCTGATCCATTCTTCTCGTTTTTTTCTCCAAACAGAATCGGATGGCCCTCTTCTTTGTGACGACACAGCTTTGCCGAGTTTCTACACTTAACTGTACTGTACCGCGAGCTGGCGTAGTCAAAAATCGTGGATAGAGATCGGAAGAAAGATGGTGCGCGTAAAGAGAGGGGCAGGAAGAGAATGGGCTGTTCTGAGCTCGAGGTTGTATACAGTCTTCATCAGATCGAGCTAGACTGCACAACCTCAATTCGACAGAATCAGCTGGTACTCAATATGGGTTACGAGTTATATATTTGTGTACATTTTCTCGATAGCAGTGGTAAAACGAAGAGGAAAGAGGAATTACAGTCATACAAAGCACGAAGGGTTTCTAAGGATTTCGAACTATTACGGGGAGAGTCGAAAATCAGTGTCAATTTCTATCACGAAGAAGAAGTGTGTCAGAAATGTGTCGATGACGCCCGCTTTCAATTCAATATCCTAAATCTCGAACTGTGGATCGATGATTTGTACTTCTACAGTTTCAAAAATCAAAGATAATGTAGCGTTTGCTAAAATTTGATAATTGAGGATGCTGAATCATTCTGTGCAAGGAAAATGGAGAGGGGGTGCGAATTTCTGCGTAAATTGTCGGACAAAGTCTCTGAGTTCAAGAGTGGGAAGAGGTACGGCTGGAGTAGAGATTGTTGACTACATCAAATCATCAAATACTGATATTGTTGAAGACAATGATTGTGTGACAAGTAATGACAAAAATTTTGATTCTTGTACTGCAGAGTGAGATATCTCCATTCGCAAATAGAGAATATCAATTCGATACATCCAGCACCCTTATTTGATTTGACCTCCAGACATGTAAATAGAGTAAGAAAGACATACACAAAATTTTCTTGCAATAGTCTGAGATTTCTACATTATAACTCTACTTAGACATCGTGCATCTATATGTGCGTGTGTGTCTGTTCGTTCTCCAGACATGCAAATAAGGAAGTGAGAGAGAGATAGATAGATAGATAGATAGACGTCCTTTATTCGCCCGGAGGCAAAAATCAAATATCACATGTGGGATACATATGTCGTATAAATAGAAATTATCAATTAATATAAATAAATCTTTTGGTCAAGGACAGGTAGGTTATCACAAGTTGTGACTAGTCAAGATTGCAGCAACAAAGGCTGCTTAAAAAACATTAAATGAATAAGACGAAGGCTCAACAAAATATCGCAGTTATCTTCTAATCAGTCATGTAACAGGTTGTGAGTATAATCACAGTCCATATAAAAAGAGAAGAGCCCAATGACCTTCAAAGATTGAAGTAATGCTTCTTGTCCACATCAATCATCTGGGGAGGCTGTGAACGAAGGAATTCTTTCAAAGCATCCTTAAAAATCGAAATTTTTGCGATCTGCCGGAAACCCGAAGGGAGAAAGTTCCAGAAATGAGCACACTGGGCTTGGAAAGATCGTCTCCCGTACTCGAGTCTCATTCTGGGTACTTTGAGTTCCTGCTCTTGTGCATTCCCACGCCCAGGGCGCTCGGATTGGTGCCTGGTGAACATTGCAGACAGGTAACCAGGTTCCCTCATGTGCATGATCTTATACATGATAATGCCTGCAAAGTACATTCGCCGCGAATCAGTACGCAACCAATCCAAGCTGTCCCTGAACGGAGTGATGTGCTCGTCTCTCCTAAGATCAAAAATGTATCTCACAAATGAATTGCTCAGTCGATGTATCCGTTGCCGCTGTTCGTCCGCTGCGTCAAGATATGTGACCGTGCAGTAGTCCAGATGAGGCTGGACTAACGCCTCGACTAGTCGAATGCGAAGAGTCCTGGTGATGCATGCCCTAAAAAACCGCAAACTGTATAGGGCCCTCTTGACTTTCTTTGTCACTTGATTAATTTGCGGTTTCCACGACAATTCGCTATCTAAAACAACACCAAGGCTCACGACTGTATCACTGAAAGGGACGAAAACTCCTTCCTGTATCTCGACCCCTGGCAAGTCCATACTTTTCAGATCTTTGATATTCCTCTCAGAAGAGAAAAAGATTGCTTTGGTCTTACCAGCGTTGAGACGCAGGCCGGAGCCCGCAGCCCAATCAGCAACCAGTCGCCCCACTTCTCCTAATCGAGCGATCCCCTCTCTGATCTTATTTTTCTCCACCTGGAGATGAATTTGGAGGTCATGAGCGTAAAAGAGATGATCTACCGACTTTCCGTTCAGTAACCCGGGCAAGTCATTGACATACAAACTAAAGAGTAAAGGTCCAAGAACGGAGCCCTGCGGAACACCCAGATTGGTTGCAAGCCAATCAGAATCCCCATTTTTAGAGGTGACTAGTTGGGTGCGACCTTGTAAATATGATTTGATCCACAGGAGGGCCGATCGTGAGAAACCCAGTTGTCGGAGTTTACTCAGAAGTTTCGTTGGTGATATCGTGTCAAAGGCTTTGCTGAAGTCAAAGAGCAGTAATAGGGTGATCTTTTTCCTATCGATGCCTAGTCTAATATCATCTGTCAATTTCAGCAAAGCTGTCTGGGTACTGTGGTGTTGCCTGAAACCAGCCTGGAAGCGATCTAATAATTTTTCTTTCTTCAAGTACTCCGTGATTTGGTCGTGTGCAACCTTTTCGAGAACCTTGGAGAGAAAGCACAGCAGCGCTATAGGGCGGAAATCCGAGACTGATGATGGAGCTGCAGTCTTCTTCAGCGCAATCAGCTGTGCTTTCTTCCAAGCCTCAGGGAAAATGCTGTGAGCGAAAGAGGGGTTGAAAATATGTACAATAAGGTCACCCAACGCCGGGAGAGCCTTCGCGATCACACTTTGAGGAATTCCGTCTGCCCCGCGAGCCTGTGAGGAGAAATGTTTTATAGCAAGGACTACTTCATTAAAATTGGTTGGCTTGAATTTGAAACCCTCCTCTGGAGCCACCATAATTTCATCCATCGCATCTTCTATATTTTCGTGGGGCGAGACAGAGACTCCCGCAAAGTGAGCGTTCAACTCACCCGGGGTGAAGCCGTGAAGATCCTCCTCTTTGCTCTTGGATAAAAGGCCGAGGTTACGCATTTCCTTCCAAATATTTTTATGTTGATCAAGACCGTCTGAAAGGTGATTCTGAATGAAGGAATTCCGCTCTTTTTCGATGCGCACGTCAACTTCTTCACTGAGGCGAAAGAACTCATTTTGAAGCTCAGAACACTTGCGCAGGTTGCATTGATTTCGCTCCCAGCGCCTACGCGTCGCATCTCGCTTCTTAATGAGTGCTTTCAGCTCGGGACCAATCCAAGGAGCATCACCTTTACGGGGGTAAATCGTTTTTTCCGGTGCTAGTTCGTCCAAAACAACTTTCAAGTTTTCATTAAGACAATTAATTGCATCTTCCAAGCTAGTTTCAGCATTATTGAGCGCTGTCCAGTCACAGCGAAGCAGGCGATCATTCAACTGCTCTGGAGTGATGTTACGAAAATCCCTGTAAGTGAAGGAATTTTTAGGCGGAGCAGGAGTGAAGACGTTGATGGTCACGTCAATGACCGCGTGCCTGCCAAAACTGGGCAATAGTCTGTTTCGTGAGTCGGTAATGATGTCATTTTCATCTACGTACATGTGATCAATCCATTTGTGAGATACATTGGAGTTGTGTTGGTGAGTCGCGCCATGCTGCACAATCTGTAGGGACAGTTCTTCCGTCAGTGCAGTCAACGTCTTTGTGTCAGGATGAGCTGGGTCCAGCAAGTCTGCGTTCAGATCCCCCATGATAACTTTGTGGCTAAAGCCACCACACAGTCGGCGTAGTGACCCGAAAAGCCCATCGTCCTTCTGCATGGCGACTTTTGGGGGCCTATAAATCACACCTACTAAAATAGATGGTGAACCGCTCTGCTGCACGCCACAAAACAAGTATTCAGGGATGCCGGGACACCCTGGCCCAGAAGTATTAGACGAGGCAAGCCTCTCCACTTTGAAATCATTGCGCACATACAGAGCAACCCCACCACCGTTTCTGTTGCGGTCTTGTCGCAACAGCGAATAACCTGGGATCTGAACAAGACTGTCGTCCACGAACTCATCCAGCCACGACTCAGCTACTCCAAAAAGATGGTAGGAGGGGTCGGTAGCGACGAGCAGACGCAGATGCTCAATCTTATCCGTTAAGGAATTAAGATTGATAAACCCTGTCTTTAAGGAACCGCCACTCCCCTTAGACCCTCCGGCAGCCGTATCTAGTCAGGGAGTCCTCAAAGGTGCTGCCGCCGGAGCTGTACTTTGCTCTGGAACGGTAGAACTGTTCCCGGTGCTGTTCGTGGACTCACGATTAGGTCCTCGAACAGTTCGACACGCCGTTTGAATGACATGCAGTTCAGTGAGCGACTCAAACGCATACGCCCTCTCGCCATTTCTGCGCCTGACCCAGGAACGTCCACCACTGTGCCAAACATATTTGAAGCCCAAACCCCGTGCAAGTGGCCTCAAATGAACATATTCCTTATATTTGTCACGGGGTAACATCTCATTGATGAAAATCTTTCGGTCCGGCACGTGGGTTTTCGCTTCAGGGTCGAGGAATGTGGGCTCGATATTATGAGCTGTGAAATAATTGTTGGCAATCGAGCGCTTGGCTTTCATCACCTCCCTGACTAGGCGGCTGCACGAGAGTTGGATTACGCAAGATGGGAGAGAACGTGAGTTAACGATGGAAGCCTGGGACAATGAATTTGACGTACTGTTGTTGCGCGTCAGAGACGCCTTTCCAGACACACGCCCGGGCTGCAGAACACGAACATCAAGAATGTTTTCCCTCTCCAGCGAAGGAAGTATGGACTTGAGTACTGCAAAGGAAATGTTACATACCTCTTCTTCCGAGGCAGTAGAGTCTTTTTTTCAAAGCTCCAGTTATAATGAGTAGGTTGCACTCAAGGCCATCACCCCTGAGTTCAGTGCCCTGCCGCCCAGCATGAGAATGGTCTGACGAATCCGTTCTGAATTGAGGGGCCCCCGCAGAGAATTGATGTGGAAACTTAGGAGTAGAAGGCTCAATTTCATCAGTATTGCTAGTATCCCGCAGAGTACTCTGTTTACCCTTTATAAATTCAGTCAGACTCAAAATCTGACTCTTCATCAAGGTATTTTGCTCGAAGAGCAGCCCACGATCCAAGCGCAACTCCTCCAGCTTGGAGTTTTGCTTCTCTATAATTTCTTCCAGGGCCGACATTCGTGCCAACAGTCGGTCATCCGCCTCTCTCACTGCTGGTGTGGAAGACGGAGGAGGAATGGCTACGCCCTGACGCCCCAGGAGAGACATTATTTCGTCGAGCCGCTTCTGAGTTGAGTCATTTCGTTGAATAAAGAGGTCCAAAGTACTCTGCGGGATGAAAAACCACTTATCTCTAACAGTTTCTGGAGCTGACGTTGACGCTGGGGTTGTTGGCTGGACAGGTGTTCCATCGTAGCCATGTTGGGATGAGCCACCACCAGCCTCCGAAGATGTTGGTGAGAGTGGTGGTTGCAATGCGTCATCTCCGCCAGTGGGACATGAGGCGTCCATAGGGGCTTCCGTAGCTCCAGTTTGAATTGCCGCGCCACTAGCAGTGTGGGCTGTGGTGCTGCCATCGCCGCGAGCTGGTAGTGCAGCAGACGACAGGCACGGCTCGCGAGAGGCAGGAGCGCCTTTGGTGGTGGGAGGCTTCTCGATACGGCCTGTGACAGGGGCCTGTGGGGGGAGGGGTGATGTCCCCACCTTGCTGTGAGCGTTGAGCCGCGCTTGAGTGGTAGTTGACAGGCCACTCATACTAGCACGCGTACGGGTTTTCTCCATCTCTCTCTCTCTGACGTACTTCGTGCTGCGTCTAGCAGCCGAAACCGTCTGCTTCACTGCACTCGACGACGCTATATTAGGTGGATTTTTACTCACCTCATGACACATCACGCATAACCATTTGTTGCTCCATGTTTTTGAGCACTTAGCGTGAGCAAACCGTTTGCAGGTGCTGCATTGCTTGCTGCCAGTGCGTAGAATATTGCTGCAGATGTGGCAGGTGGAGTTGGGCATCATGGTATAGCAGACAGCAGTGATGTGACAGAGCGTGAATCAGACGATCGCCGAGCATGCGCACAGAGATCGGTTTCGGCGCCAAGCACCGTGCTGATATTCCTTCAGATGTTAATCGATTGCAGAAATTGGAATAATTCCTCTCAGGCTCGAGTTGGAGCCATGCAGCAATGCTCCAAAAGTATGAGCCTGCGAGAGGATATCCAATCTGCAAAAAGAGAGAGAGAGATTGATTGATTGACAACCTTTATTCACCCGAGGGCGAAATTGAAATAATACAGTGGCATATGTCACATATGTTTCACCCACATAAAAAATATATAAGAAAGTATGAATATTTGTCTTTTTGGTCAAGGAATATTAGAATTATCACAGAAAGTGACTAGTCATTTTAAGGCATCGAGAGATGCATAAAAGTCAAGGAAGAGAATGATGAAATACACTCTCATATACATACAGTGACGAAGTAGCCACGTATAACTCTTTTAAAAAAGGGAACGCCGATTGAAAAGAGCCCAAACATATCACAGTTTAGAGATTGAAACAATGCCTCCTCTCCATATCAATCTTCTGAGAAGACTGAGTCAGAAGGAAATCTTTTAAGGCCTCTTTGATACTGATATTTTCCCCAGCTGCCGAAAGCCCGGAGGGAGAAAGTTCCACAAATGAGCACATTGAGCCTGGAATGATCTTCTTCCGTACTCAAGTCTCATATTGGGGACCTTGAGTACCCGCTCTTCTGCATCACCACGTGCGGGGCGTTCGGATTGGTACCTGGTAAACATCGCAGCTAGGTAGCCAGGTTCTCCAAGATGCAAGTTCTTATGCATTAAAAGTGCTGCAAAGTACATTATCCGCGAATCAGTACGTAACCAACCCAAACGTTCCCTAAACGGGGTGATGTGCTCGTCTCTCCTAAGATCAAAAATGTACCTCACACATAAATTGCTCAGTCGCTGTATCCGTTGCCGCTGTTCGTCTGTGGCTTCAAGGTACACGACTGTGCAATAATCTAAATGCGATTGAACTAATGACTCGACTAGGCGAATTCGGAGAGGTCTGGTGATACACGCCCTAAAAAACCGCAATCCGTATAGGGCTATGTTCACTTTCTTAGTTACTTGGTCAATGTGCGGTTTCCACGTCAGTTCACTATCAAGTGTAACACCAAGACTCACGACCGTATCGCTGAACGGAATGAACTTTCCCTCTTGTATCTCAACCCCTGGCAAGTCCATTCTCTTCAGATCTTCGATATTCCTCTCAGAGCTAAAGAAGATTGCCTTGGTCTTGCCAGCGTTGAGACACAGGCCAGAACTTCTGGCCCATTCAGCAATGAGTCGTCCTACTTCTCCCAGCCAAGTGATGCCTTCCTTGATCTTAGTTTTCTCGACTTGGAGATAAATTTGAAGATCATCCGCATAGAATAGATGATATACCGACTTTCCGTCTAGCAAACCAGGTAAGTCACTTACATATAAGCTGAAGAGTAAAGGCCCGAGAACGGATCCCTGTGGAACACCCAGATTGGTTTCGAGCCAATCAGAACTACCGGATTTTGAAGTGACTATTTGGTTGCGGCCTTGTAAGTATGATTTTATCCACAGGAGTGCCGATGTTGAAAAACCAAGGTTTCGGAGCTTCCTCAACAGCTTTGAAGGTGTTATTGTGTCGAGAGCTTTGCTGAAGT
This sequence comes from Eretmocerus hayati, assembly GCA_029851415.1. Lineage (NCBI taxonomy): Eukaryota > Metazoa > Arthropoda > Insecta > Hymenoptera > Aphelinidae > Eretmocerus > Eretmocerus hayati. Next base: position 73,854,570 of record CM056742.1, on the reverse strand, counting down.
CGAATAGTAGGAGTAAGGTGATCTTTTTCCTATCAATGCCTACTCTGAAGTCATCCGTCAACTTTAGTAAGGCTGTCTGGGTGCTATGGTATTGCCTGAAACGAGTCTGGAGGCGATCAAGAAGTTTTTCTACTCTTAAATACTCCGTGATTCGGTCATGTGCAATTTTTTCCAGAACCTTGGAAAGGAAGCACAGCAGCGCTATGGGACGTGAGTCCCAGACCGTTGATGGAGCTGCAGTCTTCTTCAATGCAATCAGCTGCGCTTGCTTTCAAGCCTCAGGAAAAACGCTATGAGCGAAAGAGGAATTGAAAATATGTACTATGAGATCACCAATTGCTGGGAGAACTTTCGCGATCACGCTCTGGGGGATCCCATCCACCCCACGGGTCTGCGAGGAGAAATGTTTAATAGCTAGGACTACATCATTGAAATTTGTGGGATTAAATTTAAACATCTCCTCCGCCGGTGCAGAGTTAATATCGTCCATTGCTTCATTGATATTTTTGTAAGGCGAATCGGAGACCCCCGTGAAGTGAGCGTTCAACTCATCCGGTGTGAAACCGTGAAGTTCCTCCTCTTTGCTCTTGGGCAAGAGGCCGAGATTGCGCATCTCCTTCCAGATATTCCTGTTCTGATCAAGAGCGTCTGAAAGATGGTTTTGAAGAGAGGAATTACGTTCTTGCTCAATGTGCAGACCTCTTTGCTAAGCCGAAAGTTCTTATTTTGAAGCTCAGGACACTTGTGCTGGTTGCGTTGCATGCGCTCCCAGCGCCTGCGCGTCGCGTCACGCTTATTCATGAGCACCCTTAACTCAGGACCAATCTAAGGAGCATCGATCTTACGCGGGTTCATGGTTTTTTCCGGTGCTACCCTGCTGCGAAAGTTCGACTGGATTCGATTGAAATACATCCAATCGTTCTGAATCTAGAATCTTATGATGAATTTGAAACATGACTTTCAGGATTGAGGAAGATTGGATTTCAATAACGATCAATGATGTTGATCATGATTCGAACAGTATAGACCAATCTACACCAATGCAGACTTTTTGCATTGAAAATGAGATTGCCAATCAATCTCAATACTTACTGCCAGTATTCGGAAGTCAGTTTATCTGTATGAATGCTGATTCCCTTGATAGAATATCGCGATTCCAATCTGTGTCAATGCCATAAAAAAGCATTGACATGCTATGTGTCCTATCTACTTCAATCGATTCCAACACTGTTTTTCAGTAATGGAAACATCAACATCTCAATCCGCCTGAATCGACCTCGATACTGACTGAAAGCATTAGAAACCTTAAACCCTATTTATCTGAATCGATTCGAATCCTGGATATCATTATCGGAATTCCGAAATCCTATCTGCCTCAATCGATTTCAATACTGTTTCCCAGTATTGGAAACATCGAGATCTCAATCCGCCTCAATCGACCTCAATACTGAGTGGAAGTATTGGAGTCCTCATATCCTATTCATCTAAATCGATTTGAATGCTGGATATGAATATTGGAGATTCGAGATCCTATCTGCCTCAATCGATTCGAATACTGTTTTTCAGTATTGGGAACATCGAAAACTCAATCCCCCTCAATCGACCTCAATACTGACTTTCAGTCATTATTACAAATCAACGTCTTCCATATACATCACTCACATTACAGGTAAGGTTTCAATACAATCCAATACTTATTCTAATCATGATCGCATTGACATATCATCGCATTACATAACTAAACGCTATTTGGAGGTTCTATCACTCGTCAGTCTTATATAGGAACAGGAGAGATGGTTCGTCACTTGCGAGAAAGCAATCCCATGATATTTTGATGCAAACTGAGATGGTCATCGAAACGCCACCTAGCGTCAGCCACTCGAATTCATCGGCCTCAATCGATTCCAATACTAACTTTCAGGATTGGGAATTTCAATATCTCACACTACGTCAATCGGTCCCAATACTGACTATGAGCATTGACGAGTATATTCATCGTCCTTAATCGATTTAGATGCTGAATAACAGTATTGAGGACTTGAAATCCATCTGTCCCAGTCGATTCCAGTACTGTTTTCTAGTATTGGGAACATCGGAGATCCCGACCTACTTTAATCAATCTCAATACTGACTGTGAGTATTGGAGCCCTTATATCCTAATAACTTGATTCGAATTCAGCACTGTCTCTCAATATTGGGTAGATCGCTATCTCAATCCACTTCAATCAGTATTGGAGAATTGGAATCCTATTTGCCCCAATCGATTCCAGTACTGTTTTTTAGTATTGGTTACACCGAGATCTTAATCAGCTCCAATCGATCTCAATACTGATTGTCAGCATCGGAAATCTTATATCCTATTGACCTGAATCGGATTGACTGCTGGATATCACTATTGAGTACTTGAAATTCTATCTGCCCAAATCGATTCCAGAACTATTACTCAGTATTGGGAACATCGAGACTCAGTCTGCTTCAATCGATCTCAATACTGATTTTCAGCATTGCAGATCTTATATCCTATTTACCTGAATCGGAATGGATGCTGGATATCAGTATTCAGGACTTGCAATCCTATCTGCCCCAATCGATTCCAGTACTGTTTTTCGGAATTGGGAACATCAAAATCTCAACCTACTTTAATCGATCATAATACTGACTGTAAGTATTGGAGCCTTTATATCTCAATATCCTGAATCGATTTGAAAACTGTCTCTCATTATCCGGTAGATCGCTATCTCAATCCACTCCGATCGATCTCTATACTAAATGTAAGCATAAGTGACCGTATCATATCCTATCTACTTGAATCGACTCGAATGTTGAAAATCAGTATTGGAGAATTGAGATCCTTTCTGCCCCAACTCATTCCAATACCATTTCCAAGTATTGGACACACTGAGATCTCAATCCGCTTCAATCGATCTCAATACTGATTTTCAGTATCGGAAACCTTATATCTTATTCACCTGGATCGAATTGAATGCTGAATCTCAGTATTGGGGACTTGAGATCTCATCTGCCCCAATCCAATCCAGTACTGTTTTTCAGTCACGGGAACATCGGGATCTCAATCCGCTTCAATCGATCTCAATGGTGATTTTCAACATTGCAGACCTAATATCGTATTCATCTGAAGCAAATTGAATGCTGAATATCAGTATCAAGAACTTGGGATTTCATCTTCCCCAATCGATTCCAGTACAATTCTTCAGTATCAGGAACATTGAGTTCTCAATCCGCTTCAATCGATCTCAATACTGTCTTTCAGCATTGCAGACCTTATAACCCATTCACCCGAATCGATTAGAATGCTGTGTATCAGATTGGGGATGAGAAGTCCTATCTGCCTCAATAGATCCAGATACTGACCTCTAACATTGGAGACCGTATATTCTATCAACGTCAATATACCTGAATGATGATTGTTAGTATTGAGGACTTGAAAACCTATCTGCCCCGATCGATTACAGTACCGTCTCCCAGTATCGGAAACATCGAGATCCCAATCCACCCAATCGATTTCAATACTGATTTTCAGCATTGCAGACCTTATAACCCATTCACCTGACCAATAGCAAAACTCATCCTCAGGCCTTACCAATCCCGCTCAGCAGTATTGAATTCGATTGGAATATATGGAACCTAGAGGAGTTCAATACTGATTGCGAGTATGGAGGAGGACAGAATGACCATGCACCCACGATTCCAATCCGATTCTGTAGTATTCATCTCGATTGGTCAATCACGCAATGAGTGATCGGGTCATCATTGAGATCGATTGACGGAGTCGGCTTGATGCTGCCTGGCAGGATTCAGACCGATAGCAGAACTCATCTTCAGGCCATTCCAATCCTGCTCAGCAGTATTGAATTCGATTGAAATATATGAAACCTAGAGGAGTTCAATACTGATTGTGAGTATTGAGAGGGGTAGAAGAACCATGCACCCACGATTCCAATCCGATTCTGTAGTATTCATCTCGATTGGTCAATCAGGCAATGATTGATTGCGTCATCATTGAGATCGATTGACGAAGTCGGCTTGATGCTGCCTGGCAGGATCCAGTCTGAAAGCGAAACTTATCCTCAATCCGTACCAATCCTGCAGAGCATTATTGAATCAGATTCGAATATATGAGGACTAGAGGAGATCAATACTGATTGTAAATATTGAGGAGGATAGAATGACCATGCACCCACGATTCCAATCCGATTCTGTAGTATTCATCTCGATTGATCAATCACGCAATAAGTGATCGGGTCATCATTGAAATCGATTGACGGAGTCGGTTTGATGCTGCCTGACAGGATTCAGACCGATAGCAGAATTCATCTTCAGGCTGTTCCAATCCTGCTCAGCAGTATTGAATTCGATTGCAATATATGAAACCTAGAGAAGTTCAATACTGATTGTGAGTATTGAGGAGGATAGAATGACCATGCACCCACGATTACAATCCGATTTTGTAGTATTCATCTCGATTGGTCAATCACGCAATGAGTGATCGGTCATCATTGAAATCGATTGACGCAGTCGACTCAATCTTGCCTGGCAGGATTCAGCCCGATAGCAAAACTCATCTTCAGGCGGTTCCAATCCTGCTCAGCAGTATTGAATTCGATTGGAATATATGAAACCTAGAGGAGTTCAATACTGATTGTGAGTATTGAGGAGGATAGAATGACCATGCAGCCACGATTCCAATCCGATCCTGTAGTATTCATCTCGATTAGTCAATGACGCAATGAGTGATTGGGTCATCATTGAAATCGATTGACGGAGTCGACTCAATGCTGCCTGGCAAGATCCAGACCGTTAGCGAAACTTATCCTCAATCCATACCAATCCTGCTCAGCAGTATTGAATCCGATTCAGATATATGAGGACGAAAGGAGATCAATACTGATTGTCAGTATTGAGGAGGATAGAGACCATGCTTCTACGATTTGAATTCCATCCTATAGTATTCAGCTCGATTGGTCAATGATGCAACGAGTGATTGGGTTATCATTGAAATAGATTCACACCGTCAATTCGATGCCGCCTGACAGGATTCAGACCGATAGCAAAACTCATCTTATGGCCGTTGCAATTCTGCTCAGCAGTATTGAATTCGATTGCAATATATGAAATCCAGAGGAGTTCAATACTGATTGTGAGTATTGAGAGGGATTGACTAACTATGCACATACGATTTCAATTCGATCCTCTAGTATTCATCTCGATTAGTCAATCACGCAATAGGTGATTGGGGGATGATTGGAATCAATCCAGGGCTAATGACTCGAATCTCGTCATTCATGATTGAGATTGATAGGAATGAGCAAGGCTTTCGTGCACCTGTACTGCAGGGAGGTATTGGGTTCGATTGAGGAATGTTGCAACAATAGTGTTCAAAAGGTGAAATTCAATCCTGTCATTCAGGATTGGTTAGGATAGACAATTAGTATCGTTCCACAAATTTAATTAGTTTCCGAAGCATCGATCTCGATAGAGCAGTGGGAGACCGGACCCATCATTCAATTAGATTGATTCCAATACTGTATTGGTTCATTCAAACATATTGAACCAGCAAAGATTTTTCATCCATCCATCCGGATCCTATCCTATGCTGAATACTAGTATTGGATTATATTCGCTCACATCAATCCTCATCAACAGTATAGAATTCGATTGGCAGTTGTGATGTGAAATCTACAATCCAGGATTCAGCTAGATTGGGTCTATGTTCGATTGATCTGCATTGAATCCCAATACTGCTCTCGCCGGTTGAGTAATAGAACCGATTGAAATGTATTGATCCCGATAGGATTCGATTGGTTTTCAATCTATTCCAATTGATCTTTTGCAGCAGGGTAGTTCATCTAAAACAATCTTTAAATTTTCATTCAAGCAGTGAATTGCGTCTTCCAAACTGGTTTCGGAATTTTCGAGAGCTGTCTAGTCGCAGCGAAGCAGACGGTCATTCAGTATCTCCGGAGTGATGTTACGAAAATCCCTGTTTCTCCCAATTCAGTATCTCCCGAGTGATGTTACGAAAAGAGAGAGAGAGAGAGAGAGAGAGAGAGAGAGAGAGAATGAATGAATGAATGAATGATAACCTTTATTCGCCCAAGGGCAAAAATACAAAAATATAGTAGCATATGAAACATATATCACTAATACATAATGAATACATTAAATTTGTAAAAATTTGTCGTTTTGGTGAAGGCTATTCGAATTATCACAGGAAGCGACTAGTCATCTCGAGGCATCGTAAAATGCTAAGAGTCATGAAAAGAAAGATAAGAAAAAGTCACGTTTTCATATATATATACATATATCAGTCTTGACAAATAAGGTTGAGGAAAAGAAAACATTTTCCCGTTTGGGAAGACATATAAAGAAGACATGGGCCCACAGTCATATCACAGGAATCTTAGTTCGGAAGCGAAAAAGCCACGCATAACTCAGCTGTAGTAGAAGACATCAATTGAAACGGGCTCATGCCTATCACAGTTTACAAGTTAAAATAGTGTTTTTTCTCCACATCAATCCTCTGGGAGGATAGTGTTAACAGGAAGTCTTTTAAGGGCTCTTTAAATAATGATATCTCCCCAAGCTGCCGAAAGCCCGGAGGGAGAAAGTTCCACAAATGAGCGCATTGGACCTGGAAAGATCTTCTTCCATATTCAAGTCTCATGTTGGGAACTTTGAGTACCCGCTCTTCTAGATCACCCCGTGCGGGGCGTTCCGATTGGTACCTGGTAAACATCGCATCTAGGTAGCCAGGTTCTCCTAAGTGCATGATCTTATGCATCAAGAGAGCTGCGAAGTACATTCTCCGCGAATCAGTACGTAACCAACCCAAGCGCTCCCTAAACGGGGCGATGTGCTCGTCTCTCCTAAGATCAAAAATATATCTCACACATGAATTGCTTAGTCTCTGTACCCGTTGCCGCTGTTCGTCCGTGGCGTCGAGGTACACGACCGCGCAATAATCTAGGTGCGGTTGAACCAATGACTCGACTAGGCGAATTCGGAGAGGTCTGGTGATACATGCCCTAAAAAACCGCAGACCGTATAGGTCTCTGTTGACTTCTTTAGTTACTTGCTCAATGTGCGGTTTCCATGTCAATTCACTGTCCAGTGTAACACCAAGACTCACGACCGTATCACTGAACGGGATGAATTTTCTTACCTGTATCTCAACCCCTGGCAAGTCCATTCTCTTCAGATCTTTGATATTTCTCTCCGAACTGAAGTAGATTGCCTTGGTCTTGCCAGCGTTGAGACACAGGCCGGAACTTCTGGCCCACTCGGCAACTAGTCGTCGTATTTCGCCCAGCCGAGCAATACCTTCCCTGATCTTATTTTTATCGATTTGGAGATAAATTTGGAGATCATTCGCATAAAATAGATGATGTACCGACTTTCCGTCTAGCAAGCCAGCCAGGTCATTCACATACAAGCTGAAGAGGAGAGGCCCAAGGACGGACCCCTGTGGAACACCCAGATTGGTTTCGAGCCAATCAGATTTGCCTACTTTAGAAGTGATTTGTGGTGCGACCCTGTAAATATGATTTTATCCACAGGAGCGCCGATCTTGAGAAGCCAAGATGTCGTAGCTTCCTCAACAGCTTGGATGGTGAGATGGTGTCAAAAGCTTTGCTAAAATCGAATAGTAGGAGCAGAGTGATCTTCTTTCTGTCTATACCTACTCTGATGTCATCGGTCAATTTGAACAAAGCTGTCTGGGTGCTATGGTATTGCCTAAAACCAGTCTGGAAGCGATCGAGTATCTTCTCGATTTTCAAGTACTCCGTGATTTGGTCATGTGCAATTTTTTCCAGAACCTTGGAGAGAAAGCACAGCAGTGCTATAGGACGGAAGTCCGAGACCGTTGATGGAGCAGCAGTCTTCTTTAACGCAATCAGCTGCGCTTGCTCCCAAGCCTCAGGAAAAATGCCATGAGCGAAAGAGGAGTTGAAAATATGTACAATAAGATCACCAATGGCCAGAAGAGCTTTTGCAATCACGCTTTGGGGTATTCCATCCGCTCCACGGGCCTATGAGGAGAAATGTTTGATAGCAAGGGCTACATCACTAAAATTTGTGGGCTCAAATTTAAACCCCTCCTCCGGTGCCGAGTCAATATCGTCTATTACTTCATTAATATCTTCGTGGGGCGATACGGAAACTCCCGCAAAGTGTGCGTTCAACTCACCCGGTGTGAAGCCATGAAGTTCCCCCTCTTTGCTCTTAGGCAAGAGGCCGAGATTGCGAATCTCCTTCCAAATGTTCTTCTTCTGATAAAGAGCATCTGATGAATGGGTTTGAATGAAGGCGTTGCGCTCTCGTTCAATGCGCAAGTCGACCTCTTCGCTAAGCCGAAAGTATTCATTTTGAAGCTCAGGACACTTGCGCTGGTTACGTTGAATCCGTTCCCAGCGCCTGCGCGTCGCGTCTCGCTTATTCATGAGTACCCTCAGCTCAGGACCAATCCAAGGAGCGTCATTTTTACGCGGATTAATAGTTTTTTCGGGTGCTAATTCATCTATAACGATCTGCAAATTTTGCAAGAGAGAGAGAGAGAGAGAGATTGCATTGAATTGCAATTGCGTGTGGCTCATTCGCTTGGCAACCGCGGGCAAAGCAAGTCACCCGAGTAAGTGCATCAGGTCAAGGGTTAATTTGCATAAAAGATGTATACATAGAATTGTACTGAGGCTGCACGACCTGGTGAATCCTCGTACTGGAGCTACTCTGGGGGGCGTCCTCGATATGAGGAGGTCCTCGTCGTGGGGTTCTGTTCCAGTGGAGTATTTATCACCAGCTTGCTGCAGAATCAGTACAGTTCTATCTACTAATGTATCATCTCATAAGCGCACGAAAGCGATTGATTTGAAGCTATACTAGTACATTGGTTAATACACAGCCTTAATGCATATGGATATTGGTATTAGTATCTACAATTACTCACATATATGATTTCACTTACACAACTGGTCTGATGGTCATCTGCGCAAGTGGCTTACTGAAAATTCTTATTTCTTAAACTTTCAAAATTATCTGAAAATTGCAGACGTTGCACTGTTCATCAACAGTTTTGAGTCTTTCGAATGTTTTCCTACTTTTGACACGTTGGCAACATGCATATTCCTGGATGAAATTCCATTCATCTATGAATGATCCATGCTTGGACAGTCGCTCGTCACGGTAACACTGTTGAATTTTGAGATACGACTCATTCTGTGGTCATCACCCATAAGACGTCGTATCAAATTCCAATACTTCAGACATTTGTTTCCAAAAACTAGGTCGTCAACTTGCATATCTCAAAACTGCGATGAATTCGTTCTAACACGGAATATATGCCATAATTTTTCCAAATCGGAATTTTTGCAAAAAAAAGGGCGCTGGTGCCTCCTCAAGATTTATTCCAGATTATTCCTATACCTCTGAGCTACCGGAGCCGAGAAATTCTTCCAAAAATCATCAAAATTTGCCCTTCTTCGAGTTCAAATGAGGGAAATCCAGATTCATACTGATAAAAATGGATGATGTCATCTCAAGGTACGTTCGAATACCTTCGAAACGAGCGCTAACGAAGCCCTTTTCGGTCAAGTAGAGCTTACCAGTTCCCTTTACAAAATTGGAATGGAAAATTTCGGATGTCCTGAAACTTTTGACCGGCAGTGTATTCAACCGCAAATATCCACATGCTTGGGCCCAAAAGTCTGTGAACACTGGACTCCAAAACCTAGCAAAGCAAATAGTCCCGCAGATTCCCGAACCCTCGGATCCAAGAATCTTATCGGGTAAAAATTCAACCCCAAGACCTGGATCGGGGAATAAACCCGGAGAACCCTGTTGCTTAGACCGACAATTTCATCGCCTAAGGAATCAGTCCCAGAACATAAGAAGGCGAACGAACCCGCAAACAACTGGATGAACGGGCCAAAAGTTCTGTCTCTAGAGGAATCAGCCCTAACACCAAGCAAGGGAATTGAGCCCGCAAATAACCGGATGCTCGGATTAAAGGTTGTGTCGGGAGAGAATCCATATCCAAAACCTAGAGAGGGAAGTGGACCCGCAAATACCCGAATGCTCGGACGAAAAATTCTATCGTCTGAAAGATCAACCCAGAATAACATAAGGAGCAAAATGAGCCCGCAACTAGCCGAATGCTCGAGCCATGGATACCCTCGGGGAAAAATCATCCCAGAAACCTAGGGAGGCAATCAAACCGGCAAATTATTGGATGCTCGGACCAAGACTTTGTTCTAGTCGAAAAGTCGGGGATGGTCGCCAAACCCACAAGTACACTGAAAAAATTGAGCAATTCCGAAGAAGACTTGAAATTGAATTTGAATTTATTGAGACCAGTTTGGTACAACAACTAGTCCATATGAGTACCATCCGCAGAGATGCATCCACATCTGAACGCAGACTGGTATAAGAATAATAATAACAATTAGATAATACTACTCAATAATGAGTATAAACTTAATAAGTTATAATAGTAAAATTGCCAAGGCAGATGATTCTTGGTGAAATCGAATTAAAAATGATATTTGAAGAATATGAAGATCACGTATACAAGATATCAATGTCGATGACAGTTGATTTTGTTCATATTCACGTAGTAATAGTTAACCCTCTAACGCCCAATGGGTCCTGTGGGACCCACTTCCAAAATCCAGACATGACAAGCACTATGGCAATAATGGCTTTCTTCTAGGCCAAAACTAAGTGTCTGTGATGATACGAGGCCCTGATAAAGCGTACATCGTTTTTGGGATCACGCGAAACTCAGCGCTCGCGCGTCGCTCGACGAGGACGTGAGTTGACGATCTAAATCGATTCATGAAGAGATGCAAATGACTCCTAAGTATCCAATACCTATTGAAACATCTTCTTTGAGCCCCCCTTGAAGTTATTCATGCGTTGGAATGGTTCAAATGGGAAATTTTTCCAGGGGCTGGTCAATTTAGAAAGTGGGTCCCGCAGGACCCATTGGGCTTCCGTGACATAGTATAGAGTGAGTATTTCTCGAAAACTGAGTTACACTTTTCATAGAAGCACGACTCCGACCAGGTATCTGAGTTGCTATCAGAACGAATGTTCTATGATTGAATGACGTTTGAAGAGTCACTGTCAAGATTCTCTCAGATTTTTTGGAACAATGTTATTTTCTCCATACGCTGAGTATCGGAAGGTTGAGTCAGTTACATTGAAAAAGTGCGAAATCAGGCAATATTCCAACTCGTATGAAGAGCACTATGCATTTGTCATGGGAAATTGATGAAATGCCATCCTGGAATCTATACAAACTATCTGAAAAACATTTTCTCAGCGCGTGAAAGTCCTGATCTCTTCAAAATACTGTATGCTACACTAAAAGTCAGAGGTTCCATAGATCTCTTCATATGTAACGCGAAAGCTCTACAACGTTCCGATAGATTATTCTGATTTCGTAGGTGAATTTTGAAGACTCTTATCGTGAGGCCAATGAATTTTGAGCATTCTCCAATGAGTATTCTTTGAGTTATGAACTTTTTATGGGAGTTTTCCAATTTCTACTGAAGAAGCATATTTTACAAATGATTTGGACTCCCTCCCTATCATTCAAGAAATTTTCGAAGATGTAATCTCGATGTTTTTTGAGGTGCGTAATCAATTGGTTGATATGAAATTTCGTTGAATGTCATTATAATGGTCTTAGGGACCAATGTAGAAAGGAGTACGGGGAAGCTAGGATGAAGTGGGGAGAGATCAAAATTCTGTATCAACCGATCGATTTAGCACCTCGAAAACCCCTTATATCGAACGACTTATATTTTCCGAGGCAGGAGGAGAAATTATAAATAGTTTCCAAGATATGGAAGGATGAAAAATTTTTACGATCCTGCGGAAAATGATCGGGGCGTGCTAGAAATATAGCATCCCCATCTTCAGATGTCACCAAATATGTGTGTAAAATTCCAGGGGGATCGGTGGAAACAGTGAGGAGTTTTGCTGCGCCATAGGTAACAACATAAATACACACATAGACGGTCAGAGGGCTTGAATGATAGGGTTGTAGTAATTTCCCAAGGCTCTATCAAGAAAAACGGTTGCCCACAGTTGATGGATCTGGGGAAAATGGAGAAGATGTACGATTTACATGTATCCAAGAGCTTTATTGGGAATAGTATATTACGTCTCGATTGCTGGAAACCGCGTGTTTCCGCGGCTCGTGCTGGACGTCGGCGAAGCCGATGTCCTGCGCGAGCTCCGCGGAAAAAACGCGGTGGCCAGCAAGAGCGACGTAAGATATTTTATATCATGAGTGCTGCACCACGGTTTCCCCGTCCTAATTTATTGTTATTATTGTTCAATTGTCAGTAATCGGATTTCGTCTGCTGCAGCTCTGTCGGTAAGAGGCGTGTTTCTGTTTCCATTGCATATATCCATATATTTTTGTTTCTGACCGTTGTGCTATATCGTGCTACTCGATAATTTCTCCCTAAAATATCTCTAGACTCTTATACGTGCTCACACATGCACACGCGTCGCGCATCCGTTTCTATGGTTCTGTATACCCATGTATTTTTGTTTCTGAGCGTTTCGCTATATATATGGCCCACGTTGATGAATGTTTGTGTCCGTTAGACTTGATCCAAACAAGACATGCAATTGATGATGAATGTTTATAAAAGGAAAAGCGATGGAACATGGATTAATGAAAATGATACAAATAGTCATTTTGTGAGTATTAGGCAGTAAAATTCAATGATTTAGAACAATAATGACATATTTTGTGCAACCATTATTAGACAAAATATTGAATCCATTTCAATTCAATGCCCCTATAATCAATGTGAAAAGTTGATGAGTATATTGATGTGTTGCTGAAACAACTGAATCTGATACAAATCTGCTCAAGATGTACCACCAAAAAATGATGATTATGCCTGATATGTTGCTGAGGTAACTTTTCTCAAAGATTTGACAACTTCCAAGCGAATGATCCATCCGAGCGTGGAAGTTTTGATTCTATGCTCGATATATCAGTACAAATTGCTCAAGATGTAACTCTTATAGTTGACGAGTATTGATGTATTGCTGGAAAAACTGAATCTGAAAGAAATCTGCTCAAGTTGTAACATCAAAAAATGATGGCGTCTGATATGTTGACGAGAAACCTCTATCTGAGATCAAAATCTGAGGAGTGTATGTTTTGATTCTATGCTTGATAGTTGGGTCATTGTTGAAGAATCCTACGGTTCAGGAATAATATTCTATATCCAAGCGTAATCAGTTAAACATACTTTGTGTGTGCCTATATTTCAATATTCTAATGGTATTGATGAAATGTATCATCCTTGAACTGGTTTACTGAAACTCATCACATAGTTTCTGAAATACCAGTTTGGATTCATTTTTCAACATCTATAACTTTTGGAGGTTATGGGTCGTCTAGGGAAATCTAGTGATAATTCAATCGTGTAGAAACACAGCACCCACCTTCGTGAAAAACGTCGAGTTTCTAGGTACCCCCACCCGCGTCAAGACCCCCAGAAATTGTGGTGTTTCCAGCACGAATGATATAAAAAACTTTTCGAGAAAAAGTTCGAGGAAACATTGACAACAAACAAATGGAAGTTTTCTCTCTTGAGGAAGCAAAAATGATGAAGTACCGAATAGAATATTCTCATAAATGCATTATGGAATGATATTATGAGTTTCTATGCTGTTGTATGGAATTGGTGTTGGTCAGGTGCTCGTTCGGTAATGAAATTCACAAGCCCGTTTGTGAAATCACAAGGCTCAGCCTGGTATCCAAGAATTACCGCAGCTAGGACTGGTAAATTTACATAGATATCTCTCACAGTGTAGTTTGAATGAATGACTAAACTATATTGAAACATATCATTACACTAAAACGAGGTGGTGCGGTGGGCTGCTGAACGGGAACTGTCAAGAGCCGCGGAAAGCGACAAACGCGACGACGAGAGACTTGAGCGCGAACGTGAACTGGCGGTAACGCACCAAAATTCAAATGGTATGAAATAGATAGATATGGAACTGAACACACACGAATGGAGCTGGTATCTCATAGCTGGGGAGTGGAAAAATATCTGGAGAATTGTGGCTTTGATTGACCCAGATATGATGTCAAAATTCTCAAAAGTGAGTGAGTTCTCCTCAAATTTACGAACTTGAATATGATTCATATCACAATTTTCAGGAGCTTCACGTGTGGAATTCCTTATTAACCTCTTCGCTCCTTTGAGAATCATAGTTTCATAGCTGGGCAGTTGGAGTCATAATTCCGGAACAGTTTTCTACTCCCCAGCTACGGTCTACTGTTGCACCCTGAGCTTATTATTTACTCTGATGCAAACTCTTCTCAGATTTCGGGGTCAGATCTCAGCGGACAGAACCCCTGTTATCAAAATGCGGAACTCGGATCTGTTTGGTATCACTATTCTGTAATAGGTTCACGTTTGAAATCCACACAAAGCCCACCCATCCTTGAGGATTTTGATCTCATAAATGAGCAGTCAGGGCAATCCCCAGTTACAGGATAGTGGTTCAACTCGTGTTGATAGTCTACCTTTGATACTACTTTCTATGATCAATATGCAGAACTCAAATACGCTCTCTATTGCCATTCTCTAGTAGGTTCACGCTTAGAATCCACACAAAAACCACCTGTTTTCTTCAAAATTTGATCCCATGCTAGGTAAGCAGCAGAAGTCAACATTTCTTCAAATCATTTTCCTACTCTCCAGCCACTGAATATCAATTCAATTAGTGTTTATAATCTGCCGGAGAAATAGACTTTCCCAAACTTCGTAGTCAGAATTCGGGTGATGAAATATATAGGTATTAAGTACAGACATAGAAGTTTCCATCAATAAGATATATTTTCATGAGTTACATCACACACGCACCTGGAGTAATGCGTCAAAACGGAGAACACTATTGGGCATGGTCGTGGAAGAAAGGTCTGATGACCAAGATGGGAACACATGGGTGACGCTAAACCTCTCCCATCCCTAACCTTCTCTCGATCCGATATGGCGATCCTGATTGTCGGGCAGGGGTCATCCGTGGGGTTATCTATGAGCCCGCGCTCAAATACAGTCTGATCCATTAAGTGTGTACATGCCATAACCGGGATGTAGGAAAAATTTGTATTTTCAACCGAGTTATTTGTGAAAATTCGTAATCGTTCTCAGAATTTGTAACTCTTGATAGGGATAGGATTCTTAATCATCACATTTGAAGTGTTAGGAAGCGGGTGCCAACTTCACACGCGTAATGATTTACCTTCTAACCATTACATAACGAACACGTGTTGATAATGTAATGAAATGTTTCGCCATTAAGGTTATGTGTTGCATTTGCGCGTAGTGTTGCGATTTTTGCAGTTCCTTCACATATAGTGATTCTTGTTTTCTTTTCTGGCTCTTCCTCCTCGTCATCTCACCGTGAAGTTCCGCGAGAAGGAGTGGAGAAGGGAAGAGCTCTTCCGCCGTTGAATAGCTGAACGCCATCTCACTGATTAGGAGGTCATGACATTATCTAACGCACACAAAAGCACAACGTCCATACTGACACGGGTGCCTCTACATCCGTGTGGAAGTTGTGCGTCAGTAGTGGAGAGTCGCGAGAGAGGGTAGAGAGCTGTGTACTAAGCAGCACTAATTTAAGGCTACCGATACTCATTTTTTGCTTCCCCTGAAGGGAAAAGTTTGATTTCGCGACTGCATATTTCAGATCAGCACTCCCATTCAATTGCATATTCTCTCCACCAAAAGCCCTCGTATCAAGATAATGGTTAGACCATTTTGTTCCTCTGACCGAGATCTATCGATTGGAAATGATACTTGTTCTCGAAGAAGCATTCCAAACCTGAGATAGGCTCATCTTTGAGGCCCTTTGTCCGTGTGTGTGTTGTTTTTTTTCCTTGACGCTTCCTCTTTTACCCTCAACCTGATCAATTCTTGCTACAAGTTGGACAGTATCACTCAGAGGAGAGTCCAGTGATTTGGCATCTCTTTGCTCCCAGTGTCATACAATCTACAGGCTCTTTGAACAACAAATCCTTGAATCGCTAGTTTTAATTGTGAAATATCTTCTTCCACCAAGGTCTCACGGAAGTTCGAATTACCTAGACTATACTAATTTTGACTGAATCTATCGATTGGTTGATACCGAAATTACATTCAATTCCTGCAAAACTCAAAAATCTGAGATAATTCGAACTATTTACTAAAAATTCCATTTTTAATGTCTGCAAACAAACTGTATCGAAATTCTGTCTCAACCAAACGATAATGATTGCTGAAAATCCCAGAAATCACATGCCCCAAATTCCGGTCATAAGCTTCCTAAAAGATATGGCGAAACATCTTTTTGAATATTCATTTTTTCCCCGTATCTTCCCCTAAAAGTAATTGACCAAACTTTTAATGACCTAAATAGATTTTTTTATCATTTTCCATCAACCTTTGATACAGAATCTGAATTGAACTCATAAACCATGATTGAAATGAAGTTTCTTCCCTATGAGATTGAAATTTTCACCAAAAATTTGTTTGGTGGAAAATGGTCCGAGCCCGCGGTCGGTCCAAATATCTTACGCACACAAGAGTGTAACCGAGGGATTTACGGGGATATGGGAAAGGTAGGGTTCTGGTCCTTAAATGATCAGAAAATGCCGGATTTACATAAAAATATGATAAACTATTTATCAAGGTCGAATACAGCAGTTGAATCTGTGAATAAGAGAGGAAAATATATACATATGTTCAAGAGAAATAGATGAATGAATTGGTGTTCCGGTGTCAGTGTGTGTGTACAAAGTGCGGTCTAGCCAATATACGGAGGTTATAAGCAGGTATTCTTACGGGGACTCTAAGGCCACGAGAGAGCTCCTCTCGGGCGGGGAAAACGTGGAGCTAGCCGGTGCAGGAGTGGACGGCCCTGATCTCCTCCCCTCTAGAGCTCCTGGGGGTGGGGAGAGTTCGGTGCTCTGTCGCCATCGTAACTCCTGGAGCTCCCAAGTAATCACGAAGGCTCGGTCCGGGTGCGGACGCGTGATCTTTGACCACTGAGCTCCAATAGCCAGTCATCGGACTACTCCTTATCCTCAGGGCTCCTGAGGGTAGGGAGGAGTTGCCTGCTGGTGAACCAGCAAGTCATCTCCAAACCAGAGCTCCTGGCTTGGAGAGACGAGCGAGTCCGGTGCGCAAGGCGGACTGGTAAAACCGTCGCGATCCACGACTGATAATGGCATGGATCTGCGGCACAGTGGCTCGAGAATATCGCTCTGACGAGAGGAATTGGCGCCTGCTGGCCCGCACACGTCTGTGCGAGCGCACCAAAACCTTACTGGTTGCGAACGGTGAAGGGGTGCTCGTCACAAGAGTAAAACTTTCACACGGACATGGATGCCTCCACATCCGTGTGGGAGTCGTGCGTTAGTAGTAGAGAGTCGAAACTACGCTAACGCATAGGGGCTCGGAACGGCTCGTTTATGCGCCGAGGAACATGAAAACTCGTATGTTCCTCATTGTAGAAACGCAGTTTTCCACGACTCGTGCTTAAAACTGCATTTCAACACTCGTCGTGAAAATTCCTCGTTTCCGCGGCTTGGGTACATAATCTACTATTCGTGGCAACACGTTCGAGCTATCGAGATACTCGCCTCGGGAAAAGGAATCACCCGTCTCCCAGGAGACTCATTGTTCTCTGTCCGTTTAACGCACTTAGAATTGTTATTCATAAGCATGGAAGTCTAGATCACTCGCCTTACACTACGTCCATGAAATACGTGCACAAGACAGCTAGTGATCTGGTTCTTGTAGGAAGTTCACACATCAATCCATCGAATACTGTGAAACCACATACATGTTGTCCGGTTGAAATTTCGAATTTTGACCAAGGATTTTACTCCTCCACAGTTTCGATGTAATTTTTCAATCAAAACGAAAGAATTTCCCCGTGGTTTTTCGAAATAATCGATACTTCTTGAGTTGCGAGGCATCTCAACAAGTTCGTTGCGACGGGTTCCACCGGTGGGACCCGCGATTTTTCATTTTTCACTTTACCAAATTTGATTTGCTCGGGAAATTCTCCCAAAAAAATCTACCGTGATGATTTACTTCAGCAAGAGCGTGAACAATGAGCCAAAAAAAAGTTCAACTTCCTATGGGCGTTCCTACCGACTTGCGATGGTCCAATTCATGGCCGAAATAAAATTACGAAAAAACAGCGTCGCAGCGAATGTGTTAACGAGGAAATTCAGAATTTTAGCAGGAAAAGATGGATATAGTCTTACAGGAATCGATGGATCGGTCTGCAAATTTTTTGTGCAGTACTTTCTGTGGTTTTGAACGAAATGATGTATGGGTTTGGCGATCTGGCGAAGGGTACGCGAACCAGAAGATACATACGAATGACGAATCATTTTTCCAGAAAACTGACCGAATCATCGTTCTAAGGTCGAAAAAATACTCACGAATCAGAATCTCGGACCCCCCATGATTTTTCAGACCAGACTTGAATATTAGAAGTGCATCTTTCCTTGTATGTGTGACAACCAAACCATGATCATTCGCGCACGCTACCAAAGTGAATTGTATTCGCGTACGCGACTTTACGAATTAGAGGAATTTTCGTGAAATTTGCGCGGGACTAACTAGCCATGGATATTTGCGTACGCTACGGAAGACGCAGATTCGCCAACGCGAAGTCACGCCTGACCCCTACACCATGGGTATCTGCGTACGTTCCCAAAAGAATGGCGGAATCTTGTACGACTTTCAGCGGATAGACCCACTACTCCTGAAGTTGTGTGTGACAGCCTGACCATGAGAGTTCGTGTACGCTACTAAATTTAATCGGATTGGCGAACGCAAGTTCGCGTGCGAATACCAAACCATGGATATTAGCGTACAAGCCAAATCATGTAAATTCACGTACGCTACCTGAATGTTGCCGATTCGGTGTGACTACCAAATTGTGGATTTTCGCGTTACCAGAAATATTGATTTTCGCGTACGCAGTTCAGCGAATGGAACTACTTATCTCGAAGTGCGCGTCTGCCTACCAAACTATGAATATTTGCATATGTTATCGGTGAAAATGGTGATTGCTCATCAAAGGAATTTCTGTAAGATTGGCGCGTGATTACCCAACCAAAGATATCCACTCATGCTACTAGGAATGCAGATTCGCGTACGCTACACAAGTGATTTGGATCCGCGTATGTCAGTTAAAGGTGTGACTACCAAACCACACATATTCGCGCAAGCCCCCAGGGAACAATATGACACTTGAACTCGCGTACGTGAATAAGTGATTGCGATAACTTCTGTTGCTATTCGCATGTGATCACCAGACCATGAGCATTCGCGTACGCTACCTGAGTGACTCATGTTCGCGTACGTGGGTACACAAATCAAAGGACTTTTCCTGAAAGTCGCACGTGCCTTACTCTTCGTGGATCTTCGCGTATGCTACTAAAGATGCAGGTTCACTAACGCGAATGCACGTGTGCAACTACTTCAACTGGAACTGGCAGCGTCTACATCATGCGGCAGCGCTTGCGGTGGTGCATGCGGTGCGCCGCCAAGTAGTCGGTAAAACAGATTGGAAATTTGGAATGAAAACAAGAAATATTTTCGATAAACTGGAGCTCAAATTTCATGTTTTTTGGTTTTTTCCCCGATGATTGATGTATTAGAAAATTGTGGCCAGTCGTGGTCGGAATTTTCGAAGGTGATGGAAATTATCCACAAGAACCAGCGTGATGCGGTCGTGTGTGTGTGTGTATGTATGTGCGCATGTGTGTGCGTGCGTGTCATGCATCAGCTTGGTCGTGTGGTGTGCTAGGCTTTAAGCAGCCGACGCTGCGCGTTGAACCACAAAAAAACATGGTGCGCTAATTTAGCCAAGTTTTTTGATGTTCCATGTATTACAGATTTCTGAAAGAGGTCAATTCTCGCGCGGGTTCGATTGTCGTTGATTTTTAGTCCATCCATACTGATGTGAGGGATGCCAAGTTCTCGTTGATAGTGTTCTTGATTACCGATTTCTGAATACTTAAATTCGCGAAAGGTGTTGAAGCAAATGGTGAAGTGGATTGTTCGTTTTTTGGCCAGCGGTGTGGGAATTTGATATGATAGCTAGCAATCAAATTCAAGTTTGTTCATCCACAAAATTCCCTCAGTTCCATTCCTACTGCTCTCTCCAGTGATATGGATGAGATCTCATCAAACACTGTGTGAACTCAGAATGGCATGCATTGGATCAAATAACTTGGTTTGTGGCTGATTCGACAGAACGGACTTGCGTGTTCAACCAGTGGTCCATTCACCTGTTTACCATGCTTACTCTTATTGTCTCTCGAAGCGAAAGCATTCTGATCGTCTAAATCGTATTATTCCATTTCAATCTCATTTACTCCCGTTTTTTGTTAACAAAGGACCTCGTGGCGGATGATAGGATATTGGATCTAGGTAAATTTTGTTGGGGAAAAAATTTGTTGTAGAGCGAAAAATCCTGAACCAAGAGGTCGATGAGCTCACAGACGGAAAATGGCTAGTTTTTTTCAGGATTAATCATTTGGATAACGATAAATGAGAGGTTATGAGGTTAAGTAGAACAATAACATGAGCTTGATAGTCTGTTGCGTTCGATCACAGGTGATTGGATATGCTGTTATTGAGTTTAATGTAAGACCAGACCCATCACTCTCAGAATCAGACTATTTTATCAAGCAAAAATTATTTTGTATTATAGATGCGAATGGAATAGATAGAAAATATGAAATCTGGAATGATATGAGAGTCAGGGCGTCTTGCAGTTGTGTTCGAATTGATGCTTCATCGTGGTGATTACGAATGAATATGATTGACGGTAGGAAACGCGTATGTCGCGAAATACGTTAGAGCCTGCATACGTTGCCTAGGTGATTGCATGATTATTATCATTCCGTGAGTCTCGTGCTTTGCGTAGGCATTGATAGAAATGTGAGAATGAGTATCCATACATCAAGTTATCCGAAATTGATCCGAATCAATCTTACATCGCATGGGGATAGAGTTTGGCGCGGGTCTTGAGATCGTATCGCAGGGGAGGCTGCGGGGCGGAGGCTCGTGACGATCCAGATGTAGTTAGAAGATACGATACGAATCATTTTTCCGTTTTCTTAATAACGGAAGATTGTATTGCAGAGGTATTTCGGGGTCGCCGAACACGAGTTCGACGTCGCCCAGCCACCGCATGGAAATGTGTGGGCGTGAGCGGCGGTGTGAGCGCGGGCCGAACAAGATCGAGCTTGAAGATCTAAGAAATGGTGTTCTCTGGATATTTTGAGGTCACTGAACGAGAATTCGACAACGCCCAGCCCCCACATTGAAATGCGTGGGCGTAAGCGGCGATGTGAGCGAGGGTCGAACAAAATCGAGCTTGAAGAGCCAAGAGATGGTATTTCTAGGGTATTTTGAGGTCACTGGACAAGGATTCGACATCGCCCGGCCTTCGAATTGGAATACGTGGGCCTAAGGGACGGTGTGAGCTCGGGTTGGACGAAATCGGGCTTGATAAACCGAAAGGTGGTGTTTTGCTTTCTCGATAGGAAAAGTTCTCTTA
The DNA here is from genome assembly GCA_029851415.1 of Eretmocerus hayati. Taxonomy (NCBI): domain Eukaryota; kingdom Metazoa; phylum Arthropoda; class Insecta; order Hymenoptera; family Aphelinidae; genus Eretmocerus; species Eretmocerus hayati. Next base: position 73,832,931 of record CM056742.1, on the reverse strand, counting down.
CGCTCTCAGTGGATTTTTCCTGGATTCTTTTTTCAAAATTTTTTTTTCTCCTCCAATAAAGCTCTTGGATACATGGAAATTGTACTGTGCTCTTCATTCTCCTTAGATCTATCGACTGTGGGTAACAGTTTTCCTTGATAACGCCTCGGAAAATTACTATCACCCCATCTTTCCAGCCCTGTGTTCGTGTCTGTGTGTATGTATTTTGTTTTCTATGTCTCAGCACAACTCCTCAATGTTCTCACGAATCCTCTCCAAATTTTGCACACATATTTGGTAGCATCCGTAGATGCGATCGCTATAATTTTGGATCCCCCAACCAATACTCCCTGAGTTATGAAATTTTTTCTAGAAAATTGTCATTTTTCCATATCTTAAAAATTATTTATAAAATTTCCTCCTGCCTCGGAAAATATGAGTGGTTCAATATAAAGGTTTTCCGAGGCGCTGAATCGATTGGTTAATACAGGTGTCCCTCGTTCAACGTGGAGGTTACGTTCCGGCAGGTTACCGCGTCAAGCAAAACCGCGTTGAACGAAGCATTGCTCTTATGGAGAAGTAGGGGATGCGTACCACGACTCATGATCGACCAACTATGACCGATTTTTTTGTGGATTTGGGATCAAATAGGAGTCTTTTCGAAAATGAAATCATCGTTAGTGCTGATGAACCATAAAACTTTCTTGGATTTTCTGTTCACCTTCACGAATAGGTCTTATTGTTGATTCATTTCCTCTTAATTTCCGCGCAATTTTTGCAACTCTCACACCTGTTTTCAATAGGTCCAAAATTTTCGATTTTTCTTCAAAGTTCATCACTTTTCGAGGCTTTTTAGCAGCGGGAGAGCTTTCGCTGGTTGATACTTGTTCTCGTTTTTCAGACTTATGGAAAAGATTTGATAATTTTACTTTTTTTTTTTTTTTTAGATTTTACCGTGCTAAAAATACAGCCAAGACTGATGTAAACAAGAATTTAGAGTTTTTGGTTAAGGGTTCAAACAATCAAACGCATTTGTCTAAGAAGATCAATAACTCAGCATGATGGATACAGTCTCGATTCGTTCACCTAAAAAAGCATTGGAAAGTAGATTTCCTCAGAACTGTTATATGTGTGATTATTACAAGTTTTAGCACTTGACAGATTCGAAGTAAAATGTTTGTTATTCTCCCGGGTGATTGAGTCTTTTTGCTGACGCCATTCAAAGCTTTTTCCAAGAATTTCATTCTCTGAACCACGTTGTACAAGTCCCAAACCGCGTGGAGCAAAAAAAAGGTGGCAATTCCGAAACCGCGTATAACTAAAACCGCGTTGAACGAGGGACGCCTGTACACAATCTCGATTTCTTCCTACTTCATCCTAGCTTCCCTGTACTCCTTTCTACACCGGTCTCTAAGACCATGATAATGACGTTTTAACAAAATTCCGTATTAACCTATAGATTCAGCCCTTCAAAAAACATAAGAATTACGTCTCTGAAATTTTTCAAAGTGAGACTAGGAATTCCAAATCGTTTTTGAAATATTCTTGTCCAATAAAAATTGAGAATTTGTCATAAAAAAGTTTATAAGTCAAAAAATGCACATTAAATTATGCTCAAAATTCACTAGCCTCAGCGTGAATGTCTTTGTAATCTACCCACAAAGTTTAAAAATAATCTATCAGAGTGTTTTTGAGTTTTCGTGTTACCTATGGAGCCATATTATTCCGTTTTTTCTCGAATTTTTTTTCAGAAAATTTTTTCCTCCTCCAATAAAGCTCTTGGATACATGGAAATTGTACTGTTTTCTTCATTTTCCCTTGATCTATCGACTGTAGGTGAAAGTTTTCCTTGATAACGCCTTGGAAAATTACTATCACCCCATCTTTCGAGTCCTCTGACCGTGTCTGTGTGTATGTGTGTATGTATTTTGTTTTCTATGTCTCAGCACAACTCCTCAATGTTTCCACGAATCCCCTCCAAATTTTGCACACATATTTGGTAGCATCCGTAGATGGGAACGCTAGAATTTTTGCATCTCCTAACCAACACTCCCTGAGTTATGAAATTTTCTCTGGGAAATTGTCATTTTTCCATATCTCAAAAATAATTTATAGAATTTCCTCCTGCCTTGGAAAATATGAGTGGTTCAATATAAAGGTTTTTTGAGGTGCTGAATTGATTGGTCAATACACAATCTTGATTTCTTCCTACTTCATTCTAGCTTCCCTGTACTCCTTTTTACACCGGTCTCTAAGACCGCGATAATGACATTTCAACAAAATTCCGTATTAACCTATAGATTCAGCGCTTCAAGAAACATCAGAATCACGTCTCTGAAATTTTTTTAAAGTGGGACTAGGAATTCTGAACCATTTTTACAATATGCTCCTCCAATAAAAATTGAAAATTTATCATGAAAAAGTTTATGAGTCAAAAAATACTCATCGAATAATGCTCAAAATCCACTAACCTTGGCGTGAAAGTCTTTGTAATCTACCCTCAGAGCTTGAGGATGATCTATCAGAGCGTTTTTAAGTTTTTGTCTTACCTATGAAGCCATATTATTCCGTTTCTCCTCGAATTTTTTTTTCAAAAAATTTTTTTCGGGTGATTAATATATTTATATTTGATATTATTCGAAAATACAATAGAAAAGTATATGTGGATGGATTTTCCAATGAAATTTGAATAAACGTATAGAATTATTTCCATTATATAATGAAAATTATAATATTTTGAATTTCAGATAATCGATAGAAGAATTGTTGATTTCATACATTTGATTTGAGAAAGCATTCTGCTAATCTCATTTAGCAGCGTATTTTTGGGTATTATGAGGTCACTGAACACGAATTCGACAACGCCCAGCCTCCAAATTGAAATGCGTGGGCGTAAGCAGTGGTGCGAGCGCGTGTAGAATAAAATCGAGCTTGGAAAGCCGAGATATGGTGTTTTCTGGGTATCCTAAGGTCACCGAACACGAATTTGACATCGCCTAGCTCCCAAATTGGAATGCGTTGGCATGAGTGGGAGTGTGAGTGTTATGGTGTTTTTTGGGTATTTTGAGGTCATTGACCATGAATCCGACATCGCCTATTTTTTTGGATCAAAATGCGCGAGCTTGAAGGGGGTTGGAGGCTTGAATCAAATGAAATCGAGCTCCAAAAGCTGGGAAATGGTATTTTCGAAGTATTTCGAGGTATCTTAACAAAAAACCGCAATTCGAGAGTTTCTCATGAGGAAAATTGATATCTTCTCCTCGTGATCCTCTATCAACATTCTTCTCGACTCGAGACTATCACTATCGGGTATTCAATGAAGATCGATAGAAAAGTGGGTTGATCTGCGAATCCGACTACAATACCACCAGCTTCCAAGGGATTCTATCCCGTTCCCGGAAGATTGAGATACATATGGGCCAATGTAGCACGGATTTTCCGGCGCTACGTTGAGAACCATCGAGTGGAGACAGGTAATTGTGAGCATCTTATGGAGGTTGTACTGAGGAGGAATAGCTACATACAGATCCAAGGGCTGTTCTCTGATCCTGACCCGACCATTTCCATCAGCAGGATCTAATGTCAAGCCCAGGGAGAAATCCGCTAATTTCGTGACCAAAACACGAGCGGATTCCAAGCGTTACTAGTGGCGGAGGAATTGATGCATAATTCGTATAGTGTTTTTTAGATTGCTCAAATCTGTGATCAGAGTCCTTCAGGATGAAAATATTTCCATAAAATCCCAACAGAGTAGTGGCGACCAGCAACCCTGAATGATTTATCCTGATCCTGTCCAGTACCACGTGCAAAATCCGAGCCCAATTCAAGAAAAAGACTGTTCAAAATATCATCCTATGAGCATGAGCCGAACATCATTTGGCGATCGAGGAATTGAGAAGTATCCGAAGTATCTTAGATCGTGTGAGTCCGATTTCTCAGCGTTGTATTTCGATTCTTGGGAATGTTTTGAATCACATGAAACTCCAGATGTAAATCTCCCAAGAAGCTAAGACCACAAATATTGTCAAATTCGATTCTGACTATTCTTATCAGCTGAATGTCACCTTGAAACGCGAAAAATCCGCACATCCGGTTACTAAACCGAAAACATGAACCAGACGCTATTGAGTGAGCCTATATTTGAGAAATCTCACGGGGGCTGTAGCTGTGAATTCCCGGGTTTGTAATCACAATCTTGAGAATGAATTGAATCGTAGGAATTGATGAGCGTGCAATACTGTTAGAAGAAGCGAGTCCAGTGCGACTTGAGTGTTGTTTTCTGATTTCGATCTTCCTCCTGAGCAGAATCTGATTTCAAGTGGCGGAGAAATATTCACATTCATCGGTCGTAGCCCCGTTGTGACCCTGATGTTGTTTGGGGAACCGGGAATCGAGGCATGCCTCCGAAAACTTAACTATGAATGCTCGTCTGAATCATCACATTCGTATAGAATGGATTCGATTACATGGAGTAGTTGGCGTGGAGTTGCTAGTATTATTCTTCGGGCACTGAGAAAATTTGAATCTCGCGCACGCGAGACACTCTGCCTTCGCGCACGTGAGTGATTTCTTCCCCGCGCAGGCGAGCAATTTTGATTTTTGCGCACCCGAATGATTCCTACCTCGCGCACGCGGAGTCATCTCTGTAGTCCACGAAGCCGGAAGAAAGTTGACTCTCTTGACAATTATTACTTGCAGTCACGAGAAATTCTATATCCGCGTACGCTAGGGATTTCACCCCCACGCACGCGAGAGATATTCTGTCCTTGCGCCGCGAAGTCAATTTTATAATTCCGGGAGCGGGGCATAAGTTGACTCCCACAACAATTATTTATCTCATGCGCGAGAGAAAAATTATTCGCGTGCACGAGGGTGAAATCTCTCACGTGCGAGAGGATGGAATTTCTCACAAGCGCGAGGAATAATCATTGAGAAAGTCAACTTCCCTCCGGCTTCGTGGACTGCATGATTTACACCGCGTGGGCAGGGGAACAATTCCATATCCACGTACGCGAGGGATTCTATTCTCGCGCACGCGAAGTCAATCTCGTAGTTCAAGGAGCGGAAAGGAACTCTAATCCCACAACAACTATTTCTCGCATGCGCGAGAGGAAAACTTTTCCCGTGTGCGAGGGCATAACCTCTCAGTTTATCAAGCTTGATTGTTCAACCGTCGCTTACACCGCTACTTACGCCCACTCACTTCAACTTGGAGGCTGGGCGATGTTGAAATCTTGTCTTGTGACCTCAAAATGCCCAAAAAACAGCATCTCTTGGCTCTTCAAGCTCGATTTTGTTCGACCTGCGTACGCCTACGCATTCCAATATGAAGGCTGGGCGTTGTCAAATTGTTGTTCAGTGACCTCAAAATATCCAAAAACCACTATCTCTTGACTCTTCAAGCTCGATCTTGTTCGGCCCGCGCTCACACCGCCGCTTACGCCCACGCATTTTGAAGTGGTCGCTGGGCGACGTCAAATTTGTGTTCGGCGACCCCGAAATACCTCTGCAATACAATCTTCTGTTATCAAGAAAACGGAGAAACAATTCATCGTATCTTCTCACTACATTTGGATTGTCGCGTGCCTCCGCCCCGCGGTCTCTCCCGCGATATAATCTCAAGACTCGTCATCTTTGATTCGAAATAAACTTCCTCAAGACCCACGCCAAACTCTATCCCCATGCGATGTAAGATTGATTCGGATCACTTTCGGATAACTTGATGTATGGGTACTCATTCTTACATTTCTATCATTGCCTACGCAAAGCAGGAGGCTCACGGAATGATAATAATCATCCAGCCACCCAGGCAACGCACTATCTTTTCAAAATCTCAACTTTGCTATTAAATCCGCTTCAATCGGCTTCATCAGCTATCGGGATGATTCAAACGGGCTTCTCTTCGAAATTTCCTCAGCTACACGATGCGCGATGCCTTTTTTGTCATAAACTCAATGGGGAGGGGTGGAGGGGCGATAAACGCCCCCCCCCCCCCCAATAAAACAATGAAATTTTACCGAAACAAAACATTCACGTGACGAGTCCCTCGTTCTCCTGCCAACTTTAATACACTTGGAGTACATTCTGGGACCCTTGAGTTGAAATTTGGGCCTAACCCCGAACCTGGGAATCACTGCTATGAATTTCGAGAGGGATTTTTAGCCAAAAATATGTTAGAGACACTGTATATTTGACCAAAATCGTTGATTCTAAATCAATGATCGTTCTGCTGCCTCCTAAAAAACAATAGTGATGAATTCTGGGATAAATTTACGAGATTTTTAGCTAACTCTCGAATTTAGAAATTGCTGTTGAGATTGTCGGGGTAAGTTTTGAGCTAAGAACGGTTGAAAATGCCCTACCGCCTGATCGAAGTCATGGATTTTAGCTCGGATTTTCTACTACTGCTAGCTCAAAAACACTTGGAGTGCACTCTAAAATGACTGAACATGATTTTGACGTCAATCCTGAGTCTCAAACTTACTGCAGGATGATTCATGACCGATATCAGGCCAGAAAAGCTACAAAAAAATTGACGTTTGGGATAAAACTTTGAATTGTAGATGAAGAAAAACTCTACTGCCAATAAGTTAAGGCTTGACGTACATTTCAGTCCTCCCTCACAAAATTTCAAGCTCAAGCCCGAATCTGGGAATTCCTGCTGAGAGCTCTGAGATCGATTCTGATCAGAAAGCGTGAGATGAATCGGGCAAATTTTTGCGTAATTATGAATTATAGGTTGGAAACCGCTCTACTGCTACATGAAAAATGGTCACATCACAATCCAGGGTTGAACAGCAAAATTCTAAGCCTAATCTGAGTTCTGGGGATAACTTCTGAGAGTACTGGGATCGATTCCAATACGGCATGTGCCAGGAGTGTGTCACTAGCGTTGCAAAGCATCCCGATTGGCCGATTTTAGCTCGGAATTTCTATTGCTGCCAGCTTAGAAATACTTGGAGTATACTCTGTCATCACTCGGCAAGATTTTGACACTGATACCGAGTCCGAGAACTGCTGCAGTGAGATTCAGTGCCGGTATTGGGTCGATGAAGGCTCACAGATACGGCATTTCTGGGGCAAAATGATGATATTTGAGTGAATAAAAGAAGTACTGCCAACTAATCAACAATTGGAACCAATTCTAGATCTCACTCACAGAATTTTGCGCCCAACCTCACCCCCGAGAATCGCTGTTAAGAGCCCTGAGATCAATCCTTATCCAGCAGCATTTCAGAAAGGTAGAGAATTCTCGCATGATCGTGGATTTTAGGGCGGAAATCATCCTACTGCCACCTGAACAGCAATCGAGAAACATTTTGGGATCATTTGACGTGCTCTTGAACAGAACCTCGATTCTTTATATATCTGCTGAGAGCTTTGAGATCGATTCTGAGGCAGAAATTGCGAAGTGGCACTAGAAATGAGCTAGATCTAATGATTCTAACTCCCAATAAGTACTACTGCCACCCCAAGAATACATACAGTGAAATCTAAGATCATAGACGGGAATTTCTAGCCAAATCCTGCATCTGAAAATTGCTGCAGAGGAATTTCAGATGCATATTGAGCCCAGTATTGTCGTGAATTACAGTCGATCTGATAAGGGATAGTTGAATATTCTTCTTCAATTCTACTACTGCCAAGGTAAGTACCATTTCATCTCGTTACAAGTTCAAGAGTGAGTATTTTGAGCCCGGTGTCATGCCCCCGAATCAATGCAGTGTGATCTGCAATCGAGATTGAGCCGAAATAATCGGAAATCCGTGCGGATCCCACGGAGAATGACGAGTTTCAGGAGGGAAACCATACTACTGCCAACTCGAGAACAATCTTATCGAATTTCAAATTTGCCAGTGAATTTTTTGGGCACATTCTTGTGTCTCAAAACTACTGCAGTGCGATCTGAGAACAATATTTAGGCCAGAGTACTCGCAAACCAGCGCGGGTCATATAAAAGAAGATGGACTCTAGGGCGTAAATCCTACTCCTGCCAACTTGAGAATGGATCCAGGACATTTTTAGTATAGGTGCGGGTATTTTGGGCCCGATCCTGTGTCTGGCGATAACTGCAGTGCGATCTGCGATCGGTATTGGGCCCAGAATTGTGGGGAACTTCTGCGGATCTTACAGAAAATGGCGATTTCTAGGGGGTAAATCGTACTACTGCCAATTTCATCAGGAATCCAAGAAATTTTTGAATCGACTAGAAACAATTTAAGCCGAGCCTCGTCGCTCAGAATCACTGCAGTGCGATTTAAAACCCGAATTGGGCCCAGAAACGTTAGAAATCCGTGTGGATTCCACGGGAAATGATGGGGTTCAGAATGGGAATCGTAATACTGCCAAACCGCGAGCGATCCCACCGTATTCCATGTTTGTCAGTCAATATCTTGAGCCCGTTCCCATGGCTCAGAGTTACTGCAGTGCGATCTGAGATCGGTATTGGGCCCAGAATCATCGGAAATAATCACAAATCGTATTAAGAATCATGAATTCTAGGGGGTAAATCCTACTCCTGCCAACTCAATAAGGAATCCAGTTGATTCTGGGATCGACTATGAATATTTTGAGCCCAGTCCCGTCACTCAGATCCACTGCAGTGCGATGTGAAACCTGTATTGGGCCCCGGATCGTCGGAAATCCGTGCGGATCCCACGGAAAAGGATCAATCTTAGGACGGAAATCGTACTACAGTGACCCTCTAAAGCGTCACAGTACATTTTGAATTGGAAGAGAAATATTTTGGGCCCAGTCCCGTCACTCAGATTCACTGTATCGCGATCTGCGATCAGTATTGGGCCCAGAATCGTTGGAAACTCCTGCGAATCCTACAGAAAATGACGATTCCTAGGGGACGAATCGTACTACTGCCAACTGGATGATGAATCCAGTACCCTCCGGGATTGATAAGGAATATTTTGGGCCCGTTCCCATATCTCAGAGTTACTGCAGTGCGATCTGAGATCGGTATTGGGCCCAGAACCATCGGAAACGATCACAAATCGTATTTAGAATCATGAATTCTAGGGGTAAATCCTATTCCTGCCAACTCAATGAGGCATCCAGTTGATTCTGGGATCAAATAAGAATATCTTGAGCCCAGTCCCGTCACTCAGATCCACTGCAGTGCGATGTAAAACCTGTATTGTGCCCCGGATCGTCGGGAATCCGTGCGGATCCCACGAAAAATGATCAATCTTAGGACGGAAATCGTACTAATGCGACCCTTAAAAGCAACCCAGCACATTTTGCATTAGGAGAGAAATATTTTGGGCCCAGTCCTGTCACTCAGATTCACTGTAGTGCGATCTGCGATCGGTATTGGGCCCAGAGTCGTCGGAAACTCCTGCGAATCCTACAGAAAATGACGATTTCTAGGGGACGAATCGTACTACTGCCAACTGGATGATGAATCCAGTACCCTCCGGGATCGACAAGGAATATTTTGGGCCCGGTTCTATGTCTCAGAGTTACTGCAGTGCGATCTGAGATCGGTATTGGGCCCAGAATCGTCGTAAACTCATGCGGATCCTACAGAAAATGATGATTTCTCGGGGGTGAATCGAACCACTGCCAACTGGATAATGAACTCAGTACATTTTGGGATTAACTCAAAATATTTTGGGCCCAAGCTCGTCACTCAGATCCACTGCAGTGCGATCTGAGATCGGTATTGGGTCCACTATCTTTAGCAATTTTGTAAATTCTGTGGAAAATGATGAATTCCAGGGGGTACAATGGCCTACTGCCAACTCGGGAACTCATCAAGTACACCCGAGTTCCGCTCGAAATATTTCACACCCGGTCTCGTGTTTCCGGGTCACCTCGGAACGATTTGAGATTGGTATTCGGCCTGGAATGGTCGAAAATCGCTGCTGATCGGATAGGGAAAGGTCAATTCCACGGAATAAATTCTCCCACTGCTCCTCTGGGAACAATCACAGTGAATTTTAAGTTCTCCTGGGTATGCCTTGGACCCTGTCCAGTATCTCAGAATCATTTCCGATCGATTCTCTACCGAGTTGAATCTCAATCATTGTATTGGAAACAGTATTCCAACCAATAGGTATACAGAGGAGTAATGGATGATACAGATGTTGAAAGAAGTATTGCGTGCGATTCATTCCTCCACGTCAAGGTACTTCTGATTCATAACATGACATGGTGCACTAGCAGTGACTCATAAATTATTATGATTATTG